>CM036554.1:8526717-9264217 GCA_020745685.1 Tautogolabrus adspersus | reverse complement strand
TGAGGAACCTGGACTTCAAGGTGGGTGAAGAAGAGAGGTCAGAGAACTGGATGTGATCCAAAAGAGGGGCACAAAAACAAAACCCCAGGGAGGCTTAGTCAGGGGGACCAGGTGATTGAGCCTTCAGGGTGAATAAAAAGTCAAGGAAAACCTGGAGTGAGCTTGGAAAAGAGAGCAGCAGGGAGAGGAAAAGCAGAGCGAAATTGGTCTGCGGAGAAAAAGGTGGAAGCAGACTAAAGAGAGATCAAGGCGGACCCAAGTCTTTGCTGCCTCTAACCTGATTAGGGTGAGTAGAGCTTGAGGTAGATGGGAGGCTGAGGGGAGTCAGAGAGACCTCGATCATCAGAGCCAGTGAAAGAAGAAGTAGGGGAGACAGAAAGCATTACAGGAGGACGCTTGGTGAAAGAAGCCTCTTAAATTTGGGAGCTGGAATTAGAGCCGCAGAAACTGCAGAGGGGAAGCCACAAACCACAGTAAGTAAATTAGGAGCCTGCTGGAAAAACGTGTAATGAAGCCATGGGTGAGGGGAGGAATTTGTGGTTTTGGGAGTGCTTTATATACTGTACCTTAATGAATTGATTTCCTGTCTGTAAGACATTTCATGATTCTCCATGACTTCATATCCTTTATTATTCCTTACCTCTTAAAAAAACTACCTCTTACTTCTGCTCCCTTCTACTGTCACTCTGACTTGCCTGACATCTTATTCCCCTTCTGACTTACACATGTAATGAATCCACAGGTGAAGATGCCAGCTAACGGGAACCGTCCCTTGAAGTTACAGTTTGGTCTGATCAACCATGAGGGACGCTACCTGACTGCTGAGAACTTTAGCTTTAAGGTAAAGCATCCAGAGCTTTGTAGAGCTTGCGATTGTTGGATTCACAGGCCTTATTTACATCTGTTATTAGCATGCATCCTGGGTGATTGATCATAAGTGGACAACTCTAGATATGGTTGTTCACAACTGTCATTAACATGCATCACCAAATGCATCTTGAGTGACTGCTTGATCCAAGTGACCGGATCATTGTTCTCATATAGCCTCAGTCACTTTCATAAGCTATTAAAAAAACATCAACTGAGAAAAAATTAGGTTCCAGACTGTCAGAAGAGAGAGAAAAAGAGAGTGAAAGAACATGAGTGCTTATGAGGGACAGCAAGAGATGGAGTGGGTGATTATGGACAGATGTGTTGACATGATATTAAACTTTCTTTTAGGCGTAATGTTCCTCTACAATTCTATGCTAATTCAATAAGTGTGTAATCTAAAATGAAGGCCGGAGTATTTGCTTACAATCAAAAACAGTTAGGTCTGCTTGTCTTATCCATAAGAAGTCTGTATCCTCACTGCATTGCATTATTATAATCCATGATGAACTGTTTGTAGTAATATCGGTCTACCACGTACAGTCACAATCTTCCTCTGCTTTTCATAATAAAATAAAATGCATCGACCCTTAACCAATATGGTGGATGATTTGTCCCGTATTTTGTGCACATCCTGGTCAAATTCTGACACTACATTTCACATGATGGGAATGCCACCTGATTGATGGGATCTCAATGCATCCTGGGTGTGTTTACACCTCTGCTTGCGGATGTCCACTTGTGATCCGTTACCTCACGAAAGTTGTCAATACCAGTTGTAGAGTGCCACAGTGTTTTACTCTTGTAGGGAGTTCCAACAGACCTAGCTTGGGATGTTGTACATAGACCAAAAGTCTAAGCCTTCATGGTGTTGGTTGGAACATTGCCATCTCTTTCAGGTGAATGCATCAGCCCCCAGTCTGAAGAAGAAGCAGATATGGACTCTAGAGCAGGACTCTCAGGATACACAGGTGGTCTACTTGCAAAGCCACCTGGGACGCTACTTGGCCTCCGACAAGGACGGCAAAGTTACTTGTGAAGCTGATGGGCACAACTCCGACTGTCGCTTCCTCATCGTGGCGCAATCAGACGGTCGCTGGGCCCTGCAGTCTGAGCAGCATCTACGCTTCTTCGGGGGCTCTAAGGACTACCTGTCCTGCTTTGCCCAGGTGATAACAAATGCAGAGCTCTGGGCAGTGCACCTGGCGTTACATCCACAGGCCAACCTGTTGTCCGTGGCTCGCCGGCGTTACGCCCACCTTTCTGTGGAGGACGGGGAGATCGCTGTGGATGTGAACATTCCCTGGGGTGTGGCGGCGCTCCTGACTCTTGTCTACCTGGACGGAAAGTATAGCTTGAAGACCTGCGACAGCCGCTTCCTCAGTAATGATGGGAAGCTCTTGATGCAGAGTGGGAGGGCCACAGCGTACACGCTGGAGCTGAAGTGTGGGAAGCTTGCCTTTAAAGACTGTGAGGGGAAGTATTTGTCCCCTATGGGGCCAACTGGCACCCTGAGGTCCGGACGCTGCTCCAAGCCAGGCAAAGATGAACTGTTTGACTTAGAGGAGAGTCATCCACAGGTGGTTTTGATGGCAGCCAATGGACGATATGTCTCAATAAGACAAGGTAGGCAAACATCCTTCAGAAAGGGATTATATTGTAAAAAATCTGCAGCTATGCATGCATGCACACAATGTTAACTCTAACCCTAATGTCTGATTAAATGGAGAAAGGCTGACCTTACGTGCCACTCAGGGTGGTCACATGAGCCATTAGCTGACACACACTTACCTAAACATATACATAATGAAGCAGAGTAGCAACAAACACTACCACTATTACCGTTACTACTACTAACCCATATACAGTACACACTGTGCACTGTTACACCCCCAGAAAACTGAGCTTACTACACTTACTCTGGGATATGCTGAGAATGCAAGGTTAAGGTAACAGGCTGCTCTCTAGTGATTGACAACTGATTAGGGATGCATGGTAATTATGGGTTATGTAGTCTGCTCATTAAAATGCTTCAATATCCATGGGATACTAGAATCCTTCCAGGAAAACAAGATAGATGAGGCTGATACGGGAGACTATCAGCCTCATCTGGGAGAACTGAGACGTATTATGTCATTAGTTTTAGGTCAGCATTGATTTACCCCCCCTTTGTCCAAGTCCCCCCTGCGTCCCCCCTTTGTCAAACAATCTGTTGGTCAAACAACAGATTGTGTAGGAATTGTAGTGTTGTGCTTAAAATGGATGATGCCAGAGAAACTGTTGTACTCCTGAAAAGGTGGACATCCTGTGTTGAAATGAAGCAAAAGTAAGAACTAAGATCTAATCCACACTTTCCCCGTGGGATTGTTGCTGGTGGTGTAAACACATTGTACCCATTGTACTAACTGAAACAGCTGCTTGAAAACTATATGTGGTACAGTAGTGCTTTGTTGTTACTGTTTTGTGTATTTACACTTAAGCCTTTTGACATAGCAGCTTCAGTGTGTGATTTGATCAGCATGCAACCATAAAACCAGACTACTATGTTGGTGGATACATTTTGGATTCAAAGTTGTTCTTCTCCCAAAAAACAAATCTAGATTTCTCTGATTAGTACTAAAATAGAAAAATTCTAATTGTGATGATCATGTTTTATATAACTAAAAGTGCTCTTCAAGTAGAAGGACTTGCTGAGTGTTTGGTTGCTGAAGGTTTGCTGGTCTGATTTGAAACTGGATTTGGGATGTATAAGCATACACCAACAGTGCTTGTCAGCATACTTGGCCATGACATCCATCCACAGGCTGCAGATTCTTGTCTGCAGGGTTCAGTTACTCAAGCCTTGGGTGCTGTAACTCAATCCCTCCCTGCTCATTGTTCCTGGTTAGCAATGGGAGCTTTGGAAAGAAACTAATCAACCTGGAGCTCCATAAACCAATTGGTTGTAGGGAAAAAAGAAGATAAAGCTTCATATTCTGAGGCACAGATGGGATAACTCTAAAAATGCTCACCTTATTCTGTACCTGTTGTTCTTCTTCCTTCCTATAACACTTTATGCACTTGTCCACCAACAAAGAGCTTTATCTGTCTCTGATACATTTGCCCGCACACAAAACCACACCGTCCTGCTGTGGCAAGTTGTGGTGGTGTTTTGAATTATTGATGAAGTTGGCCCCTGTTCCTGGAAGGCGAAGGGGGGAGTCTGCTTTCAGAAACCCAAGCTGGATCTCACCTGGGGCCAAAGCTTCTGCCCCTCTGAGTCTCGCTCTGACTCGTTAATCTAACCTGCTAACCCCGAAATCAGTCAGTGCTGATGTTTGTAGCTGCATACGTCACTGCAGAATGGTAAGATTAAGGTGCAAATTGATATTTTTTTACTTAACTTTTTTTTTTTTGCTGCTATGGCATTTCAGTTTGGAATTACTCAAACCAATTTGTCATAAATTTTGCCATCTTAGCAATGACCAATTTTCTTCCAAACAAGCTTCTAATTGGTTATGCAAAATGTCTTAATTTCTTATTATCTTGCAATTTAGTGATTTAATTGCATGCAATGAGAATACCTGGACAAAACGGTGTTTAAAGAGTACGAAATAATGGATGGCGGTTTAAAACATTTAAATCGACATAAGAGGAAAATTTGACTCATGAACTTAAAGACTTGTTAAAGTAAGTTAAATGAAAAAATTGTAAATCTTTACAAACTTATACCTCAAAAGTCTTCAGTACTACATACAATGTTAGCCTCTGGATGGGACATGATGATTCATGATTAAAGAAGAATAGGAAATAGACAGCAGAGAAAGGGGGATATACAGCTCATTAAGGGCTCTAGGGCATTAAAAGTGTGTAAAGACAGGTGGGATCTTCATCCTATTCCTAATGTCACCTGACTTTTCATATAAATTAGCACTTTTGTTTGTGCTTCATTTAGGGCAGAAAAGTCACATTTGCTATCTATTTTGATAGCAAATGAGGTTATAAAAGAGGAGTGGTGGTTGTACAAATTAAAGCATGAATGTCGATATAAACAGTGTGACAGAGAGGTTTTGTGGACAGAAATCAGATTCAGTATTCTCCGACTGCTTAGTTGGTCTTTAATGAAAGCAGTGTGTTTGTAAGTTATCCATGTGTCTGTCTTAGCATGTCATGTAGATCTATTATCATGTCTCTCATCACCTCCTTGCTATCCTCAGGTCTAAGTGGTCCACTCTGCCCAGAGAGTGAAAAAGTGGTGCTAGTCTAAAGACACACACTTTCCATTCATATACAGTATGTAAACTTGAGCACACAAATACATACCTACACACATATTGCATGCATTTGAAAACGCCCAGAGCTGAGGAACAAAAAATTAAAAAAAGATTGCACCGCTACGAAAAAAAGCAGTGATGAAGGATGAAGAGTAGGAAAGAGGAAAATAGGGAACAGGGGGATTGGGGCATCAGCTTACCATTAATAATAGATTTCAGACCCATCTATCGCTGATGGATTAGTCAGGCCTGCTCTACTTGCAGGCTGCAGGTAGGACAACAGAAAGTGGAGCTGGATCTAGGGTCTGATCCAAACTGGATGCTGATAACACTACGCGCAGTATGTGTGTTTCAGTGTGTGTCTTTATGCAGATGACATCATCCTATTTCCTATGCTTGATCAACTGCTGTGTCAAGGATGGTCATCAATGCAGCTACTGATATCCTCAGATTGCTGGTTTGGATTTCAGTACATATAATCTCTCTCTCCCCCTCTTCTCTGTTTCCTTCTATTCTTCCTTCCTTCTCTTTCCTTTGCCTCCTCTCATCTCATCTATCAGATAGTGGCTGCGAGGTCCCAGCCCTGTCACTGGATTATTTCTGGGTTGAATTAGTGTGAAATGGACGCATGAAATAGGTAGACAAAGCATGACATTGAGTCGGAATGAGAGTGATGGGCCCCCAGGCGAAGTTGCAGAGTAGAGGGGCAGAAATGTATGCTTGAAATACACTCAAGATCAATGATGATTTAACCAGTAGTAAGACCTCATGATAGCTAGTTTATCAGGAGTGAATAAGATGTGATTAAAGTGTTGCGGCAGCTCAGAAACCATGCCATCTTTGTTGCGTGTCACCCTCTTTCCCTCTCCTCCAGTTTGTACGGTTTGATATCGAATTAAAGCAAAATGTGCAAAAGAATTCTTGTAACACATTGGATTGAAATGTTGGCAGGTTAGGGTTCCAATGTTTAATGTACCTGAGCAGAGGGGTAGTGAAGAAATATGACTTAAAGTGGTTTCATTTAACTTTCACCAACGGAAATGGAAAATGCAAAGCATCATGACAATAAATGATAATCAAACATTCATTGAAATGCTTCTTAAAGGCACAGTTGTCAAATACATTTTGCTCTTGTAAGTGCACTCATGTATAGGAGTATACTTTGGGTCATTTCAGATGTTTAAACCAATGTTGCTATACTTAATTATTTACATTCCCACTTTTAGCATGTTTTCCATATGTTTGATTATTAATAGCTGCATTAGCTTGAGGGTTCAGTGTGGTTGGTAATAATCTGAACATCCTGCTAAATGTGCACCATAAAATCCTCGGCTCTCTTCCTGTTTTTCCTTTATTCCTTTTATTGAGGGGATTGGACGGGCAGCAATGAAAGCTGATTATATCAGAACCCCACTGTGAGGAGGGCCGATAGGAAGGGACAGGGGAGGGGTGGAGGGAGGTCAGGGGGAAATAGTAGGAGAAGGGCAAAGATGGGGGGGTAACTAAAAAAAAAGGAGGGGGTGAGGTGCACAGGTTTGGATTATTAAAGGATTAGGAAAATGTATCCGGGATATTCTGGGATGGATGTAATTTGGGATTAAGCTCTCTGCAATCTGTCTACTGGTGATGGCAACATTTGTTTTTGTCAGTGTCAATATTTATGTTTATGTTGACACTTACAGAAGCAGATAGAGGTTCTGAACATCTGATAAATCAGAGTATTGAGAGAAAAATGTTAAGCTTCAGCTTGTATCTGTATGATGTGTATCAATGTTTTATTATATTCATATTTAATTCTCTCAATGAATGCATGCAGAATCAAAATCAGAGGAAATGTGTTTCCCCTCAGGAGAGTTTCAGCTCGTCGTGAGTCGTGACAGATCAGTTTACTTCTGAATCTTCTTGAAATAATCTAAGGTGCCTGAATCAGGCGTGATCACAAACTCTTTCATATTGGGCAAGGCCAAACACAACAACACATCAAGATTAGTAAAATGCTACATTTCGCAACCATTATGTCAGATTGAGAGAAGAAAAGGAGGTATGTTGAGGATTTTGTTTATTTCAAGTGGTTTCATCACTTGAATTACATCTTTCTTATGAGCTTGGTTGTATTTTGTGAGCACACGTTTTGATGCTGGCATAAATTCATTACTCAACTCCATAATCTCACCCTGCATGTTTCTGTGTTTGAGTCTTAACTTGATTCGTTCAGCAGTCATCAAACACACTCGGTGTAATATACTCCACTGCAATAAAACATAAAAACACTTTTATAAAAAAAGAATCTATGGGATTGTTCATCAGCATTAAGAGGACATGCTGTCTTTTCCCCTCCCAGGAGTGAGCCTTGCAGCAAATCAGGACGACGAGACAGACATGGAGACGTTTCAGATGGAGATTGATAAAGAAACCAGGAAGTGCACGTTCCGCACCAGCCAGGGGAACTACTGGGCATTAGTGGCCCACGGGGGCATCCAGAGTTCTGCCACTGAAGTGTGAGTGAATGTTCTCATATCAGTTATGAAGAGTGACAATTAATACCTCAGCGGCTGTATGAATCATTTCCACATACGCTGTTGTATATAGTGGTTTGCAAGAATGTTGTTATTAATACACCACTTTGGAAAAATAAATGTTCCTCTTTATTCAAATTGAACCTTTCACTAATTCATACCCTTTCAATTTTTAGTTTATAAGTTAGAGTGCAATGCTTTATAAAAAAAATAAAGCACATTTCCTGACTCAGTGAAAGATATTGACATTGTTTAAATATTGCAACACAGTGCTATTAAGTCAGTTGTATAAAAGAAGGGATTTAAGACTGCAAAGAACTATAGCAGTAGTTTCATGCACTGGTCAGAGTACATAACCTCAACCCCCTTAATGAACCAAACATCTGATTTTGCAATATATTGCTATTTGTTACTTGCCCTGTGCTTGCTGAGTGATGTATGATTTTTTTTATATATGTTGTATTTGTTACCTGCCAAGGGACTGCAGATGTAAATTAGCCTAAGGCTAACTCTGGTGCAATGCATCAAATGGTTACATTTATGTTTTAAATGCACATGGTCCCTTACAAATAAAGTTGAATTGAATTGAATAGCCTTCAGCCCCCCTAAGTATAGTCATCTTTTACCTTCCATGTCTTGCATGTGTATTCGGCGTGTTATCACACTATTTCAAAGCATTTAAAGGCAAGAAGAGTCTATTTTTCCCTTTGTGTTGTCAAACTGCAGGTCAGCAAACACCATGTTTGCAGTGGAGTGGCTTGGCCACAAGGTGGCAGTAAAAGCTAACAATGGAAAATACATCTGCACTAAGAAGAACGGCCAGCTGCTCGCAGTCAGTGATTCCATTGGTGAGAGACATTTATAGATTTTATTCTCCTTCCTCTTTCTGAAGTTCCTCCTCAATCAAACCCAACTCATCCTGTGTCCCTTCTCATTTGTCTTCATGATTTTGCTGTCACCTTTCATCAGGTGAGGATGAACAGCTCACTCTGAAACTGATCAACAGACCAATGTTGATCCTGAGAGGAGAGAACGGGTTCATTTGCCATCACAAGAACTCCAACACACTGGATGCCAGCAGATCAGTCTATGACATTTTCACCCTGCAGTTCAGCAACGGGGCCTACCACATTAAAGGTCAGCCTGTGACCACTCAACCAAGATTGATTGAATCCCTTCTACCTCTTTTGATCCCTTTTTGCAACCTTAATCATGTTTCAGAAATAACAATGACAACATAACAAATATCTGGTATTTGTAATTAAGATTTCCATTCGGTCTAAATTGTTGTATTTACCCTTTAAACCTCTGCAGGTGTGGACGGCCGGTTCTGGTACGTGAATAGTTCTGGGCTGGTGTGTTCAGACGGTGAGGTCCCTGAGGATTTCTCTCTGGAGCTGCTGGAGCACCGCCGCCTCGCCATCCGGGGCAAGAACGGCAAATATCTGCGAGGGGACCAGGGAGGCACACTGAAGGGGGACGCTCTCGGCCCGAGCAGCTCGGCCCTGTGGGAGTATTAAACAGACGTAAATCAATATAGTAGTTCAGAATCTGAAATATGACCCCTCATAAATCACCAATCAGGGGCCAGCACCATGACTTTATCGTAAGCTAAACTCTCTGGTATTTTGAATTTAATGGAAGCAACTTCTTAGTCCCTCCTTAAAGTTGCACAAAATCATAGACTTCTGCAAAGTGTGAGAAGAGGAACCGATGCAGAATCATCAAAGACAATTCTCCATGAAGTGAACAATGTTTGGAGTCAATGCTTGACTTAAAAACTGCAACATTTGCATAAATCAAAATCAGTGTGTTTGCATTTTTCCTTCATTTTCTTTCAATGGTAATTTTCTGCTCAATTTTATAGTTGTCTGAAGCGTAACCCCAGCAATGATCGGATAAAGACATTAAGATATATGCGGTAAAATGGAGCATTAGATTGACATACAACTACATCTGTTCATGGCAGTCTATTAAGTATTATGTTGTCAACAGCACGGCAACAATAGAGGTGATACAGGTGTATCATTTCACTTGAAACTCATCCTGACCATGAGAGCACACTTACCTGGGTATCACCTGAGACAGAATTAGTACTCATTAAGAGTGAGGTCACCTTTTAGAGGTGTTCAGGATGTATATTAACAAACACCAGTAGAAACTGTAGAACACTCTAACCAAGACTAATGTTAGCAGTTACAGATGTTTTCATCTGTTATGTTTTTCTACATTTTGTCTTTCTTTTACGGATATAAAGGTACCAGAAACACTAATATGGCTGTTTATGTGTTGATTGATGTCAAATGTATCATTATTATCCTAAAGGTTCGTCTCACACCTTTCAGATCTAGTGGAAGAAAGGATAAGTCATTCATTGGATAGTTTCGGAATCACACTTCAGGCCACCCCTGCCAATGCCCCAGCTAGGCCACCCCAGTCAAAAAAGTCTGGACACGCCCCTGCCTGTGTCATCATTTAGACCCACGTGGGGGAACCAAATCTTAGTTTGTCTAGCTATAAGCTTACAACACATGGTGATGTAGTAAAGGGCAGAGTGAAAACAAACCAGATCAGAGCTGAAAGATGAGAATGTTTAATATTCTTACCATGGTTTGTGAAAGTTAACCACACTATAAATGTGTATACATCCTACAAGTCCATCTTAGAAAATCCTGTTTAAAGTTGTTCGCTTGTGCATTTAAAATGGGGTGTATTGCGGTTTCACTAGTGAAGCAATGCAACTGTAAAATCGACATTTACAGAAGAACACTCTTTAGACCAGAAGCTCCCAACATAAGGGGTTTCGACCTCTTCCTGTGGTCCCTTGCTTAGAGGGATAACAAATAAAAGTGTACTCATGTCTTGCAATAATAGAAACAGGATGAATCATGTTTACAGGAAGCGGAGATGTCTTCTGAGAGTCGTCACAAGTCAGAACTTGATGATGATTTCCTCACACTTACACCTTGATGTGAGCCGGGAGGGTATTGGGTGATAGAAGGAGGTGCCAGAATTAACACTGTTCTAATCATGAGTTTTCCGTGTTCTGGTGCAGGTTTTAGTTGATAAACTACCCTCTCTGCAAAGAGCCAGCACAGTTCAACCTGCAGCATGTGTAGAGAAAGGACAACATAGACAACCCAGTGATCGATCACATTAAAGTTTAACACAGGTCCAACATCTCTCATGTAAACAGGAAGAAATGTGTTGAAGTCAGAGGGATAAGTGCAGCAGAGTATTGTTAGTCCCGTATTTTTTAAGTCCCAGCAGATGGACAATATGTGACGTTTAGGTTTTCTCATATTTGTTAAATTATATACTGCAATGCTGAAGTTTAATAGACACCTTAATTGACAGAAAAAAGTAAGAAATGTAAAAAGGAAAAGAAATGTGACAAAAAGTGAATAATGTCTTTTAGAAAAAATGACTGTTAGTAAAGCAAGTTGGCATCCAAAAAAAGATATATAGTGAAATGAAATAGTGTTGATTAAGCATTCTGAAAACAATCCAAATACATTCAAAACAGAGAATGAACATGTTCTAATTTATTAATTTGACAGGTTTAATCTACCTCCCGTGTATAAATGTGTTCACTTGAGTCTTTTATAACATCTATTGTACAGAACACCAGGTCCTCTGCCACTGTATACGTCTGACACATCAGCAGACTATGAACTGTAAGACCTTAACACAGCTGTAACCCTGAGCTCTCCCATACAGGCTGTAATTGCTTGTATTCTAACGCCACCTGAGCTCTTCACTCAACCTTTGACCAATCTATCGGTTTGTACAGAAAGGTTCAGGGAAGCTAGGAAAAAATGATGTGGCTTATGATATTTTTTTAGAGATTTAGAGCATGCACAATGGAAAAATAATTATTGAAAATAAGAAGTCAAATGAGAGCAACGAGTTCACACGGAGAAACTAGCTCTGGATTTAATTATATATCATGCTACTTGAAGCACATTTCAGCTCTTCTATCAAAGCTGCAGAAGCAGGGCTTCTTTCCGTCGAGCAATAAGTGTGAACAGTATCTTACAGTGCAGTGCATTAAGAGAATCAATCACTGTTAACGACATTGTGTCTCGCCCTTCAAAGACATAACGCATAACACACAGCAAGGCCGGGGGCAGCTGTGTAGACTGAACTGAAAAAAGGTTTAAATGATGAGGAGAGGATTTTCTCTGAGTTCTCTGTAAACTCTGAGGAGCGATCGGGTCATCTGCCCTGCGGACACGCCCACGCTGAAGGCTCCTGAGATTCGGCTTTGCTGGATCTGCTGTAGCAGGTGCTGGCATGAGAAGAAGGAGGGAGAGAAGAGGGAATGAAATTAACCGAAAAAAAAGTTATTATTACATTTATATGCTTCTTAAGTTGTTCTCACACCTACACCAGTATAACAAATGCCTCTAATTCAGCTTAAATGCAGGTGTGGTGGGCTAGCATGGGCAGGTGAGTGGCCAGAGCTAACTGTCCAGTCTTCTTGAGGCTTTGTGAGACTAACTGGACAAAAGGGGGTTCCCACTTGCTACACGGTTGAGTTCTGGGGGCCAATAGGGGCCTTGTGGTAGGGTAGGTACAGGCAATGCCAGCTCACATACACAGAGCCTGGGTCTGTTGAAGGTGGCAATGCCGTTTTGGTTGCGGTGGCATATGAGGACTTCGAGGTAGATTATGTCATTTATCTGTAGGGCATAGGGGCATAAATGGGAAGATAGGTGTTCTAACTGAGCGCTTATCTATTCAATAGGGCACAAGGACCTTGTCTTTATTTCAAATTCAAATATGAGCTCAAAAAGCAAACAAGACCATCAGCAACAAGATCGATTTTTTTTCAAAAAAAGCCTAGCAATCAGACTGCACGCTCCATGTACAGAGGCTATAGCCGTCAAACCCGGTGGCCGGGGTTGGATCCTAAGGACTTTGCAGCACATCATTCCCCACTCTCTAATCCCAGTTTCTACTCTATCCATCCACTGTCCTCTCCTCTGAATAAAGGCATAAAAGCCCCAAAAATGATCTCAAAGATTTAATTTTCAAATATTTTTCATAACAGTGAGTTTGCTGCAGATACAGCCTTTCATTTTTATTTTCCACAAATAAGGTCGTAGAGAATAAAGCCTTTGAATAGAAAAAAAAAAAAACAAGATGACTTTTCTGTTGAAAAAAATTAACTACCGTACATATGTACATGACCGCTTTGTCCACAGGGGGCGCCAAAATCAACACAAACTGAAAGTTCCTCAGTGGAGCTTTGAAGTGATTTATATAACTTACTCTCAAAGGTACAGTATGTAAGATTGCATGCTAATGTTTACATTAAAATATCTAACTTAAATTAAAAATGGACTAAACCCATGTTACATATATTTTTTAGTTGTGTACTTACATCACCTCAAATATTTCCAAAAGTTCTCAAAGCCAGAGAAATCCGTAATTTTATAGTTGTAACGGACCGTGTCTTGTAGGCAGCTGCCATGATGAGCCGCCATGACAGACACGAAATGTTGATCGTTGTCAAGGA
Organism: Tautogolabrus adspersus; assembly: GCA_020745685.1. NCBI lineage: Eukaryota > Metazoa > Chordata > Actinopteri > Labriformes > Labridae > Tautogolabrus > Tautogolabrus adspersus. Next base: position 9,251,054 of record CM036554.1, on the reverse strand, counting down.
AACACCGGATGTTACGTCAAAGACCGCTGCATAAGCTAGCGCTAGCTGCTACTGAAAGCTGCCGTTCTGTCGCTTTATGTGCTGCTGTGATAAAAACGTCATGTAAATTATACTGTGATACATCGTCAGTCCACATATTGTCTTTCTCAGGTCGGTTTTGCCCGTTCGTATTGATTCAACACAGAGTTCGTTCGTTTTCAGGGGGGGGTGGGGAGGGGGGTATCCCATGAGACCCTGCGAGGAGCGACGTCATCTCTTTTGTTATTGTTTTGATTGAGAGCCCCCTTGCTGCAGATTTTACATACTGTACGTTTAACTTACTAAAATCTTAATAAAGCTATTTTATTTGAACATTTTAGATTGTTCACATGCTGACAGGAAGTAAGGAGGGGCTGCTAGCCATAAAGCTAATGTTGGCTATATAACTATAACTTTTATAGCACTGATAGGGGAACTTATTTTCATTCAATTCTCAAGTCTTGCTGTTGGGATTGGTACCCGGAAGGAGATAGGATGTAAACATCTATGCATGTTACGGTGAAAAAAGGGAAAACAGACTTATGGATGGTTTGTATTGATAGCTAACAGTTGTTAACAGACCTTATAGTTATAGTGAAGTAAATGTTGGTGTTACCTCGGCCCGTTGCAGTGCCTGTCTTAAAGCCAAACTCTGGACGCTCTTTGTGGAAGCAGCTCTTTCAGGAGCTCTCTGAAGCAGAGTCTATGTAAGAAAAAAAAACATGAATCTAAAGGCATGTTTAAAATAAACAGTTAAAGTTGTTTCTAAAAGCAGGGACAACAGACTGTTGTGAGTGTGAGTCTATGATGGTTCAAAATATTGTTGCTTTCTTGAAGCAGCCTTCTCCATTTAGTCTCTATAATAAGACCCAAATTAGTAATGCCAAAAATAAAATGTTTGATGTATCACTGCTTGTACTGCAGTATTTACTTGTAAAAGACTACAATTGCAGCCATTTCCCTCTTCGGTTACCTGTACTCGATGCAGCACAGCATGGTGCAGCCCACACACTGCTGCCAGAGAGAAGCTGTCAATCTGAACCTCCACTGTGGTGAGGGACTCCTCCTTCCTCATGTTCCCAGCCCCAACAATTACCTGGAGAAAAATCTTGTGTCTTTTATTCTGTAAGTACAAGGTCAAATACCGACCCAGTCTAAGAGAAATAACATGTGTTTATTAATATACTGTTTTGATTGGTTTGTATGGAGGTGTCCGCTGTCGGCCGACACACTAGAGTCCCAGGTTTTTGTATTTCGTCATCTTGAGGCAACAAAAAGACTTTAGTCAATGTTTGCAAGAGTGTGACTCTCTGGAAGGGCTTGGGCAGCTGGGTTTTTTTAATCTATTTTGAAACGAGACAATTAACAACATGCTGAAGAAACAGAACAAAGATTCTTAATAAGTGACCGACTGATACCGCTTTGTCCACAGGGGGCGCCATCATCGACACAAACTGAAAGGTCCTTATAGGAGCTTTAATAAAATATCTAAAGTCACTGCATACTATATATTTTGGTATTAAACATAACCATAAAAGGGTGGCTGTAGTGTCTACACGTGGGTAGTGCATTGTAAGATATTTTGCCAAGAAACAAAAGTCGATAAACATTATACTGATGGATTAAATATCTACGTCTTCACGCATTGCCTAGTATATAAAAAAGACACGTTCTTCATTATGTTAGAAGAACATACACTCAGCAGAACATTACTCTTTAACTGTATTTTCTGTTTCAAATTACTTTATGATGTTAACTTCATTTGGAAGAGACACTGCAGCTAATACAACCATCTAAATGTATACTATGTATTCGATCATTCTTTACCTCTTTTGCAGTCAGTTTGACAGTGTGATTGTTTGGACCTCGGGCGTGGATCACTGAGCTGCTGACTGTAGCTTTGTCTCCTTGTTGTCCCGTCTCTACTCCTTCGTGATGTTCGGACAGCAGCCAGTTTAGTAGAGAGAGGCTCATGTTTTGATGAGGGTCCAAATCTGAGTTTGTTATCATCAGCGTTTCCCTCAGTAACTCTGAAGACACCCTTACAATTGCAGAATACTTCTCTGGATCAGTCTTTGAAGTTCTTTCTCCTCCTCCCTCCCGTCTACTGCTGCACCTGTTCCTGTGCGACTTTATAAACGCTCCTATGGTATCATAAGTGGTGTCTAACTGAGATGTGGCTGTTGTATGGCCGGTTATGGGACTGTCCACCTGCAGGACGTGCAGCCAGTCCACTGACAGCGAGTTCAAAGGCAAACTGATGCAACAACTCTGCAGCCAAGGAAACTTTGCAGCCACATCTCCAAGCAGACTCGACAGCAAGAAGACAAGCGAGCAGCTCACTGTCACTGGAAAGGTGTCTCCTGCAGCTGCAAGAGGCAGCGATACTTTTAATGTTTCCCCTGGATGGAGATTCTGCAAAGGGAATGAGAAGTTTGCAGAGGAGCTTTCACCTCCAGCACAGGGAGAATAAGACAGAGGGGACACAGTGATGCTCAGTGTCCAGCCCCGCTCCAAAACATAAGGGCTCGAGTTCTCCAGGACACACGTCAGGTTGAGAGAGTCTTTTTGAAGCAGTCTGCTCCAACTGGTGACTGCGTGACATCTGATCGGTTTCTCCTGGTTGGGAAGATGCTCAACAGTATTTGCGCTGTCTGAAAGCAGGAAGCTGATGTTGAGGACCTGATTCAGGTGAATCAGGAGCTGGTTTTTGGATTTGATGGCAGTTTTCAGCGCTGATGCTCTGAAGGAAAAATAAGTAAAGTTTACATAAACACAGATAAATATCGGCTAAAAAACATATTTTTGTGTACAGTCAATGCATTCACACTTAGCATGCATTCATTGACCTCTCATACGAAGCTTTGGAGACATGGGCCATGCGTTCTAACAATTTAGCCAACCTAATGAAGCCCCAGCCAGCTGTTAAGCACCCTTAGATGAGTTTATTTCAATTAAGAGTTGACAGCAGGGATAGCTTGCAAATATGATGAGGAAGGAGTGAAAAGCAAGGGATGTGCCCTTTTGGTAAAAAAGGAACAACATTTCTGCTCTGTGGAATTATTTTGGATTCAGGTGAGTGGACATAATAAATAAAAAAAGACTATTGCAATTCCGTATTGGCAGGTCTTCCTACATGCACTATCAAACCATTGCAGATGATCCCAAAGGCAGCAGTGCGACTGGTCTCCAACCTACCCAAAAGAGTGCATGTTGCTCTCTTGCAAAACAGCGGCAAAAACGGCTCCTCCTTACCTTAACTCTGTCACCCAGGTCTACACTCCCTCCCGCCCACTACGCTCAGCCAATAAAAAAAGCATCTGATCCAACCTTCACAACAGGGCCCTAAGTCTCTAACTAGACTCTTCTCCTCTGTCGCCCCCCGGTGCTGGAATGAACTACCAAACTCCATTCGTTTTGCAGAGTCCCTTTGCACCTTTAAGAAAAAGCTAAAGACCCAGCTCTTTTATGAACCCCTACACACTTGATGATATTGATTACGATGATGATTTGATGATGATGGTTTTGTTTGATAGTGATGACGATATTTAGGATGGTTCTGATGCTGATTAGAACTCTTAAGAACAGCTGTCGATGTTGTGCTCTGCCTCTGTGCACTGCCTGTCAGCATCTGTGTGTTGGACTTAAAGCGGTTTGTTTGCACTTCCTGACGTTGTTTCCCCCTTTCTAGATCTGTGCTTGTGTTGTACTTTTTCTCCGATGTACATCTCTCTGCGTCTGCTAAATGAATTGTAGAACTGTAAAATAGGCTGTATAGAAGACACACAAAGGAACTGTTATTTGTAGCTAATGTTCACAGAGAGGCAGGACAAAATGTCGATACAGCAATACATCCTCATCCTGAGGTATCAAATTGCTGGTGCCAAATATCAATATTTAAAAAAATAAATGTAAACGGCATTTTAAACAGATTTAATTTGCAATTCGACTCACAGCATCACTACTCCATGACTCCTCATGGTGTGGCTTATCATATGAATGAGGGTCACATGAACAGAAGTTAATTGGCCCAAGAAAGTTGACAATTGGGCGAAGAAGAAGAAGAAGAAGAAGAAGAAGAAGAAGAAGAAGAAGAAGAAGAAGAAGAAGAAGAAGAAGAAGAAGAAGAAGAAGAAGAAGAAGAAGAAGAAGAAGAAGAAGAAGAAGAAGAAGAAGAAGAAGAAGAACCTGCCTAACAGCCCACACAGCTATAAGCAAGTTGTTGGTCAGTCTAAATAAATGTGTGTTCTACCCTCAGACGGGCTGCCACCACACCCCTCAGACAGCGTACTGGGCCCATCCAACCTACTCCAAGCAGTTTGTTTGAAGAAGAAGAAGAAGAAGAAGAAGAAGAAGAAGAAGAAGAAGAAGAAGAAGAAGAAGAAGAAGAAGAAGAAGAAGAAGAAGAAGAAGAAGAAGAAGAAGAAGAAGAAGAAGAAGAAGAAGAAGAAGAAGAAGAAGAAGAAGAAGAAGAAGAAGAAGAAAAAAGCCGGATAATGTGGGGCAGCAGAGAAAAAAAGTGAAAAGAAGAGGCATGATAAGAGGTGAAAACTGACACCTGAATGCAGTGAATAAATACATCATCCTGCACTTCACCTTTTTAGGGGCTTTTCAGTTTATCAGATATCTTGATGTATCATTATATGATTGTCTTGCAAAAATCAATTATTGTAGAATCGCTGTTTTGTGATGTTATTGTCATCATACCTTAAGTAACCCTGCGATTCTCATCCTACTCATCAGTAATTGTCTATCCATCCCACATCATATGATCATCGTTATACATCACAGGTGTTCCTCATGTTGTGCAGAACTTACAGGTTCCAATTCAGAGTTGTGTTATAATAACAATCAGAGAGGAATTAGATACGCACCTTTCACAAACATCCCCAATAGCAGAGAGGAGGTCCCTGACGCTACGGCTCGACTGTGTGGAGGGCACATTGGAGGATGTTGCCTCCTTTCCTCTCACAGGTAAAGTGATACGCTGGAGCTGACCTCTGACAGACAGAGCGTGCAGCTGAACTTCACCTGGTAAACACAAGGCAGTTTAGCTAAGAGACACTCACAGAATACTGTAAAGTTTCCCAAAAAAGACACAGTTTGATTCTACGTTATTACACCTAACTGATCCATACCATGTCTTTTGCCTTACACATTATTATAAACAGCTGCTAACCTCCTATAACTGTTCTGTGTTGGTGTATAAAGCTCCTCCTGGTTACTTAACATATCACTTCCTTATTAAACATACTCTTACGAGTGATTGGTGAGCGCTCCAATTCTGGGTACAATCACTAAACATTGAAAAACATCTTTTTGGTTTTTGCACACTTGAAACACGACACACTTTTTAAAAGATCAACATGATTGTCCCGTTGAGTCAAATTCCAAAACCATAATGGTAACAAATAATTCTTAGATTCACTGGATCAATCTTGCTTCTCCACTTTCTGTTACTTTTTATTATTTATGTTTTTGTATCAGTTTTCTCTTTCTTTTACTGTTAGCTAATTTTATTTAACCTCTATGCATCCAATAAGATACAGAAATGCTTTTCACAAGGCACTCCTTGTACATCAGACAATTTATTAGCAGTGATCAGCAGGAAGACAAAGTATCCTTTATCCTGGTTTTAAATTCATCCAAGCTAATAAAATGCTCTCGATTAAGGCGACCCTATCGCTCAGGCCAAGATGATAGAACCAAAACTAGAGCTTACAGTACTAGTGACATTATTAAAATGATCATTAAAGCATGATAGCCTGAGTATTCCTTGAGATATAAATGAAAGTTAAATTAATTCATTTGTGAATTTAATATACATGTTCGGCCTGAGTCTGCTTACCTGCAGTGTTGCGTTTAGGCTCAGCCAAGGAGACGACTCTACACACATTTAAACTGGTGGGGCTTTGGAGGGCGGCCATTTTCTTACTGGATGTCTCCTCCCAACGGTCGATGCCTTCTCCCCCACATGATCCCCTTGACAGATCCAGAACCAGCAGGTCTGACCCAGTGCTATAGTAAAGACAGTTTGTATCCACACAGCCACACATCACAGGCCCGGACACACACCCCTCTGTAAAACCAGCCGTGTTCCCACCTCCTTCTGGTCCCCCTTTGTTCACTTTAATCAGCACCACTCTCCCTTGTTCACCCACTGTCACCAAACACTGTGCATGTCCCGAACTCTCCGCGACAGAAGATCCTCCAATAAACACGACCGGTTGCTCGAGGCTGTGCAGGACTCGGAGCCGTGATCCTGGGGGACGCAGCGGGAGGAAACACAAGCACCCATCCGGTAGGCCACAGAGAATAATCGGTGATTTGGCGAGAGCAGCATCGATCCCAAAAATAAGTTTGAAGAGGACAAGATCGAGGAAGAAGTGGCTTTCAGGTAAATGAGTCTCTTGTGAAGAAGTGGAGGAGGAATAGAGTTGTGTTGTATCACTAGAATTAACACACGTCAGTACAGGCCTGTTTCTTGTTCTAGTCCTTCTCTCAGAGTCATTGTGTAAAACATCAGATACTGTTGGTAGACTGAATGAACTGAGCATCTCACAGCTTCTGGATTCTGATTGTTTTGTAGAATTATACAGAGTCAACAACCAGGACTTGTCTTTCTTAGTAACAGTTACAAGGACGGTACCTACGAGAAGCAGTGATAAGACTCCTTCTTCAGGAACAACAAGAAACTCAGAGGAGATTTGACGCTCAGCTGGACAGGAGGGTGAATCAGCTGGGGGGCTTTCAGTTCTGCAGAGGTGAAAAGCCACACAGTCAGGGGCACTGACAGGATTCAATGTCAAAAGAATTCATAAGAAATTGTCACATGCTTTCTTTTTGTGACCTAAATAAACTAAGAACCAACTATTGTGAAAAGTTCAAAGGACAGGTTGAGGTTCATACCTGGAGAGTAGAGATTGCAAACATACACAATAAACTCCACTATGAGAGGCTACATAGAGAAGCTGGGTGTCATGACTCCCAACCAGGTCACTCACAGGACCAGGGAACCGTAGGATAGCCTGCAAAGAAAACACAGTCAAAAATTGAAAAAAATGGATAGAAAATTAAAAAAAATAGCTTGAACTTGGATGATTTACTTACCGTAAGTTTACTCCTCTGAGTACTAAAGACATAGACTTCATCACCGCCAGTCCACAGGAACACATCTGTCCCAAAAACAAACTTCAACTTCGGTGTGCATGACGTCCCTGAACAGCCAAACTCTGCCCAAGTCTCCACAGCACAGCGCCCGTCCATAGCCTCAAGATGGAAGAAGAAACTGTAGTGTTCATACGTAGCAGACGGTGGGCTTTTACACTCTCAGCTCAGAAGCGTGTGACAAAAGTGAAAGTTTGAGGCAAGTATTGGCTGGCAAAGGTAATCAATCATGTACCGGTTGTTGACAGAGGATGGGACGCCCTCACCAAGTTCCGCGCGTCGCATTTCGACCAATGACCGCCAATACTTTTTCTTCATCTTTGTGTTAATCGGCGGGTAACAACTAGCTTCTAATGTGCATTGCCGCCACCTACTTTGCTGGAGTGTGGGCCCGAATACCTATTACTGACCCAAAAAAAGACAGAAGAAGACAGTCATGTCTTCTACCTTCCTGCATAAACATTTACCAAAAAAAAAATACTTATTTTTTGGTTTAACCAAAACGTGTTTTAACCATAGACTGTAAATACTGATTAACATCAGTTCTTTTCTGAACACTCTAAAAAAAATAGGTGGCGCTCGCGTCATGTCTTCGTGCTATCAATCTTCGTAGAAGAAGAGATTACAGCAGGCACGTGATCTTCATTTGCCAATCATATTAGTCCAAGCGAACACTGTCCAAAATTTGAAAACAGCTTTAGCTCAGTAGCTCTCGTTGCATTGAACACTTTACTCAACACGTTAACACTTACTACGATGGAACTGTTAAACGAGGAGGATTTTAAAATGTATTTTTACGAGAACAGACTGAAAACTTTCGAGGGATGGCCTTTCGACGAAGACTGTAACTGCACACCGGAGAACGTGAGTGAACGTTTAAAACGGTTAGCGAGGTCTCACCTGTAGCATGCACGAGCTAGTAGAAAAAACACCGACATTCAAATCAAATACGCTCATTATTCACCGAGGGCCTGTTTGTAACTTTACAATAATTAAAGTCCAGTCTCGCTTTGAAAGCCTCTAAACTGAAACTTTAAATGTGAATGTAACATTTAATAAGTTAGCGAGACAGCATTAATGTGTTTGTCTATATAGTTATAATTACGTTATTAATGTTTATATATTATATAATTACGCTGCCAACTGGTCGACTACATTTCTTCATGGATTATTGTTCTATGTTTGGAAGTATTTGGTCAACAATTAGTAATATTAAAACAAATGTTTATAAAGGGTTGTAAGGCCTAATGTGACATATTCAGGTATAGGGTCGTTTGGTGTTAAAGTTCCTTTCAGAAAGATACTTGCATTTCAGAACACCAGACAATCTACTTACACTACCATCTGACATATTTAGTTCTGAACATCTACAACCATTGGAATCCATTGGTCCCTAAAATGTCAGATAAAAACTGTAATTTGTGGTTCTGCTTGAAAATGACTGATGTAATTAACCTGATATCAGAATAATTGATCATTATTATTCCTGAATTTCCCATCAATAAAGGATTAACTTATCTTATCCTACTGAAACTGATCGGCTGGTCTGCTTTTTTATTTCGGGTTTGGACAATTTTGCCTTGAAGTGTTAAAGTATTTCATTTATGGAATAATAAAGTTGTTAATGAGTTTTTGGTAAATTCAAAGTAATCATTTTGGTCATAAATACAGGTACCAAAAGGTATTTAGGGAAAAAGAATGATGTAATGTTTATGTTTTTACTGTCATCTATCTGTTTCTCCAGATGGCTAAAGCTGGCTTCATTCACACTCCTTCAGAGAACAGCCCAGACATCGCCATGTGTTTCTTCTGCCTCAAAGAGCTGGAGGGCTGGGAGCCAGAGGATGAACCAGAGTAAGAGAACCACATCACTCAGCCTGAGGGACAGAAATGCAAATACAAGCAAAGTAGATTTTACTTCAACATTTTTCCTGTTAGTTAAATTCTCTTGAGAAACAGGTTGGAAAAGAAACAGATTTAATATTATGCAGCAAAGTAATTGGACAAAAGGCTCACAACAAGCAATACCACGAGTCATGAATCATCCACTGCTTGTTCACACATTGTTCCCTTTTGTGCTTCCGTAACGCGATGTATAATCACTCACCGGGACACCAATGTAATGAAGCCTGAGTGACGTCGCCCATCTGTTACTGCAGGGGGCTTTGGAGTCCTATTGATTACTGTCGCCATGCTGGAAATACTTTCTCAACCTAACTTTCAGTCAACCTAACAACAGGCTTAGAGCTGGAAATGAGACAGGTTTTTAACCTCTTGACAAACCGTTACATGGCGCCAACCTGTCAATCAAGTCAGCTATGCGCCTTATTGTAAGCAACGCTTATCCTTCAAAACATCAAAACAAATGAGTTAACCAGGAGTTGTTGATCGAGACATGAGCTAATCAGACCTATTTTTTTTTTTTGAACCAGGCTGTAAACATGTTAATTTTGGCTTTGAAAACTAGGGTCCAACCTAATATGGGATATTTGGAAGGAAAAAAATATGATACCCATATACCATCCGATTTCTTTAGATCTATAGATAGATATACACGTTTATTACGTTGGTCCCTCAAATGCAGTTATCTAACACTTGTGAAAAAGATATACAGTATAACATTGACAAGATGGTCTCTCAACTGGTAAGTAGCTGCACATGTACGACATGCATCACTGCTGGACACTCTGGGGAGTGATAATGCTTGTTGTAATCCATATAAGACACTGCTGGTGAAAGAACTAGTTAGATAGATAAGCTGCATCCACTGCAAAAGAGAAGTGCAGGCTGCAGCGTATCATCCGCTCTGCAGAGAAGGTGATTGGCTGCAATCTACCATCTCTCATTTTTTTATTATTCTTTATATTTGACATTTTTTAAATTCTATTGTTGATATTGGTAAATTTCTTATCTTTTATTTTATTCAAGTTCTCGCTTTTTTGGCTGTATTTCCCTGTTAACTGTTTTTGCACCAATACACCAAGACACATTCCTTGTATGTGTAAATGTACTTGGCAATAAACCCGATTCTGATACTAGATACTCAAATGAAATGCTATTTGAGCAGTAAATAAATCTAGTTATATTGCACATATCTGCGATAATGTGATACCGATAGTCACTTAAATGCTAATATCTGCCGATATTACTGGCTGGCTGAGTAATCGGTCATTCTAATAGCTCTAGTGAAATATTGCTTATTTAAAATTGGGTGTGACTTCTGCAGCCAGCCTCAAGTGGACGTTCAACAAGCCGCAGGATGTTGCATTCCGCATTGGCTTCATTTTTCAACACCGGAGGTTGCCACTTGTGGCAGATTCAATATAAAAGTTTAAAGGGGTAATGAGGTTAGAGCTTCGTTACAGGACTGTTGTGTAGTAAATGAAAAAAGGGCTATAGACCAGGAGCTCTTGACTTCCTACATTCATTTTGTGGCTTTTGTTGAAAAAGAAGTAAAGCACTTGATTTGTGTTTTTCATTTTGTTTGTGTTGACTTTTTACCTGTTTAATATTTGATGATTTTCTACTTGTATTATATTTCAGAGGACTATTCACCTTGGTGATTTATATATATTTAGCGATGTTAGCTCCAGACATTAGCTCTTCAGACATTCAAAATGTAAAACCCTTTTAATACTGTAAAGATTTGCTTTACATGTATAGCCACTGAAATGACACTGCTTGGGTTACTGTTCACTAACCTTGTTGAAAATATAACAGACGTGCTATATTTTTGATCATACAATGACTCCCAGAGGTGTCTCATATACTATGAAATGACGTAATGGCCACAGTGCTACAGTGAATGAAACACATGATAAACTCATTTCACAGATTGGGTTTGTGCATAATTCTCACAGTCCTTGAAGTAAAGTATTCATGTTCCCCTAATCACTCTGTTCTGTTGCCAGAAAGGAGCACAAATCTCATTCAGCATCATGCAACTTCATCAACCTGAAGAAGACAGTAGAGGAACTGACTGTGGAGGAATTCTTCAAACTACAGAAGGAGAGGCACAAGTTCATGATTGTACGTTCATCAGCCAACTCTTTCTTTCAATGTGATTAATTACTGACTTGCATGATTTATAATTTTATCCGCTGACTTTTACAATTTAAACATAACAAAGTAACTGTCAACTGACTGTTCTATGATCTTTTCTTCTCTTGCGTGTCTCAAAAGTGAATTAATTACACACCAAGACTAACGTCTACAAAAACTCTGAGCCTAATTTCTCATCCAGATTTAATTTCCTCCACTCGCAGAACAAATCCTGTAACGAGGCTCTTACCAAGTTTGAGGAGGCCACCAAACTGAGAAGGGCGGATATCATTAAGACAGCCATGGGTGAAGAGTGACGGGAGAAAACGCTGATGAATGAGAGGGGTGTTCTGGGAGAGATTGATTGTTGCTGGAAAGCGACTGAACATTTTTATGTGTCCTTCATTTGTCTTCTTTGTGATACTGTTTATCTGTCATCTTTTTTTATGTGATGTCTTCTTATTCATTAAACATTAAAACTGTTTGCTTACCTCGTTAATATTTGAGTATCATTATGTTAACTTTACTATTGTGCATGTGGCTTTCTGCTGTATTTTGTATGGTAATAAGGATGAGTAATGCTGTGACGTCTGAATTTTCTTTGTTGACCACCGTTTAGTTATGACAGACAGACAGAACCTCAATGTTAATATCCCAGTCTGTAAGCAAACTTAAGTGGCCCTAAAGTAAAGCTAGCTCCAATGACTATTAAAAGAACATTTTTACGTAACTTTAGAATCCAATTAATACATTAACAGATAACAAAATACAGGAAAACATTGATGGAAACAAAAATATACTAAAAAAAAACAACTGAGAAGATGGCAAAAAAAAGGAATAACCACAGAAGAAGAATAACAGGAAGCAGGGGCTGTGAATCACAACATTGGTGCATGGAGTTCTTATATCGTTCCAGTCACACTGACGGTTAGCTGGTACATTTTCTATTATGATAACTGGAAAAAAGGGTAAAAGATACAGGAACAAATATGACCCCGATCCATGCAAAATCCTCGTAAAGAATGTGAAATTAAAACAGACACTGCAAAGGTTTTAGACTTGTGTTAGCTTTGACATCTTCACAGTGAAATCCTTGACTTTAAAATTTGAGCCAAATGTTCTTACTTTGCTGCTTATAAATCAGCCCGATGGACAATGTATGTGATGTCCATAAAAATATCAGTCCTGCTTCTATTTAGCTAAAACGCAGCTTAAAGACATTAAATCATTGTTCCCTCTGTCATGCGTAAACGCGTGCGTCTCCCGCGTAAATCCAAGTCCCTCCCAGACTAAAGCAGTGACTCTTCTCACCCTCAGGCGCTGCTTTGTGCCTTCACTCTTTCACTGAAGAATAACTTAATCTCTCCTCTTCAAATGTGAATGACTGCTCCTGATGCAAAGCTTTTGGAGTACCGCAGCATTATTGTAATGTGAAGATGTTTTTCTGCATCTCTTATCGAACGTAATCGTTTATAAGACTGGCTCAATACTAGAGAAACCCGCGTTACGCACGAGTTGAATCCGTCACCGTTACGCGTGGATTAAACCCCTCATCTATGCAGGATGAAGGTAACCTTTGGGTGTCTGGTGGTCTCAGCCGGAGTCTGCGGTTTACTTAGTTTCGTTTTATTGGCGACTTCCCTCGGAACCGAGTATTGGTACATTATAGATATGAATCATGTGAATACGAGCGACTTGGAGGACATGAGCTCACATTCGGGTCTGTGGAGCATCAATGAAGGTAAACTACAGTTCCATCCCTTTCTCCTACAATGTTTGAGATTTCAACCGCAAATCTAGCTGTTTTTTGCTAAATATCATAATTAGTGATGCAGAAAAAAAAAGTCAGTTTAATATTAAGATTGTTTTTGTCCACGTTTTATTGCAACATCCAGGTGGGATGACGCAGGCAGACTCTATTGACTCCTTCACAGCTGACAACTCCAGGTACTCTGAGACTGAGCTGCACATGCTGTGTAAGTGCTCATCACCACACACACCACACACACACTAATCAAGTTTTATTGTCTAGACAGCCATAACTCTACAGATGTTCCCTCTGTTTTCCTGTGTGTGTGTCTGTCGGTGTTAGCAGACATGCACAGAGCCATAGTGGTGCTCCTCCCCCTCAGCCTGGTCCTGCTGCTGTTTGGAGGCATATGTGGCCTAGTCAGCTCCCTGGCACGGAGCCCCATGCTCCTCGCCGGCACAGCCTCCTACTTCTTCATCTGCAGTGAGTTGAAGTTCACTTTATTCACAATTACAGGGCTGTCACATCATACACCTTCAGGTATAGGAGCCCAGCTATTTCCCCTCATTGTGAGCACATAGATGGCGTCATTCCCTTTGAGAATTATAAAAATGGAAAACACTTAGAGGAGATGGAGAAGCATTTCATGAACCCGCTAAGACAAATTAGCAACTTATCATGACGGATCCATTAAAGGAAAACCACAATTCCCAGTGGCACTCATGTACTGATTAGCAGGTGTAGCAATTACTACTAACATCTGAGATTAGTAGGTTCACATCTGCACATTATGGACAGTGCAACTTTCCAAATTCATACATTTTTACATTGGAGAAGAAAAGATTGTAACATATGTCACAGTATATGCAGGAGAGATGTATGCAAAAATACAATTCTGCTTCGAATAATAGAACTATGCAGCAGCCATTAGGTAAAGGTGTAGTCAAGTTTATTTATATATGTATACATATACATACGTTAATGTATAAAGAAGCGATCAGACTATTGAGCAGTTCACATAAGTGCTGTTGAAATCTTTTGATTCAAATGTTTTTTAAAGGAACAGGACACCTCAAAATGCTGCACTGTTAGCTGTGCAATGGAAAAATACCCCCACTCCTTTTCAAATGTAAATGCATTTGGAACTAATCTTCTTATAGGCTTTAATATTTTTAACTATTAGATTTGTTGTTTTAATTGTTGTTATTGTTCTGATGGAAACTCAGAAACAGAAAAAGATCAAATTCAGATATCAGGAGAGATTAACAGATTTGGATTTGGAACCTGTCAGTGCGGTGATGATAAACTGCCATGCTCTCCATTCATACAAAGGTTATTATCTGGCCATATAAACTAAGTAGGAAAAACACTAGAAAGTTGATGATGGCTTTGATTGAAAATATACATTTTACAGCAGGACAGTGCGAGAAAAGAAAGGCTGTGGTATATTGGAGCAGACAGGAGCATTACATACGCAGGACTAAAAATGACCTCAGTTATAGTTATTGACCTCCTGTGACCAACCAAGACTGATGGGCTGTTAAATGGGGACATATTGGTGATGTATGCATGAACGAACAGGTGTGTGTGTCTGTGGGTGATCAGCGTCATCCTGTTCTCTGTCGGATGACTTATGAGAGCTTTTATTGGTCTGAGGGGAGGCACAATATTACATTCAGATTGCTTTGGAAACAACTGAATCCCAAATCTGCGTTTGTATAACTTTATTCATTCGGTTTCATAACATTAATAACTTTATAACTTTAATTTGACAGTATTTGAGTAAGACAGTTTACGATAAGGCCTTCTGAAACATGCAGGGACTTAAAGCACAAAGAGATTACAATTCAGGATGGAAAATATGACAAACCCCCCCCAACTATGAGAAAAGTCCTCTCTGTCTTTTGCCTGCTCCACTTTTCAGAAAATGTGTGCTCAAACAGGCTGTTGGAAGATTTTCCTTTTGTGACATCACAAAGGGCAGTAACCCCTCCCCCAGGTGGGTGACACTCCAACAGCTAGGTGTTTGTTCTGCCCTCTGAGTCTTGCCTTCTCACCGTAAACAATTGGGCATTGTGCGAGAAAGCGCAAGCCACCCAAGCCCTTCCAGGAGGGTGTGGTCAGACACAGCTCATTTGCATTTAAAGCTATAGGCACAGAAACATCCTGTTCTGAGGAGGGCTGAAATAGAGGGGTTTATAGGCATGATAAAATACTGGATCAAAGTGGATAAATGCAAGAAACTTCACAGACATGTTTTGGGGAGCTCTGAGACTTATTTAACCTTGTTGAAAATTAGGATAATATGTGATCTTTAAAGCTCATTAAAGGAGCTATCAGATTGTTGTGTAATAGATATTGATGCCTGTTTATGAAGCCACCGGAGCAAACAGGAACTGTTGGCTGTTTGTAAACAGATATTTTTAAATGCCTGAAACCCCTGCTGCTGGGTAGGTGTCAGACACATTGATTAACAGAAGAACTGAAGAAACAGATTTACATTTATCACTGCAAAGATTCACAGTGATCGATATGTTTGACTGTAAAAATAAACCAGGATGTGATATTTAGTCAGGAAACACTGCCTACACATGTGCAGGACAGGATCAAATAAGAGCGAGAGGTAATGCTTTGTCCACAGGTGACGTGGAAATGAACACAAAAACAATGGTTCCTCAGAGGAGCTTTAATAAAAATGTCTTCATTTACTGCTGACTTTTTGGCACGACTTTTCAGTGCTTACCTTTACTACTGTTTCAGCAAGTCACTTTGTTTGAGCACTACTTCTACTACTTCTTTGGCACACAACAAACGTGTTCTCCCGCCTGCAGCCCACTGGGTCCATAAGTGTATGAGTCAACTTGGTTTGTGTCCAGTAGGCCTGTAGTAAAATTGTGAATTTTGATATCACTGCATCCCAGTTTGAGATCATTTTAAGCAACAGATGTTTAAAGATTATCCGGCTGGCACAGCACAGATATGGATGAAGAGTTTGTCATTATAGCTCAGTTTTCCTCTTCAACAGCTGACACAGCAAATTTTGATAAGATAAACAGTTTGCAGATCAGGGGTTGTGTCATTAATCAATATAAAAAAATGTAAGAGCCGAAAATGTACTTTGAAGAGAAGTTTCCATTCAGCTGTTCTGGTTTACCAATTTAAATTGTGAACTTTTGAAGAAGGTCCGTAAAACAGTGGTGTTCAGTAGGCCTACAGCAGGGAACGGCAGGGTGAGTGATGCAGACTGCAGGCGTATGTGAGCCGCTGGTGTCCTCTGATTCAGAAAGGTCCTGAAGAACTGTTTTTACCAAGTCCCACTTCCCTGCCGTAACAGATGCTCGACATCACTCAGGCTTCGACCATTAATATTTACAGATAGATAGATAGATAGATAGATAGATAGATAGATAGATAGATAGATAGATAGATAGATAGATAGATAGATAGATAGATAGATAGATAGATAGATAGATAGATAGATAGATAGATAGATAGATAGATAGATAGATAGATAGATAGATAGATAGATAGATAGATAGATAGATACTTTATTGATCCCGAGGGAAATTCAAGGCATCCAGTAGCAGTATACAAACATGCAAGACACATAGCAATTGTTACCATAAACACCCGCTGTCCCATACATATATTAACCCGACAACAAAGATTTAAGGAGCCCCTATAAAATTAAACCTGTGCAATTAAAAATAGACCTATACGACTTATATAAAGAAAATGTACAAAACCTGTGCAGGAATAGGAATATATGTGCAATTTAAAAGAAACCTATAAACAGTTAAAGAGCATCTGTAATTAGACCTGTACATAAGAGATGAAGAGTGTTGACCTTCTGAAGGTATGTGTTGTTGTACAGTAGTGTTTAAGATGGAGGTAGTGCAGGAAGTGTGAAAACAGATATTAAACAGTTAGTGCAGACATTAAAGGTGCAAAAAAATAAATAAAGTGATTGTCAAATGTGAAAAGCAAAAATATGTGAAAAACAGACATTAAACAGTCATTAAACAGTCAGTGCAAACATTAAAGTGATTGTCAGATGAGCATTAAAGTGTCCAACTAGAGGCTGACTCTTAGGACAGCAGTACAGATGAAAAAATTAGTCCAGGAGTCACTGAGTGCTTTATCCCTGCCTTGACAGTGAGATGTTGTACAGTCTTATGGCCAGGGGGACAAAAGAGTTCTTAAGTCTGTCCGTGGAGCACGCTTGTGACAGCAGTCTGCCACTGAACATGCTCCTCTGCCTGGTGAAGGTGCTGTGCAGGGGGTGGTGGGTGTTGTCCATGATGGAGAGCATTTTGTCCAAAGTCCTTCTCTCTGCCACCGTCACCAGAGAGTCCAGCTGTGTACCCACCACAGAGCCAGCCTTCCTCACCAGTCTGTCCAGCCGTGCTGCATCTCTCTTCATGCTGCTTCCTCCCCAGCACACCACAGCGTAGAAGAGGACACTGGCCACCACAGACTGGTAAAACATCTGCAGCAGCTTTTTGCAGATGTTGAAGGACCCCAGCCTTCTCAGGAAGTACAGACGGCTCTGTCCCTTCCTGCAGGTAGTGTCCATGTTTGGTGACCAGTCCAGTTTGTCATCCAACTGCAGCCCCAGATATCTGTAGGTCCTGACCACCTCCACGTCGACCACCCTGATGGAAACAGGTTGCAGATGTGGCTTGTTCCTTCTGAAGTCCACCACCATCTCCTTGGTCTTGGAGGTGTTCAGCTGCAGATGGTTCGAACTGCACCATGTCACAAAGTCCTCAATCAGGCTCCTGTACTCCTCCTCCTGTCCATCCCTGACACAACCAACTATCGCAGTGTCATCTGAGTATTTCTGCATGTGGCAGAGCTCGGAGTTATACTGGAAGTCAGAGGTATACAGGGTGAACAAGACAGGAGAGAGCACAGTCCCCTGTGGTGCTCCGGTGCTGCTGACCACAGTGTCAGATGTGCAGTTCTTCAGTCTGACGTACTGTGGTCTCTCTGTGAGGTAGTCAGTGATCCATCTCACCAGGTACGAGTCCACCCTCATCTCAGTCAGCTTGTCTCTCAGTAGGAGGGGGTGGATGGTGTCAAAGGCGCTTGAGAAATCAAAGAACATGATTCTCATTGCGCTGCTCCCCTTGTCCAGATGAGAGTACGCCCTGTGTAGCAGATAGAGGATGGCATCGTCCACGCCCACCTTCGCCTGGTACGCAAACTGCAGTGGATCCTGCGCGTGGTGGACCTGGGGTCTGAGGTGATGGAGCAGCAGCCGTTCAAAGGTCTTCATGACGTGGGATGTCAGTGCGATTGGCCTGAAGTCGCCTGGTTCACTGGGGTTTTTCTTCTTAGGGACCGGGGTGAGGCACGAGGTCTTCCAGAGCACAGGGACCTTCCCAAGCCGCAGGCTCAAGTAAAACAGCTGACACAGCAAATTTTGATAAGATAAACAGTTTGCAGATCAGGGGTTGTGTCATTAATCAATATAAAAAAAATGTAAGAGCCGAAAATGTACTTTGAAGAGAAGTTTCCATTCAGCTGTTCTGGTTTACCAATTTAAATTGTGAACTTTTGAAGAAGGTCCGTAAAACTGTGGTGTTCAGTAGGCCTACAGCAGGGAACGGCAGGGTGAGTGATGCAGACTGCAGGCGTATGTGAGCCGCTGGTGTCCTCTGATTCAGAAAGGTCCTGAAGAACTGTTTTTACCAAGTCCCACTTCCCTGCCGTAACAGATGCTCGACATCACTCAGGCTTCGACCATTAATATTTACAGTCCATGGATACAACCAATAACAACACAGCCCCCCATCACAAGGCGCAATACACTGGTACAAACAAAACTAAGTAAATAAATTGACTACATCTCAGTTCATCACATCCAAACAGTTTACATATGATCCATGTAATAAATAGAGTCTAAGACATTTATCTATACTAAGTTATTTTTCTCCTCCTTTCCCACGCTTTAAAGAGATATTCAGACAAAGCAAAAACATGATCAAAGAGATATTCTATTAAAGGCCAAAATCAACACAGAACAACATTTTCTCACAGGAGCTTGAAATATAACAAAATACAATGCAGTGTAGCCTTTTGGAACTTTTGTGCATCACATCTGTAAAAGATTTGCCACCTGTAAAACAATGAATATTAATTTGTTAATTTTTACATTAGTTTGGGATAACTTTTTTTTTGCATTTACCTTAAAAACGATGGCGTAATATGTTTGTATCATAATGCTTTTTTTATTCTCACCTTTTCCTCTGCTGAAACTTCAACTTGACCTAATCTGATATGCAGATACAGACTGTGCGTGTAACACGTTAACACGTTCATCTGATTTAAAAAGAACAGATAAGTTAATAGTCTCACTCTGTTATCTGTGCTTTAAATTAAACTTGTCTGTCACACACCAGTCGTTTTTCTTCTAGTCATGGGTTTTGGGTCGGAGCCACAAGAGTAGCAAATTAAACTGTATACTAAAGCTGTTAGTTACAGACATCAAATAAATCATGCCAATTAAGTTTACTGGGAGAGTTAGATTTCTGTTAAAGCTCTTGTGTTCGTGTTGGTATTTGCAATAAAGAAGTTACTCTTTGTTAAAAGTGCCTGAACATCTGGCCGAGCTCTTCCGCTGGATCCTTTGGGTGCTCTGATGACAGGTCACTATAACCTCCATAAAGAAGACCGTGTGATGGATGAACACTTACTTAAAAGGGCTTTTTATAGTCCCCCCTTAATAAGCCTCACATGGAAACATGATAAGTGGACTTAAGACTTAAATTAGATTGGACAGTTGTCTTGTGAACTGTCTTGTTTACTAACTGGCTTTTAAAATATCTCACGCTCCCCAGCCTCTAAGATGGACATTGTTCTCTCTTTTTGGTGCCAGAAGTCACATACAAACTTGTTCAAAAGGTCCCTTTTTTACAGAAAATATTAAATGTAATTTGCAGAAATTAACAAAGTTAACAAAGAAGTTTCCAGCTTGGTTCAAAAAAACTATTTTGGTCTGATAAGCTCATGTCTTAATCAGCACACGCCATACAGCTGTACAGGGGGTGATTTTTTCATAACTCTTCTGTTTTGATTTCATGAAGGATAAGAGTTATTCATGATAAGGCGTGTGGTTGAACTGACTGACAGGCAGGCGTGGTGTAGCTGTTTGTCAGGAGGCTTAAAACCCACTTCAGCTCCGGCTCTTTGCCTGGTGTTAGGTTGACCGAAAGTTAGGCTGAGTGAGTATTTTCTACATGGTGACTGCCATTGACAGGCTTCTAAAGCCCCTTTCAGTAACCAATGGGTGATGTCACTGAGCCTTCTTCCATGACTATAAACAGTGTGTCCTCCAATTTTGGTTTAACTTCCTTCTGCTGCTCGTTTTTATTAGATTCTAGAGCAGGTATTTTTAATTAGTGTTTAGTGGGTATTTTCTAAGGACATGTTAAGTCAGCGTTTATTGTTTTAACAAACCCAAACACACACAAACAGAAAATTGTACCTTTATAAGAGAAGTGAAAGGATGAGTAAAAAACATCATTACAAACCAAGGTGTGTGTTTGTTCAGTATATTTATACATCCGTTTTTGCTGTGTGCGTGCATGTGTGTGCCTGTGCGTGCGTGATGTGTCTGCGTGTGTCTGTGCTAGCGTGCATGTGCGTTTAATCGGAACTGATCATTTGAATTCTTTCTTAATTGCTTTATTTCTTCACAGCAACCATTAAAGGAGTCTGAGTGAATGTGTTTCTGTTCTCCCTGCAGAGTCTTTCCATTACTTCCTGCTTACTTCATTTACAGTGTGATTTGGTTTAATCGGAAATGAGAACTTTTTAAAAGTGCTTCCGTGTTGAAACCAATCCACACTCATTACAAAGGAAGCAGAAGTACATTTTCTGATGACATTATTGTCTACCTTACAAGTCATTTCTGTTATGTTTGCTGTTTGCATTGCAGAGCATGATAATCTGTTTTGACCAATAAAATTACAGCATGACATGAATGGGGTTCAAAAGTAATTGTTACAACCTTTTACAGCCAACAAATTTAAATAGGGAAAATAAACTACGTTTTGGTCCATGAAGTGTGAAATAAAATAAAAGATTTAAGCTAAATGCTAACGTCTGCATGTCTTTGCATGTTCTGATATTTAACTGTTTAACTTTTTCATCTAGCTATTATGTTAACTTACTGTCCAGTTTCGTACGTCAGAAACGGTTCATGTGAATGCCATTTGTTTGACAGTTGCTTATTAAAACTGAACAACTTTACAAATTAAATTTTTGACCTGATAACTATAACAATGGAAACGTTCAGGGACTCTGAAGGGTCTTGTCTCCTAGGGGGAACTTGAATGTCAGCACCAAATTTCATTGTCTTCTAGTGCAATAGTTATTCACTTAGACAATACTTTGACATCATACTCAAAAGCAGAAATATTAACAATTGATATTAAATATGGTGAAGCTAGAGAGGTGGGGACCAAAATATGGAAGTTGGTCTGGTAGCTGGAGAGGTTCCAGTCTGTGTTTCTCTTTGTCTATCTCTGCTTCTCTTCGCTTCATTAGCATCACATGCAGCTACCTCATCTCTCTCTCTCTGAGCTCGTAGCACCTCGGGGTGTAATTGTAATAAAGCGATTATTAGTCCCGCCCTGGGTTGCCTCTGCGCTCCACTTGTATCCCCTTCAAACCAGTAGCAAGCTGCCAGAATTATAAGGGTTTCCAATAGCAACACTGTGTGAAACTTGCGGGGAGTGTGTCTGTTTGTGTGTGCCTTTGTCTAGTCTCTGATGACAGGATGTTGTGTAAGCAGACATCACATGCATCGCTGTCTCTCAATATGAGATTTTGAGAATCTAATGGCTTGATGTTATTGTTTGGTTCAGTTGATGAGCTCTCTGCAGAGCTCTGACTGATACTAACTTCTACTTTATAATTGCTTTGAAAACCCTTAAAGTCTTGAATGTTTATTCTTAATAAACAGGGTTGTGTCAGATTTTGTGTCCCTAAAGTGGCCAAACGTGTGCACAGACTAATGCAGGGTTGGCTGACAGTAGGGTGTGCAGAAACATGTTCAAATATCAATTATTTACCATTTCTGTCTCCAAGAATCATATCTACTTCAACCGCTAACGTTAAAATATCATGTAATTGTTAAATTCCTCTGTGTATGTCATTACATTTCAGAAGGGTGGCAACATATAAAATTTCCTTGCTCACGTCTTTCTGAAAAATCTAGATTAAAAGTCCCAACATGAAAATGTGCTACATTGAACTGCCACATAACTAACACATCCCAATGTTTGGTTTGGACTAAAGTTCTGACTCCAACCAGACAGATAATCATAATAATAATAATACTTTATTTGTATAGCACTTTTCTATACAAGTAACAAAGTGCTTTACAACAGACAATAAAAGCAGAGAGACAATAAAAGCAACAGACAGAAAGTAAACAAACCGACAATAAAATCTGACTTAAAAAATCAAATCGAAAACGAAATCACAGAGTGAAAGCATTTTTGTAAAAGAATGTCTTAAGTACAAACGTAAAACAAGGGACTGACTCTGCAAGTCTGATCTCCTCTGGCAGGCTGTTCCAAAGTCTGGGTGCTCTGACAGCAAAGGCCCTGTCCCCTTTAGTTTTTAGCCTGGACCTTGGAACAGCCAGTAGGGCTCTGCCAAAGGATCTCAGACTGCATCCTGGTTCATAAGGGGTTAAAAGCTCCGAAATATAAGAAGGGGCCAGCCCATGTTGTGCCTTAAAAGTAATTAAAAGAATCTTAAAATGAATTCTAAAATCAACAGAGAGCCAGTGAAGGGATGCTAAGAGTGATATGGGCACATTTGTTTGTTCTTGTTAAAAGCCAGGCTGATGCGTTTTGGATTTTTTGAAGATGGTGGATTGATTTTTTACTGAGACAGGTGTATAATGAATTACAATAATCAAGGTGGGAGGAGATAAAGGCATGGATGAGTTTCTCCAGATCTTTTTGCGACATGAGTGATTTGACCTTGGCTATATTTCTGAGCTGGTAAAAACAGGATTGTACAACTTTCTTCACTTGCAGCTCAAAACACAAGTCCTGGTCAAAAACAACCCCAAGGTTTCTAGCTGAGGGCTTCACATAATGGCCTAGTTCTCCTAAGTGTGTAGTAATTGCTGTCTTTTTGATGGGGGACCGATGACTATTACTTCAGATTTTGTGTCGTTGAGTTGTAAAAAGTTGTCTGACATCCATGATTTTATTTCTGAAAGGCACTTGAGGAGAGTAGTTGTATTTGTATGGTCACCAGGTGTAATCGGGAGCTTTGAAATCGGCCGATAGTTTTCCAGAGTGGTTGGATCAGAGTTGGTTTTATTAAGAAGTGGTTCAATCAAAGCAGTTTTAAAATAGACAGGGACAGAGCCAGAGGTTAGTGAGTTGTTCACAATAGATAAAATATAAGGACCAATAGTAGGCATGGTCTCCTTCAGGAGCCTTGTAGGGACCACATCAAGGGGGCAAGTTGAGGACTTCATGCCTTTGACTAAATCGTTGAGAGTGAATAACAATATTATGGTGAAAAAATTGAGAGGTGGAACCTGGGGTGGTCTGTGATTTGATGGTTCAGGGACAGGTGAGTAGTTAATATGGGTGCTAATGGTCCGAGATCTGATTTTCACAATTTTATCAATAGAAAAAACTTTGCTCACAAAGATCAGGTGATAGGTGCAGGTTGCTGTTGGTGGGAGGACCAACAAGCCGGTCAAGGGTTTCAAATAGGGATGTAATGATTCACTAAACTCACGATACGATACGATTCTCTCACGATTTATTTTGAGAGAATCGGGAGGTGATTGGAGCTTCTCATTGTGGTGTCGATTAAATGCTGCATCATGTTGGTTGTGCTATTTGTGTAGTTCTCTGTCTTCTTGCAATATTTGCACAGTTTTTGTCTCGTCTGTTATCTTCTCACCTCTTTCATTTTCTGTCTTGGGAAGCAAAAATGCTTCCACTGCCATGATAACGCCTGCTTATTACAACCAACCGCCTCTGCTCTACAGCTGCTGATGCTCACGATATTACTGCGATTCATTTTTCAGAGTACCGATTCGAACCTTGACACCTTTGAATCGATTTTTAACTGCCTCACGATTAATCTTTACATCCCTAGTTTCAAATATAAGTTTTGGGTTTTGGGTGTTCTGAGAAATCAGGGTGGAAAAATAGGTTGCTCTCGCATCCCTAACTGCATCATTGTCTATTTTCATAAGTGCTTTCATATGCTCATAATGAACATGGAGGTTAAAGGTCTTTCATTTACGCTCAACTTTACGTGCCTCTCTCTTAATGGAGCGAGTATCATTGAGCCATGGGAGGATTCTTGAGGAAGATCTTGAACAGGGGCTACTGAATCTAGTGTTTCTCGGCAGATGTCATTAAATGAGTTGACCAGATAATCGGTGTGAGAGGGGAGGGGTAGATCTGCTGACATAATTGAGAAAGCATGTGAAAATGTACTTACAGGCGGGCATACACTGTGCGATTTTTTCCCTATTTTGGGCCGATTTCTGAGTCGTGCGAGAATTTTTGGAGTCGGGCCGAATTTCAGCTTAATCGTGAGTCGTGAGTCGTGTAGTATACAGGGGGCAACGAGCACCGATATACCCCTCCCGACCAGCTCCCGACCGGCAATCGACTGGTCGCATGAAAATCAAACCTGTTTGATATTTTGGTCGCCCCTCGTGAGGGTGTCGCACAGTTGAAGCAGCTACGAGCCGATTCACCTGAGATCAGTGGGTTTCCCCTCATTGCGCCTGCGTGAAAAATGTAAACATTACCATGTCCAGAAGAAGAAGCATGTCGTCATGTCGATGCCGCTGCAGCCTGTGGTTTGGACTCAGGACATGGAGGCCAGACTTGTTGAGCAGTGCTTAATTTGTGCCGGATCCTGCCGGAATAAGATCCGGCACCTACCAGATTGGGACCGGCACCTGTTTGTTTGGATCCAGCCCCTTTGTCACTATCCAAATCTCTCATTACATTTGGCGCAATATAATATTATCTGTTCTGACATTCTTTTTTGTATTTAAATAACTGGGAATGTTATTCTCTGCTGTGCTGCTGTGTCGTGTTGATAATTGTTTAGAAGAGTGGCGAGTGTGATGATGAAATTGTTGCTGTTTGTGCCGGGACACGGGAAGTAGGCAGCGCCCCCTAAATCAGGCACAATTAAAACTATCAGGTTATTAAAACATTTAAAC
This sequence comes from Tautogolabrus adspersus, assembly GCA_020745685.1. Classification (NCBI taxonomy): domain Eukaryota; kingdom Metazoa; phylum Chordata; class Actinopteri; order Labriformes; family Labridae; genus Tautogolabrus; species Tautogolabrus adspersus. The sequence continues at coordinate 9,225,840 of CM036554.1, read as the reverse complement.
TTACTAACTAATAGTTTCTGCAGAGTGACAGGCCCACAACTCCCAGCTGGTCAGAGCTTCTATATCGTTGCGCACACGTTGAAGTGTCGCGGAGAAGTTTTCAACATAATCAAAGAAACCAAAGACATTTGATCATCCTGTTAGACAGAGCAGCAACTAGATGTTATCCTAGATTTTGGAGGTTTAGTTGATTATTATTTTAATAACTGCAGAACAACCTCTGAAAGGGAGTGAGCTCATACAGATAAGCACGAGTGTGCCATTACGCACAGAGGTGGAGAGACTTGAAACTTTGCGCACAGAGGTGGAGAGACTTGAAACAGAAACTTCAATCGATCATCAGTTCTAATGTACAGTAAATCAATTTAGCACATAATAGTGGGATCTACACTGTAGACTGTAGTCTCTGTTAACAGACGCTGAAGCTGTTCAAACAGCTCCAACGTGCAATAAGTGCGCACTGATGTCCGTGTGTCCGCTCGTCTTCCTGCCGCGCCGGAACAGCACTTTCTCTGTGCCCCGGGACCTCAGGGTTTATAAAGCACTGTTGTTGCATAAGCACTGTTGTTGAGATGTGGCAGGCACACTCGTGCCTTTACTGTCGTTTCAGCTCATAGAATGGCACAAATGGCTAAGGCAGCACGTTTCTTCTTCGTGAGCATCTCTCCAGTCCTCTTCCGGATTTGGGGACCCCGACGTGTTTATTTCGCTCTTGTAGTGTGAGCAATCAGGTCGCAGCCGAGCATCGGACCGCACAGTGTGCGCACATACATCGTGAGCTTTGGCTTTTTATCGCATGCGATTTACTCGTGCAGTTTGAGTCTGAGATTTTCAAAACGATCGAAAACATCGCACAGTGTCTGCCCGCAGTTGATTTGATGATACAGGAGCGAATCGGAGCAGGTGGGAGTTTAGGAGTCACAGGAGCATACAAGTTAAACCTGATACAATGATGATCTGATCAACAAACATTAATAAGATCTACACTATCGATCTCTAGGCCATATGATATTACCAGATCGAGAGTGTGGCCTTTAACATGTGTAGCTGCAGTAGGATGCAAAACAAAATTAAAGGACTCCAAAAGGTTAAGGAAATCTCTAGCAAGTGCATCATTAGGACAGCATACATGGATATTAAAATCACCAATAAAACAGATTCGGTCATAATTCGGTAAAAGTAGGGAAAGGAGATAAGAAAATTCAGAGATAAAAGTGCAATTAAATTTTGGGGGATGGCAGACTAAAAGGAATAAAATCGGCTGATGCTTGTTGACACAAAATATAAGGCTTTCAAATGAGGAGAAATCCCCACAAGATATTGACTTGAAGAAAAATCTTTCTCTGTATATGACAGCGACACCCCGCCTCTGCCAGACAGTCGAGGTTTCTGTGAATAAGTGAAAGCTGGAGGGGTTGTTTCATTTAGGGCACTTTAGTCCTCTGGTTTTGACCATGTCTCAGTCATACAGAAAATGTCAATATTATTTGATTTAATAAAATCATTACATTAAAACGATTTGTTTGTTAAGGACCTTACATTTAAAAGGCTAATTTTTACAGGTGTTGGCAGAGGAGGTGGAAACTGGTAACGTGCTTAATGGGACATGAGTTAAATTCTCTGAGTTTATTGTCCTGCCATTATGCCATGAAACATGCTTTTTTGGTCTGTTGTAGGTGATTCTGACAGAGGGGACAATTCCAGTGGAGGTAGTGACAAGGTAGGTGGGAGGTATATGGAGACTCCCAAGTGGGCGGGGCTAGAGAGAACGCTAACGTCAGGTGGTAGGGTGGAGCTCATAATATTTAAATTGTAAGTGGGAGTGATCTGAGCTGTGTGGCGTGTGCTGTTTATTAAAGGCAGTCAGGGACGTTAGCCAATCAAAGTTTATTGAGTGGAAACTGGGGTGCCAATCAAATGTCAGGGGACCTCACAGACTGTATAAACCTAGACAGTATGCCTCAAGCTCCTCATGTTGTACAAAGATGTAGCTAAATTACCCCTGTGGCTGGGTGCTGACATATTGCACAGTTTGAGCTATGGATTGTGGGGTCAGCAGAAGGAGACATGGTATTGACTTCACACTGCTTCCTCTAACAAAAACACATTTAACTTAATAATAAAAAGGCAAAGATCCCTCAGGTCGGTACAGTCCACAGCAGAACATATTCTTGGGTCCGTCTGAAGCAGACACTCACTGTTATGAAAGTTCAAAGACTCTTGTTCGTTGCGCGTCCTCTCGCCGATTCTCCTCCACTCTGCAAATCCAGTGCACATAGCATCACAGGAGCTGCATTCCTCAATGTAGCAGTCAATCATGGCATTTTATACCTTTCCATAGAATCAAATTAGTAATTCCAAAGAAATGTCTGAGGAAAAAGATGACTTGAACATGAAATAGTGTGCTTAAAACTATCACAGAGAAACAGGATTTGAGGATCCTTTATTTACACAGTCTATGGGGGGCCAAGCCATCCCCTCGAAACACCCCTGCTTACAACATAAATGGTGTAATCTGCCTTCCCATTAACAGATTGCCTCGACAGTACACAACCTGTAATATTTTTTTGTCTTTATAATGACTCCCTTCAGGTCTTCTGACACTGTGTGGTGTGAGTCTCTACATCTTCTACTCACACCAGGCCTTGGAAGAGACAGTGAGGCAGGTGGGTCTGGAGGGTCTGGCCTACATTCACACCTCCTTCGGCTGGTCTCTTGGTCTGGCCTGGCTCTCCTACGGCCTGGAGCTGCTCGCTGGCGTGCTGCTGCTCATGGCTGCTCGGATGGCCAAGCTGCAGCATAGCAGTCCAACCATGGCCTGACACAAGCCAACAGCAAGGATCCAACACAGTCATGAGGAGGACTGATCTACTGAACTGTGTGTTGTGGATGATAACACTAGATTTGACCAAGTACGCCCTCTTGTGGTGGGAATTGGAGTTGCTCTTAATTTTGACTGTCAGTGCATCTTGAATTATAACCTATAAAGATTGTCGTATTGAATCTGTGCCAAAATATTTGTCATGCTTACATTTTCAGATTATATACCCTGCTCCTCCTGATGTTTGAATGCAACATGACGTGTTAATGTGCCTGAGAAGGTCTTTTAATTCTCTTATCTTTGTTGCTGTCTTATTCTCAATGCTTATTTTCGTGTAACAAATTTATTCTACTGTTGTTTTTTTTGCCATGAATACAATCTGATGTCTAATAGAAGTTGGTTAGTAAATATTGTGGAATATTTTTCCCAAAGATTCTATTTTTTTTTAGCACGTCAACATGGGTCATTTGTTAAATCAGTTTTCCTCAGGAAGTATGGCCAACTTTATTTGGCAGTTTTCCACAGCGGAGAGAAAGAAGCTATTCATTACTTTGTGGTCTCCCTTATTTTGTTTTACTTTGATTGTTGCCCTGAATATTGCAATATTTGCCAAAAAAGAAAGCACAAAGTTGACACACTGACAGAAAAGTGTTTGCACAGTTTAAAGTAGCAGCTCTTTGACAGGGAGATTTGTTTTGAAGGTCAAAGGCGGTTTGAATACTTGACTTTTGGGTTGGAGGTAACCATCTACACATTACTGGATTCAGGCAACTGTCAACCAGAGCGAACTGGTTCATAAAAACACACATCACAAAAAACTCCTCAAAGGCATTCCCATGGCAACCTAAACATCCTGTGCATCTGTGCACACAGTAGATAAGAAGTGGGTGTGTGATGCTGCAGTAAACAAGCTCTGCCTCACTGCAGATACACGCTAAAGGAAAAAGCATTTGCAGGAAACAGAGTATTGATGCTGGTCAATAGATTAAGTTCATATATCTCCAGTATTTGCTTTATGGTAAAAAGAAAAAAAATACTACCTTAAGTTTTAATATTTAGCCTCGAGTTGTGTCCCTTTTTAAAAAAGATTGTGGACATATTTCAGGAATTTAAACTGAGAAAAGCTTTAAGTCTCCTGAAGTTTCAAACAAATATACAGAGGGATTCATGTTGGCTTTCTAATATCAAACAAACTGCTATTTTATGCGTTATGATGATGCATCTTCACTACTGCTAACTGGTCAGTAACTGGTCTGTATCTTTTCTACTCTCAATTAAAATCATATAATCTTAAATTAATATGCAGTAGACAAGAAAATCAAGCTTCTAAAACATTATTTTTAATGACATGAGATCGTCCATGCTCATTCAACATTACAGTGCTATTAGAAAAAGACAAAGGCTTGCGGTCACTTCATTTATACAGAAATAAAGTTGGCATCAGCTTCCAAAATGTATAAAACAAACTAGTCATAGTTTCAGTCATTACATGATACAGTGTTTAGAACAACAGAAAATCTTTCAAAAGGTGAGTAATACATTCACTACATCACTGATAATAACAAAGCTGTAACAGAGGTTCTAAAGGGGGGAACTAAGAAGTCAGTTAGACATACTTGAGCTGAGATTTTCCGTCACTAACTAAATGCAGGTCGGTTCTTGTTGCAAAAAAATGCAACATGATGCACACAGTCTCTGCCACTGTACCGTAACTGCATCATTTTATCCTGTGTTTTTATTAAAGCATCATTGTGGTTTAACAAGTTTTAATAATCCTCAAGTTATAAATCTATTACACTCTTAGATTAGTGATATGATATTAGTTACGCAGTCATTTAAATTCTGAAACTCAGAATCATGACATCCTTCAAAGCAGGTTTGATGTGCAGCCTACATTAAAAAGATTCATCTTTTTATTTTATTTTTAGGGTTAACCTTGCTGTATCAATAAGATGTTTCTTATCAAAATGATTTACTGCTACTTTTTAAATTTAGTTTTAATTGTAAGCGTTTCCATTCTGTTTTTTTTTTTTTAGGCAGCGTCTTTGAACACGAGGTGAAAGGTATTAAATAAAGTTATTATTAAGAGTTACTGTGGTTAATTAGTCATCAAGATAATCTAAAGCCACCTTTTGGAAATAAAAAACCCTACCTTAAGGATTAACATACCTTGTCTACCCAATAATCCCTCTTCTTAGTACACCCCTCTGAGTCTGAGCAGATGCGACCCCAATTTGAAATGACTCACTCTCAGAAGAAGAGTTTGATTGACAAGCTTGTGAAACCAACACCATACAATTTTTGAGGTTTTTTTTTTTTTTTGCAAAATCAATTATCCATAATTATCCAGAGTAATATCCAGGATGTTAAGATTGATTCCATGAAACTCAACAATGTAGAGTTATTTTAAGGTCATCAGCTGTTTAAGGCAAAGTGATTCACCACACATTTCAATAGCAGGGAAACTCTGCGATACTAAGGCCCTTTAATAAAAAATACCTTTACAAAAGAACAGAACTGAACATTTAAACAAATAAATAGAATGTGTCAAAAAAGTGAAACTTCATGTGATATATTACAGTGTCCATGTTGATGTTTCAGGGAAGAACCTCCATTATATTGGAGAATACTGGCCAATATTTGGTGCAGCCAGAAGCCTGACATCAGTCTTATCTCGGTAACAGGCATCTCAGATGGGATTAAAGAAGACAGGCTTATCTGTTATCTGTCATTAAACTTTAAGATGATGGATAATACCGCAGGCCTCTCTTGAAAATCCCGGCGTTTTAATCCATTTCTATCATGGTTTTTAATATTCTCCTGTCTGCTCACCACTTCATACTTGTCCATCAGGACGGACAAAACTGAAGGCCGTTGCAGAGGTCTTTGCGCCAGCTCAGTCTCTGCACATCAGACAAAAAATGGAAAAAAAATATTTCAGCTTCAGCTAAAACTGAAGCAACCTGATCCAGAAGGAGAAACACGAACACGGATGCTTCACTTTGTGATTTCTTGAGACATTTTTCAGTCGCTTCCACAGAAGCGTCCTTTCGTTAAAAAAACAAAAACATTAGCCTCCGATGATGTTTCTCCAAAGATGCAGAAAGAGGAGGAATGTGTCAGCCAGGCAAGCACACCTTCCCAGCAAACAGTAGTCCCACTATCGTGAAAAATATGGAAAGAACGAAGAGTACATATGAGGAGCCCACCACCGTGTTGTTAGGAAGTTTATATGGCTGTCCTCCAACCTCGTTGATGTAGAAGCCAATTGGGAAAATCAATGCAGCCATACAAAACAGGACCACTGTGACAAAGAAAAACAAAAGGTAAGAAGCGTCAACATCAACGTAACTAGACCAGTAATTCAGAATGATGAAAGACTGTTTGAAAAATTGGGGGGTGGGTAGGTTAAAACAACGGATAATGCTTTAAAGCAGTTTGCTAAAAGGAACGGCTCAGTGGTTGAAGTTGCAGGAACAGTTAAAAGACTCTCCTAAAAGTTATAAAACAGCCAATAAACTTGTGTCAGTTTAAAGTAAAAGCTAAACAGTTTAAATAAGTATGTTGGCTTAATATAATGGAAAAACAGTCCAAATTGTTTTGTTAGCTTAAAGTGACAGTCAAGCAGTTGAAATAGTAACATTAGCTTAAAGCAATAAGGGATAAACACGTATAACAGAAATGTTAGCGAAGAGTTACGGATAGTTTGAAGTGTAACGTTTGTTAATTTCAGATAAACAGAACAGTGACGCTGAATAAAAGTGACAGATAAAGAACTAGAACAGTAATGTTAGCTTAAAGGTACGGCTAAACAGGACAGAAAGGTTCAATATTCAATAGTTATTGATGAATAAACAGTACGGTTAGTTAAAAGTAATGACAAAACAGTTCTAATTATTTTTCTAAGCTACAAGTAATAGCTAAGCAAAAATGTAACATTAGCTTTAAGTAGTAGCTTAACAGTTCTAATAGTAACGTTAGCTTAAACAAATGGATAAACAGATCAGTGAAGTTAGCTTAACGTTACGTACAGTAAGAACAGTAAAATCACCTAAAAGTTTCTGATACACTGTTAGAGCAGAAGCTGAATGTAATAGCTTTACAGTTGCATAACACAATATATAATCCTATATAGCAGAAGCATTAGCTCAAATCAATCGATAAACAGAATTAATAGCTGGATAAACAGTTACAAATAAGCTCAGAGGATTAGACAAATAATCGATTAGAATGGATGAATTGTGAAATATTTTAATGTAATTGATTAATGGTGAATAGTCTCAAAGTAATGGATACAATGGTTAACAGCTAAAACAAATAATGGTTTAATTGTTCAAAATTGCTAGTAATGGGTGTTTGAAACTATAAATGTACAGTATGTATTTTCTCTCTTACCATCATATACAACGTGAGAATACATTGTGAAGTTACATGAGATTATAAGAGATGCTGTCTTTAATGTTAACTGATCTTCAATGCTAATTAATATCATTCTAAAGTGACACAGACAGAAATCATGATCTGATCGTTGTCAGATATATCCAGTAATTTCCCCTCTTTTTCATATTTTTCTGTATATAGAGCCAAGTGAAGCACAGCTGCTGCGCTAACCGTCTCTTTTAAACAAACTCTGTCCCTTTGCTGTAAAAATAGAAACCTTCACTTATCAATTATGGCAGCCTCTGAGCAGTCCCTTCTTCTGGCTGTTCATTATTACCAGAATAAAAGCTGAGGTCAGCTCCATTTATAGCGGGGATTTTCAAGTAGCTTCTCTCTTTATGAACTATAATGGTTTTAGCCTGAAACTGGGTTAAGTTTCTGCTTTACAGCTAAAGAGGGTTAGAGTGATATCAAAACAATGTTGCTATTGAGATATAAGACTGTGACGACCCTGTGACATGGTCCCTGGTCTTTGGCTGGCTGCTGTTTTTCTGTGTGTTTTGCTGCAGGAGGTGTGTCCTGGCTGTGGTCCTCATCAGCAGGATCAGCTGCACCTCGGCCTGGTGAACCCAGGCCTACAAAGATCTGCTGCTTCCCTCATTCTCTCTCTGATCTCTGAACATGACCAATGCTTGCACATTTTTTAGTTCTTCTTGTAAGTACACTTCAACACCTTACACCACATCATGCTTTCACACACACACACCTTCACTACTGATGATACAGATTAACACAACTCATAACTCTGGATATTTGTTAATTTATCTCCTTTTGTAATAAATTATTGTTTTTCGTTGCAAAATTCTGACTCCTCCCGTCTTTTTGTCATTGCCCACGAGCCGGGTTATGACAAGACACAAAGATATCTTACTGATTCTTTCAATGCAACATTTGATGTTTAAAAGACTTATTTTGACTCGCCCTCAAAGTTGTCTGATTCCTAATTTGAAATTTATTGGAAGGATAACCCCTTGAGATGCAATTTTATGGCTTAAAATTGTCCAAGACTCTACAATATTGCATTAGGGTACATTCAGAGATTTTTTGACATAAAAAAAGAGGATTTAATAATATTGTAAGAACCTACTCCCTGTGAATGCGATCCATCGGGCGTATCGGGCAGCCTCGCGGTGCCAGTGCGACATTAGCAGCAGCCCACAGGTGACAGTGAGGGAGATGATGCCCAGGATGATGAAGAAGAGGGTGGTGATCCACTCTGGGGGAAGCTGCGGGGGGATGCAGATCCGGTCTCTGCCATGGATGGTCTGGCACTGTCGGACCAATCCAACAGTCAGAGAGCCTGGATGAAGACAGAGAGGGATAAAAGTTTCAAAAAAAGATTTCCTGTGTGATTGAGTAATGCAGTGAGTTTTCTGTCTAACAACAATCAGTCAGTGCAGTATAAAACTTGACACTGAATGTTGTTGTTATTTACAAATGCAATGTCTTGGCGACTAAATCATTACATACCAAATGTCTCTGTAATATGTTGAACAGGAAGCTACAAAAGATTGGTTATTGGAACTTAATTTTTGTACTGATCCCTTATCACCTGTTGATGATGTATGCCTCTTGGAATGATAGCCAACTTCTCAGTAATTTGGGTGTAACCAGCTGTTCGCCGAAAAGACTACCAGACAAAACGTCCTTTTCCGTGTGCTCATTGTTTACAGTCCAGTTAGTATCTTCAGAGGAAACCACAAGTCAAAAGTAAAGCCAAATATAATCATTATATCCCCTGGAGTAACACCCATTCATCTGTTTCTAGTGTGTTTTAGTTTATCGGGAAATACAAAGTTACACAGGGGGCAGAAACCGGAAAAGAAATCAAATTACTTGCAATTAACAGATCTGAAGTTTTGCCAAATATAACATCAGGATGCAGAAAAGTCAATCTTTGTCATGTCTGTCCTCATGAGGAAAAGAAAACAACTTTTAAGATGCTTGTGTTTTTAATGGAGGTTGCATTGATAAGTTTTGGTGCATTCCAAGAAGTCAGGAAATCTATTACTTAATGGCTTTTGCAACCCAGCGTCAAACAAATCTGATGGTCAAATTAGATTTTTTAACAAATTCGAAGCTGCACTTGCATGCAGATTATCTGTTTAAACAGTTAATACATATTCAAACTACTGCCCATGGGAGCCGGGATGCCATTACTGCAGATAGTGTTCTGCCTGCTCTCCATATGGCTGTTTTTCTTTCATACTCCAAATCCTGCTGATATGCGATTGGTCAACATGATTCGGCTACAAGCATTCAACAAACAGAAACCCAAACCCTTTCCCTTAGTTAAAATCTAGACCTTTAAGTACAGATTCTAAATTGTTTTGTAAAATCTGTTTGGAACTAGCTACCACTACATCACAGGTTTCTCTGCTATGATTGGCTGTGGGATCCTGAGGAATCCGTTTGTAACGCCCATTGCTAAATCTTATCAACGGGAGAGGTTTCGGACTAATGGGTCTTATTCTAAAATTCAACAATTCTACAATTCATTTAGCCGAAGCTTTTATCCAAAGTGACGTACATCAGAGAGTAAGTACAACACAAGCAAGGATCTAGAAAGGAGGAAACAACGTCAGGAAGTGCAAACAAACAGCTTTAAGTCCGATCAGACACAGGTGCTGGCAGGCAATGCACAGAGGCAAAACACAACATCGACAGCTGATCTTGAGGATTCTAATCAGCATCAAAACCATCCTAAAATCGCCATTATCAAGCAAAACCATTGTCATCATCAACAATATCATTAAGTGGGTAGGTATTCATAAAAGAGCTGGGTCTTCAGCTTTTTCTTAAAGGTGCAAAGGGACTCTGCCGATCGAATGGAGTTTGGAAGTTCGTTCCACCACCGGGGGGCGACAGAGGAGGAGAGTCTAGTTAGAGTCTTAGGGCCCTGTTGTGAAGGTTGGATCAGACGCCTTTCATTGGCAGAGCATGGTGGACGGGAGGGAGTGTAGACCTGGATGAGAGAGTTTAGGTAAGGAGGAGCCGTTTTTGTCGCTGTTTTGTACGTGAGCAGCAGAGTTTTTAATTGATGCGAGCAGAAACTGGGAGCCAGTGTAGGGAGATGAACAGCGGAGTGACATGTGCTCTTTTGGGCAGGTTGAAGACCAGTCATGCTGATGCATTTGCAATTGCAAGGGTTTGATAGTGCATGTAGGAAGATCTGCCAGGAGGGAGTAGCAAAAGTCAATGCGTGATATCACAAGAGCCTGTACCAGGAACTGTTTAGCATGCTCTGACAGGTAAGGTCTGATTTTCCTGATGTTGTACAGGGCAAATCGATATGACCAGCAATCGAAGCCACTTGAACCTTAAATGTTAGCTGGTCATCAATCATGACACCCAGGTTCCGGGCAGACTTTGTTGGCATGCTAAAATGATCCTTGCAACATGAGAGTGGTACAACCACACTCATGTTGCAAGGATCAGTGCAAAATCAAAGGACGTTACAGAAGATAATAACACATCTCAGTCTACTGAAAATTGGGCCTGTTATATGAAAGTCAGCTCATAGCATACAAGTAGCTGGCATTACCGCAGCCATTTATGTGACTTTATTTAATAACAAACTCAGTTTTATGCCCAGCAACATATGACATCATTCACTCATATGTTGACTCTAACTGTGAGATATTCTGACCTCCCAGGAGTCCTTCTGTTTCCCCACATGCCCCTGCGATTCATGTATGACGTCAAACAGGTTCAGGCTTCTTACATGAACCACCAAACCGAGACAGACAAAGTGTAGGATTAACAGCAGTTACAAAAAAAAGAAAAAAGAAATCAATGACCCTACATCCGGCGGCAAATCATCTGTCCTCCTCCTGTAGCACAAACCCCTGGTGGGTGATATCAGCTAGGTGGGCTTTTTCATACAACAAACACACACTCACACACACACACAAATCAGCAGTCTGCGTCAGCCAAACTCTGCATCCAGTCCGACTACACAGAAGACTCCTCACAACACACAGCAAATAAATGCATAATTAAATCCTCCCACACTTTAATTTATTCTTTAGTCTCCCTCCTTTTTCGTACTCATTATCTTTAGCAGGCGGTTAGAGCCCGACAAGCAGACAGAAGAGCTTTTACACATTTTTATGGATTTATTCAGGACAATTTAAAAACCAGCTAACAGGAGAATTAACATAATTGTCATGATGGGCCAAAATTACAAGAAACCAATATCACAAAGAGTGCAGGACAAACACAGGGAGGCGCTGGAAATTTTGTAATTAGACAGTAAAAATGCATAAGTGTCTTCTGAATAAACACCTTGTACTTTATTCTGTTGATTCACATATAACGGTTGAGTATTTTTTAAACAACATAATGAGTAAAGCATGTAAAAGGGGACAAAATAAAGCTTAGAAAAAAAGCAACAGACAATCCTAAAAACACTTACCACACTCTTCCACTTAATGCTACTACGTTATCCGTCAAAGCATCAAAATACAATCAGGCCTTTAAATATTAATCATTGGTTTGAAATGGCTTCAGTTCCTGATCATGGGTGTGGTACTGGTCGATGATACCAGGAGGGGACTGGTGGGAACATCAGGCCTGAACCACAGCCTCCTGCAGGCTGACTAAACACCCCCCTACACACCGGACATCCTGTTCCCTCTAAACACATCCTCTCAGACCACAGGGAGGGGGGGGCAATGTAAACAGTGCATCCATTTCCCTTCATACTGGACTCATGTGTCCAACCAGAGTGCTTCATCCAATTATTACAGAGAGTGGCTTTGATTTTTTATACTCAACAAAGAAGTAAAAAAGAAAAGAAAAGGGACATGAGAGGTTATTTTAGAAGGTTAAGACATATAAATACGTTTGAGTAAATGGTACTGCAACTGAAGGAAAAAGGGTCAAATAGATGAAAACATACAAACTGTGTTTGTTGGTCTTTGTTGTGGCTTCTTCAGGTGTTACAACACAAGGGATGGTTCGATGTTAAGTCTTACTGCACTGAGTGTTTATTATGGTATAATGTATGGAAAGAGAGGTCCCTGACATCTGCACTAGCTGATGACCTCAATAGTATGTGCAGTGACAAAACTTAAAAATTTGCTTCAGTTACGAGAACACTGATAGACATGACACTTCCATGATAAGACAGTAGGGATGGAATGATTCACTCAACTCCCGATACGATTCACGATACTGGGTTCACGATACGATTCTCTCACGATTTATTTTGAGAGAATCGGGAGGTGATTGGAGCTTCTCATTGTGGTGTTGATTAAATGCTGCATCATGTTGGTTGTGCTATTTGTGTAGTTCCCTGTCTTCTTGCAATATTTGCACAGTTTTTGTCTCGTCTGTTATCTTCTCACCTCTTTCATTTTCTGTCTTGGGAAGCAAAAATGCTTCCACTGCCATGATAACGGCTGCTCATTACAACCAACCACCTCTTCTCTACAGCTGCTGGCGCTCACGGTATAACTGCGATTCATTTTTCAGAGTACCGATTCGAACCTTGACCCCTTTGAATCGATTTTTAACTGCCTCACGATTAATCTTTACATCCCTATAAGACAGGTCCCTTTTATGAAGGGTTTTTGCTATTTACAGCATACAAATGCTAAATCAGTATGCAGCAAATTCCAGTGTGAGAAATGTTCGGATTGTCGTCTTTAATCAGAGTATTATCATATCAACTGTTTCAAGTGTAGAGTTAAAAATAGGGGTGCAACACAGTCATGCAATCCTGAAACCCATCAGCAGTCTTTTGATGACATTAAGCTTTTATTAATGTCTTCACACAGATATCTGCAGACTCTTTCACCCAACAATATGCTTTTAGACAATGTGACCCAACACAAACTCCATTCTCACCTCTCAACTTAAAGTCATGGTCAGAAGTCCCTTATTGCTAACTCCTGGCTACGCTGGAAACACTGACTGTCGCTCCCAAAGGCATATGGGCACATAGCTGATGGGTACCATGATTGTTAAAAGAGAGGAGCTGTTTCATTTCTTTTTTCTCACGCGAGGATTATTTGTTAAAAATGGAATGAAGGTAAACAAGAAGCCCAAAGGACTGGTCCAGTTCAAACAGGGTGAAGAAAAAATGTTTTGATTTAGTCCAAAGTCAAATTTCGAACATATGTTTTGATCGTTGTTGGTCTGATGAGCACATATGGGATCTAACTCAGTTTAACTGTAGTTTCAATATTACACAATAATGCTGCTTGATCTGTTGGCTGCTGAGCAGGTCGGGGTTCAGTGCCTGAAGGGACAAGAATGACCAAAAAATGTAATGCTAGGCACCGGATAGCCTAGCAGAGACTAGAGTCCTCAAAGCGGACGGCCAGGGTTCAACTCCAACCCTTTGCCGCATGTCATTCCCTACTCTCTCCTCCCAATTTTTGGCTCTATCTCCTCTCTGTTCTACAACAAAGGCATAACAAGCCCCAAAAAAATAATGCTAAAGGTGCAGTTGTTACCATATTCTTACTATTTAATCCTTAAAAAAGGTCAAATAAAACCAGAGAGTGGGGATTCCCACCCGAAAACAACCACATGGCAATGGTTTCATTTGTTTACCTCTGAGTGAGCCTGCCAGCTGTGATATAAGATTTTTGCCACTGCACTTGTGTGCACATTAGTGAGAAGTGTGTGTGACTGTATGTGTGGGAACTTTGTGAACACTTCATAAACCTAGATGCTCCTGCTGCTTCAAATCTCTCCACTAAACACTTCAGTAAGCAAACAAACATTCTCAAATAATGTCACGCAGCTTCACAGAGAGAGAGAGAAGTTAAGAGAAGTTTTGATTCCATTTCTGTTTAAATAAATCTAGAGAGCCAACTTAATGATGAGCTTAATGTAGAGGCAAACTTTGACAGAAATGTATGAACCACTCATTTTCCCACAATGCTTCTCTCTCTGCCTTTGACCACTACATACACACTGAGCACTCACAGCCAAAATAAAATACGTCATGAGCGAGCCTGAGGAGCTTTTATTCTCCAGGCGGAAAACATTACTCTCCCAGGAGGCCTAATTAACACTCACACGTCTTCATTCCCATCAACACTTCCTGCCTTCAGGTGATTACTGCTCGGATAATTAAACAGGAAAAATGGGCTTTTAGTAAAGTAAGTACATTAATTTCACAACACCACATACTTTAGTTCATTTGTGAAAACAGATTTTAGAGTGTGAAATATTTGTTTAATCATGAGTCAAGAGAACTGCTTGTTACTTACTAAACTTGTTGCTGGAGCCTTTTTTTTTTTTTTTTTTTTTTTTTTTTAACAGCAAACGAGACCCTGTAACAAAAACGTGCTGGTTATGTGCTTATCTCTGCCACACAGTGGCATTAGGATGGCAATAACCTCACACAGCTGTGCATATACTGAAGAGGTTTGTTTGCAGGTTGCATCAGTTGCAGTCAATGTTTAGCTTAATTGGACTTTGCATCTGAATATGAATCTTTTGCAATGACAACGGGGGCTGACTGTTAATAGAAGACAGTAGGATTGGGTCAATGCTTAAATACAGTGGTAGTAATTATTGGCTGAACTGTTAAATAATCATACTGCTGATAAAAATAAATATTTTTAATCCAGAGCATCAGCTTTTTCATTGATTTCATACCCAAGCAAGCTAATATGAGACCATGTACATCAGGGACATCATTTCAGACCTAACAACAGTCATTTGAACCTGGTGGTGCATAATGAATTTATCTGAAATGCCTAAAAACATGATTTAAAATCTCTTGTCTTCTCTTTACCATCATTATTATTATCATATCTATGACTGAATATGAAACACTCAACCTTGTGAAATTATCTTTAGTTAGTTAGCTGTATAGAGCATTCTGTTGCCTCAGGTTGGAGCCATTTGACATCTGATAAACTGCCTCAAGTGATGTCACTTGAGTCTGAGTTGGGAGTGTGGAGTAAAAGTTTGAAAATGAAAAAAAAGGTAGTGCAGAGAAGAAAGTGAGCCTAATAGTCTCAAGTAGTCAACTCCTCATCTTTGATTATGGCGAGCAGCTCATGGCAATATTAGCTGCTTCTAGCATAGAACACTTTTAAACTCTACCTAAACGTTTGTAAACTGCATTGTTGGTAACGTAGGAACCCAGATTTGACAGGGAAGAAGAATTCCTCGACTAAAGGTGTTGGCTCTGGTTCTGTTGTAACCCAAACCCAATCGATGTTATAAGAGTGCTTTGCTTATTCTGCGTACCACTTTTTTTTAGAGAAAAAGAGAAACATATTTCATCAGGCCAAAGATAGCATGGTATGATAAGATTTGACTGATTGTAGTTTTGGTAACTCACAAACAAACAACTATGGTCACATTTTGATGAAAGGATTAAAACCCTGATTTGTGCTTCAACAAAATGTCCCCATTCCCAGATGATCCATTCCTCTTTCAACCAAACAGAAAACTACAGATCCTAACACAACAACGGAAATTAAACATGTCATGACAAAATCTGTTTAAACTTTGGTAGAAAGATGTGTTATTTATGTTAATTTGAGCTTAATGGCTAACATTAAGAAGCTGACTCAGAAAAAATGGGTTTTTCAAAATGCTAAAACATACAATGGCATGTACAGTACATGAGCAGAATGAATGTCTCCCATGGAGGAAACTTAGGATATAAACGTGTGTACATTAAGGGGGTAAAAGCCACACACAGGAGAAACACTCCATTGGAAAGTGTTTATGGTTTGTGTGCAACTGTTGCCCTTAAGTTCTTGGAAATCGGCTGAAATCTCAGTCTAGTCACTCTTTCACAATATGCCATGTTTACTGACCTCTGACACCAATGGATTTTTACTGCTCTCTTCCTATCATTTTTCATTTTGGGTTTAATCATCGCAAATAAACCACATAAATACGTAGCCTAACCTTAAACAAGTATAGTTTCAATTTCTTTAGGAGAGCTAAAAAACATCCTACCAGCTGAGTCTCCGGTGCTGATCCAGTCCGGGTTGACGATGCTGGCGATGGCAAAGATGTCTGCAGCGAGGAAGAGGCATCCTGAAATCACGGTGAGTTTATCCATGTCTCTGGGCACAGGATGAGGACAGAGTGTATGTGTGCCTCTGTCTCACCTGGAGGGAGGCGGGACATCTAGCAGTCAGTAACCTTAAAGCCGAATCTCTTGTTCCATCGTCATCCCAGCCTGCGTTCCGTTTGGGACCTTTCCGTGATGGCCATGGGCTTCGTTTGGTCTACATTCTGTCCGCACATCGTGTCCGTTTCCCTGGAGGTAATACATGCAGTCTGTTAGTAAAAATTATATATGATACCCTGACACAAGTCCAAAAAACAGCCGGCGGACGTGGGGCGACCTGCTGGCTCCTCTCCAGCCCAGGAGGAGAGGGTCGCAGCCCGGGATCATGGGTAACTTCGCTCCGGATGCATCCCCCAGTCACATTAGCAGGAAGCAGGTGCAAGTTTTACCTTATTGTATTTGTTTTGTTTAATTGCTAATTAAATCCCAAGCGATGTAGACGGATTCATGCATGCAGTCGACTTGTTTCCTGAGTCTGCATGGAGCTGGGTCTTTCCTGTGGACGCGCACACACAGTAAAACGCCGCACATGCTCACATTAAAGCGCTTTTCTGGAGCTTTAAATCTCCTCACACGAGCAGAAACCTGTCTCTTCAATTCTTCAACAACCCTCCTTGGGCGTAATGTGAGTGTTTCCTGCAAGACCGATGATTTCCTCTCAGCAATGGAAACTAAAATCCAGCCAGTTCACGTCTCCATGGCTGTAGTGGGCAACTATCGCGAGAAATTTCGTGACCGGCGGACGCGGCTTGTACGTTTTTCATTATCACAAATTATGAAAGGTGTGCCGTGTAATCGTGTAAAAGTGTTGCTGGAACGCGTCTCTGAACATTTTGCTATTTAAGACAAAACTTCACAGTAATAAATTAAAGGGATGATACTGAAAACCAGACAATTTAAAATAAAGATCCCACATACACACTTTGACTGTTTTGACAAGTTTTATCAGCATCAGTTCATTTCAGCTGCATAAGATCTCCAACTGTTTTAACTTTTCATGACTTCAAACCCTTTTTTGACTCATCCATGTTGACTCTATACTATCATTTCATTTTTTGTTTTGTATTTCATTATGGAAAGAGTCCAAGATTTTTTTGTGAGCTGCGTGTGGATTTCCCCTGGACTTTTTCCTGCCAGCCCACTTGTAAATGGACTTGGTAAATGGACTTGAGCTTATATAGCACTTTTCTAGTCTTCTGACTACTCAAAGCGCTTTTACACTGCCCTTTCACACACTGATGGCAGTGGTTGCTATGTAGTATCATCCATCAGAAGTAACTAATCCATTCATACACCGCCACTGAAGCAGCGGGAGCAATGCGGGGTTAAGTGTCTTGCCCAAGGACACATCGGACATGTTGCTCAGCTGGGGTCGAACCCTCGACCTTCCGGTTGAGAGACATTGACTCTACCAACTGAGCCACAACCTTGTAAAATCGTGTTTGATCACAGCAGGTATAATTCCGTATCACGTGTATATCTTGCAACCATCACACAACCTGTGTGAGTGATCCTCCTCCTGCTTATAATGAAACTGCTTCATTATGTTTTCTGCTCCCCCGTATGTTCTTCTCTGCCCTCTCATTGATATTGTTGAACTACATGTGGCATCAATATGAAGGCAACAATGTCATCGTTGAATCACTCTGTTGCTCATCTGCAATCTTAGCAGGTCCGTTTTGCATGTCATTCCTCCTGAGACCCCCCCTCCTTCCCCTCGTCCCACTAGGAAATCTTCCCGCTGGGAGAGCAATGTGAGAACAAGTAACTAGGGAAGATTTCAGGGGCAGATTGTCTGAAATGTTCATGAGTGCACGTGTGAAAACAGCTCTTTAGTAAGAATTGTTTTGCTACACATACTTATAGAATACAAGACACAGAACATAACAATAAGTCCCTCTGTAAGGTAGATAGAATTTATTCAGTATTTTACATCAGCTATACAGTTAATGTGGACAGATGAGAGAAGCACAACATTTCAGCATTACCTGAATATATACTGTTACAACACCTATAAACACCCAGTGGTGCTATGACATTATATATCTCAGAGCCACAACATTTCAAAAAAGTGATGAAGACTTCTGCTTTTTTTTCTGTCAAGGAAACAAATTCTGCTTTGCCGTCAGAGAGTACAGTTTGAGGTGACAGGGAGGGTTTTAGATCTCGTCCACAAAGGGAGTTTTTACGAGGTTTCCACTGGATGCCATAGTCTTCTTGCCGGACACAAATTTCTTGGCAGCCTAGGAATGAAAAAAAAAAAAGTTTAGCTATTAATCATTTGAAATTACATTTTATGAACAAAAAATAAAGCAAAGTGAACTGAAGTAAATTCATGGATAAGGGATTACGTCCCTTCTTGACCAACATGACAGTGACACAGCCTTGACATGAACCAAATGTCTTACGTCTGCGACATCAGTCAGGGAAACATTGTCGATTTGTTTGGAGATTTCCTCGTGGGAGCAGTACGATCCCTCAGCCAGAGCCTGAGTACCCATGGCCTCCAGCAGACCCTCCGAAGTCTCCAGAGACATCAGGAACTGTCCCTTCAGCTGAGCCCTGCAGAGATGACAAGTCAAGTGCATCATGAGCCATAATCATACAAACTAATGAGAGAAGATTGAACTTGATCTACTTTCTAAATGACTTTTAGTATGAGGGAAAATACATTTGTCAGAAAGTTCCTTTTTTTGTTTCTGTGGATTATGTCAAGGAAATTATAGAGTGAGAATGAACCAGTTACGGTAAGAATTTGGCTTCATCATAGAGAAAGCAAATGATGGCACCAAGAGGCAGCAAGTGGCAACTGCAGCAACATTAAGAAGAAACTGGATTTAGCTTTTGAGTTCTTGATGGCAAAGATATGTAGAGATACACCAGCCTTACACACTTACAATTCTACCTGTAAATTGGTAGGGATAAGATAAAAGTTTTTTTGTACATTTTGTAATTTAAAGAACTAATTTTACTCTTTTTTTTTAAAGATTTATTTTTGTGCTTTTGCGTGACCCCATTCAGAAGAGTAGAACAGTAGATAAAGCAGGAAATCTGGGAGAGGGAGAGTGGGGAATGACATACAAGAAAGGAGCCACAGGTCTGACCCGAACCTGAGCCACCCGCCCAGAGGACCACAGCCTCCATATATAAGGCGAAGGCACTGACCACAATGCTACCGGCACCCCCCCATCATTTTGCTCTTTACATTTTTTTTTTTACCTTTTGTGAAATCTGGAAAGTTATGTGAGCCAACTAGGCATAGCATTAACACTGTATATTGATGAAAACAGGGTAGCCTGTCTATGTTGGTAATAAAAAAGCAGCATTTAGCATCTATTTGCCAATTAAAAAAAATAACTGTCAAACCCCCTTTTAAATAGTGGTTCTATGCAAGACTATTTCTTGTTTTTGCACAGGGCAAGGCTAGCTGTTTCCCTCTGTTTGCTATCTTAATGCTAAGCTAATCTGCTTCTGACAGACATGTATCAATCTTTCAATGTTATTTCCTAAAATGTCAGACTACTGATTTCACTGCTTATTCAGTTTTAGTTACATTTAACAACATATAGATACACAGATTTCCCGTCAACTGTTAGAGCTGCTAAGACAAAACGACTTTTTGTTTTGTTTTTACAATTCAACAAACGTTGAGGTTGTTCTATGTAAAACTGGTAAAGATGTATAATAAAATGTACTCCTCAATGCATAGTTCATAGTTAGGATTTAACAGATGCTAGAAAGGCTAATAGTCATCTCTTAGTCTTACTTGGCCCGGGTGAGGTCAGCAGCTGTGACCTCTCCATCAGCAACAGCTTTGACCTGAGCGAGAGCTGCTTTAATCACCTGCAGAGACACGAGAGGACGGAGACTGCATCAAAATATGTAACCATTTTCAGTTTTACTTACAACTTTACAAGTTCTGCTTCACTCTTGATGAGCATTGATCAATAAAAAGAATCATCACAGTTGTTAGAAACTCACATCACCAGCTGCTGCAGTCTGGGAAATGGTGTAGATCCCAAACAGACCAGAGTCAGAGTAGCTCGCATTGAAAGCACTCACCTGGGAAGTGAAAAAAAAGAAAAGAAAATTGAACTTTTTATCGTTGCAGTTTAGGCCTTTGCATATGAACCCTTATTTAAAAGTTTTAACTGAAACTTGAGAATCACTCACATCAAAGGGGTCAGCAGTTGCCTTGGAAACACCCTGAACCAGTTTGCTTGAGACGCAGGCGCCCCTCTTGACATGCGGACCAGCTCCCAGTAAATGCTGCAGGACACTGAAAGCCAGAGCTTCACTGCTGCCTGCTGCTGCTGACTGACTCACCACAGCCGAGTGGACCAGGCTGCTGGTGTTCGCCAGACGGATCTCACCTACAGGGAGGCAGGAGGAGAGGAGACAGAGAGGAATACAAGGTGTTTTATTTTATTTGGTAGGAAGTATTTAAGCATAAGAAAAATAGCAAGCTGTTAGCAGAAAACATGCAGATTCTTTGCTATGCCAGCTTAGCTCACCTCCACGATACTGAGCCTTGGCTCCCGTGGTGCCTGCCCCGCTGCGGATGTTAAGGAACTGTTCTCCAACTTGCTTCAGCACCGTGTGGTCGACACCTGAAGGAAGGATGACCATCAAAAACTTTCAGGATTACACTTCTTTTTGTTCATGGATTTCTATTAATATGTATAAACACATCAAGTTAAAACAGAATCAGTTTGTTACTAAAAGGTATAGAGGCCCTTACCGAGTCCAACAAGAGCCATTCTTGCACTTGTGAAATTGTTCTGAACAAACTGGTGCAGCTGGAGGAAAATAAAAATGTGAAAAAGGCTTTAAAATGGGGCATGAGCAACAGAAATCTTACAGAAGAAACACAGAAGAAACCCTTACATGCTCAGACTGGATGTTGCCAACCATGTGATCGGGACAGTACAGGGAGTTACAGAGAGCATTCTTGTAGGCAGCTGCATGAAGAGCTTCAACCACACCTGAAGAAGACGGAGAGAGGAACGATCATGAACTGCAATATTATGATGTCAAAGCTCAAACTTGTGCTGTGTTCTTCACTTCAACTGGTATTTCATGTCTGTAGGGATTTGAAGCTAGATTCTGGGTGTTTAACTACAGTAACTATGAAAAGTTCAGGCCTGCAAATTTACAGTAATTGTGACATTATTTAGAGAAACGATCTGCCTATAGTCAGAAAAAAGCAACACAAAGTCCTAAATACATTGTTCTAGGTTTCTCTACTTTATTTTGAAAACAGCAAAAAAAGAGCACACCCAACCCGTAATAAAGTTGCAGGTGCACGACTGCAAAAAGACTACAAAGAAAACAGAAAGTCAGCCCACTAAATGTAAAATATGTGATATAGTAAAGTATGTATTATCCAGGTAGAGCCGCAGCTTATAGATCAACAACAACAGCCATGTTTCAGCGTTGAACGCTGATGAATCCTTGTGCTGAAACTCGTCCATTGTTGATCTGTACGCTGCTGCTCTACCCAGATAATACATACTTTAAAGGACATTTAGTGTGCTGACTGTCTGTTTTCTTTGTCTACTTTATTTTGAACCAACAGTAGTGCAAGTTACAGTTTCATCTAGTGTCGTTTAGAATTGGCTGCAATGGTTGGTCCAACCTGGTGAAAAATAAAAAACTACACAGAAATGCATAACTTCTCATAAATTCATGATAAACGTGTGACTCTAGGAGGCCATTATGCTCTTAATGGTGCAGAATGGCCACTCCAAGTTGAAGCGTGCGGTCACTGTGAGATCATTTAAAGTGGCACCAGAGGTCCAACTATCTGTTTTTAGTGCAACAGCGTGTGCAGCAGACAATACATGCTCAATCATCACTCGTGTATGCTAATAAAAGGCAGCGACAACGGACCGACTTATGTGCCCACAGGATGGACATTGTAACCACGTTTGGGCCCTTTTAATAAATACTTAAAGCCTGGGTCCTCTACTCTACTGCATATGCGTGCATAGCCATTGAAATGTATGAGCAACTAGCTTTGGTGATATCTTCATCCCTCTCTTTCAGATCCAGAGGCGTTGGGCTGTGGATACTGCCATGTGTCATTGTCTTTTTTTCTCCCCTCAGACATATTTATCGTAAGACTGCATTCACCGAATTGTGCTGTCTAAAGTAGACAGTTCAGGACGAATACCCATACCATTACACCCTTAATGGACCCTACAATGAAAATAAAGGTCTACCTGTTTGGGCACTGTGTGCAGCCTGGGCCTTGTCCATCTTTATCCTGGGTGTGAGGTCTGACACTTCCCATGGCCTGAACTCTGGAGCTGTGGTCACGTTGATCAAATACTCCATAACCGTGTCACTGAAGAGAAATGATGAGGGGGTGTAAGTAATATTAAGTGGTGAAACTACTCCTGAAACAGAAAATCCTAACCACTTCTGCAGCCCAGTCGATAACACACTCCTTTGGACCAAACATTTGGGTGTTTATCTCTACAAAAATTGTCATTATCCAAAGACTCACATGTCATCTCTCAAGCAGTCAACTGTGTAGCTCATGTTCTCTCTGGATGAAGTCACACTGCAAAGAAACACAAATGTTTAGATATCCAAATAAAAGACTGTGACCAAGAAAGAACTTGTAATCAATCCTGACGTTTCTTTGAGGTTACTGACCTCAGGCTGCCCCCCACTGCCTCCACACCACGGCAGATCTTGAAAGCTGAGGCTCCTTTAGTTGTCTAGAAAAGTACAAATGCTACGTTAACACCAAGCTGAGACAGCAGGGATTTATTCACTCAGCAACATATCTAAAGAGTGTACATTCATAACACTATATTGAAACTGGTGTGACAGAAAAAGTACCGACTGGTAATACTAAATAATTAACAGTTGTTTGACAATACTTTACTCAAGTACACAAAGCATGCAGCGTCATACCAGGCTGGAGGCCAGCCGGAGGAGGTGGGTGACACCCTGGTTGTCAGGGGTCTCATAACGACAGCCGGCCTTGACGAACACTCCGATCTTAGAGGACGGGGAATAGTTCTCAAGGGAGGCGATAACCAGTCCACTGGGCAGTCTGGTCACCTGGGCAGAAGGACACAAAATGCAATGTCCTTAAGTGTCATATTTAAATGACATAAATCAAGTACTGGTCTGAAAAATATCAGCCAATAAGCATGAGTTTAAACTTTAAAGTGTCCTTTATAATTATTTACCATTTAATGCCAATACATAAAGACAAGGTAAACAGCTAAGGCTTAAAATAAGTCTTTCTGTAGGAATTCCAACTCCTCTCAAACACAAAACCATCCTGCCTAGACAAACCAACCCCAGCACAGTCATCCTCATCACTCCCTGTTCACATACATGGACGTCCTGGTACGAGTGGGCAGCTCCAGGAGAGAGCTTGAGGCCAGCCAGGGGCTGAGCAAGGGACTGGCCTGATCTGGCAGCAGCATAGAACCGTCTCTGTGGAGAAGAAAGACAAATCAACAACCACTGACCTGTACATCCTGCGGCTGAAACTTAACAGGTTCTGCCGCCCCCGCAAACTCCACCTTACGGGCCGCCTGGGCCGCGTAAAGCCTCGTCTGGAAAAACAGAGAACATGGGAAGATGGGATATTACAACTAATGTGTTGCTGAATGGTGGACTGAGGTGGGGGCAGTTTTTAGAAGAGTAAAAATCAGGACCATTGTGAAACAATGGGGTCTGTAAATGTTCTTTTTTGGTCTACTATTTTTTTCATCTTAGCATTAAAAATAATTGCATCCTGTCTGTTTAAGCTTTCTTGTACAGAAAGGTGTAGCTGGACACCTTTCGCTGCTGCATCACGGCTGTTAAATCACTTTGTTACTTATAACTATTGATTTGCTTACTTTACAGTAGTTCATAAAGAAAAACAACACAGTTCTAGTTTTTATGAATAAACCAAAATCAAACAAAATCATCTCACCTAAAAATCTTATTATCTGATTGACAGTTTGAGAACAAACTCAAACTGAACTTGTGAGCTTTTTATGGCTCATGTAAGAAAAACAACAAATGATGTCAGTATCGAATCAGCATACAACATGAAATTAGGTTTGCCCTTTTCAAATACATATAGGCCTTAATACAAATATCCCCCCAAAATTGTCAATAATGTTTTTATGGTAGATTGATTTACGTTTTTCCACCACATAAGGTTATTTATTGGGGGGGGGGGGTTCTTTTGAATTATCAACTTACAGGATATTCTTAGATATAGGTTGAAATTGTTATCAAAGTTCGATATTAAGGGTGCACCTCTAAATAGAAATGCACTGTAAGCACAAGCCACACAAGCTCCAGCGAACGTCAACATCCAATGGTATGGATAATAAACCCTACAGGATGCTAACTGTTAGCTCTTTCTTTGAGTTAAATACCCCATTTTTACGGATTTGTTGACCCCAGTTCGGATCAGTATATATGATTTTACAAGAGTAGCTTTAATGTGTAATAACCGGTGTACATTATGAAACGTTATCGGCTGGTTTATTGCCTATTACTTAAGAGCTAGCCGTGACAGGCTTCAGCTGACTGTTTCCCCCTGTGCTCTTCATCACACCTTGTCCTGACACGATCCTAAATTTTAACTCCGTCCAAGAACCACACAAAAAGACGAAACGAACAAGCAGCGTTTCTGACGTTTTTCCCAAAACACATACATGTAGGATAAGTTTGAGCAGTTCTTACCGAGAGTTGACTGATTCCTCGAATCCCCTTCATCTCCCCTCTCTCCTTCAGTCAGGACGATAGAGCAATATGGCTGGCGTGAAAGTGCCCTACCCAGAATGCCATGCGAGTTGCTAGCTCGCACAAGTACCGCAGAGCCAGTGAGCGTGCGCCCTCTGTTGCAGTGGAGACGAATAGCCACAGCCAGTGCCATGTAATAATAAATAACAATCCGTCTACTTTACGTGTATGAAAAACAATTATTATTGCTCACACATTTATTACTGAAATGTATTCTTAAAAGATGCAAGAACCATCTAAATATGTTCTTCTATCTCTCCACAATACAGCCCGAAACTGTGACACGTTTATATTATATTACATTTGGCATAAAGTAGTGTCAAAAAGTAAAATGTTAATATATATTAAACGAAAAGTGCAAAAACGACATAAAAACTTAGCCAACATATTGTGCAAATATAAAACACTTATAATATAAATTAATGTAAAGTCAATATAGAGTAACAATTCATCACCTGTTTGCATGAGCATCTGAGAATACAGTAAAATAAGTTAAGATTGTAAATAAACTAAATCTACAACATGACACAGTAGTGAAGAAACACACTTGGGATAAAAAATATGTCCAATAGTCATTACATTTTAACGAAATAAGAATAACAATAAATGTCTTTTCTACTGTTATTTCTCTTTTTGCTGATTCTTTAACTCATGTTAAGTCATGCTCGGTCTGTAATATATGTTGTACATTGTTATTATTGTAACTGCCAGACTTGAATTCTAAATAAAGTTTAAAAAAAAAAAAATCTCTTTTTGCTGCTTCTGGAAAGTGGAAAAAGCCCCGCCCACCCCCTGCCCCCCAAAAAAGCATTTCCTGTCCCTTTTCGGTGGTTTTCCAGTGCGCATGTGCGGTACTTCACACGTGTGGTAAACGTTTGGACTGGTTGCATGTAACCGTGCTTAGGGAGTTCGTAGCATAACAAAAATATAGCTTACTCAAAACCTATATATTTTGTATTGTTTCCCCTTCATATCCAAGGAAAAGCAAATAGTCCTCCGTGAAGCATTTCGCCGAGAGGGCCGGAATACGAGAAAAACACTTAAAAATGGTGAGTGCTGAGTTCTGAATTAAGTGAGATGCTAACAGACTAGCTAGCTGTTAGCTAGCCATAGAAAGTAGGCTTCATAACAAAATAACTTCACATTAATTAGACCCTCGTGTCTTCTCACTTTTATTATATTTTCCCATTGTTGAAATTGTGTTTTGTTTTGTTTACTGTGACCAGACTGAACCTCAAGTGAACCCAAAGGCCTACCCGCTGGCCGACGCCATTCTGACCAAGACCATCCTGGACCTGGTGCAGCAAGCCTCCAACTACAAACAGTTAAGGAAGGGGGCTAATGAAGGTGAGAAAAACCATAATGTTGTGACTAGATGTAGACTTAATATTTGGTTCACAGAAGGTAGCCATTTGAAAGCATAAGACTGAAATGCGTCATCAGTTTAGCATGAAAACGTGGTGTCTTAACGTGGTTAAGCCAAATAAACATTGATTTTCTTATGTGGCTTCAATGTGCATTTCAAAATCCTTACCCTTCTAAGAAAAGTCACTTTATACATTAAATCATTGAAAAGCTGTAACTATTGGTCATTAAAAGAGTTATTATATTTTCGTATTTCACACTTAAATGCTTATATTCTATTTCTAGGTGCTTTTGGTAACATTGCAGATGATGCTGCCTGTTTTATCTAATAAAATAATAAATTGATTTTTTTTGTCTGTTTGAATTCATTCTTGAGCAAGCACTTCCAAATCATAGTACTGGGTGCTGAACAGAAATATAAAAGCAAAAGGAAGACTGAGTCTGCACACCAGAAGCTGCTCCAAATAGCATTTAATGACGTTTATTACCACTTCATTTAATACGACCCTTTTGAATAAACACAACCAAATGCAGAATATGATATCACAATGTGCCACATTTTGGTATGGCATGAAAACCCAAGTTTTACTTTGATTGGTAGAGGTATGTTGTGTCTTTGTGTTCTGATACAATTTGTTAGTAATCAGGTAACCAAACGGTTACAATTCTACAGCCCGTAAATATGATAATTAAAACTCTGATGATGGAAATACTAACCTCGATCTACTTTTCCTCCAGCCACTAAGACGCTGAACAGAGGGATCTCTGAGTTTATAGTGATGGCTGCTGATGCTGAACCACTAGAGATCATCCTCCACCTGCCTCTGCTCTGTGAGGACAAGAACGTGCCGTATGTGTTCGTTCGCTCTAAGCAGGCTCTGGGCCGAGCCTGTGGGGTGTCGCGCCCCGTCATTGCTACCTCAGTCACCATAAAGGAGGGGTCTCAGCTCAAACCACAGATTCAGTCTGTCCAGATGGCCATTGAGAGACTGCTTGTGTAACTTTTTGTTGCACTATGATGAATTCTCCTAAGAAATTCTACTATTCATTACTCTTGTTGGATTAAAAAAAAGTTATGTTCGACAAGACAATGAACATTTTTGTTTTTTACTTTGTAGGACGGTTAGTCCACTTCAGTGTATCAGTTTGCCATGGCATGTTCTGATTCATAATAAAATCCTTTTTGTTTAAACTGTTTGTTCTTTGAATTCATAACATTGTTTTCAATGAATAAATCTGGGAAAATATTCCAAATAATGTCAAACCAGTTAAGTTGTTTAAATCCTCAACTGATATTTAAAATGTTTAAAAAATGAAACTTACATATTTTCTTTATAAGTGGAAGGTATTTCAGTTTTAACTATAGAACTCTATTTTCTGTATTCTCAAATCTATTTATTTGAATTATTGTAAACCCTCAAAAGAGAAGAACAGCACACGAAAAAAATGTATGTTTGCCTCAAGCTGTCGAAGAGCTGTTAGTTACATAGTTACTCAAAAGTGTTCTTTTTCACCGCTCGTCTATGTGAACCTGAGGAAGGAGGAATTGTATTTTGATTTATTACAAAGTTATTGAGTCAGTGATTCCTACACTTGTGTAAAACACCAATCTGTTCCAGTATTGTATCAAATAAATACCAGCCCATATATATATTCTGTTAAGAAGAAAAAAAGTCAATATATACTGTGTATCTTGTGCGGCGTTTACAACATAGGCCTACTAACTTGTGGGGACAAGATAATTATATTGTGCACGCAAAATAACATCTTTTCTTTTTCTTTTGGGGACTTCATGGGCTCAGTAGATGTTTTCTTTATTTTCTGCATGTAGGCCTATGTTCTTTTTCTCTAAGATGCATGCTTTATTCGTTTATTTAAAGCCTGCCCTCCGCCTGCATGTGAACGCTCTCTTACCAACGTGTTTAAAGAGCCTTTCTGCTGCTCTTGAATGCAGCATGGACCGCCAGTCGGCTAACATGAACTTTAGACGAATATAAACGCCTACCCAGCTTGAGGAGCCACAGTACTTATCTGAATCAAATAGAACTGCGGTCAAGCCAGCCTCCACGATAGTAAAGCCAGCCCTCACGCTATTTTAAGGTGCGCGTGTAGTAGAAGCATTACGGGAAGAGCGGCTAAGAAAAAAAAATTCAATTTAAAATCCAACACTGGCTTGTCTATCGTTTTAGAAGTGGATGCTTGCTTGAAAAGAGGAAATAACAAGACATTTTGATATGACGTTTCAAAATAAAAGCTATCTGAAATATGGAACATAAGCTATATACCAGGCTTATTTCAATTTGAGATTAAAAGTAAATTACCTGTTACCACAGACTCATTTCAGTCCAGACTGGTAGTTCATGACCTCACAATGTGATTAAGCTAATATCAAAACAATCTGATGTGGAATTTTGAAATAAAAGCTATCTGAAAAATAGAAAATAAGCAATATTTTAGGCTTATTTCAATTTGAGTGGATAAGCCTGCAATATAGCTTAATAAAACAATCTTGTTTTAGACACTTAACAAGTGATTGCCCCATTGGTAGCCTTTTCATTACTTAAGATAAAATCTTCTTCTGGACTTGCCAGGTGACTGGGCTTTAAATAAGTGTAATAAGATATTTTTGACATGAAGTCACACCTGCTTGGTTTCGACTTTTTGCAGTAAGACTGTATTGTCCCATAAAAAAAATACAAATTGAAATGACAAACCGTTTTACAGTTTAAATAATTCCCATGACCACCATTTTCGTTGATTTCATATACGGGTCAAATTTGACTGTAGCCTCAATGTACACAAATTTGTACAACCGATGCAAAATTATAAAATACCCCAGCAATGCTTTCCAGCTCCTCCTGGGAGATTCCAGGGCGATCCCAGGCTAAACGGGATTAATGCTGCGTTCCAATTGAACTGGGAAGTGGGAAATTCCGAGTTCCCAGTCGGAAGTGTCAACTGGAACGCCCCCTGAAGTCGTAATTACTAGTCGGAAACTCGGAGAAGTCAGAGCAGCCCGAGTTAAAATCCAACATGGCTGCTACGTGCATCAACCATACGTTAAAGCTGAGACTATAGTGTTTATTAGCCGCGTGTTCCTCTTTTTGTGTGATTAAATCAATCACACTGATAGTATCGTGCAAGTTCTATCTGTGGACATGTTGTCCTGTTATTTTTGTGCACAAACTATCACGTAGTGTGTTATTATCGTCTGGTGTTAGCTAACAAAACAAAGGTACTCCTGGAGGTGTCCATGTTGCTTTTCCGACTTGCAACTGGAACTCGCTCAACTCTGGTGTGACGTCATTCCCAGCTCCGACTTCCCAGTTCCGAGGTAACTGGAACGCAGCAATATAATCCCTTCAGCGTCTTCAGGTCTGCCCGGTGTCTCCTCCCAGTTGGGCGTGCACGGAAAACCTCCAAAGGGAGGAGTCCAGGAGGCATCCTTATGAGATGCCCATACCACCTCAACTGGCTCCTTTCGATGCGAAGAAGTAGCGGCTCTACTTCGAACTCCCTCCGAATGTCCAAGCTCCTCACCCTATCTCTAAGGCTGAGCCCATCCACCCTCCCTCCGGAGGAAGCTCATTTCAGCCACTTGTATCCGCGATCTTATTCTTTCGGTCACTACCCATGGCTCATGTCCATAGCTGAGGGTTGGAATGAAGATTGACCGGTATATCGAGAGCTTTGCCTTCAGGCTCAGCTCCCTCTTTGCCACAATGGTCCGGCACAACGCCTGCATTACTGCTTATGCTGATCCAATTCTTAAACTCCTTCACTTAGGGCGAGGACTCACTCCCCACCCTGAGAGAGCAATCCACTGTTTTCCGGCAGAGAACCATGGCCTCAGACTTGGAGGTGTTAACCCTTATCCCAGCCGCTTCGCACTTGGCTGCAAACCGCCTGTTGGAGGACCCATCATAAGGAATCCAAACAAAACCACGTCATCTGCTAAAAGCAGAGACGAGATTTTTGAGGCCCCCAAACTGGAAACTCTCCTTCCGCCGGCTGCTTCTTGAGATCCTGTCCATGAAAATCACAAACAGAATTGGTGACAAGGGACAACCCTGTAGGATGCGGACACAGCTCCCACTTTGGTCATACATGGACAGAGGGACATGGTCATAAGCCTTCTCCAAGTCCACAAAACACATGTACTGGATGAGCAAATTCTCAGGCCCCCCTAAGAAGCCCTGCGAGGGTAAAGAGCTGGTCCACCGTCAAACGGCCAGGACGGAATCCACATTATTGTTCCTGTATCCGAGCTCGACAATCGGATGGAGCCTCCTTTCCATCATCCTAGTGTAAACTTTCACATCCTCTGGTCCCCGTTTTTGAAAATGAGAACCACCACACAGGTCTGCCACTCAGATTTGCACACTGCATTAAAGAGGTGTGTCAGCCAAGACAGCCAAACAATGTCCAGACCCTTTAGCATCTCGGGGCGAATCTCATCCACACCTGGCGCCTTGCCACTGAGGAGCTTTCTAACTGCCTCAGTGACCTCTGCCAAGGTTAGTGGTAAGGGTTCACCCGGATCTTCAGACTCTGCCTCCTCTCCAGAGGACATGTTGTCTGGATTCAGGAGTTACTAAAAGTATTCCTTCCAGTGAGGACTGAAAGGAGTCTGTGATAATAGATAAATTATTTTTAATCTGAAATTGAAATAAACCTGGAATGTTGCTTATTATCCATTTTTCAGATAGCTATTATTTTGAAATTCTACATCAGCCTGTCTTGATATTTGGTAAATAACATTGTGAGGTGGTGAACTACCAGTCTTGACTGAAATGAGTCTGTGGTAACAGGTAATTTATTTTTAATCTCAAATTGAAATAAGCCTGGTATATAGCTTATGTT
This sequence comes from Tautogolabrus adspersus, assembly GCA_020745685.1. Lineage (NCBI taxonomy): Eukaryota > Metazoa > Chordata > Actinopteri > Labriformes > Labridae > Tautogolabrus > Tautogolabrus adspersus. The sequence continues at coordinate 9,194,518 of CM036554.1, read as the reverse complement.
CCATATTTCAGATAGCTTTTATTTTGAAACGTCATATCAAAATGTCTTGTTATTTCCTCTTTTTAAGCAAGCATCCACTTCTAAAACGATAGACAAGCCAGTGGGGGATTTTAAATTGAAACTTTTGTTTGTTAGGCACTCTTCCCGTAATGCTTCTACTACACGCGCACCTTTAAATAGCGTGAAGGCTGGCTTGACTATCGTTTCTTAAGTGGAGGCTGGCTTGACCATAGTCAAATTCACAAGTCATGGCTGCTCCACCTGTAGTCATTTGGGAGCATGAGGTGGCGCGGCTACTGCATTACAGAGACTTGATCCCGCGGCTGGAGGAGGCTTTGGGCAAGTTCTCCAGACGGGACAGCGCGGAGGTGATCCAGCCTGTGCGCACCACTATAGCCCTGCAGAAACACAACGGGTAGGCCTATTTCTAAAGTTTGAAAACTTCAGGAGTTATTCAAGTTGGTACAACCGAAAAAACCCCACAATATGCTATTGTTGACTGCCACGCTGTCACTTTTGCAGCTTTCTGGGTTTGATGCCTACATACATGGAGAACGATGGTGTCCTGAGCACAAAGTTCGTGTGTTTCTATAAGAGGGAGGACGGTTCAAATTTGCCTTCCACACAAGCCACAGTGGTGCTGCTGGATCCTGAGTATGGGAATGTAAAGGCTGTGAGTAAAACTAATAATTCACATTCAAATACTGAAAAAGGGAAAAGGTTCAGCTTTTTAAGGCAGGTTTATATTACAACATATTTTCCAACCTGCAGGTAATGGATGGAGAGGTCATCACAAGAATGAGGACAGCTGCAGCTTCAGCCATCTCTGCTAAAGTTGTTATTTTTTTAAAACATCTACTCAAGCTATTCATTAACAAGTCTTACACTGTTGTTCTGACTTTGGCCCACTTTTGTTTGTTTTTTTGTCTTACAGTTGTTGATGCGTCCTGACGCTGAGGTTCTGGCCATATTGGGGACCGGCAATCAAGCTCTGAGTCATTACAATGTCTTCACAGAAATATTTTCATTTAAAGAGGTAAAATGACAAAAATATCAGATGCCTGCCTTAACCCACTTACAACAATTTCATGTTGTCCACAAGTCAAATAAATAATAATAGCATGAGGTCCCTTTTTAATGAAAGGGACAGATAAGGTGTAAAAAGATATAGAAACATGAAAACTGTGAATATTTTTACTTTATGAAGTTCTACTTAAGATCAAGCTTAATGGTAGACTATAGCTTAATATTTTGGCTTTCTTGTCCAGACTTGAGGGCCAATTGATAACATTTTCATGCTTGCAAGTTAAATAAAACGCTTGTACTGGAGCCAAAGGAGCTTACCTTTCTCTGACCCTAATTCACACATGTTCAGCTCAATATATTATACCTTTTAACTTGTTTGACTAAATTAAACAACAAACATTCATTCATTCAAACTTTATTTCAATCTCAAAAATCATTGAGGGCATGCCCTAATTTTCAATGATGTCGAGAGTACAACAAAACAGAATACTGGTGCACAAACAGAAGAAATACAAATAATGGCAACACAATTAAATACATTTACATTCAAAGGAAGAGTAATTTAAAATCATAGTTTTAATCTGACCCACACGAACAAGTTTGTAAAGTTTGAATGTCTGTTGCTAAGTGTTCCATGGGAATGCAGCAGAGAAGCTAAAACCAGTTTTTCCGAGTGTTTGCTTGTGGAACCTTGAGCATCAGCCAATTACTGTAGTGTGTTGTGTGTTGACTATGAGACTGGTTTAACAGAGATGTCATATATGGTGGCATTTTGCCCATAAAGGTTTTCAAATAAAATTAACAGTGCCTGTTACGTCTTACAGTTATAGGTGTGGATGTCACCATTATCCAAAACAGATAAAAAGATGAGAATCATTGGGAATGATTAGCAGAAAAAGAATCATTGAGGCCTTCTTTTGATCTGTTTTGGATAAAACGTATTGGAATGTTTGGTAGAGGAACCCAATTTTTGACATGATTTGCTGGCCAGGGTATCGTTGTGGAATTTAAATGAATGTTTTTGATCATGCCAGAAACCCAAATATTTGTATACTAAGATTTGTTCTATGTTGTATCCTGTCAAAGTGGTGATCAAAAACCATGATCTGCAATGTCTCTTGCTCTGGGGAATTAACATACATTTGGTCTCGTTTGTATTGAGAACCAGTTTCAGATTAAACAGAGCATGTTGTAGTTGAACAAAAGCTTCCTGGAGGGTTCAGGAAGTTAAATAGTAACCAATAAGTGTTCAACAGTTGGCCTGATTTTGCTTGTTAAAATAGATAAGAGATTCACTGGTACCAATACCACTAAACCTGTTATATACTATACATGTAATTCTAGCTTCTCTTAAATCCACTCTACTTAACTGTACTTCACGTCTTTTTCATTTACTAAGATTAAAAAAGGGCCCTTTTACAAACTGACTTCATATTGAAATAACTGGTAAAGTTTTTCCTACTAGAGACATTGTTAGACTTTGATTTGTCATCTTTCAAAATAGCTTCTTCACTCTGCCTCCAGGTGCCAAGCTCTTCTAACCAGCTACTGCCTAGCTTTGAATTTCATCGACATACATGAGAGCAGTATTGATCATTTCCTCCAAAACCTCTGATCAAAGCAAATAAGTGTCTTTCCCAAAAAGTTAACCTACTCAACCAACAGGAAAACTGTGAAGCGATACAAATCACTTTGTAGCCTTACTATGTTCACACAACATCCTTTAATTCTGATTTTACCAAAGATTACTGCAGACTTTAGAATAGAGTTTGTTTGATACACATATTATCTTTGTCCTTTCACAAGCTGCCATACTTCCCCTGGATGTTTTCCACAGGTGCGTGTGTGGAGCCACACAAGAGAAGGCGCAGAGAGGTTTTGCAAATCTGTCAGTGGTCCAGTGACGGCATGTGTCTCAGTGGAGGAGGCGGTGAGGGGAGCAGACGCTATAGTTACAGTCACACGATGTACAGAGCCAGTGCTGTTTGGTCAGTGGGTCAAACCAGGAGCACATGTAGCAGGTGAAAAGAAATAATTGACACACTTAAACAAAAGGGGGTAAATAATGGGAATTAAAGAAACACATTTGTTTTAATTCTAGTAAAACTACTAATAATGTGTTGGTTTTCTTCTGGTTTTCTCCCTGTTGCTGAGCAGCGGTGGGAGCTTGCAGGCCAGACTGGCGGGAGCTGGACGACGTGTTGATGAAGGAGGCCATGGTGTACGTTGACAGCAGGGAGGGAGCAATGGCCGAGTCTGGTGACATCATCCTCTCTGGGGTCAGTTGGTCAGGGTGATCATTGTTGTGTTATGGCTCCTTTTGCAGATTTTGTGTATAAAAACTTGGATTGTTGATGTTATTGTCAGGCTGAAGTGTTCGCGGAGATTGGAGATGTTATAAATGGGACAAAACCTGCTTACAGAGAGAAGACTACCGTGTTCAAATCCCTTGGTAAGACCTGCCTGAAGTAGAACTAGTTCTTGTCATTTAGAAAGTTTTCTGCACATAATAAAGTCAGTTTCATCCTTTTTGTTCAGGGTATTCAGTGTAACCGTGATTTGATTTGTTTCTCACAATAACAGGAATGGGAGTTGAGGATGCAGTGTCTGCTAAACTGGTGTTTGACCAATGGAATGCAGAAGCCAGCAAACGATGAAGTGCATTCGTATTTCAGCTCGGAACATCTGAAGCACACACACTTTGATCAAGAACACAAAAGATTAGAAAAAAAAATCAAGATTAAGGCAAAATATGAAAAGACGGGAGATCATTTCTTCACGTCCAAATTTTAAATTCAGTTTATTTCTCTTGGAGAAAGAATGCTTCTGCTTTATGACCTGATGATTCAGCTGACAATCTGTGCACCAACAACACTTCACTTTTAGTTGTTTAATAATGTGGTCAATCAATTAAAAATTAATCATCATGATTTCATATTTTTAAGCAATTTTTCATGCAGCATAAAGATGGCACGGGCTTCAGTTTTGCTGGGGCAGAGTTAAGATGTATGCTAATGTGCTGATGTTTATTAGATGAATGAGTTATTTTCACTGTCCTTTTTGTGTTAACCAAAGGAAAAGCTTGTAAGTTACCATCTAATAAATGAATGCTTACCATGGTTGTAATTTTACCATTTATCTGGACATCTGAATGCTAGCATGCTAACAGGGGATCGTCTGTCACAGTACAGGCAAATCAAATCACTTGTAATGTTTACACTGGTTATCTCTAGTTGGTGTGTTTGCTTGAAAGCTTTTCACTGACTCTTAAGTTGGCACGCTGATGTCTAATTTGTTTGTTTACTACCTTAGCTTATTATGGTGTGTTAGCATGCTCATAATTACAATCAAGCACAAAACACAAAGTACTAGCATGTTTGGTGTATATGGACCTGTTTACAGCTGAGGAAGTGATGGGTCAACAGACATCACCTTTCAAGTGTCCTTGATGCTAGTGTGGCTAGTAATGTAAACATTTACTAGATTTGTCTTCTTAAACGAGATGGTTTTATTGGTTTGTCTTCATTAAAAAATGTAATTCATTGGCTTTAAATTGATAAACTAATAAGCTCTTCTCCGACATGTCGTTGAGAAATTTGTAAAAGGACACATTACTGTTTGGACAGTAGAGATAAAGTACAACAAAGCATTTTATATGTGTTTATTTGCTTTTCTTATAAAATCGGCATTTTACAAAATGAAAGCTCAAAATTAAACCAAGTGTTCATTTTGAACTTTTCAATAGAAAAGCTGATCAGATGAGTCCAGAATTACAGTGGCTTTGATCATTGCTCCTTAAAAAAAACTAACATGTGCTGAATAGTTACTGTTCATGGTTTTATTGTACAAGACATGAAATCAGATGCAACCTTCGAGTGCTCAGGCACTGGCTCGACTTCATAAGAACAGATGATATGGTGTCACACACTTGTGAAAGCAATATGAAAGAGTGATGATTTAGAAATGATATAACCATGACAGTGACCAATAATGAATGAGTCCAAACACTGGCTGTACTCCATCTTCTTATACCTGACAGTCAGTCAAAAAATGACGGTGTTCACTTTAACACAGTAAGAAATAAACAAAGGATCAAACTAGAAAGCTGTTAGAAACTAAAGATAACCTGTTGAAAATCAAACTGCTTCTACAATCACTTTAAGTCATCAATGGGTTAAATTATCTCAAAATGATGGTGTCTTGGATCATGTGAAAACAAAATTAAATGAAAGGAAAAAAAACGTAGTGTTCATGGAGTGACTTCAAAGTGATGACAGTTGACTGAGTTTTGGCAACACCTCAGACAAGTCAGATGACGCATGTAAACAAAACAGTTAAGTCGACCACAGCTGAGACAAAAGACTGACCATGACACAAAGGAGACATTAGAAAAAAAAAACACTGTTTTCTAAACTTTAAGTTTCATCAAGGCAGCAGGAATCTCTTTAGTGTGTAGGGGAGAGAGTGTAGTGCAGGAAATCCTTCTCTTTTGTTATTCAATCTACACTAATACCGTAAAAATCATGTTCAAGTAGTGTTTCTTCACAATGTCAGAGGACAATGATGAGTGTTATTTTTTTAAACCTCCCTCTTGTTACTTATACAAACCCTGATCCCAATCAACCCCATCCCACCCACCCCACCCCCCAACCTCAATCCCCAAGGCCTTAGCAAAGTCACTTCATTCCTGTCCATCTGAAAGCACTCTATAAATGTAAGCAGCAAAGAACAGGTCAGACAGAAGACCATCAGTGCTGCTTAAATCTCTGAAGTTCTTTCAGACAGAAGTCGGATCTATCAAAGCTTCTACAAAAGCAAGGACACAGGGGTGAATAGATAATTGGGGAACCCAGCCATCTTCCCTTTAAAGGAGGCGAGTTCTGACTGCAGCCACGTTTTCTACTCCCTGTGGTTTTCCATTACAATAATGTACACTTCCTCTTCCTCTTCTTGACGGGCGGGGGGCACAGGACCGCCCTGATGGCTTCATCAAACACCGTCTTCAGGCCACGCTGTGTCAAAGCTGAGCACTCCAGATACTTCACTGAGTCTGGTGGGAAGAGGAAAAGAAAACAAAGAAAGAGTCCGCAAATGAGCATTACAGTCCAAACACAGAATTATAAACTGGAGTATGACTATGCAATCCAAACTAAATATTGATGTTACAAAGGCTGCTCAAGGTCTCAAAACAAACAGAGCCTTTAAATAGATTATAAGGGCACACTCACACTGGGCAATCCGTACCGTGCCTAAGCAAGCTTCACCCATCAAGTCCAGTTCATTAGACTAGTGTGAGCATGGTACACTGCCTTGGCCCTGGGCCGCTTGGAAGAGGTGTGCTTAGGCCCGATACACTTCATGCACGAGCACATGCACAAGCACGGGTACACAACGTGGACAGCCTTCATTATCGAGAAATCCAGGAGTGTTCTGGCTATATCTGACTAAAATAACTCAAAATAAGCCACAAAGTCAGTAAAGTAGCCGTCATTTTCTCTGTGTTGTTCTCCGATGGGTGGACTCGACCGTGCGTCCCTTTTATTTATTTTCCGAGCCCAGCTGTCTTGTAAACTACTGTACAAGACGTTGCCATGCTCAGGCCCGGTTACCCCTGGAGCAGTGTGAGTGTAGGCCAGCGGGGGAATGGGGAGGGGGGACAATCATGCTTAAGCACGGTACGGGACAACTTTGCCTAATGTGAGTGTTCCCCTAAATGTTTGCTGGAGGTAGATTTAAGAAACAGAAAACCATTCAAATGAGAAAACAAACTCCTTGTACAAAAATCCTATCCAATATGATTATCTTGAACTATCAATCAATGTTTAATTTGTCAACTGACTTATTTCCTTCGCCATGGCCAATCCCTGGGGGTAGATAATAGGGGAGAGTTTCTTCTCCTTTAGTTTTTCGATGGTATCCTTATCGTCTCTCAGGTCCAGCTTGGTGCCCACCAGAATGATGGGTGTGTTGGGGCAGTGGTGTCGCACCTCAGGGGACCACTGGGGAAGGAGAGAGAGAAGGGGGCGGTGTCAAGAGGCATCAGGGTGCAGATGGTGCTGAATGTGGATGGGTTGCTAAAATAGTAGATCGCTCTCTACATTTCTGAGTTCTTATCTAAACTCAATATGATGTCACCTTTGAGGAACTCAAGGACAAGAAAACACAAAATACTATCAAATATGAACAACCACCAGCCCTTCACTTACATCGGTTTAACCATTAGAAAAGACACACAGTCCATTAAAGCAATACAAAGCCTCATGTGCTGTGAAACAAACATTTGTAAACAAAGGTGTTTCTGCAGATGACCAACATCAAACATATGATTGCCAGGCAATGTTTTTTTATACCACAGCATTGTTCAATCAGACTGATGATGATTTTGGATGTTTTGTACAAGAGGATGTGCATATTTAGGTTAAAAGGTCTAGCATTTTTATCTTGACGTAAGACCCTGATATTGTTACTAGAACTAAAAATAAATGTATGATTCATGAGGGGCAAAGAGCTACACTGACTTAACATAAATCAAGTCCCAGTTTAGGCTCTCTGTGAAAATCTAATAAATAGTTTGTTTGTCTATCCAGTCAACTCTGACCCTAACACTTTCAGTTCAGTTTAATGTTGTTAACTTATCAAACATCAGAAGTTAAGCAGGTTGTTCTCACCTTGGCACGGACGTTTTCAAAGGAGGCCGGACTGACAAGTGAAAAGCAAATCAGGAACACATCCTGAGGGGGGGAAATGACAAATCACAATTAAGAAAAAAAAGAGAAAAACCACATCAAACTTGAAATTGAAGAACAACATTACAATACTGAAGATCAACATACCACACAAAATTATCCGAGCAGACCCCAAATGTTCAGAAATGTGTACACAAACAAACCTAGACTAATCTGGAATATGTAGGTTTAATACAAACTGACTCTGATTTTCTGTTCCCTGTGAGTCTCTGGCACAGAGGCCAGTTTGTTGGAAGGACAAAGAGTGCAAACAAAAGCTCCCTTTCACTTCCTCTAGCCGACCTCCAGACAGTGTATAGGTACTATGGATACTGGGCTCTACTCTGCAGAGTGTAAAGACTCCGTCTACAGGCCAGTGAATAACTCCAAATCAATGCTGACAATGTGAACACAGTGTACTTGCTAACATTGTCTGGCTGATACTGGTCTTAGTGGTCTGAGACACGCAGTTGTCCCCACTCTGTATGAATGCTCAGATGTGTACATACTGTTTGTGGGTAGGACAGAGGCCTGAGCCTGTCGTAGTCCTCCTGTCCCGCTGTATCCCACAGGCCCAGGTTCACTGGTTTCCCATCAACCATCACATTGGCAGAGTAGTTATCAAAGCTGTATGGAGCAAGGTGAAGGTGAGCTTTCAAATTAATCATACTATACTAGAAACATTGTCATGTATGATGTAGTAACCAGATAAAGTACTGCAGAGATGTTATCATATTTCTCAATTTTTTTAGTCTGCAGTCTCAATGCTGCCGTGTGTGTGTGTGTGTGTGTGTGTGTGTGTGTGTGTGTGTGTGTGTGTGTGTGTGCGCGCGTGCCCGTCTTACACTGTGGGGATGTACTCTCCAGGGAAGGCATTGGTTGTGTAACTGATGAGGAGGCATGTTTTACCCACAGCCCTGGGATAAGAAAAAGAGAAGAAGACAGGAAGAAAAAATTAAATGATAAGAAAAGCTTGATTTATTGTTTGGCAATTACAGTACACTTTAAGTGAAACTGTAGTTAGACCTTGTCTTGCTTGACAGGTTCATGGGTCCAACAAGCCCTGTTTAACCCGTGTTGCCTGACTTGACCTGTTTCAATGGAAATAAGCTTTAAGCCTTTTTCACTGAAATTTTTCATTTTATGTCAACACTGGGTTTTTGCATTTACCTGGTCCTTCTTAAACCGTCAAATACTCACCCATCAATCTAATTATTAGCAGATACTATCTAAACAAAGCAACAATGTAAAGGCAGGGAATATGTGTGTGCTGCCTCAAAGCTTTAAATTAAAAGCTCAACAAAAGATAATGAAGGTGTTTTAATCGTTTGTGATTTGATCTGTACAGCATATTTTATTGTTGGTCGTGTGAAATACTTTTCCTACAAATGTGACTTTGCCAGATCTTATCTTCGGTTCAAGAGATGAGCAGTGAACTGACTGACCTGTTGCTTTCAATTCACTGCTGTCCGAAAACTTAGTTTCTCTCTTTATGGGATGACACAGATAGTACTAGGAGTGTGACTACAATTCATAATAAAAAGAATGACTATGACAAATAGTTGATGGTCTTAACAGGATGTCATCTGTTACAGCTCTCACAGAACTAATGTGAATATATTACTTCCCAGATGTCAACCTCATACATGAAAACAGTAAGCTGTTCAACTTCCTAAATATGATGCCATGCACATCTTAAAACTAAATTCCATACCAGAAATAAAAAAAAAGCATGTTTGTTATTTAGACATAAAATGAAAGATTTATTTTTACATTTATCGTCCAGTTTAGTTTTATGTAGTCAATAGCCTACTCTATTATCTTTTTATGTTTACATTTATATTAAGACTTGAAAGAATAATTATTTTACAATAAAAATGTTGAAACTGTTAAGACATTTTTGTCATTTTAAGGCTGGACAGGAATGACGTGTTTGGTTGTGTTTATTCCAAGTAATTCAGTATAAAAAACTAGCTAGTAAAAATATGAAACATTTGCTTGAGTATATTCATACCGGCCCGACTATAAGTTGCTTTAAACTCATTTAGTTTGAAGTTGCCGAGTGGGACATTGTTGTGATTTTGATATTCCCTACAATGGAAGATTAAATATAAAGTTGTTTTGTGTAAAGCCAATTTAGTACTTGACACTTAAAGTATACAGAGCAGGCAAACAAAACAAATTCAAACGTGAACAGCACAAAAACTTCTACAGCTAGCTGGAGTGTCGACACGACAGACTACGTCATGTCTAATAAATGACATAATGTGACCCATTCAGTCCCACCTAACCGGAGCATGTCGATAAATCTGTCTGACCCAGCTGGACTGAAGAGCAGGCACAACAACAGCTGTCGCTCAACTTGGCATGTTATCTGAGGCTTGTTAGCGGCTAGCCAACTGTTGGAAACTGGGTCAACCAAAACAAACTATGTTAGCTTTTTTACACCACACGAGTACAACTGGATAATATTAGGAGGTTAGAATAAGGATCAAATCAGTTTCACTCACCCGTCCCCCACCACCACACACTTAATGGCCTGCATCGGACGGCTCTCTCGCTAACAACTCAGCCGACAGCACTACAACTCAAACTCCGGTAGCAAAGCTAGCCAGCTAACGTGGCTAAAATAAACCGGCCCTTTGTCGCGTGCAAAAGTACAACGTAAACTAAGTTAGGGGAGCTCGAGGGCGTTCAATAAGTCAAAAATCTGCTCTTTTGGAGAAAAATTCCCGATGTTTCTCCCACACAGCAACACCAAGTGAAACTCCAAAGTTGTGATCCAGGCAGGCAACACCCAGGAAATAAACTCTGGAGTCAGGATAGAAAAACGCCCTCGGTTTGGAGCGAGTCGAGATCCCCGCAAGTCATATCCGGTCAGAGCAAGACGGTCCAACTCCGCCACCTACCGGTCATACCCGTCCACACTGTAGATATACATTTATGGTCATAACTGAAACAGGCCTGCTCAGGTAAGTAAAGGTAAGTTTGTTGATTACTTTTATTGCGTAATTAAATCAGCCCTATACTTACCCAACTGCAGCACTACGTTAATAATCTATATTATTTTGTAACCAAGGGAAAAGAGACATGGAGTGATTTTAGGTTAATGCTTAATGTTATTTAGTCATTTAGTTAAAACTATGGTAGCATTTTTAAATGGGCACATTATTAAACAAACGTCTGTTACTTTTAGTATTAAGTAGGCTACTTGCAAAACTCAGTATGCCACATTTACTAAAGAACATGATCTGATTACTTCTACTACTGCCCGATTCTTGTTAAAACTGTTGCTTGCCAAAAAGTCACGCTGCGGTTTAGGAAATGAACAGCAGAGGGTAGCATTTTATATTTAACAGTTTTAGACTGAAGTCTAGAATAGTGTCAACATCTTTATAATCTAAAACACACACACACACACACACACACACACACACACACACACACACACACACACACACACACACACACACACGTTTGATCTCATTTCCCAATCAATGAGTCACTGACTCCATGGCGACCATGCAGTGCAGCATCAACGATGCACACACAAACACTCCCCTTGGGTCCCACACACACACACACACACACACACACACACACACACACACACACACACACACACACACACACACACACACACACACACACACACACACACTCTCACACACACACACACACACACACACACACACACACACATTAGTACCCCTGACTCTGGATTATGTTATTGGGGGATTTCTCCAGCAAACAACACATTAATAGGATAAACGTCAGCACAAAGTGGGGGGTAAAGGCAGAGCAGAGAGATTAATGAAGGATAAACAGGCCTGTCGCTGCACATCAGGGAGGCTGTAAAACACAGAGGAGAAAACTGCACTACATAAGGATGTCAAACTGAGAAAAGGCATTAAGGGAAATCTGTTCTGAAGGAGTATTCAAGCATTTCCAGAAAAAGAAAGAAAAAAAACATTTTAAGAGTTGAAGATGTATTGAAGATGTAGCAACTTTGCTTTTCAAAAAGATTGGTCATATCAGAGTGCTATTGGCCACATAGAGCAGCCCTCAATATTCTTGATTTCCCAATAAATTTGTATGGGTTAGTATCAAATTTTAATTGGTTTCAAGAAAGTCAAGAAATCTTATTGCCATTAGCGCAGTGCAAGACATGACACATAGGATTTACAATGGCACCCCATATTCAAAGCATCCCCAAGATCAGCACATAATAAAATAAAAAAACAGATCATAAAGATGTTTTAACTCAGGTTCTCAATTATTTTACTGGGATCTGTGTTTTGATATAAATGTATCATCACTGCTCTCTTTTTTTTTTTTTTTTTTACTGTGCACATTCACATCATTCCATGATCATCTTTGTGCAGGGTTCAAGCTTGACATCAGTATTTTTTTGCTGGTGCTGAGATATAGGTATTAAAGGCGGTTGGCTACTGAAGTGTAAAATGTTCTCAGTATTAATTGCTTTGAATAATTCTTTAAATTAGCGTAAGTATGACTTCCAGTGTCCTTGCTTAAAACCACATTAAAAAGGTTCTAGTCCAGGAGCCATATCCAGCCCTCAGGATGTTTTTTGCTAAATGTATATATATTTATATATTGCATAGATAGTCATTGGGGTACAGAATTTGACAGGGAGAATCCTGAAACTTATGGCAACGTAACAAAATAAGATTTAGGGGCTTGCTGCCATTGTGTTTTGTATTATTATCCACAACGTCTTACAAAAGACAAAGAAATTACTGTCCGATAGACATATACTCATCATAAAAGCCTACTTTTTTGCACATTTTGTTAAAAATCGCTGCCTTGCATGTGTTAAAAAAACTGCCCAAGTTCATAATCTTGAATTTGAGACCTGGCTCCCGTCCTACTCCTGGTGCAGCTCCTGGTGCAGCTGGCAAATGTTAGCTAAAACGTCATTGTAAGAGATCGGAAAATGCATTTTATGTCATCAGCGAACTTCATCACAATGTTTGTTGTCTGTACATGTAAACAGCTATGAATGAACAAGGCCAAATAGGAGAGGGCTCAGCACATTGCCCTGAGCAACACCAGTGTTCGGGTTCATGGTGGAGGATGTAATCTGTCCTACCTCAAGTCCAGTTTCAAAAAGTTTGAAATAATGATGTTAAACACTGTAATACAGAAGAACAAACTGAGGCACAAGAGAAGCACCCTGACATTTAAGTCTGGTCTTTCCAGGTGATCAGGATTAGTATGAAGGGTGACGTTGATAGCATCCACTGTTAATCTGTTTTCCCTGTAGGTGATGATCTCAGGTGGCAGGGATGATGCTTTTGATGTGGGCCAAAACAGCTTGTCACGGCATTTGGCGAACACTGGGGGGACAGTAACTCAGAGACAGTCTTTTCTATTTTCAGTGCAGGTTGACAGTGTTTGGTAATTAATTTAAAAAAATGTAGGTTTCTATACTGTCACACACAAACACACAACTTAACTCAAAAAAGTACTGATTTGGTATGATTAAATGGCTTAAAATTTAAAGGAATTGTTAGACATTGCTTATTTGCTTTGTCACTAAGCATCTGATAGAATGATAGATACGACTATTATATCTACAACACAAAATAATAAAAACAGCATGTAGCTAGAGCTAGCAGCTGGTCAGGTTAGGTCAGCTTAGCATGAATGGGAAGAAGGGAAAACAGTTAACATGTCTCTGCAATAAGTAACATAAACCCAAAAACTCTCTCATCAAAGAAGTCATATGGTGTTTGTTGAACCAGTTAAAACATTATAAAATAAATATAGGAAATGTGTGCTAAAGACTTTCTGAAGCAGTTACAAGGGTAGGTGCAGTAACTTCAGCATGAAGCTGCACCAGCTCAAGACACTTTTACTTTCGTACGGATTAAAACAAACAAGCTATGTTATGTTAAATTGTGGATTAACAGTTGATGGCTTTGTTTTATTCTCTCAGAGCCAGGTTAGCTGATTCTTAACGTTTCAGTCTTCAGGCTAAGCTAAGCTTTTATCTAATTCACTTTTTTTGTGTTTTTGCTAAACTTAAAGCAACATAATGTAGCAATTTGTGTGCTTTGTGCCGACCAAAGGTCTGTAAGTGCTACTGCACTGTCATAAAACACATTCTCCATCAAAGACAACGTGCATTTGTTGAGGCAGAGGGTCAGTGTTGTTAGAAACTAAAGACCCACGTCTATGAAAAGGTACAGAAATATTACTGTATTTTGCGCATATATGACTCTGCTAGTGTCTACAGCCAGTTATTGAGACAACATTTTTGGCCTAAAATGGATTTATTTATTTGTATACAAGCCTGATACACAACTTAGGTTAGATGAATTTCTGCAACTAGTACATCTGCTCACGTTTCAGCACTGGATCTATGATAACCAGTGGAAGAAATACATAATCATTTGAGTCATTTGATTGAGTTTAAGATTGTGATCTTGGCTTACTTTATCTTTAAACTTGTTTTGACCTTTTATGGCGTTAACACCATAATGAAAATAGTAATGAGGGAGTTTTGCAATTACAAATGTCTCTGTGTACGCTTGCTGGCTTCAGGGGAAGCATTGCTTCACATCCAAGGTGGGAGTAAAGAGGTTCTAACAAGCCGGAACAACTATTAGAACAAACTTTTTCTGGTGAAGCTTTGTCGCGTCATGCCCAGCTCTCTTACTGCTTCCATCCTCACCACTCTCAGTCCATATGCATCTTCCTTCACACTGCAGCCCGGAGACTCATTTTATTGGAACATTATGAGAAACCATTAGCTCTCTAAATAATCACCAAGATTTAATGACCCCTGTCATGGTGCTCTCATTTGCACAGGAGTCAGATTGACAGTCTGCAGGCAATCAACTCTTAAAAGCCAGAATGTTCTCTGTAATGCTTTTAGTCACAACGGAGAGTCCACGGGGCGCCTGCTATCACATCATGTGGAGAAAGTTAACATTTTTAATGGAGTGAACGTTAAAGGATGAGAGTATTCAGGGGTTATTCCATGGTTCTCATCATTTCAGCTAAACGGAGCGCATAAAGCAGATGGCATAACGCAGCTGACACATTGGCATTTGTGCGGCTGCTATCTTTGATTCCCACATGATCAATGTAAGTCTATATATCTCTGTAATAAGATCCTGTAGATAACCGGCAATGCTATAAATCATTCAGCGGCCCAAACTGTAACATCTGATGTTTGTTCTGAGAATACATCTTTGCAAGCGAGTCTGTTTAAGACACTGCAAATGTTCCTTTCTGATCTAATAATAAAGTGTCATGACGCTTTTTATTGTAAAATGTTTGCCACCCATAAAGGTCTTAAGATCAGTCACCTACTTATAACACATTTATGCTCTTGAATACACAAAAACATTCTGTATTTTTAGGCTAAGCCTCTGTGTACAGCTGCACCAACACTACAAATTCAAGCAAATTAATTCTGTTTGATTCTTTGAAGTCTCTGCACGGCCTCTAGATGCTCCCTGCAAACCTCCTCTTATCCGAATGCATGTTGAGCTGTGACAGAAGGATATTCAGCTTACTTCAAGTTGGTTTCAGGCAGCTCTGCTCAGTTTATTTATTAGCCAGTGGCAGCAAATGTGAAGCTCCCTAAAAATAAACCTCACTTTTGAAGAAGTCCTCCGTCTGCACTCACAGCATCATGCAGCATATTTACAGCATTAGTCAGGGGATGTAACGGGACTTCTGTGTGTGTATCACTAGTGTGCAGCTCCATCTATATATACACATTTGATGGCAAATCTTACTATCAGCCATGAGTCATTTTTGCAATCAGATTCATTTAGATGTAGAGAAGGGAGATGAGCGACATGCTGCTGGAATGGATGTGATGGGAAGTTTGCATTTTCCTCCCAGTTGGAAAGATGTCCCACATGTTTCCTTTGACCCCCATTTGATTCCTTATGTTTCTCTTTCTCCAGTTTCTCTTCCTGCCTGCTCCACTCTCTCAACCATTGTGTGAAAGGAAGTGTGTCACGTAACTTGTGTGTTTGCATTAGCAGGAATGTGTGTGGGACTGTTGCAGATGGTTTTCACAGGATGCAGGAATTCCCCAGAAAGTCGACAGAGTCGCAGCTTTGAGTGTCTATTCCTACATCAATAGACATGATTTCTAGTATTCTAATATTCTAATATTTTTTATGGGAACTTATTCAGAATATTTCACACAGCAGCCATTTACATGTCAACCTCAGGATTGGAATCTCACAACCTGTCCTACTATTGTGCTGCAGTGCTCCAGGTTGAAATTAGTATTTGATCATCTAAAAACCTTTTTAAAAATCATGTCACAGCTTCTCGTTTGTTCAGCAACAAAAGAAAAGCGCAAAAGTGAAAATTCAGAGGAATACCAGGCAATATTTAACGCATTTGATAACTTATTAGCTACTGTTAGACAACAGCAACAATGACGCGAGCATTCAGCAAAGTTCTAGCTAACCTGAATGGTTGTGTGCGATTTCAGACACACAGAAAACTCCTGACTTTGAACTCAATTGCAAAATGAGGGGAAAAAAACATTTTGGACACTACAGCCCCCAGAATTAAAACGTGCTGAAACGCAGGGATCAATAATAAATAACAGCATGAATATCATTGATAATTGAAATTATACTAAGCACATTTTTTACAAAACAATGAAAAATAAGACATAAAGTACTGTGTTTTTAATAAAATAAACAATTTCATGTCAAGCACTGACGCCTGACAGCAAGAATGTTCTGGTTCAAATCCTTATTGGACGTGGCTTTCTTTGTGGAGTTTGCATATCCTCCCCTTGCATATGTGGTTTCCCTCCGGGTACTCCTGCTTCCTCCCACAGTTCAGAGACAAGCTTGTAAGGTTAAGTTGTGGCTCAAAGTGTGAGTTTGACTGCTTGTTATATCTATATCTGCCCTGTGATTGACTGATGACCAGTCCAGGGTATACCCCGCTTCTTGTCCAATGACAGCTGGGATTGGCTCTTGGACCAAACAACCCCAAACCAGACATGCGGTATAGATAACCCATGGATGGACATTTCTAATCTCTCTCTGTTTTTTTGCAGTCCGTTTTTGTTTCAGTGAATCCGACAGCTGACATTACAAATGTTCTAAGTTACAATGTTCACAGAATTTGCAAACCGGAATATAGCAGTTCAACCCTTTCCTTTTAACATTATTTAGCTTACCAACCTGTCACCATGGAGAAAAATGTCTGTCATCTGAATATGGTGCAAAAAGATGCACTGGATGAATCCAGCTCAGGGTCATCAGGGTCATTTCCTTGATGAGTGCAACAAAAGTTCAGGGAAAGAAAAAAAAATTGGAGGACAAAAAACTGAATGCCACATTGAGACTGAAGAGGTACGAAGCAGAAATCTGTCACACGGATAATAGAATTTGGATTTGACGTTTTCCAGATGTTTGTTTACAGGAAGGATGTACCTGTGTAAATGTCTTTGTGTACTGAATTGCAGTTTTTGTTCTTTTTGATACTGATGGATAGTTAAAATGTACTTTATGTGTCTCCACTCCCCCTCAAGGTTTGTGAAAACCCACATCTCTTCAAATACCAAAGAGCTAACTTATATCACGGTCTTGCCGTGGGATATATAAATGTGATACCAACCACATGATGTTTTCCCAGACAAGATAAAGTGAGGCTCCATTTACTCAGAAAGTACATGTCTCATCATGTGCATTTTAATCTATGTAAGATGATGTCATGAGAGAAATTGGCTCTTTAACTACATTGCTGCTAAATTACAAAAAACCCAAACATAAACAAGTATTTGTTTGGCTATTTATCACGTGAAAAAGAAAATACACCATAGTTCATCACCTTTAGCTATTGTTTAAACCAATAATGCTATTCATATGTAAACATTTGGCAAGCATGTTGTGTTACAAAATGTTACAGCTAATTGATTGATAGGTTCACATTCACATGTCCCATAAAATAAGATAAGATTAAGATAAGATTAAGATTTAAGATTTACTTTTATTGATCCCCGCAAGGGGAAATTCTGTTTTTACACTCTGTTAAGTCATGCAACACACACATAGACTGATATATACACATGCACAAACAGGATCCTATGGACATGCACTAATGGAGAGATGTCAGAGTGACGGAGCGGCCCACAGCAGCCGCTCCTGAGCTGGTGGAGGGGGGGGGATTCGGTGCCTTGCTCAAGGGCACCTCGGCAGTGCTCAGGAGGTGGTCTGGCACCTCTCCAGCTACCAGACCAATTTCCAGATTTGGTCCGCATGGGACTTGAGCCAGCGACCCTCCGGTTCCCAACCCAAGTCCCTACGGACTGAGCTACTGCCGCCCCAAGAGTCCGAGAGACTTCGATGATCTTCTGACATTTAATCCCAATTGTTTGAATTGTTTTGTTAGCTATGTAAGGAAGACCTATGATGCATCCATAGATATTATTAACTTAATTTTCCTGTGATAATGACACATTTATGTGTTTTTCTTGAGATATCGACTTATTTATCTTGAGATAATGAGATAACCAAAGCTGGTTCCCCTTTGATAATGAGTTAATTTATGTTGTTTTCTTAAATACAGGACTCATTTTCTCTGGATAACAAAGCTGGTTTTCTCATTGAAACAGATTAATTTTTTTCATCATCCTGGGATAAGAAAGCTTGTTTTCAGTGATAACTGGAATATTTTCTGGTGATCTCGAAAACCAATGACTAGGCTGGTTACTGTGACAAATAATCATAGATTAAAGGAACAATGTGTGACTCTTTGATCCAGTAGATGTCGCCCTTTAGCACCATTAAAAAAACCAAAACAAACTGCTGTTTGGCGACACCTCCACCATACTGAAGCCTCCGCTCTCCTCCAGCGACACCTCCAACCCCTCTCCCCTCGCGTTCGCACGATGGAGTCAAGCACAAGTGGCGGACAAAGTTGTCCTTTGCCCAAGCTGCTGCCTGTGGCCTGCATTGTTGTGTCAGCAGGCTAATGTTAGCGCTGTTTAGTTAGCTAGTAGTTTCACATTGCATGTAAATTGACAAGGAATGACCATGATCTAAAAACGCTTACATTACTTTCAAATAAGTAGTGAGTATGTTCTTCTTTGTTTCTCTCATCCTTGACTAAAACAGCTTTTATAACACAACAACACAGCCAGCAGGATTCGTGCTTATCACTCATTGTAGGCAGTCATGACTCAGAGAGTTATTTACATAGGATATAGTTGATTTCTGCTGTATTAATGTATGAAAGTTTGCACATTTTTCCTTCAAACAGTTTTGTTCCTATAGTATGTCTTGTGCTGTTGTGGTCACATCTTTGCTCCCCACACACTAACTCTTGTGAAATTTTAAGTGGCCAAACGCATCTGAATAGTAAATAAACATGGCAGACTTCTTTTAAATACAAATTCAAGAAGAAAGAAGTTAAGCTATGGACATCGAGACATCTTACACATAACCCATACTACAGCACGAGCTGGAGGTGAGTAAAAACTGTTTTTCTGCATTTGTTGTTCTTCCTTCTTCAGTCAGCTTGCTTACCAGTTGGCTGTTGTTTCGTTCACGTGACAATTCACAGAGTGCATGCATGGCTGTCCTCTGGGTTCCGTAAAATGTATTCGCAATTGGGGTGGCCATGACGTCCTTCCGAACAGCTCTGATTACTCTTAACACACCTCACACCACAGAAAAAACTGGAAAGACAATCTTACAAACATTAAAATATGGACTTTGATTAGGTTTGGTGAAAGGGGGGAATCAGGCCCGAAATCGGCCTGATAATCTAGTAGTAGCTATGTACCCCGTTTAATGAGGCATGTTAAGCTTATTTCTATGTTTGTTTTGTGCTTTTGCAACTCTGGGGATACAAGACAAATAAGTTGAGATCTTAAGAAAACAATCGTAAATTACTTTTTATCACAGGAAAATGGAGTAAATAAAATGTATGTGTGTATGTATGTCGTCTTAGGGCTTCTGTACTATTAGTTGGATTACCATTGAATTTTGTGCCGGCACTTCATTCTAGGATGGATTGTCCATACATGTTTCGATTGGTCAAATTTTCCTCAAAAATCATGTCTAAAAATGAATCATGTTTAAATATATATGTTGTGTTTTGAATTTGATCAGATCTGCCTCATGTGGAGCTTATCTGGCTCCTACAGTCTTTAGATCTCATAAAGGTGTAAATGCGATCCAAACTTTATTCTAGTAAACCATCATTCTGCTCCCTGATCTCACAGTTTTTATAGTCAAAGGTCATGTCTGAATGAGGATACATAAAAATACAGGTGCAAAGGCAATATGCTGTTGAATATTAGTGACAACGGAAAGAAGGGGAGTCTTTATACACTCAAATTATGTCTTGATCGCAGCTGGGTTTTTTTGGTAAAACTTGAAACTGTGACATACTAAACTGGAACATGTTTTCACTGCAGAATGTCTCTGTATAAATAAGAAAATTAAGTACATCACTTCACTGTTCTCCTGATTTTTGTGAGCAAAGACATATTAGCAAATTGACAAATCAGCCTTACCCTATATTTCTACCATGCTTGCACACACTGTGTCTATGTGCTGAAATCAGACTGCAGCACATACACACAGTCATCCACTATTCCAGTCTCGGGGTCAGTCCATCCACTGCACATGAGATGTTTTAATTTGCCCAACATATGCTGCCTCATAGGACCCCGCTTCCAGGGAAATATGGAGCGCATTCATGCAAAGTTTTCTGCTGGAAGTGCAGGCAGAGATGACGTCAGGCTGGGGTCAAGTTTAGGGGTCAGAAATTAATCAGCCAAGCAAAGTGTGACTCGTACAACTTCTGCTCTTCATGTCAGAATAACTTGATATCCTTGGTTTAACTCTGGCATATGGATTCATTTAAAAAAAGACCAGTGCTTCATGGACAAATGCTCCTGGCATACACTGTTCACATTGTTAACAGCAGATGAATAAACGCAAGTGTTTCATTGATTAGAGGGAAAATAATTGAATTGTAGGATGAAGAGAGTGTGCTTTTGCTGGACTCCACCCTTTTAGTTCCACTGAGCCTCTTCCTGTTCAGTTCCAGACGTCTGCGCTCAACGCCAGATTATTCCCAAAACTGACGTCCTTCACCCCCCCCCCCCCCCACACACACACACACACAAACCCTTAACTTTACTTTTTTTGTCAGAAACAGTAGAGAAGAAAAGCAATGTATATGAAGACATCATGTGTTTGACTCACTTCTCCCTCAAGTTTCTCAAGTTTTAATTGTAACTCCCATTGCTGTGGAGTTTTATTTGTTTATGCCTCAAGCTTTTAAAAGGAAAAAAAACATGTACATATTCTATCCAAAGAAAGAGAGGATATTATGCTTACTTTCATATACTGTATGCTGTGATTCAGAATGTTGAAGTAACTCATAACACAAACTGCAGACAGAGTCATCTTTATGTCTCCAGAGAATCAGCATCAGTAACATGTGATCAGATCACAAGATGTGTGTTTTTGGGACAAAGCTAATCAATTGAAAGGCTATTAGACCATGACAACTTTCTGAGTTTTTGGCTCTTTATCATTTGACCTTTACAGGCTGATGAATTCAACACACAGTCGTTTTTTTCTCTGGTTGGAACTCAAGATTACTTTAATAAAAACCATTTTACACCCTTGGAGTTATAAGTATGTGTTTTCTTAGTGTATGAACATCATGAGATTTAAAAATAAGTTGCTGTTTGTGCTTTCCTCGTTCCAGTAATAGTGAGGTCATTTCTAGTGTATGAAACAATGGACACACACATAAGTTATGTCAGCGAGGCTGTACAGCCAACAAGAGGACTTTACAAACAGGAGAGGTGTACAGTGTACTCAGAGTGGACCACAGAGAAGGAAGTGTGGGAGTGGTGCACTAGTTTCCATATTTGTTGCATAACAGTTGGAGCTTTGCATGAACATACAGTAAGAAAAAACCCCACACATTCATACACTCACATTGCATTATAGCTATAAATTGACCCAAGCAAAAAGGTACATAGGCAGTTTTTTCTTGCCACTGTAACTTTTGCTTAAAGTGCTCATGATGGATTAAGCTGGTTCTTTGTAATATAGCAATAAGTAAGGTCTTTTACCTGCTCATTTGTTATATTAAATAACAGACAGTAAGGTCTTTACCTGTTTTTTGTAAAGTGTCTCGAGATAACACTTGTTTTGAATTGGCGCTATACAAATAAAGAGTGATTGATTAATTGATGCAAATATTTCACTTACTGTGAATCAATAAATGTTTAAGCCAATTCAAAGGAACAGGACCATGTTAGCCAATGAGTAGAGGTGACATCTCCTCTCTGTCTATTTTTTCCATAGCTCCCTAAAAAAGAAATCTGAACTTCTGCATTAGATTGGATAAATAACTAATTAGCTATTATTACAGCAGGGGTGTATCATTTTTGAAGGGTGTAAAGAAAACAATTGTACGCCACACAGAGGATAGAACCAAACCAAAAGGAAACTGTATTCAGTTAAATGTTGTCTCTAAGTTGTAGAGCAGCCACTCCCTATAGCTCCCGTTAATTGGCTACTGAAATACTTCCATAATGCTCTTCTACCCGAATGAACCAGCACAGTGGATTGATGAGGGCATGTCAGAGCAGTTGGGATGTATTTTGATCTAAACATGGAGATCAAGTTGTAGGCTGTGTCAGATTAACGCATAACCATTCAACTGCCACACTCTGAAAATCCATTTGACTTTGTTTTTTTGCAGACACTGTGATCTTGTGTTTAGCTGTGTTAAATAAGTTGTGCTCACTTTTGACCGTTTTCTGAGTGTTTTCTTAACTTTAAGTTAGTCAGCTAGTTTTATTTTGAATTTCCATCTAATCAACTTAAAAAATAGTTGCCTAGGAAACTCACTAACGAATACTGTTGCGTAGTACTGTTGTCGCTGGTCATGGTGGAGATAGATCGACTTCTGTAATGTTCTGTAGGGTAATCCATTGGTTGCCAATCCTCTGGTTGGGCCTCGTAAAAGAGTCACAACATTATGCTGATGAATCAAGAGATAATGAAGGAGAGGAAATAAGAAAAAAACAACTAAATATATATTTTACGTTATTTTCTGTTTCTGAATGTGGAAATGGTTACTATGTCACATGGTGCATTTTGTCTTTAGAGTCGCTGACGTTGAAGAATGGAGGAGTAAAGTATCTTAGGTTTTTATTGTGTTCAGTTGACAATAGAAATGAACTGTGTACCAAGTATCACACAGCAGTAACTGTGGCTGTGCTATTGCTTTACAAACACCCTGAATATATATTTATGAAGTATATGAAGTGTATAGTTCATGATTAAACTATCAGACATATAATAGTGTTGCAATTATTTTGACTTTAATCCTTGCTTATCGAGAAATATTTAAATGCTTTGGGTCTCAACTATTATTATAAATAAACCACATGAGAAGTCAGGAGGTTGGAGGGAATAAGTATGAGATTGTTTCATCTTAAACCGTGTTTGATTTTATAAACTGAACGTGTGTTATTCTATGTAAAAGTTAAATCTGTAATTAACCATATGGCTGCAGGTAAATGGAGTAGAAAGTAAAATAATTGCAGCTTAATCTCATTAAATAGAGATATTTGTAATTGAACTGCATTCAACATGCTTAGTTGTTTTCCATTATTAGAAGTAAAGATACAGGTCAGATCAGATTTCATCACACAGCAAGGGTGTGGAGAGCACGTGGATCACATCATTTCCTTCTCTGGAACTTTCTCCTATTGTCTCTCTGTAGAGCTGCACAATGAGTCCTCAGCACAACTCCCTTCCTGAACACTGGACCACATGCTGTGTCCTGCCTTCATTTTCCTCCTCACATCACTGCTGCTGTGGCCGGGATCATCTCTGGACAAGCTTCAGTGAGTCATGAGCTCGGATGGGCAGGGCCGGAGAGAGTTGTCCTCATACCTACGTCACTGATAAAAGGAAAGATTGAGCGGACACATGAAGTCAGAGTCATATGATCTGTGGTGTAGACTTTCACAGGTTAACTGAAGGCGTTTGATAATGTATACCTAATGTACAGTGTTGATACTTGATGATTTAATTTTACATTGTAACATTAGACTAGGTAGCTTTAAGAGGTGAAACCGATAAGAATTTTGAAATATAACAAAAAGGCAGGTTTCCTGCGCTTATCAGTTCCCTTACAAATTATTGATGGATGTTTCTAACCCCAGACTGAAGTGAAGTGACTGTCTCTGACCTTAAAGAATCATTATTAACACATACTGGATGTCTTGGTTTCCTGTGTAATGGATCTACTTTTCTGCTGCTGTTGCACTTCTTCTATCTTGTCCATCTATGTTTACTTGGTATATCCTGACTTGTTGGTTGTCTGCATTTAAAATCCTCAATCAAAATAGCTTCTTTCAATTAATGCTACATTAATATAGCCCACAAAGATGTGTTATCCTATAAGTATATATGTGTAAAGTTAACAGGGAATTGCTGTTTCAAATACACAGACGAAAAATTGTGCCATTGTATTTGAAATCCAAGATTGAGACTTCACGATCGGCTACAGCTCACTGTGTGATGTGGTGTACACAAGGTCAAAAGTTCAGCCCCTTTAGGTCAACATTGCCTTTCTGCCATAACAAACGTATTGTATCTATGTTATTCTACAGAAAAAACATGGATCGAATATTTTGAAGTGCTTCCACTGTGTGAATAAGGGAGTCCCCTTAAAATGAAAATTAAACATTAAGAAACTACAGTCAATGCTACATCTATTTTAGAGATACCCTTGTGTCACTGAAAAGTAAAAACTGAAATGTACGTGTTAGAAGAGGAGGGGATTGTCTTGTTAAGTCATGAATCAAAATGATTACAAAGAGATGCAAATATACAAAAGAATAGATAAATAATAAAAACACAAAGATGCCACTACAAAAAAGCACAAAACAACTGCAACAGCATTAAAAACCACCAAGAGACTCAAAACAACAACAAAGATAAACAAACAACTACAGAAAGACTCAAAAAAACTACACAGATACATGAAAAACTACAAAAAAAGACCCCAAAAAACTACAGACACACAGAAAACTACAGAAAGACTCAAAACAACTACAAAGATACATGAACGACTATACAAAACGACCCCAAAAAACTACAGACACACAAAAAACTACAGAAAGACTCAAAACAACTACAAAGATACATGAACGACTATACAAAACGACCCCAAAAAACTACAAAGACACAAAAACAACTACAAAAAGACTCAAAACGACAAAGATTCACAAACAACTACAAAAGACTCCAAACAACTACAAAGACACATGAAAGACTACAGAAAGACTAAAAACAACTGCAAAACAACTACAAATAGACACTATACTTCTATAAAGGTAAAAAACTAGGCCTACATAAAGGCACTGAACAACTACAAAGAGGTTCAGGCCACAACAAAGGAACAAAAAATGACTACACAAAAAATAATAAACCACCACAAACATTTGCAAAACAATAAAAGAGATAAGCATACAAACACAGTGACATAAAAACCACTAACAGATGCTAAACCACCAAAAATATAAGCACAGAATACGACCTGAAACACACAAACAATGCATCTGTGATTCTTTTCCTGATGTTGGAGGGGTTAGAGGCTTTGTAAAGTCTTGTGTTTTACTTGTCTTTAATCCTCCCATGGATGGAAAGCTCCAGATACTAATAAACCTTGTGTTGAGATTATTTTTTGGAATGCCAATGTTGGCCTAAATTTTGGATTGTCACTAATCCATGAAATCAGATGAGATAATTGAAATACAGTGCTTCTTACTCAACATTTTATGAAAATGTTGTGATTATTATTGTGCAATTGAAGGGATTAGAATTCAAATCATGTTCAACCTTTTACTCAGTCAGGATCGCTCCGACAGGCTTTAAAGAACACCTTAGTTTTACCCAGATAACTGAATCTATTTGCAAATCAGAGAAACAAATGCAAAATCCACCCTTGCATGTGCTCTATGAAATAGCCAATGATAGGGTAATTATTAACACTCACCTTCATATTTAACTCCCAAGGAAGTTGATTTGATAATGTGGTCAAACTGAGACTTTTAACGGCTTAACTAACAATCTGCTCTGATGGAGTTTAATGTATTAATTAAAAGTTAAATGAAAGGAAAAACTATGAACATTAAGTAATGTTAATATAAGAATTTAAGTAGAGTGTAAAAATGATAAACTCGAGAATAGTAGGTGTTTTATTTCAATTATTTTTAGATTCCATACACGTAAATGAGTCTACTTTAAATGCTCATGTTTGTGTGTGTATGTGTGTTAAGTGTGGGGGTGTTATCAGCAGGGGCGGGGCTTGATGACGTCGCCGCGGTTGCAGTGTAGCTAATGTGAATGCATACGGAGCAGCCGGAGGATGGAGCAGAGACCGGAGAGGGATGTCTAACAACGCGGACAGACACATCTAAAATCTCTCTGCCACATTTAGGACCCTGCCTGTAATTTACACCCAGACTGCGGCTTTTTCTTTCTTTCTTTTTTTCCTGTTTTTACGAGCATTTAACCGCTGACACATGCGCACGAGCCCACTTCACATATCTGTCTGTCAACACACCGGTTTCGACTGTTTGTCAAAGAAAATACTGTTGAAAATCAGTCAGTCAAATACATATTCCGCGAGGTTTGAGTCGGTCACACCTTCTCTAGGACTGCCCTGTCACTGCCTCAGTCAACATGGATGAAGACAATCACGGTAAGGCTGTTTTTCCATTTCCACATTGGTTTCCTCTCCCCCCCCCCTCAGCCCGTGTGCATGGATGGATGGATGGATGTGTGAGTCAGTGGACACGGAGATTTTTCAGGTTGTTTTGTGCAGACCTAGCGAAGGCTACTATACAAAACAACCAGAGTTGTCATTATTTTAAACCTTCAAATAAACCAGCACTACCCTCAGAATAATACTGCAACTCGCAGGTGATAAAGAGTCTCTGCTGTGCATAAACATGTCCAAACGCTGTTTTTTTTTTTATAAAGAAGAAAACAAAACAAAAACGTTGTGTACACGCAAATGTTATCATTCATGCACCATTTCCATCTGTTTCATGTCTTGCTGTAAGCTTTGAAGTTGCTCTTACTTATCTCGTTACACCGCTGGAAGCCTCTAAAAGTGGTGGAAAATGATAAGACATCCTTCTGGCAGGGTCCCATATGGAGTAGCAGGGATCTACTTCCTCTTGCAAACATGTAAAACATGAGGAAAATACGTCTCTGTAGTGATAGTTCAGGTTCCTAAAAGCTGCATCTATATGAGCTAATGCACATAAGGTTATAACATTGTAGTTTGGGGTCAAGCATTATAACCGTTTGCTTGTAGCCTATACTGAACAGGAGGTGTAAATAAACTGAAGAACAAGTCTATAGTGGCACAGACATGCTTCTGTGATTGAGTGATACATCTGAATGATATGGACCCGTGCAGCTGCAAGCCTGACCCGGATTACTGCTCACATGGAGGCTGCAGAGCCCCATATCAGTTGATAGTGGTGCTGAAACACACACAAGCAGTCTGCTCCTGAGCAGATAATCCAAACCGCTCTGTGGACTCAAAGCCTTGAAGGCAGTGTAGTGTAAACAAATGGTCATAGTCTGATAAGAGTTTGTCAGTTAAACTGTGAGTGATTAGCAGAGGGTCTCATCTGGACTTCCACTTTTTGAGCCCAACATTGTCCTCATGTCTGAACAGCCTGAATGCATCTTAACCAACATGCTAAATGGGAATGACCCAGTTTGTCTTATTGTATATGGTTCTATACTTGTGTGTATAGATGCTTTACTGTATTAAGTTACAGTCTGCTCTAGGTCTGAACGTAATCATACTTTTATGTCTCTGATTTCTTTCATAAACTACATTTTTATCAAGTGTTGTTAGATGATCTTCTTGAATCTTTCTTTGTCCCTACAAAGGGACCTCTTTCTTTCATAGTAAAACATTTGGGCAGAAATAATTCACATAGCTATACATGCTCTGGGCATTTTGTATCATGGAGCATTGAGCTTCATCTCTTCAACTTTAAAACTCTCACTCATCACTGTTTGCTTTATGCATACTGGATGGTCTGCCTTGTCCACTCGTAGACTAAAACGCTGCGGTAATCTTACTTACAAGTCTATTTTAGGTTTGCTTCCTTTATATCTTCTAACATCAGTCAGAAGAGTAGGCTACAGGAACTTGCAATCTTTTTCTCACTGTCTGTTCTAAAGGTCAGAACATAATAAGGCCTTTAAGTTTGCTGCTCCTTGCTTTCATAAGGTTTCAAACTTAAGGATCTGGTCTCATTGGATGCTTCCAAGGTGATATTAAATGTTTAAAGGCACATCTGGCTGTAGATGTTTTGCCTGATAAAATTATGAATGTGGTTGACTTTGACAAACATTTGCTGGTTTCACTTGTTATTATTATTTCATGTCTTTTTGATGCATTAACGTTGTGTATCTAATGTTATGTTTGTATGGCTGCTTATTGTTCGTAGAAAACTTTCACTGTGCTGCGGCCAGACTTAGCCAGGTCACTTTTGGAAAAGAAACCTGTAATCTTCACGAACCTTTCCTTGTTTTAATAGGCTAAGAAAAAAATAAACTTTTGAAAAACTAGCATGAAATTGAGTGTGTACATTGGACCTGCATGATATGAGAAGAATATGTGATGTGCGATAAGAGAAACTCAGTGCAATATTGCGATAACGATATGAATTGCGATAAATAAACAAACATTTTAAGTGCATATTAGCTAGGGCTGGGAATCTTTGGGTGTCTTACGATTCGATTCGATTTCGATTCTTGGGGTCACGATTAGATTCCAAATCGATTTTCGATTCAAAACGATTCTGGATTCATTGATCCATGGATTTAAGATCTACTTATGAATTAGTACTTCAGGATCTACTCCAGTCATCTGTGAGACTGGCTGGATTTCTTGTTGCTCTATTTGGCATTCTACTGAGTTAAAGAGCTAAAAAAAATATATATATGTAAAAAAATAATTTTGGAAGTTATGAATCAATTTTAAATCTTAGAAGAGAAGAATCTCGATTTTTACATAAATCGATTTTTTCCCCACCTCTAATATTAGCTTTAACTCACAGTTTCTGGGTCTGTCTGCTGTACTTCATGACAGAACACCTATGTTTGCAACATGTCTCTTCTAAATCCAAATAAATCTACTAACTAATCCGAGAGTAGCTGATAGTTAACTTTAGCTTCATCTGACTGCATCAAAATGTCGTGAAAGCATAGCTATTCTACGCAAGCCTCCATAAAACTAGTAAAAAAAAATCACATTTTAAGATAAAAAGGCATCGCTTTGTAATTTATTGCGATAGATTCAGACATGTGTTGTGTTTCTCATGAATGCTTATTAGGGCCCGACTGATATGGGATTTTTGGGACCGATACCCATATCAGGGGGAGAAAAAATGTGATACTGATATATCAACTGATATCTTTCGAAGATCTATGTTCGATCTGTAGAAATAGCGATACTCATTTATAGCGTTGATCCCTCGAATGCAGTTATCAAAACACTTGTGGAAAAGATGCATCAGTGCTTGACACTCTGGAGGGTGATATTGCTCGTTGTAATCCATATAGCACACTCTGCTGGTGAAAGAGAACTGCTAGTTTAATACAATGACATTCAAATGAACAGCTATTTGCCTAGTGAATACATCTTGTAACATTG
This sequence comes from Tautogolabrus adspersus, assembly GCA_020745685.1. Taxonomy (NCBI): domain Eukaryota; kingdom Metazoa; phylum Chordata; class Actinopteri; order Labriformes; family Labridae; genus Tautogolabrus; species Tautogolabrus adspersus. The sequence continues at coordinate 9,165,005 of CM036554.1, read as the reverse complement.
GTGCATATCTGCAATGAAATTAGCCGATACGAGAGACACTGGATAATGCTAATATCGGCCTATATTATCGGCTGGCCGCTAATGCTTATATCGCAATGACGATAAAATTGTGATTAATTGCCAAGCCCTTATATAATGATCTTTCATCTGGGTAAAACATTGTGCTGAAGATTCTTTGACAGGAATTTTTCTTCCTGATACCAGTTACAATACATACATTTGCTTATTGGCTGATACCAGATAAATAAGCTAATAAACAATGGTATTGAAAACGCACACTTGCTGTTACCTGCTCCTACATTTGAAGGTTGTATCCACTCGTTTTGTGAAATAACAGTTTGGAATTTTTTATATCCTCTTTGTATATGGACTCACTGTAGCCCTAAGTTTCCCCTCAAGATATACAGTTAGTGAATCACATGTCCCGCCTGTGCACCCTCCACACATGAGACCAGTCAAAAAGATTGTGAAACACGTGACAGGATGTCAGAGAGCAGCGGAGGCACGCTGCTGCCTGTGATCAAGCTGGAAACACACGACACACGATTATATGTGCAGCCCTCGCGTGGCACGGTGTGTGAATAATTCAAATAACTTACCATAAATGTTAAAGTAATTAAGTGCTCTAGTTCACTCAGTGACACCTTCACTGTCTCGCACACTTAACGTTGCTCACACACACACACACACACACACACACACACACACACACACACACACACACACACACACACACACACACACCTTGTTTCACAGTGCTGGCACTCAGAGCTAAATTTGTCTCCAACACTTACTTGTTGACGATGTCAAAATTACACTATCATCAAGAGAAGCTTGCCAACTCAGATAAGCCCCGGAAACATAGAGTATGATATCTTTATGACCTGAATCCAGCTAATGACGAGCTTTGCCTTTTACTTTGAGGGCCTTTTCTGCATGCCAACTAATGTGCATATAACCCCTCATGTGTGTACATCATGGATCACGCTCTCACGCCGGCCTGTACAGTATGCGTGCAAAAACATAAATGCAAAGTTGGGGCTATAATCATTTCTGCATCAGGGAACCCAAGCTGAGTACAACAGACAGAGAAAAGAGCCAACAGATGTCATGATATCCTTTAGGATTAATAAATGCCAAAACAACATAAGTCTCCCACAATGCATCACACATTAGACAGAAATATTCTATGTAAGAAAGGGGCAGTTAAGTATCCGTGCTGCAGAGTTTTTGTAAATTAGAAGTAGACATTAGAGACGCTAAACTCGATAACTATGGAAAACCATTTCATTAGGTTAGACATCGTTGATGGAATAATAGTGCCAGAACAAGTATGCACACAGGGCCTATTTTTTCGCTCTTCTTAGTTACACACTGAATGAAACTATAAATGATAACACCCAAACATGGAATTCATTAGTACATTTTTACTGCTCCCGCTAATCAGACTTGGCGCTTCTCTGCTCAAGTTTACATGCCCCACAGCAGTCAGGGTTGGGATGAAAATCAGCAACAGTCTCAAAATCCTACAAGTTTTTATTACTCATGGGTCTATTTTTAGCATCATGCTATAGCTGGATGGAGAAGTGGAAAGAACACAGAAGCAGAAATTGGCTGGAAAGCAGCTCACTGAGCAGCTGGAAGGAGGCCCTGAATTTTAACACTTGGCTCTCTTGTATTTTCTCGTCTGTGTTGCAGCTTTGTGACGCTTCAGACAGGGGATTAATATGTGCAGAGTAAAAAGCTGTTTGGGGAGTAAGAGTAATAAAACGCTGAAATGAACAGAATTCACCTTTTAATAATCTTTGTGTAAGAATAAAGACATCTTTGAGGACTTTGCTCTTGAAAGAAATTGTGTGTTATGTTTGTAGGTACAGAACATAGACTGTATAAATACAGTCAATGTGTCTGAACTTCCAGGCAGGTGCAGGGAACAAACTGGGAGAACACAGAGTTCTGAACACAATTCAATACCTAAATTAATACTGCTATCGCTGCTTCACTCTCTTCCGCTGATTTCCCCCTGGCTACTCGAGAAATTATGAATTATCAGACAAATAACGACAATTGGTGATTGTTTCATTAGGCTATTACCTGCAGTCTGCCTCTCTCTTTCTGCCTCCGTGAACGGTATGAAGTAGTACATTTAAATGTCCCACTGTAACCATAGAATAACACGCAGCAGAGAGAAAACAAAGAGGAAAGACATACAGGGGCAGCTGTGGCTCAGTTAGTAGAGTCGTCATCTCTCAACCGGAAGGTCGAGGGTTCGATCCCCAGCTCCTGCAGCAACATGTCCGATGTGTCCTTGGGCAAGACACTTAACCCCGAATTGCTCCCGCTGCTTCGTCGGCTGAGTATGAATACGTATGAATGGGATTAGTTACTAATGATGGCCTCACTACATAGCAATCACTGCTATCAGTGTGTGAATGGGTGTGAATGGGTAGGTGTGACATGCGGTGTAAAAGCGCTTTGAGTAGTCAGAAGACTAGAAAAACGCTATATAAGCTCAAGTCCATTTACCATTTACATACGCACAGCACTGTTGTGCGGATCTGCCTTTGGGTTAGGAGGTTCTTTCAGGCAAGATGAGCAAAGGTTGGCAGGACAGAAGTTCAAACCAAAATAAAGAAACATCTCTTTCCGAGTCTTCAGAGAATTAAGCACTGAATATTTGAATGCTCTGTTGTTTGACTTTATGATAAAAAGCTTTCAGCGCCCCAGTCTCAAAAGTCTGGATACGCCCCTGCTGACACAAAAAAATGCACTAAAATGTTTGTAAAGGGAGTCCTGTGAGGTTTCGTTGGCCATATTTCCTGTGTAAATTTGGTGATAACCTCTCTGCGTCAATCAACACTCTTCTGTCTCTCTGACCGTGGGAAAACTGAATGGGAAAGGCTTTTTTCCTTCAATTCTTCTCCTGTTCTCTTTGGGCTGAAAGTGTGAGTGTGTGCTAGAATAACAAATCATATCAGACTGCAGCACAACTGTTTTGTCTGTAAAAGCATTTAATGGAGCATTCATAACATTCTCTGAGTGAAGGATCAATGAGGAACACCTTGGCTTTGAGATTAGTCTTTGTTCTCTGCAATTTTTGTAATCATGTTGTCAATCTTAATGGTCATCTGAGTGTATGCAGTTATTTGGTATCACGTTTAACTCAGCAGACAAGAAACCCAAGTTAAGGTGTCTTTAGAAAAAATGTGAATCAACATACTGTGTGTGTGAGTTCTTGGCATCTACTGTCATTCTGAGGGGGATTAGTCTGTAAGAAGGGGAAGTTGATGTGATTACGATACGCTCTTTGTTGTGGCTCGAGGCTCTGTGTGGGAGGACACGGGGCAATCACTCGAGGCGAGATGTGGCTGCTCTCTAGCCAAACTTTGCCCTGGGAGGCTGGCTCGCTTAGTCTAAGTTGGTAATGAATGGCGAGACAGCCGCAGAACAGAGCGCAGACATCTGTGTCTGTCTGCATCTGTTTCATCTACCTAATGTGGCCCTCAGAATCTGCTTATAGGTCAAATGCATTAAAGCTGAAATAACTGAATATTTTTCTCATTTTTTCTGGAACTGTTTTGATCAGTTAAGTTTTTTCTGGTTTATTATTTTTTTAATGATATTCACTGAAAGAACTCTTGATTTTGGACATTGCATCAGACAAAACATGAGCATGGGAGGCATCACTGGCTTTTAGCACTCTTTCTGGATATTTTCCGTCCTTCTTTAAAACATAAGCTAGTCCAAACAGCGAATGTAAGTACCAAGAGAACATTTGATTATTGATGAATCCACATAATACTTTTAATTACAGACTAAATAAATCCAGAATTGGCTGCAGCTCAAGGTCAATATTAACAAAGGAGAGACACCAATGAAACCTGAAAAAAATGTCCACTAACAAAGACCCACCACTTGCTCCTCTTGCCTGTATGTAAAATTGCAAAAGGGGTGATATAGAGGGTAGTAAAAGATACTTCCAGTACTTCATGATAGTATGGCTATAAAGCCTTTCAGAAGCCTTTGTTTTCAAGTGGATGTCTTGTGTACTTCACATCTGTTTTATTCACCTGCATCGCCCCAGAAAGAATTCCCCCTCAGGTATAAAAACATTGAGCTGGACTGAATTCACCATTTCCAAATTTCCTGCAACACCCCAGTAGCCAGAAACAAATGTCTGCAACTGTTTAGACAAAACGTGCCCCTTATGTGTGTCGACACCAATGCCAAAAAAATGTGTTAAAATGTTCGCTTTACAGTCTCGTCGGTTGACCCGCCAGGCTGGCGATGTTGTTTAAAGGCTTAAGGGCAGATTTGGAAAGAACAGAAATTCATTTTGACTGCCAAGATTATGGGTTTTTGTGGTGCAACATTAGAAGATTAAACATACAGTACGTTGTACCACATGCAATGAGACAAATACCCAAACACAGACAGGGCTGGCGGGTGACGTGCAAGGATTGAGCCGGGGCTTGTAACAAAGTGCATGATTTAAGTGAGAGAGGAGACTACATATGGACCTGATTAGGAGCGAGACTGGGGAGGCTTCCCGACATGTTCCCATCACCATGGTAGTGTGCCTGTGTGTGTGTAGGGGTCTGTCCGTAAAGCAACATTTCTGCTGTTGAATGGAGGTACTCTTTGCCTGGAATTATTGCTTGGAGCTGTCGAGAGGGGATCCCTTTAACTGTGAGACAGAGCAGATGGGAGACAAAAGGAACGGCAAATTAAATGAGCCGGAGTCACGGAGGAACACAGACTGACATTTAGGGCAGCAGAGATGTACCGTGTTCGAGTAATCCACACCTAATTACAGTGGAAGGAGGGTTAGGAGAAAACAAGGTCCAGCTGATTCTACAGACAGAATGAGGAGAGGCGAGGGGAGCTGTAGGGACGTGTGTTTCTTGGCTTCTGGCTCAAAAGAAATGGATAACGCCCGGCTCCTTTTCACCTTTATAACATTCCCTGGCACTTTTTCATTTCATTTCCTGCATTTTTTCCAAAACAAAGTAATATCTGCTGTTCTGTTTCAAATAGACACGCTGAGGACCGAGCTGCTTTTTAAAAGGAGAGTCTTTGAGCCAGCAGGTAGCCATGAGAGAAAATTATTTTTTAACATGATCCATCTATGAGGAACTGTAGTGAACTTCATGTCAGTACCAAAAGAGACCAATTATCTAAACTTGCTGGGTGGTTTCTATTTTATGGATCAAAGGTAGCTCTGGTCAAATTGTGTCTCAGATCAGGGTGGTCCAACAAAGTCAGTGTTTTTGCAGGCAGGCGCACAACCATCACAGAAACAATGTGGACTTGAAGCAGGCTTGAGGCGGACAAGTTGTTCAACACTGTAAGGTTTGAAGTCAGTGCCAATCATCCAGACTGGCCCTCTCTCTCTGCTCCTATCTGCTCAACATCACTGGAGATATGAAAACGTATTTCCTCTCATCTATTGTTGTGTACAAGATGAAATACAGACCAAATTGCTCCCCTAGCTAGATATCAATCGCAATAATGCAGGTGAGCGTGTTCATATCAGATAAAGCATCACATTCATTCTGTTTGCTGTCAATCACCTGACACCAGCAGGAAGTAACTGCACTGTTGGAAAGGAAATAACCCCTCAATGTCGTCTTTCGACATTTATTGCCTTCCATTCTCGTTTGTTGAGACGAGGGTTATGTTTGATTCACGTTTGGATCTTGAATCGTGTAATAAAAGAAGCAAGGAAAGATGTCTGTCAAATGGACTATCTGACCATCTTGATCATTTGCATACTAATGATCCACCTAGACTTATATTTGTGTTCTCTCGAACAGTCAGTTTAGAACTGAAGAAACCTTTCAGAGGAGAGATGAAACGTCTTCGAGCCTCTAAACCAAGTCCAGTTGCCTTTTGGATCAAGCTTCGCAAAAGCAAGGAAGTTGTTTGTTGTCTCTTGGAGGTTGTACCCTGTTTTCAGCTAATGCAAAAGTCAGCTGGCTAACTTGCTCATAATGACAGTGCCAACTTTTGTTAGGCAAGTATAATCCCCACCTCATTCACCATCTTATTTTATTGAGTTAGCGTACTTACATTTGTCAGTTAGCAAGAAAAACAATCGATTGGGGTTGATATATAAGATGTTGTCTGCTATCTAGTCATAAACCCAAGTATTTAAAAAAAGAGAAGAGCTTTTGAACTTCAACTTAACTGGGGCATGTAGATTTCTAACAAGAACTGTGAGTAAGAAGTACTTTTTGGACTGCTGTTTTGAAGACTATAGTTTGGCATTTTGGCCATCACTAAATTAGGTTTATGGAGCAGGAAGGGACCATATTTGGACATCAGGGTTAATATGTTTTGTTAGTCTCTATCCCAGTTGAATAACACTGTAGTGTACCTTGTCTTTCAGAGGTAGCCATGCCCTAAAGCATACCCTGTGTTATTGTGTATGTATTAGCTAATGGGATCATGATAAAAAAAACAACATTATTTTTGAACATTGTGCTGTATCAATAAACACATCTTCAATGTTTAAATGGCGTCTGAGGTCAACTCAAGGTAGGCTTATTTTCTCATCTGATACGATGGGACAGCGTTTTACATCTGATGTAGTCGCCTCCTGCTGGCCATTAGACAAAAATACAAGTTTAAGGCACCTCTGCATTGGATTCACTTCTGTAATTAAAAAGCTACGACGTCCATTTCAGAAGTTGTAAAGATATTTTCTGATATAGTCCAAAGTGAAGGAAAAGCATTGTCATCCCGAATGCTAATACTAGCATTCTAGCTAGACCAATACTGTAGCATTCTAGCTAACCAGAATTTCCTTCATATTGATGAGACAGTTTTGGGGAGAAACAGATGGAGAAACTTGATGGAGTCTGGAATTTCTGATAAGGACAATATTTATTTCAATCCAGAATAACTATAGAAGTGTAAACGAAGCATTTGCAAAATGTCGGTAAAGCTCCCATAACTTGCATTAACATCTACATTAAAAATACTGAGACTGAATTTAGTGTGTAAGGTGAATTAAGGCAGCTGTCCTTCGTATTTTTTTGTCTTATTCACTTGTTATAATGAACAACACAAAAGTTGATTTATAGCAAATGTATGGATATGACGACAAAGCTAACAGTGTGGATAACAATCTTGGAATAATCCTAGGTAAAACTAGGTATTGATGGTATTAAAATGACTTGAACTCTACTTAACACCAGTATTCGGCCCCTATGTCTAAATTTTAGCAATTCCAGTCCTTTGAGAGAAAATAAGGGAAATATATATAAACATAGCTTTCCTCTAAATGTAGTTTAAAATCTGGATGAAGATCTGTTGCAGTGAGTTAACAGAGCTTCTTGGACCATGCCAACCCTGTGAAAGCCCCTCATCCCACCCTGATTCCAGGAGAAACAGCACCCATCTAATTCACTCTCAGGCCTATCATATCTTCAGATTATGGTTGCTTGGGCTCCAGCATATGGTCGTGGAAACTCCCTCAGATTCTGCTGGCTGTATTCATCAAATCAAATATTGACATAGTGCTGATGCCGAGCAGATGTGTGATATAGGGAGGCCATCACGGGCAGACCACCTCCTATGCAACCACACACTCGCACAAATGCACTCACAGCAGGAGGTCCCTCCCCAAAACTGCAGATTAACCAGAGCAATCAGTGTGAGGGCTCTTCAGCTCCCCGAGCCCCAGATTCTCCTCCTGACCCAGCGGTAGTTAAAAACTAGAAGCCATATTAGCCCCCCAAATCTGTCTTCTCACGCAATAATGGCCGGGACTGATGTTACTGAATTATTACTGATCAGGCTACTGCACAGTGAGTTATAATGCATGACTTCACACAGATACGAAACTAAACACAGATATTTATCAGGGGGTCATAATTTTAAAGAAAGGTACAGTATGTGCTTGTGAAGAAAAAATACGAATATTGTAGGCTCAGTCTAATTTTTTTCATACTCTGGGTACAAAATTAATTTAAGCCCAATAATGATTCGGCGAACATAAAAGCTTCTATGCTTTCTGTTTCTATTGGTTGCTGTTTTTTGGGATCTGTCTTTTCTAATCTCTTTTGTTCTTCCTCCTAGGGCTCTGTAACACTGGATTAAATGTGCAATTAATGTTAAAATAAAATCTGTATTAAGATTTCTTTTAATTACCTAACCAAAGGAACACAGATTGAAAACTGTTTTAAAAATCAGTTTATCATTTGACACACTTTTTTAAGCAGGAAAAGATTCTTCAGTTCCTAAAAATCACTTGTTATGTTCTAAACTTGTCCATTAAAGAGAACACCATGCAACATACGATTTTGTTCCAGGGATTTTTCCCTTTACCTCTATTTCTACAATGTGGCATGGCTTTTGCACATGCATGACTCCTCCTGTGTGTCTGGCCTTTCACCCTCTGTATCATAACCTCCCTCTCTGCTGATGTCCCAGCATTCCTGATCTGTGGCTCGGAGCCAAAGAGACTGCACACACAGTCACATTTCACCCGGCATCACTGAGGCGAAGTAGGTTAAAGGCAGGCAGCGGCTGGTCGGCGGCAACATCTGTGCATATGCTGTTATACATCACACTTCCGCTCTGACAGACTCGTGGTGGGCTTACAGAGAGGCGGGGAGGGCGAGTGTGCGGGATTAATGCCAGCTGGCTTTGGTGTGTATGTGCTCATGTGGGGCTCTGTCCACATATCTGTCTGTCCGTCTGTGTGTATGTGTGACCCAGGCATTAATGCAGAGCATGTCATTGTCTACAGTTAGAAGGATTGAGAGCGGCGGGTTTCAGATTAGAGTCTGGATCCAGAGGAAGTTTCTTTGCCCTCCTGCTTCCTTTGCACATGTACCACTGTGCTGCACGGCCAACCGGGGTAACAGGGTTATCGTTTTAAAGCTCACCCACTTTTAAGAGACATTATAGCAGTGAAAGTCGCAGTTTAAAGCCATTAGATCTGGGCAAATCCTCTCTCAGTCACACGAGTCGGTGAAAACTGTGTGGGAGCGCAGCCAGTGTTAAAGTGAGCGTGGGATTTTCACTCTGAGCTCCTCACTCAGCGCTGTTGGATACTGGTTGTGAGGAAGTCCGTGATTAAGTTCTCAAGGCCTGGAAATACTCTTTCTCTCTCTCTTTGTTTTCCCACTCTAAAAAAAAAGCTAAATCTGACCAAAATAAATATTTTAAAAGTTATGAAATTAAGCCTTGATGTACCCGGGGTAGGTTTTTTTCATGCCAAAGCATCCCTGCATTAGTTTAAATGCCATCAAAGCTGTTGGTTTCAGTGGGTGGCCGGGGACAGTTGTTAGTTTTGGGTGTGAGGGGCAGCAGGGGATTTACTCCTAAAAGTAGATTTTGAGGGATTTTGTTTTTTAGGGGGGAAATTACTGGAGCTTCTTTTTTTCTGTGGTGCACATGTTGGAGTTTAAACCCTTTGGACCCTCTCAACCCAACACTCATACAGCGGATTTGTGGGCTTTCGTAATGCAGATCTCTTTTAAAGTCACAGAGGTTGAAATGCTTTAAATTGTCTGACCATTTAGCTCACATGCGATAAAAAACTGTTCTGCACCAACTACAGCTGCCCCTCTATTAGATCGTCTGACCTCCCCAAGGTCTTTTGTTTACTACGAAGCAATGACTCACATCAAAGTTGATCTTAGTAAATTATCATTCAAGCATGGCCTAGTTTGGTTTGAGTCAGTATGGAGCTTTTGCCCCTCTGACAACTCCCTCTGTGCCTGCTGAAGACACCAAACTAATTTCCTGAATGAGTCACAGAAGGTCACAGGGGGAAGTGTGTTAATCATGTAATTGGTGGACCACCTCTGTAGAAGAGCCCCTCCACCACCACCACTAAACAAGATTAACCAATGGACTAGAGACGTTAGCACTGGTTTTATAGCACCGTCTTATTTTGAATATGTGATTTGGAAGATAAATAATAATAATAAAGAATTGCCATGTAAGGGCGACCTGGATTGGAGGATAATGGAAAACCTGGAGCCATTAATGGTGGTAGGTTTGGATTAAAGGGAGCTTCCTCTGCCTTTCATTAGATTTGTCATGAGTCAAGATTGTAATCACACACATTGTTGCAGCCAGTATCTCCATTAGCTAATGCACAACCTCAGGCAAAATGGTAGCTGTCTGCTGCTGGCACATCAACTTCCTCCTAACCTGAAAAAAAATCCTTATATAAATGTAACAAATGACCTTTCCAAATATTGATTAATCTGCTGTCCATTTCCCTGGCTTAAGGGTATGGTATTCATCAGGAAAAAATAAAATGACCATTGAAAATAACTTCATGAATTAAATAACTATATAATAATTTAATTAGTATTTTTATGGTTTTGGCATGCTAAAGCGCTCAAGACTCTTGGCATAATGCTCTTAGCTAAATGCAAATATCAGCCTGCTGAAAAGTTTTTAATGATAAAGCTAGCATGTTGACATTCAGTAGGCAATGTTTGCTAAGTTTAGCTAGTTAAGTAAGTTAGGAGTCTGGCATCGATTCGTTAGCACTAAACACAACCGAGGCTGATGGGAATGGCAATATTTTGCAGACTGTTGGTTATTAGTTTAAACTATGAAAAGTGTTTCTTTGATTTGAAGATTCACTGCAGTGTTTCAGTTCTGACAAAAATAGTTTTTGGTGTGAGTGATATCTGTCACAATAAATCATAAACAAAATATTTAGATAATGCCTTGTTATTTAAAACTAAGCGTTTTATTATTTGTTTTTTTTGCCAATATTGTAACTTTGTAGTGGTAGCAATGAACTTTTAATGTTTTAAAATTGTTGAACTTCAATTACAGTTTCTCCAACAGCTAATTAATGTCGCCCTTTTTTCAAGATGAAATACTAAAACCCCAAGGCTTTGACGAAATGTGGCTTAGTGCCACATTTTAACATGAAATTTGAATGCGATCATCCCAGCATGTTTAAAAAAGTCTCAAGTTATGGAAAGTAGTGATGGTTAAATTTGAGGACAGTCCGCAGGCAGTTAGCATAGAGACTGAAGCTTTGGAGAAACAGCTAGCCTTCCTGTCTTTAAGTAACTGAATCGGATCTAACATACAACATTAATAACAGAGTTAGTTTATCTTTTGATGTCCTGGAAGGTTTTATAGCGCTTTCCTCATTTCCAATGTTCATGCTAAGCTAAGCTAACCAGCTGCTGGCTGTACAAAATGTTGAACTGTTGCTTTAAGTTTTAACATGTTCAAGCTAGCACGTGTGTCAGGTATTCTTTAGGACACATGGACATCATTTTAATGCCTATGGGCCAAAAATTTGAAAAAATTACTCAAGAAGAAGATAGTAGAATCATGTGAAACAGCTGTATATCTGTTTAAGGGCACTTATTATCTTAAGAGGTAACATCACAGAGCTCACAGTTGTATTGCGTTTAAGTGCTGTAAGATTGCCTCAGGTTAGCAATGCTAATTAACATTTTTATTTTCATACATTTACTCATTGTGCATTTATAGCCCCTTATCGTGTCTATTAAAAACATGGCCCACGAAGGATTTCCCTCAGCTGTTACTCCTGCTGTTTAGCTGACCCTCATCACGCTGCTTCAGGATTAAATAACTAGGTTATGAAGCGCCTTTTGTCTCTAAATTTGAATGCCTTCTTTTACAATACTTGGCTCCCCGAACGCGACTCTTTTACAAGCTGTTGAATTAAAACAGGCTGCATGCCCTCTCTTGAACCTGTAGACCTTGTTTAACGTTAATTGGGACTCCTTCCCGCCTGCAAGAGGAAATAACAAGTGTTTTTTTATTTCTCTCTTTTTTAGCAGCACATTGGCACACAGCTGTGACTGTGATAAAAGATGTGCCATTTTTCCTGTTGAGAGCTTTCCGTTTTCTGCCTCTAAGCTGGCTTAATGAAGCAAGATTGCACAGTGGCTCTTTTTTTCTGCATAAAATTGAGAAATAAAGTGTGTGTGGGTGGAAATGAAAAAGAGAGAATGAGCGGAGTGGGGTAAAAGATTGAAAAACAAGATTGAGACATCAAGTCAGAGTGAAGAACAGGGGGAGGAAACTCCAAACAGAAATCAAGTCATCCTCCACTCACGCTCATTACGCCTGGATCTCTGACACCCTCACGGGCAGGGATTCAGGTTCGTGGGCCGTGTTAAAAATCTCTCCTAATGAAAGAAATCTTAATCTGGATTGGTTTTATTAATAGAATTTTCCCCTGAGCCAAGTGGAGAAGGAGGGAGTGAAGGCGCAAAACACTTTCAAGTGGAATAATTAAGACTCCTTGCCTTCTCTCTTTGTAGTTAATTAAGGGCGAACACGCTGCCTCTTGATATGTGTTGCTGCAGCTGAACAAGGTGAAACAGTCGATGCATAAGCAGCAGCAGCCTTGTCACTTTAGTTGTGTCTCTCACCTGTACTGAGCTGAGTGTGTACAGGGATGTGAGCTGTGCACAAATGAGAGTAAAGCTGTGTTTTCCCCATCATGTGTTGCAGTTCCTGAGGATCTGTCCCTGGAGGAGAGGGATGAGCTGTCAAACATCCGACGCAGGAAGAGAGAGCTGCTCGACGATATTGAGGTGCGTGACATAAGTATATCTAATACAGTACAGGAAGGTGCTGTTGCACATGTATTTATAGCATATTGTTCAAATTGGAAATTTGAGTACAGTATTTGCCTGGCGTTCTTTCTAACCTTTTGCCTATCAACCGTGAGCTCTTTTTGCATGCTGTGTTTAATGCAAATAGGTCTACAGTACATCTTTGCAAAGTCAATTTGCTGTCAGAAATCAATTATCTTTTCTTCACAAGCAGACATTTCCTTGTGCTGTCTCTGTTTTAACTGAGACATGTCTCACTTGCTTCTCTCAGAGGTTGAAGTTTGAGATAGCAGAGGTCATGACAGAGATTGAGCAGCTGACGTGTGTTGGAGAAAGGTAAGTTGCTGCAGTCAAGATACCATACCTTGCATGTGCATGTTTACATCATATATATCAGAAACATTGCATTTGTCAATGATTTGAAAGTGTTTCTCAGCTTCAAAATACTACATTTATTGTGGAAGTGTACTCGATTGTACATCCTAAGTAATCTATGGCAATCCAATAGGCTACAATAGTCTTTAAATAGGAACTCTGCATGTTGATTTTTGAAAGTAGCTAACTCTAACCCTAACCCATGTTTCAAAAAGGTTGTTTAAAATATTATCCTTGGCTTAATGTTTAACAAGGCATGAGGGGAGAAAGCAGCTAAAACTGTTTTGTTTTTTGCAATGTCACGCCACATTACAAAGCGTAAGGGACTTTGGGTCCCCAACCTGCAAGTTGCTTTCTAAAGCTCATGTGGGGAACCTTTTTCCTTTGGAGCCCTCCTGTGAACGAGGCGGTAACTCTTATCTCCTAACTGATCTTGTCCTGAGCATGTGTGAGTAATGTTTTCTGAAGAAACATTTCATCCTGCTTTTTTTAAAGTGTCAAAGGCTCTTTTAATAAAGCTGTTAACACCTCGCCTGACACAGGCCGCAATTACAGATGTATAAAGAATGGTAGTAGAGAAATAAACGATTTCGTCCCAGATGATCTATTTTGCTGTAGATCATAAAAAGGGCATCCATAGTCATTTCAGTTTGTTTCATTACCATCTTAAAACTCCTCACAGCTGCGTTAAAGTCCCCATAACACGTGCCAGTGACATCAATTTTTTGTTTACCCAAATTAATTTTACATGTAGTCCAATGATATATTCTCAGTGAAATTAATTATGAATTTAAAGGCGATAACAAGTGCTTAAGTTACTTTATAAGAGAGTTAAAGGTTGCTTCAGGGCTCTCTACACTCGGGCAAGATGGGGAAATAATAAATCTTCAAAAAATATGCAGAAAACATCCCTTTAAAAATACAAACCATGTTTAAGATACATTTGTAGAATAAATGTGGCCCATCAAGTCACAGAAAAGAGAAAGAAGACCTCCACTGCCCGTAATCAGACTTGTAAAAGTGTTTGTCTTCAGTCATAAATAACCAGTAACAGAGTTATGAGTATTTGTTGAGTCAATGCCTTTATCTCGCTTGTCTTTGGGATTTGCATGTGAGCTCAAAGACGTCAACGTTTTTTTGTTTGTTAGACAGATAAAGGCTGACATTGATGTAGCTGGAGAGGATGTAATAAGTAACATTGACTTATTACACCTTTTGGTAACCACCAGCTGCATAAAGCAAACAGTGACAGTTGATATGCAGCATGTGTGCTCATTAAATCAATCAGGCATGTTGTCTTGTCCATACAGAAACAGTGTGTGTGTGTGTGTGTGTGTACTGTTTATCATGCTCTGTCATCAAACCTAACTCTATATTGAGTTGGACCATTAGACCATAGAGATGTTGCATCCATACATAGCGCATAATGCCATGTTTGTTATTCAGGTACCTATATGTGTTATTCAGGGACCTAAGTGTATTTATTAGCGTTATGTCTACATGAATGTTTCTGTGTTGCAGTAAAACCTCCCAGAGAAACAAACAGATTGCCATGGGCAGAAAGAAATTCAACATGGATCCAAAGAAGGTACAGCGTGCCCTCATGTCCTCGTCAAAAAGCACCACAGCCTCCTTGAAAATCAATGATTTAACCTGTGCTACCTCAAAGAGCCATCCATTCTCAGCCATGAAACCCTGTCATCTTCCATCACCCCTCCTCAATTGAGATGAACAGCCGTCCTGATTGCTCTCCCCCTCTCCCTCCCTGAATCTCTAGGGAATCCAGTTCCTGCTGGAGAACGACCTCCTTCAGCACACTCCTGAAGACATCGCACAGTTCCTCTACAAAGGCGAGGGCCTCAACAAGACCGTCATCGGAGACTACTTGGGCGAGCGGTGAGACAAAGAAAAGCCCCCCCCCATCTTATATTAGATTAATGCTCTGTCTGTGATTAGAGAAGGACATTATGGGCTACGTTTATAATATGATTGACCCCCTCCACAACATGAATCCTTGAGTTATTGTGGGTGTCTTGTCATTGTCCACGACAGTTGACTTATAACTCGTAGTAAAAAGGGCAATCAAGCTCCTCATCTCTTAGTCCAGACTGCTGGATAATGAAGAACAAGGGAAGTCCTGGAGACAGTGAGATGGATGATGTTATCTCAAGATCAGATTAGAGGTAAAAAGGGACAAAATACACTGAATCAAAAAGGAGAAGAGGACTGCATGTCCGTTTCAGTTTAGTGTTTCAGAATTATGACACACAAATGCAAATAATTCATCGTCTATGTTCAATTTGTTCCTACTTTAGATTAGAAAAGATTTGAATGTAAGCTGCTAAATGATGTACACACAACATATACAGTATATATACTGATATTTAACTTAAGTGTGGATGACAGATCTGGGATTTAAGTATGGTCTTCTTTCAATAACAAATTTCACACACACACACACACACACACACACGCGCGCTCAGGGAGTGAGGCTAAAGGATGGGGAGGGGGACTTTTAGGGCTTTATTCATGGAGCATCATCAAAGAGACCACCTACCCGGTGAAAATCACACTTAAACACAGGCTGAGGGTTTACGCTCAGTAATTATCACTAATTGAGCTTATGCAAGGAGCAGGAACCTATCATTACATGCTGAGCCGAGCGGGAGAGATGGAGGAGGGGAGGGGACAGAGAGAGGGACACATGGAACAGAGATGGAGGCAGTGAAGAGAAAATAGCTGGAAGGAGAAAAGATAGCAGGAGATGGATGCAGGCTGAGAGGATGACTGACTCCTAAATTAAGCTGTTATTGTTTGTTGTATTCGATACACCCGCCTTTTCCACACTGAGACACCTATATATGACTTTTATTTTACAAAGAGCAGGCAGGTTTCTTATTTAATAAATGTACCTATAGCAATAACCTTATATGTAACCCTCATTGGACAGCATTCATTTAATTTGGCTGCAGAGAAAGAAAGAAATGCCCTAAGTCATTGCCCAAATAATCCAAGACTGTTATTGCAATACAAGTTTGTTGTTTATTTTTGTAAGCCTACCCTCTCTGTTCTCCTCTCATCCTCAAACAAAAGTCTGAGAATTCCTGCTTTCATTTACACAACACGCAACACAAAGCTGATACAGGATCTGGATCACAGACACTGAAGTACAACAAACATGATCAGAGAAGCTGTGACCGCAACCCTAGAGAGGCTGTTGACTTTTTCTCCAAAACCCCTCCGATGGCCAAACAAACCTCTGACAAAAAAAGGAGCCTGTGTGGGTTTCAGTTTTTAGCTGTTTTTCATCAGTCAAACACGCTGTTTTCCTCCCCTCAGGGTGGAGAGACACTCAGCATCGGCCAGCTGTTTAAATTGTTTCCAGACCCAGCGTCCGGTATGAATAAGAGCACAAACATGGCAGGAATGCTGAGAAAAAGGAATTCAGGTTGAGAGATGCTTTCATGGAGGAAATAGGGTTTTCCCCACCCTGTCTTCAGGGTTCACATTGTTTTCAGGGTTATCTTAAATCTTCTCTCAGGTGTTTTGATGTCTCTTGGATGGTCTTCTTGTTCTGTGGGATATTTTTCTCATCCTTCTTTTTGATCACCAGGGATGACTTCAACATCAAGGTGCTGCAGGCTTTTGTGGAGCTGCACGAGTTTGCAGACCTCAACCTTGTCCAAGCACTACGGTCAGCAGAATGATGAACTCTTTTTTTTTTTTAAGTCCTGTGCACCCTTACTCCCAACAACAATACACAATAATCCCTTTCTCTGCTTTACATTTTAGGCAGTTCTTGTGGAGTTTCCGTTTGCCGGGTGAAGCACAGAAGATTGATCGTATGATGGAGGCATTTGCCTCACGTTACTGCCAATGCAACCCCGGAGTCTTCCAATCCACAGGTGAGACACAAAGCAGGCTAGTGCTGTGTAAACCATTGGTACTCATCCAACAAGCCTCTCAGAAGAGCCCATGTGCCCCTTCAATGACCCCAACC
Source organism: Tautogolabrus adspersus (assembly GCA_020745685.1). Classification (NCBI taxonomy): domain Eukaryota; kingdom Metazoa; phylum Chordata; class Actinopteri; order Labriformes; family Labridae; genus Tautogolabrus; species Tautogolabrus adspersus. Next base: position 9,148,043 of record CM036554.1, on the reverse strand, counting down.
CCCATTTTACACGTGGATGTTATTTAAAGACCGGTCCAATGAAAATCAAGTACTTTACATTGTTTACATGTCAATGTGGTTTAAGTAATATTATACAAGACAAGTCAGGAGCATGCTATAATTAGCTGTTTTATAATGTAGTCCAGCTGACATTTGTATCTATTATGTTTTCAACATTGAAACATAAACAAACAGCAAAACAAACACATAACACACCTACTTGACTCCAGCTGGAGTGTTGGACAGGTGGCGGTGAGTCTCTTAGAGCATAAATAGATGGAGTTACATCTAAGCTTTGTTATGGCATGTTAAGAATAATGGCTTTAATACATGAAAGTTTGATGAGCAGAATTGAGTTTTTCTAGAGTTTAATTGATGTTAAGAAAATAACTTTTAAAGGATTTTTATACAAAAGTGTGGTCAGGATGGTTAGAAAAATATAGAAGGCCTTTAATTCATTGGGCTAGAAACATTCAAATACACCAACGTGTATCGGCTGCATGCCTTCACCAGTGCACACCTGTGGTGACTGCAGCAATAGTTACTCCCTTTGTCTCAGTGTGTCACTGCACCCTGAAGAAGGCACAAGCTGATACACGTTGGTGTATTTTAATGTTTCTAGCCCAATGAATTAAAGGCCTTTTATATTTTTCTAACCATCCTGAGTGCCTGGACCTGGATTATTTATACCTACGGTTGTTTTGGTCTTACATTTTCCTCCACTTTTTTCCCCTGGGTACTCATTGCTTTACCATCTAATGATTACTTTAAACCAGATTGTTACTAATCTTAGCTCACTGTTTAGACTTCTGTGCATTCAACCCAGTTTTAATCCCTCTATTACACGATATTGCTGATGTTATAGCTAACCCAATTACTTTTTTAATTCTTTCACTTTATTTTATAATGGAGCTCATCTTTTTATGCAACCCATCAAAACTAAAAAGTGTCCCATGTAATAAATTCCCCTGCTACTTTACCCAGGGGGAATATGTATGAGTAAAGTGTGAAATCCAATATGTTGGATAAAGTCAATGTAAGCAGTGTAGGCTAATGTTCCCACAGAAGTACCGCCCGAGGGTTTTGTAAAGCATTTAGTGATGGCCTATTTTTTATTTAATGCATTTTAATCATTAAGCCTTGAGAGTTGCTGTAACTAAAGCTCAACAAGGATTAACAGGATAACAGTAACTAAAGATCACAGTTCACAGCAGCAGATATGTTTAGAGTAAACAACCAGCAACAAACAAGAGACATCCATTATTCAGGAGGACTCAACCTGGCTGAGTAATACACAGTCCTGTAATAAACAAAGCCTACAGCTACAACAGTCAGCAGTTAATTATTAAAAACGTTGTGGAGCAACTTATTGTGTACAAGCTCATTGAGGATGTTTGTGGTCCCATTGAGGAAATAGAGCAGATTTGGCAAATCAGTTGACACATTTTAAATAATGAGTGGCAGTATTATATGTTATGTGATATATAGAGAGCAACTTTATGTACGTATGATGACTGCCTCCAAAATGCATGACTCTAAAAACTTTAAGACAAAATGTTGCAGATTCTTATTAGAACCATGAATGTTGCAAAACCGTACATTGTTTCAGTAAATAAAAACAACACATTTAGTTATTATATTGATCATTAATTAACACAGGCATAAGAAACCCCTTTGTCTCTCTACTTCAGTTTTCATGCTCATCAATTTTTTGATCAGACTGACATTCCTCTGGCTGTTACCAGCACCTCTCCCCCCTTTGTACACAGAGTGTGGCAACTCCTCTATCTTTATAAAGGGAATGTGTGTTAGCGAGCAGACAATAGGCAGCCCAGGACAGCCAGGACCAAAGTGTGTCAGTGAGAGGAGACAGACAGAGGGGAATGAATGATTCATTTACAGGCAGCCAGTGGCCCGTGTGTGTCTGCACATTAACACGAAGTAGAGAAATAGCCCTGCCTCCCCCCACCCCCGACGTGGCTGACTGACTCTAAAGCTCCACTCATCTTACAAATAGGGAGAGAATCAACCTTTTTTTCTCAGTGTCTTTCTGTATCTTTCTTGCTCCTACCAGTCTGGTGTTAGATACATTAAAGAAACATTTAAATTTAGTGGAATCAGGACCATCTCTGCCATCAATGACATCAGATGAACTAAAGGCCTGTCTATGCTGATGATATCCTGTTATATGTATGAGAGCTTTAAAATGTTAGACTACATTTGCTACAATTTTTTTTCCCTGTTTCACATAAGAGACTAATTACCATAGATAATAAACATGGAAAATAAAACCTATATTTAACTTGTAATTTGATATTTTTTAAATTTAGCAAACAATACACTGATTAACTAGGGAAATGTTGTTTTTATTTCCTTAAGGAGGGAAACTTATGTCATTGGCTTTTTCTTTTTTTTTACCTCTTTAGACTTGTAGTAGCATTCAGTCAGGTTGTTAAGAATACTTTAGACTAGGAAATAGATATTTAGTTATAAATAGTGTGTTATTACCAGATTTAAATTGGGTCTCCATGGCAGGACGTACTATCTTTTAACACATTTGATTCTCTGTTGCTCTCAGATACCTGCTATGTGCTGTCATTTGCTATCATCATGTTGAACACCAGCCTACACAACCCTAACGTCAGAGACAAGCCCCCTGTGGAACGCTTTATTTCAATGAACAGAGGCATCAATGAAGGAGGAGATCTGCCAGAGGAGCTTCTTAGGGTGAGGAAATCTGTAATGAGTGTGTGTGTGTGTGTGTGTGTGTGTGTGTGTGTGTGTGTGTGTGTGTGTTTTTGTGTGGGATGATTGATCTTTGTGACTGCTCTGTCACGCCTACTCCATGAGAATGATGTGTTTCCTCAACCGTTTTCATTTTCGATAAATAGTCTACTTCTCCTGTCTGCAGAATCTTTACGACAGCATCAAAAACGAGCCATTCAAAATCCCAGAGGATGATGGGAATGATCTGACGCACACATTCTTCAACCCCGACAGAGAAGGCTGGCTCTTAAAGCTTGGTATGTTCATTAATTGTGAGAAAAGTATCATGTTTATATATGTCAGCAGTGCCCTAAATCAGTCTGTCGAGCAATGTCCTTCATTTTCATGGTGATGGGTGTTTGTGTTGTTTGATTTTGTGAAACTATTTTATGATTGGCTATCAAGGAACCATGTTAAGGCTCATTTATGCTTCTTTTATAAGAAATAAGATACATACATTTTAAACGATATAATGGTCACTATCCATATACTCCCATGTGTCCTTTACCGTAGGATGGACATTGTACAACTGACATTCAGTTCCTGTCTGATCTCCGCCCAGCTGTTCTGTTGTAGTTGTCTGTCCCTGTGCCCGGGCAGGCTAACATCACATATATGTTCATAGTTTATAACCAACTCGCACAATCTTTTCCAAAGTCTTCTTCTTGGTTGTGTTATGCTGGTCTGGCTTGAACTATTGGCTACACTGCTTGACACTGCCCCTATGATTTCAGGTGGTATTGCAACTTTTGGTCTGTGTCAATAAGCTTCCGAAAAACATGCAAAAATATGGACGAGATAAGCGCAGAGTACAGGCAGAAGGCTCCGTCAATATTCGTATGTGTATCAGATGCATAGAGCATAAATGAGTCTTTAGAGGTTGAAAGCTCTTGGGCAACAAAGATGAAATAGACAGAAATAAGAGTCCAAAATGGAGAAAGCTGTCAAAAGCGGTGAAACACCATCCATTGTATATGACACTGCTCTACCTGAGCATAAATTAATAATAATGTTAGCAAGCTGCTTAAGATTAGGTCGGCTATCGAAGGGTGAGCACTTTAGCATGTCAGTGTTAGCATTTAGCTTTAAGCACTTTGGGCCTGGCATTACTTCCCTCAACTAATAGTATGGCTCGAGACTGTTGTTAGCCTGCTTACAACTGTCTACTGTATTACAAAAACTGATTGGTCACGGACGGCTAGTTCACAAAAACGTAACCATTTAACCTGCTCTTTGCTAAAATTATTGTTAGGAAACTAAAATGATCTTCAGTCATAAATGTATGCTCTGTATAGCATAGCAAACAACAATGTAGGCTATAAAGGGGTTGTGGTTTAACAAAAGCTAACAGTAATCAATTATTTCTGAACTTTCCTCTGCCTCACTAACTGGTTTAAATCATTAGCTCTACAAAGGTTTGTTTGAGTTACTTTTTGCCCATTAAACACTCTTTTTCCCCAAAAACTGTCCTCCTCAAACTCTCCTCATGATGTTAGCTAAAAGTGCTATGAGATGTGTCTTTTACCTCTTCATCCAGATACCTCCTCTTTGTTTTGTCTCGTAGGCTATTGTCTCTCTCCTTCTTCTCTTCTCTCTTAAAGCATGCTGCTTCTTGTAATTACACTTTCACTCTATGTCTCTATGACATCGTGATTTTTGTGCTTGTTTAGAAACCTTCTGTGCTTTTTTGTTAGTCGCTCCCTCTCTCTAACTTTTCACCCTTTCAACTTTTGTTCTGTTCTGTGATGGCTGTTCCTCCTTGAATCTCTGTATTAGGAGGTAGGTCACACTCCTTCCTCCATCCTCCCGGTTCATAACAGTGTCCCTCATAAAGGCATTGGCTGCCTCAGCACACTGAGCCCCTGAACATGCTAGCCACCTCATTTAATTGGGTCATTTTATTTAGAGCAGTTTTTGAGCTCATAAGAACAAGTAGTGAAAATAGTGGATTGTCTCAACGGATTGTCTCATTTAAAGGCAAGGCGATCATGAGGTCAGTGGTCTCTCTCATTCTGCATGGGGATTGGCTGGTCTCCTCTTGTGCCTCTGGAGTAGCTGGATGACGCACAGGGCTTGTCTCAGTTGGTGCACAAGCAGGTCACTAATTTTTGTCCCAAGAAGCCTTCACATGAGTAACTATTGACCTCATCAGACTACAGTGTCACACGCAAGTTCCTCTGCAAAATCTTGACTATCTGCACAAAAACATAGCCCATCATGTTTGTGTGTATCCAGGAAAAGTAATAATTAGGCTACAGATGTTCCCATGAATAACATTTTTCAAAATTACTTATTTGACTTGACTATAACTTAGACAAACATGACTTTATTTTACCCAGACCTTCTGTACTGTAGTTGAGGTGTATGCTTTTTAATTGCTGACTGGACAGTTTAACCGGAAATTGGTTCATTTCTCCATTTGTCAGGACAACTGCATTAATGTGAATATTTTTGAGGAAATAATGAAAAAAAGGAATATGCTTTTTTGCCCCCTAATTCCCTGCTAGACAAAGAATTTAAGTCAATCGAACTATTGAAAGGTCAAATTTCTAGCTGCCTTTTAAACTAAGCTCGGCACAATAACTGGAAATAACTTAAATAAGCTAGCAAGGCCAGGTCCAAAGGTAACAATATTAACCCCCAAATCCTCTTCAGATCACTAATTAACACTGTTTAACTGTGCTAAGCTAACCAAGCTACATGCTTAAATGTTAGCATTTTAGCATACAGACATAGGAGTGTATTGTATACAACTGTTGGCAAGAACGCTTAAAGATTACTGCACATAAATATTGCACTGGGTTGTTAAAAATGGACAGTACAACCCTTATAACAATCTTAAAGCAATTGAGCAAGGATTTCTTTACAAATAAGGCTAATATTGGTTGACTGACTCTCCCACCATTTGAATCTGCCCTGCGCCTCACACAGCTCCTGTGAAGTAATGGACTAGTGGGGATGCATACTCACTGCTGTGTTTCTGGAAATACATTTAAATTAAGGAGACCCTTGCTTTTATGATTTTTTCCCCCTGTATTCCACTCCTACAGACCTCAGTATCAAGCACTACTGCCTGCTTATTCTCTTCCCGCTTTCAATCCCACCAGCTGCATTTCCCACATCATTTATCTCATTAGTGGATTCTACACTAATTTTAGTTCCACCAGCAGACTCCATGCCTAATGATGGAGGATTTTCTTTCAGTTTGAATGACGCACTCTGCTAGCCTGTCAGATTTTTCAATATGACATATTGCTGCACTGCTGAAGCTCCATAAGCTCTCATTACGCCATACTGTTAGCCAGGGTTGAGCCTGCTGCTATGTCTGAATCGATCATCATCAAGTGTGTAAAGCATGCTATATAATTCTTTCGACTTTTTTTTGTTTATCATAAGGATAACTGTCTGCATAGAGGTTACATAGACAGACACTTTGTTGGTCAAGGTTTTAAAAATGGAAAAGAGTAAGAAGACAAGGACAGATGCCACCATTTTTGGCATGGTCCATATTCATTTGAACCATTGACAGTAAAAGAGGGACAATGTGTATCCTCCTCCTCCCGTTGTACAAAAGTGAACACAAATTCCTGACAGGCACTAACATATTGTGCTGGTGCTGTCAATTGGAGCCAGAGTAGCAAAGTAGGCTATGGCACAGTTTTGATGTCTTGCCCCTACTAACCAAGACATGAAATTTAACTTAAAGCGGCAAAGACCCTTCAGGTCGGCACAGTCTTGTTTTAGTGTTTGTCATGTTTTCTCTCGCTGTTCCTCCTCTACTCTGCTAGTCTTTCACATTGCTCCTCTGGGGAGTAATGTGAAAGAATCACGATTTGACTTATGTGGCATTTCATTCTATTAAGTGTTCAGCAAGTAAACTAACCAACGTACCATTGAATCAATTCTCCTATTAAATGACCAGTCAATGTGCTTTATTGTGGCTGTTTGTCATGTGAGGACCTCAAATACATCCTACAAATAACCTTTTGACTAAATTACACTCAGGGGAAACATTTTTATCCTCAGTTCAATAATACTAAGTGAATGACAAATGTACATTTAAAACATCAAAACACGAACCTGCAGTTGAACTTCATATTAAATGCCTGGTTTTGCGGATGAAATTTAACATATGGCTAAGCAGGATAAACTGCTTTGTGGTAAAAACTGGCTGAGTAAAATTGGTCTTTGGATTCGCCCTACGTCCTTGTTACTTGAGTAAAATGCATGGATGCATCTTAAAGTCAACACTTCTCATGAATAATGTAGATGTTGCATTTTACTCTAGGTTTCCGTATAGAATAAAAATCTGGGTCAAGCAAACATTACATATTGATTACATCAGTAACGGCTGCTCGGTGCTCTTTCTGTGATGTCAGCAAACGTATTGTGCAAATGCTGAAGAAGACACTGACATCAGCCACACTGTGTTTTGTTTGATAACAAAGGTAAACAGCTCATTGCATCACTGACAGAAAATCCAATAATCCCAATAATCTACTTTTATCTGATGAGGGAGGCAGATGGAGAGATTGTGTCACTGATAATATTGTATTATTCCTACAATCCGATGTGTAACTCCACTCACTCCTGCTTTAGTTTTCACATGTATGTAGTTGATACACGTCTGGGAACAGCTTTGATGAGCCCCCCTTCCATCTCCCCTCCCCATTGAGCCCCCAGGCGTGGATCTCATGAGACAAGGAGGGGGTCTTGTGGGGAGAATCCAGCCTCTGATTGAGCCTAATAATGCAGAAAGCTGAAAATCAGAACCAGATGTGGCACGTGGAGCAAGGTCTCCAGCAGGTTAGGCTTGACATGTCCCCCTCTCCCCAGTTTGAACTCAAATGTCGTGTGTTTCTCTCCACAGGCGGCAGGGTGAAGACATGGAAGAGACGGTGGTTTATTCTGACCGACAACTGCCTCTATTACTTTGAATACACAACAGTAAGTAGGCTGTCAGACGAGTGATTATGTGTGTCTGATTGCGTCATTCTCAAATAAAGGCTAAATATGGTTTGTTAACTAGACTGTATAAAACATGTTTGCATTGACATTAAGAGATATAGAAGATTGATGCACTCTCGAATCTGTTCAGCTATGGCTCAGAGAAGGTTAACTTAGCTTATGTTAAGGCCTGGAAACAGCTAGCCTAGCTTTGTCCAAACCTAAAAAATAACTTTACGTCTTTTCTTTTTTTAATCTGTCACAAAATGTTACATTCAAAAAACAATTTTGTTAGTTTTCTGAGGATTCATGGTTTACCCTGCAACATTTCAACGAAACACCTACCCAAGAAATGTGATACATTGTTCTTTGCTAAGCTAACCAGCTGGTCTCAACCCTTTCATGTAACAAGCAAGAGAGTAAAAAGCATATTTTTAAATGTCAATACTCCTCTAAGACGAGAAGGCATCAAAGCAATCACATCTATGTCCCTCATACATACCTTAACACACACACACGCACACGCACACACACACGCAAAGTTGAACGCAGGGTCTGAGGTCTTTGCCTTCCAGCTCTGCCTCTTTAACAGATGCAGCCCCTTTGACCTAAATGAACCTCACTCCAGCAATTAACATGAGGCATCATGGGAAACATCTGCAGAGTCTACGCCACACATCTGGCCCTGCTAAGCCATCAGCCAAGTGCTTCCCCTTACCCTGCTGCCCCTCACCCCACATTTTACCCCAGAACCCTGCAACCCCCCCCCCCCCCCCCCCAAAAAAAAAACCTTCAAATGCTTACATGCATCAATCCCTCAGCCTCAGCACACGCAAAGGCACAACGGAGCAGGGGCACACACACACACACTCAAACTCACACACACACACGCACACAGCCAGCTGTGAGCAGCTGTCCAAGGGCATTTCCTCCCCCTGCTGTGCCCCCTTATTAGTAAGAAGATGACAAGCAGGACACAGGGCTGTTCCTCAAGGACCCCCTCAACAGACTCACACACACAAACACACCCCTCACATCTGGCCCCGCAGACACACAGCAGTCAGTGGAGGATGGAGGTGCAGGGTTACGTCTCCCTCGGGTGCTGTCCTCTATGTGACCAGGACACATAAAAAAACCTCCAGTGTGTTTTTATCACCATTGGGATTTTGACTTTGATGCTGTCAGGCTATTTGAGATTTTAAGATAGTACTTCAGACACTGCTGTGTTTAGCATATACAGGTAAATGTATCATCACTAGTTTTTAGTTTTTTCAGATTTCAAGCTTTAATAAATTGCCTTTCAAATTTGCTTAGATAATAACATCTCGACATTCTCCACCAGCCACATGTTGTGAGAAAAGTGTATTTTGTAATGAATAAATTAAATGACTGCATAAACAACAATATAAAACTATATTATGCTTCTCCTTCATGCATTTCGATCCCCTAAGAAACAAGAAGAGTCGATGTACTTTGAACTAAGGAACAGCGCAGCTGCATGCTCAAATGTATATGCTTACATCAAAATGAAAATCCTGAGTTGTTTGCAGATGTTCAATGTGTATGCTATTTTCCTTTGCACCATTTTAGTTCAGTGTGTTAGCATGTTGGCATTAGCCAATTACAACTACACTCTGAAAGTTTTGCAAATAATTGTTCATAAACGGAAATGACAAACAGAGAAATTGTGACCGGATTTTCAGCCACATTTAAAGGTTGACAGAAAAATAATTCAAATATGTTTATTCTAGAGGAAGATATTTAACTGTGGAAGATAATGAAGATTGATGAGGCTACCCGTCATCTTACCTGCTGTTCTTTTACTGTTAATACAAACAGCTAGCAAAACAGGCTTGAAATGATCCATTCATTTACGATATCAATGAAGTGAATGTGTTATATAATCTTTTCTGATTCCTCTCTTAGATATTGGTGCCAATTGTCATCTTTGTTTTTGTGTGTTTCCAGGATAAAGAGCCTCGTGGGATTATTCCTCTGGAGAACCTCAGTATCAGAGAGGTGGACGAGCCCAGGAAACCTGTAAGGATTCACCTCCAGACTCCTTACCTCTGAATCCATCTTCATCTGTAATAAATTCAGACAAGAATAGAGAGCATAAACTTTGTAAAAACGTGCATTTCCTTTTATTTTTCCCCTCATGCTGTGTCCCCAGAACTGTTTTGAACTCTACAACCCCAACCACAAAGGTCAGGTGATAAAGGCCTGTAAGACAGAGGCGGACGGCCGGGTCGTCGAGGGCAACCACGTTGTGTACAGGATATCGGCCCCCACGCCCGAGGAGAAGGAGGAGTGGATCAAATCCATCAAGTAAGAGAGCGCGTGTGTTAATGTGGATCCATTTACACTGAGAGGGCACTTAGCCAACACCGGGCTGCTCCCATGTGAGACTTTCTCATGTCTGACCTTGACTGTGAGACCCCGGCATATACAAACACACACTCTTTGAAACACACAGAGCTGCTAGCTTAATGAAAAACACACACACTGGTGACTAAATGTTAGTCCATTGCTCACACTGCCAGACAGATAAAACTCAGAGGTGATTTCTGCTCGGCTGGAAAAGCTCACTTCCATTTGATTAGCAAAGAAAAACATGCACACGCACACGCACACACACACACACACACACACACACACACACACACACACACACACACACACACACACACACACACACACACTCACACACTTTATCAGCCTCTGCAGATGATTTGTTGTATCCAAATGCTCTCTTGTTAACCAGGAAGCGAGTAAAGGTGCAGCAGTAAATTGGACGTGGTTGGTAATTGATCAGCTGGCTAGATATCATCCTCTCAGCTGCAGCTCTAACAGCAAATATGATCAATATCACAGCAGAAATCATATTACACATTACCCCTATTGCTCTAATGATATTTATAAACTGTTTAGCATCGACATATGTGTATCCATTAAACACAGTGATGGGTTTAAAGGCTAAGTTACTGGAAATCTTGGGCTGGTGATGCTGCTTCACAGTTAAAGTGATTGGAAAAAGGAGGGTTAAGAGATTTAGGCTGTTGACCTTCAGATGACACGCTGTCTGTGTTACACTTTTCACACTCCTGTTGCAGCTCTCCCTCTGCTTTTAGTGCAAAAAAAGTGTGAACCTACAGGGTTTATTTTAGTCCAGTTGCACACCCCCCTCCTGTCACTGTAGGACAGTGGTGTTATGTCACACAGTAATAGTACTTTTTTTACAGTGTTAAGTATTTTCTAGGAGTATCTGTATTTTAGGTGAGATTTCACATTTCTGTCAACCTCTACTTATACTACACTTAAAAAATAAAGTTATTCTATTGTGATACGTTTACCCTAAGAATTATTGTTAATCTAATTTAAATCCTTGGAAATGTGCTGGTGTAAGGATTTGGGATTTTTTATTACTTGAGTAATATTCAAATAGCTGACGTTCACTTCTACCAAAGTCATTTTCTGGTATCATATTTGTCGTTTTACTCAAGTCTGGCTTTCAGGTAATTTATCCACCACAAAACAGATCACAGATTGGACTCAGCAGGACAGACAGAGCTGCGCTGCCTATAACACACTCTCATTTGACTCAGCTGCCGGGGCGGCAGACTGTCCCGTGGTCAGCAGATTCTCACACACACACACACACACACACACACACACACACACTGACATCCACGGTGTCCCACGTGACTCATCTGCAAGGCTAGAAACAGCCCTTGATGTTTTCATACTGGTGCTCTCAGCGTGTCCACTGTTCCTCTGCTGGGAAAGCAGCAGGTTACTCAGAGTTTTTCTCATCATCAGGGTGTGGTTGTGTGTGTGTGTGGACATTTTTAGAAATGAAGCTTTGATTTTTGTGTGTACAGAATGCATGAGAGGCTGTTGAGCTGCGTTAACACAAACCAAAACAACTTCCAGGCACTATTTGTAATGATAATATATCAGTAAACTGTGAAAGGGTTTACTTAGACAAAATCAATAATATTCAACTCATTAGTCTTTTAAGCTCTGTTGAGCGTTTTAGTGCTTTTCTGCTGTTGTTTTGCTTTAGTTGGATTTTAATTTACTGTTTTTTACTGTAATTTACTGCTCACAAAGTGTTTCAGACTGCAGGAGGAGAATATTCTCAGCGAAAAAGCTCCCACAGCAATGCCGAATGCTACCTTCTTTTGAGTTAGCAACTAGACTCAAAAAACTTGAATCACTGGCTTGAGAAGCAGTCAGCTAACAGCTTATAGCATAAGTGATGCGATACATTATGACATGATGCTTTTCTGAAAAAGAAAGTGGTGGTTTTGTTTTTTAAAGATGAGTTTTGTGGCGATATCAGAGCCAAAGATAACGACAAAAACCAATCACACTTATTGAGCTTAAAATGTACATGTTGATTCATATACCTCTCAACAGAGATGGCTGTATAGTGACAAGTTGACAAACATTTTTGATGCATTGCTGGATGCATTTTATTGCTTTTTCTGTGGCAGCATAGCATGTGGAGTTGAAGACCAGACGTCTTCAGAGGTGTAACAAATCACTGTAAATGTCAGGATTTGGTGCAAATAACAGACTCAAAGCAAACAGGCTTCTTTGTACATCTCCCAGAATGCACTGCAGACATAAAGCACAATGTGTTTTTGGTGAGATGAGTGATGGAGGCGAGACAGATTAAGGTCAAGTTAGTACAACAAGAACTACATGGAGCTCATGCCAAAATAGGCTGGAAATATTAATCAAATCACAAAATGAATTAGATTAGATGTTTTTTTTTCTCTTTGATTTGTTAAGGAAATATTAATTATGCACAAATTTGGAAAAATCAATGATTCTTTCCTGTCTTCCCACAGAGCGAGCATCAGCAGGGATCCTTTCTACGACATGCTGGCCACCAGGAAGCGAAGGATAGCCAATAAGAAATGAGGACTGTCCATCTTCAACACCTTCATCTCCATTTCTGCGACCTGCAGAGTCCTCCTGTGTGTGTTAGTGTGTGTTTTTGTGTGTGACGGGGAGCCATGAAGACCTCCCCTTGTTCTTTCAGGGCTGTATTATGGGCAGTGGACGCAGGTGGGCGTTTTTTCAGACTGAAATGGACTGTCTGAGCCTCAATTCATGGTTGCTGTGAATGTGAAGTACTTGTTACATCTGCACAGACTTTCGGAGGGACTCTTTGTGCAGAATCTTAAAACAAATGGAAATAGGACCGGAGTCAATGGGAAAGCTTTGTATAATGTGGCTGTGACAAGATCGCCCTCTGCTGGACGCATAAGGAATTTTACAGTCACCTCAATCATCCTCAGAAAACTGCCAACACTAACAATATCTTTTGTAGTTTCCTAACTACAAAAAGCCTCAAGCTTCTAAATCAGCTGGTCTGATTTATAGCCATCAAGTGACTGTATCTGTATATGCAAACAGATTTACTCTAAAAAAAAAAAAAAGAGAAACATAAGCTCATACATGTTTTCATTTTTAGTTTGTTTCATTACCTCATAAGGCATCGAAGTTAAGGTTCAGAAAATATTAGACCCTTTAAATGGCCACAGTTTTACTCCATCATGTTACGTATTGAAGATCCTCCTCTTTGATTTAGTTCAATTCTTTTGTATTTATTTTTCTGAATTTTGTTTAACAAAAAGAGGCAGCCACCATTTGACATTATGCATGTATAGTAGAAGAAGATGTACATACAGTTTTTTTTCTTTGTTGTGTTTCTGTAGCATGTAAATCATAACGGCTGTAGCCTTTACCCGTTCACCTTTTTTGTTTAAAAGATAAGAGTTTACAAGTGTGGAGGAGGGCAGCAGTGAGACCTCCTCACACTGTGTCATTATTACTGGACATCAGATATACACGATGTGATGTGAAGAAAAGGACAAGTTTTTAAAGAGAATACAGGAAACAAGCGGGTTCAGAATACCTTTCTATACTGTGCAAATGCCGACTGGAATCTGAGGCTTTCCCCTCAAACAGATCAAACGGAGTCGCAGCCTAATCTTAGGTTATTAGATGCAGTCTGAAAATTAAACAGTTTGATCTTCATTTGGGGGGAAAAACTTCGACTGAAACGTTGATGATGAAGACTTTGAATAAAAACAGTACATGCTGATAATCAAACAAAATGTGTCAATGTGAATTCAGTAAACCTTACCGCTCACTCGGTTTTTCATTTATGAAACCAGTTTTTGTGGTAAAATACGAAGTTAGATAGATGAATATCAAAGTGTGTTTAACTAAACCCGACTACAGAGGAGTGCTTCAGCTTACATCTTCATCATTTACATCATCATTTAACTGTAGTTTGTTCAACAAGAGACTCGAGTACAATCAGTCTATCAATAGTTTATAATACAAAGACAGACAGGAGCTTTTTAAGTGTCCTGGCATCTCTTCAGTTGTCTCAATCAGCACTTTTCATTACGTCGCTTGTAAACAAAGTCAAAGACCAAGACCCACAAATTACAATTTCTGACATAACAAATGTATTTAAGGCTTTTACCTTATACAATGTATAAATTCTGACATGCTAAACTAAAGATAGAACAGCTGTTTTCAACTTCTGTGTAAAGTTGAAAATAAAACAACTAAATCAAAGCAGACTCATTACAGACATTCGCCCAAAGAAAATGGTCAAAATTAACACAAGATTTTCCAAAAACAAAGCAAAAAAACAAAACAAAAAAAACTACCAAGCACCCTGATACAGGATTTTTACATATAAAAGTAACTGATAGTACAGTTGAAAAACAAATTCACAGTATTTTTATGACGCTAGAAGACACAAACTGTATTTTTCATTAAAAAGCAAACACAAAATGGTCCACAGCCATGATAACACATTTTTGATGCATTGTTTTTTTTCTCTCTAAATGTTTAAAAAGAAAAGAATGTGAGACAGAAAAGAGAGGCATGATCTAGAGAAAAACCTCCACATAGGTGAAAAAGTTTTAAAATTACAGTGTGAATCTTAGGCTTCTGAGAAGAATGGAAACTAAACGTTTTTAAGGTGGGAAATGTTCTCAAGTCAGTCCAGGGTTTTAACGTGGAGGTATCAGTCAGAGAAGTCCTGTTCCCATCACTGCCCTCTTCTGTTTCATTCAGAAAAATCTCCCCCGTTAGTAAGTCCACTCCCACTGGGAACAATGAAAAACTCAAACATAGCAACTCTGTGGATATGGGGATATCTTAAACTTGAAGCCATTATTTTTTCTTAGGCAACACATTTCCCTTTTGATTCGTTGGGATTTGAAGCGGGTAGATATCGGTGATGGATGTTCATTTTTCAAGTCCTGAGTTCCACTGAGCAGCAGCTGAGATGTTTAAGCTCCAAGCTTTGCTTGTGTTCATACAAGTATATATTAATATTTTTCATCATAAATGTTCAAGGTGGCAGTTTTTTTAACCGTTTATAGAAGAATCACTGAAAACAAAACAATGCCCTTAAAAATGTTTTTTGAACATCTAAAACACTTCAGTTGCGATAAAAATACATTTGATTCCCATTTACGAAGCACCACTTCAAAAAGGTTGTCATCATTCCTCTGCTGTTGTTATAATGGTGGTGATGGGTCTGAAACACAAAAGAAGAATGTCATCTAATAGTAGAGACACAACTTCTACAGGAGAGCCCCCACTGTGTATCAGCTAGGACTGTGTGAGGAGGACACCCACTCACCGAGTCAGTGCTTCAAGCCACCGGAGAGGCCGTGGGTGTCGCCATTGGTTTGGATGAAACCATTTCCTGCAAAACATCATCAACACTTCAAATCAAAGAGCACAACAGCAGCATTTATGCAATTATTTTAGTGATTTTTAAGAACAACTTGAATGCAAAACAGCAGACGTACCTGTGAACCCATTGAGACGGCGGTAACATGAATCGTTTGTGGGTGAGGTGTGGTGGGAGGGGAGTTGCTGATCGCTGCTGTCGTCAGTATGATCTGTGCGCCGGCGCTTTTCCGGTGATAAACCGTTGTCGTGTTTAGAGTTCTTGTTGTCGTTATAATGTCTCTTGCGGCTCCCCCTCTCCTCGCTGCTTCTGTTCTTGTGGCTGCGAGTAGCTCCTGCGCTGTGCTGCTCCTCCTCGCTGTCCCGCTGTCGCCTCTTTTTCTTCTTCTTCTTTTTGGTTTCGGCAGCTTTGTCGGAATCAACATCGGAGCTTCTAGGAGAACACAGACAACACAAAGTAATCAATCAATCAATCCAAGAATAAATGGCAAAAGTCAAAAGTTACCAACCTGCACACAGTGCTGTCTTTTAAAGGCACAATGAGCAGTGAAAAAAACTGAACCACTCTAAAATAATCCCCCTCAACATCACTCATCACCTTCAATCTTTTGACTGTGTTGTATAGTCCTATGCAAAAGATTTCGGGGCTGTTCACATGGACTGTAAATATCAGGACATGAATATATGGACAAAGCCTGAGTGACGTCATCCATCCCATACAGTGTGTGTTGATCGAGACATGAGTTAATCAGACCCATTTAGTTTTTTGAACCAGGATATACACATGTTCATTTCTGTTGGAATAACTGGCTTTTTGAGTGGGTGTCTATATGACTTCTGGTGCTTCTGCAGACAGCCTCAAGCCGACACTCAATGGACTGCAGGATCTTGCACTTCCACATTGGTTTCATTTTTTTTAACACCGGAGGTTGCCGCTGTAGCAACAAAGCTACTTTCTGTTTTTTGTTTCTTTATTCTGTTGCAGTTTGAGGAGAATTGTCCTCCATGGGTTCGGTTTAGCAGACTTTAGTTATAGGGAGTAAAACAGTAGATGTGGAGAGAGTACATGCGTAAGCCCATCATGAGAAACCATTGGCCATCATCTGACTGATTTTCACGCACAACCATCTCAAGGGTTTACAGAGAATTGGTCAGAGGAGAATGGCCAGACTGGTTCGAGTTGATAGAAAGGCAACAGTAACTTAAATAACCCCTCGTTACAGCCGAGGTCCCTGTGTACAAATTGAGCATCATTTAAATGCCACAGCCTACCTGAGCATTGTTGCTGACCATGTCCAACCCTTTATGATAACAGTGTACCCATCTTCTGATGGCTCTTGCAGCATGTCACAAAGCTCATATCATCTCAAACTGGTTTCTTGAAAATGACAATGAGTTCACTGTACTCAAATGGCCTCCACAGTCACCATATCTCAATCCAAAAGAGACCTTTTGGGAATTGGTGGAACGGGAGATATGTCTCATGGATGTGCAGCCGACATATCTGCAGCAACTGTGAGATGCTATCATGTCAATACGGACCAAAATCTCTAAAGAAATGTTTCCAGCACCTTGTTGAATCTATGCCACGAAGAATTAAGGCAGTTCTGAAGGCAAAAGGGGGGTCCAACTAGCAAGGTGTACCTAATAAAGTGGCCGATGAGTGTATATTAATTGTGCTTCATTATCTAACATATTTTACATAGATTGTGAAAAAAACGGCTTAATCTGCTCATCTGCACTCTGTTCTCTTTCTATTCTCTTATCCACATGGAGACACACACCACGCATAACAGCTCCTTTCTTCTCTCCTTCCTCTCTTACAGCAGCCAGCTTTTCCCACCTTGCCTCTTTTTGTATTGTAGTTTTGTTTATTAAGTGGGTTAGAGAAACTCAAGTACATTATTTCGCTTTGTTTCTCTCTCTCTTGCCTTCTATGATTTTATGGATTAATATTAATAAAAAAGGTTGGGAAATAGCGGCCTGCAAAAGGTATCCTCTATGTATGGAAAACACTGGGAGCCTGTGTATTTCCTCCAGCCAATGTCAGCGTGCAGGTTAGTTTGGGAGAGGAGAAAATGGAATTCTAGTGAGATGAAACACAAAGCAGATAAAGCTCATTCCAAAACAAAGGTGAAGCTTGGATTGGCTTACAATCACGGATGCTTTCTGTTGAGGCCGTTAGCATGTGCTAGCATGCTAAATTAATCAGGTTTTCAATTACGACAAATTTAAATTTCTCAGGTAGCTTGCAGTGTACATACAAGCAGTATATATACACCGTAAGCTCTGCAGTGGACGTGCCCTCCTGGTGGCGATGAGCACAGGAGGAGGGGCCCAATATGAATGCTAAAATCCTAAGTGGTTAAAAAATCTTAATAATGCCAAGGCAGTGAACATTCCCCATCTGTTCTTCTGAAATACAGTCATTAGGCCCAAATATTCAGTTTGCTTGGTAACAAATCTAGATTTAAAGAGCTCAACTCAGAGACTGGTTTGCATTTTGCAATATTGCATCATGAAAAATTACTCAAATAATTAATCTTTGAAGTGAATGTAGATTCTTTTCTGCCAATTGTCTTTTGAATGGTAATTATGCTTTAAAATTCAGTTATTGGTAAATATGAATTCTCCAAAACTAATGTAGACAAAAAAGCCTCCTGAGGCATGGAAGCAAAGATATTGTCACTCACCCGCTCTCACAGCTTCTGTCTTTATCCTTCGACTTCTTCTTCTTCTTGCTCTTTTTGTGTTTTTTAGAGTGACGGGCCTCACAGCTACCCTCCCTATCCTTGCTCCGACTCTTCTTATGATTTTGATCCTCCCTGTCTGGAGCAGATTTAAACGAGGATAGGGGAGCTTTAGGGGGAGAGCTGTTGGACTTTGAGGAGGTTTCTGTCACTGTGGCAAATGAAGAAGTCTCTCTTTCTTTAGGCAGGTGACAGTCTCTCTCCCCGCCATTGCTTTTGTCCTTCATCAACCGGGGTTCTCTACTCTCCTGCCACCTTCTTTGACCATTTGACTCATCGCGGTGTGGATAACCTTGTCCCCTCCGCCCACGCTCCCAGTCTTCTCTGGACCGGTAGCGGTGGTAATGATTAGAGCACCTGTCACGATCGCGCTCTCTGGGGTGTTGGGGCTGTCGCTCCCATCGACGTTCAGACTCCCAGTCCCTGTTGTAACGATCATAAGGAGGCAAACGATCTCTGTACGAGCGATGACGGTGATCTCTGTAGTCCCGCCTGTAACGGTTACGATCCGCATCACTTTCTCGCTCCGTACTTCTGTCTCTGTAGTGTCTCTCCCTGTCTCTGCTCCAGCCAGAGTATGATCTGTCTCTCTCCCTGTCTCTAGAAGAATGTCGTTCATTGCCTTTGAAATTTAGTTTGTACTGGTGCTGCTCTTTACCATCTGTACGTCCTTCAGTCCCTGCTGACGGACAATTTGTCTGTGGTCTGTTCATTGCTTCATCGCCACCTCTGCTAGCCTTTAGCTGAGCCGCATTGGTGCTTTGGGAGCAGTCTGACAGGGTGGATAAGGCTGCATTGAAGTTGCCATTATGGTTAGGAAAGGATGCAGATTCTGTAGATGTGACAGAACTGGTGTTTGTAGCCGTAGCTGAAGATGGAGAGCTAGCAGTGGACGATGGTGGAAACTGAGGAGGAGTCTCAGACACAGTTTTAGCCCTTGTGTCGGGATCGGAGATGTGCTGGCTTTCACTGGCAGCAGTGTGGATGCTCTGAGAAGAACTAGCCTCAGAGGCAGAATGATGTGCCTCTTTGCTGGGGAAACAAAGCATACATACTTGTGTTTAATCACAATCACAAGGTGGATAATGCAAGCTTGAAAAAAACTCAGAATAAGTCAATTTCACAAATAAAAATGTGAAACTTAAGTAATTAATTAGTAGTCCCTAATCATTACATTTTCTAAATTGTTTGTGTTTTTTTTGGAGGGGGGGGGGTTCAGTCCAAGTAGTGTGTGTGTGTGTGTGTTTTGGGATGGGGCGGCAATAAAGGGTACCATATTGGGTTGTATCATAACTAGTTAAAAAGACGACTTTTTCTAAGTCAGTGTCAGAGTGCTAATCTTACCTTGTGTGTCTTTGCTCACTGTCCAGTCCATTTGCAGCAGCGGTAGCCACATGGAGCGGACTGCAATAATTACTGCCAGAGTCCTGAGTAACACAAACAACACATGATCATCACTACAGAGACAAAAAAGCTTGACAAAAAAGTTATCAGTATATTATAAAAAGAATTGGCAGAAACACAAAGAATATATCTTACTTTATCATGGTTGTTGTGTCCGTTCACTTTGTGGTTTCCATAATGGTGCCCGTTTTGACTGGGTTTGGAGATGCCATTGGCCGATCCATTTAATCCGTTACCATTATGGTGCACGCCTGAGTCTCCGTTGGTGCCCCTAGCAGAATTATTGAAGGCTTCTCCTGATCTTTTGTTTCCGTTAAGGTGAGACTTTCCTAAACAGCCATTTCCCAGGGTACCACAGTTCTCCTGGTCTGATTCCTCTGAAGACTCTTGGCTGTACGGCACCAAGAATGGTGCTCCGTTCCCTCCAGCGTGGTGCTCCCCGTTACTGCAAGACGTGCCATTAACATGGTTTAGCTGACGTGGAACAAAGCGAATGTCTGAGTGGACATCTGAGGTAGACTGTGAGGAGGATAAAGAGCTGGAGGAGGAACAGGAGCTGCTGCTGCTGCTGGCAGAGGACGGCTGGCTGTAAGTGGACGAGGAGGAGGACGGGCGCTTCTGCTTGCCTTGTCCAATGAAGAATGAAAGCTTCTGGCGTTTGTCATGATCAGGGATCATCGTGGGCCGGCTGATTGAGTGGGAGATGGATGAAGTGGAAGACCCTAGCCCGTGGTTAGGTTTTCCTACAACACTACTGCTGGTGCTGGGTTTTGAGTTGGTGGGATAATCCCGCAGAGATCCATTCCCATTAACATGAAGGGAGTTCTGAGGACGATACAAACACACAAGAACATGGTCTGAGTTACTCTGTCCAACACTGGGTCTATCTTTCAACAAAGTGTTAACAAACAAGTCTGCTGTACCTTTGTCATTTGTGGTGGCAGCTGAGGACCTATGAAGCCAATGTTATTATGGTGGGCCGTGGTGTTGATGCGTGGTATCACCACCGGCCGGGGAGACGACTGACCAGGGATGCTTGGGTTATGGCCAATGTGACCATAGTCCCCAGTTTTCTTAACGTCGCTGGATCTAGTAACACAAAATAAAAGGACATTAAGAACATTTTAATTGTGTGTTTTTATTTGTAAATGCATTTTCACTGTTTTAATCTGTAAAGCGTCTTTGAGTACCGTGTAAAGCGCTCTATAAATAAAATGTATTATTATTATTATTATAACAATTTAAATGAACAAGGTCACAGAAGGGTTTCCTGAGATTAGGACTTCTTAATGATTTTGAAGCAAGCTTTCTTAAAACCCAATAAATGTTCACTTACTTGATGTAGAAAAGGACATAGGCCTGCTGATTGAGAACAGACCTGATGTCACTGACAGACACGGACGAGTCATTCATCTGATACCACTGCCCATTGCTGGCCTGGAAACAAAACAGGACAGTTGGCAGGTTTTTATATATATAACATAAAAGTTGTCATAAGAGATCTGCCTGTAACTGTTTCAGTGAGGTGATGACAAATGTTAGGGAGACAGGTGATTTCAAATGTACTTGATGATAGATTAGAAAAGTGATTGGCAGCAGTGCGGCACCTTAATATAGCAGAAGTAGTGACCAGCATGACAGCTGAATCCAGAGTGGACCAGCACAGCATACAGCCCGTAGACCAGGGGCTCCCCTTGAGACTGAGACATGAAGGGCCGCAGGTCCAGGTACTCTGGATATTTCACATCCTGATGATCAAAATAAAAATTCCATTATCCACTGGTTGTTACTACATCTATGTGAGAGATATTAATAAAAGAACACAAAGGTGCTAAATAATTGCATAATTATGGTTCTCTAGCCATGTAACGGCACCTTTGTTATTTTGCCTCCACTGAAGTTTGCAAAGCGTTTGAGTGAGAGCGTAAGAACATTTGAGCTGCGATGGATGGTGAATCTCTTTGAGGCTGTGACCATCTTTTTGCACCTGAAGGAAACAAAGTTGGTGAGCTAGAAAACTTTTCAAACATTCAAATAAAACAAACAAAAGGATTATGGTCAATGAGAAACCGCCGGTGTTTGTATTTAACTGCAAAACAACGTACTTGGTGCATTTGTAGGCGTTTTCTCCATCCAGCTGTTCTGGTTTGACAAACTGCTCCAGAGCCTTGGAGACACTGGGAGCTGTCTGCATGGAGAGAGACAAAAATGTTTGGGATGTTTTCTTTAGTCTTTTCCAAAGTCTGAATTAGTTTGTCACACATTGGCAGTAAAATATATCAGAAAATATTGGACCTATAAGTCCAGACTTTTTTTTAAATTACCTTTATTTCCAGAGTAATATCCAGAAAAGGATCAAAGGTGTCGGAGACTGCTTTGCAGTTTAAACATTTTACTGGATAAGGTGAAAAGCAGTGTTAATTCAGTTATCTAGAAACGCTGTAAAAGAAATCAACAACAGCAGTATGACAGCATGTAGTAAAAAACTATTTCATAGTTTACCTCTGGATCTTAGGTGCCCTCCAAATACTTGATGGATGAAAGTGGTTGCCTGCGTTTGCCTGTCCAATCTGTCAAAAAACACAAATATTAGGATGAAAAACCACCAAAAAAAGTAATTATATAATAGTTTGACTCCCAACAAATAGATATTACAACATTTTTCTAGGAATACTAGAACACAGAATAAAAATGTCCCTTTATGGGGCCCCGGTGGCTCAGTGGTTAGTTTGCGTGCCCCATGAGGGTGTAGTGCTTGAAGCGCATGTCATTCCCCACTTTCTCTCCCTGATTTCCAACTCTATCCAAAGTCCTTTCACACTATTTTGAACATTAAAGTCATCAGATATTACAGCCTAATGAGCAGGAGTGAGAAAAAGGAATTAGAGCAAGAGTATTAGTTGAAAGGTCGCCTGTTAACACAGAATAAGAACCAACTTGATGTTTCTAAAATCCCATTTTAATTGTTCCCTTTGAATGTTTAGCAAAAATTATCTACTAAAGATGCATTTAAGCTTTTTGTACATTTGCAGTACCTACTTGGCAGTGGCTTACAGTGACTTCAGTTAGGGCTGGGCGATATGGCCTTAAAATAAAATCCAGTCACTACCCATAGCTCACCATAGGTGAAGTTTGAAACGAAGATCGACCAGTAAATTGAGAGCTTTGCCTTCAGACTCAGCTCCCTTTTCACCACGACGGTTCGGTACAACGTCCATATTACAGCAGCCCCGAGCCAATCCGCCTGTCAATCTCCAGGTCAATGTTGCCCTCACTCGTAAACAAGACCCTGCGATTCTTTAACTCATTCACTTGGGGCAAAGACTCACTCCCCACCCAAAGGGGGAAATGCACTGTTTTCCTGGAGAGAACCATGGCCTAGGAGTTGGAGGAGCTGACCCTCATCCCAGCTGCTTTGCACTCAGCTGCAAACCTGCTCCAGTGCCTGCTTGAGGTCCCAGCATGAGGAAGCAAACAAAAAGTTCCCCTCGATATTCCGTTATTTATAGAAGTTCAGCACAGCATCAGCAGCAAGCAGCTGTACATTACCATTTTTAAAACGGAGCCATAAGAAGCTTCAGTTTTGATGCATCTACAAGAGAGGTGTACAGACAGTGGACCTTATCACTCCCTCTCTCTCTCTTTCTCTGAAGCTGATGTGACACTGCTCTCTTGGTTTTGCGGCCCGCCCAGTTATCGTCTATGTAGGGGAAACACTGCACATCATCTGCAAAAAGCAGGGATGAGACATTGAGGCCCCCAAACTGGAAACCCAGAGTGTTCCTATCCGCGACCTGAAGTCGCAGGGAGATGACTCTTTCTCTCATGAGGGTAAACACCAACACAGCTGCGACAAAATAACACTCACACTTTACACAGTAAGGATCAACAAGTCATGGAATCAGCCTGATATTTTAAAAACTATTTTCAGTTTTCTGCAGTAAAAATATACACGGTGAATAATGTTAAAATCAGGCTTCTATATATAATTATGTAAAGTGAGTAAACAGCTGAGGTGAAGAAGTAAACTTCTTTCTGTGTCTTTCATGTTCATCATCAGACTATATGTGAATGATAGCATTTCACATTCTAGCAGATTTGAAGTGTTAAGTACCAGATATTTATTATTACATTACATTATTTACATGAAATAATTTTCCTTTTTAAAAAATATGGGGAAAATAAACCACTTTACAAACTGGTTCAAAAAAATACAAGACCCCCAGACCTAATTTAATTCAACATATTTGCTTTAAATGTTGAAGTAAACAATTTAGCTATTATCTTGTGTTAATTTTAATTTTGAACAGGGCACATTCATTTGTATAATAAATAAGAAAGGTACCACCACCGCCTCATTTTGAGCCAGGAAAAAACCCTGCCAGTCCTAACATGTGAGGAACTTAAACGAAATACTGGGGCCACTCTGTAGGAAGGTAACGAGGAGGGGGAGAATGTGAACTACAGAAACCCAAGGGGAGCGGCGAAAATGATCTAATGATGTCAAAAAAATTACCAACCTCTACCAGTAAACTTACAATTGATTTGTTATCCTCATTGTGTAGGTTTTTAGAAATAAATTAAACTTACTTGGTTCCAGGTAAGCAGGACTTTTGCATAGCATCCACTGTGTACCGCAGGAACTCATGGGCATCCTCCTGGCTTCCATAGCGGAAGTGCTTTGCAATCCCTGTGTGAGGGAGAACACAGTAAGTTATATAAAGTTATTTTATGGTATCACACTTGCAAGTTAATGTTGAATTTAAATATCTTGTTAGCAGCAGACCACAAACTCCCAACTAAAAATTCCCTCCAAAAGTAAAAATGTAAACAGCCAAACAGCACCACCTGTCTCTCTTATCAAGTAATAATTTTGAGAGGGTACTACATCTGTATTTTTGCTTTCCAAAAAAAATCACTTACTTTTGAGCTCATTGAGCACACCAATGGGCTTAATGACATTCCCAGAGTTGGCAAAAACTTGAATGATGTGGTTTTGCATGGTGCACATCATACAGAACCCTGGCTCGTGACCTGCGGTGGAAACAGATGGATAAAACTTGACAATATTCAGGCAAGAACAGAGTGCTAATAGATAGTGCTGAAGTGACAAAGATTGATATGAAAACAATTGCATGACTGTACAGTTGCACAATTCCTTCCTTGGTATGAAGAGGCAAAATGAAACACCAACTTACATGTTTTGGAGTGCTCTCGAGTCAGCATGTAGTTTGCAAATGGAGCCGTGTAGGTGAGACACTGTAGGGCTGAGTTGAGGAAGCAGGTGTTCCCCATGTTCTGCAGTCCTGCACCAATGCGCTGAACCTGGGTCCACTTTAGGTGGAGCCGCTCTGCAGGGAAGAGGACCTTCTGGGGCAAGTCGATGCCGTCATCACAGCTTATCACTGCACACACAGAGCCAATGTTACTATTAAAATTAGATTCAACCCATTTTCCTTGTCAAGGACATCAACAAGTATATATGCTAAATGGCCAATATGTGATCACACTGACAAATTGTTAAGGAATATCAGTATCTTCTGGTGTAAGTTGTTAATAACAAACCATAAAACTGAAGCAGAAACAAGCTGAAGAAGAGAAGATAACAAAATGTGCTTTCTCTTTTGTTTTTGCTAACGTAAGGCTGCTGCTCTTTATGTCAAAACTTAGATGCGTCACCAGCTGAAGTGATTGATCATGCTCTCATTTCAAAACTGGCCTTGTTATGTAACTGGATGAATGAAAGTGGAGCGGAAGCAACAAAACAACACCCACAAAACCAGTTGTGTCACTCTCTCAAACAGAAATAGCATTATAAAGTTCATCTTCATCAGTAAAGTGCTTCATTGATAATGAATAACATTTCTGGAAAACTCCATTTGCTTGCAAGAGATTGGCACCTTAATCAATAACAGCCATTCATGGACAGACAATGGACAAGCACAACATAATCTTTTTAAAGACTACTTTACTAATTTAAGATAGCCAAGTCTCAAAAACAACAACTTAAATAGATTTTTCTCAGTTTCAAATATGTGCATTAAACTCACAACTGATAAAAGCACAGCTCTTACCTTGCTCTTTAGGTCTTTCCACAGAGGACTGCGTGCTGTTGTAAACAGCAGCACCAGGCATCGGGCCCAGGCAGCCTCCTGAAGCCTTTAGCCTCGGAGAGTCACTGGGCATGGTGGGACCCACTGCCCAGCTACTGGAACAGCTGCCATCCATCCCCACGTCTCCACTGGTGAAAGGAGATCGCTTACACCCGACTGACTCGTGGTCAGACTTCTCTGATGATCTGTCAACTATGGTCATTGTTCATTGCTGTATGGAGGCAGAAATACACAAGTATATTAGCTCATTGGATGTAGAAAATTAAAGATTGTTATTATTTTTGATGTAGACAAGTATGTGGGTCATCTTTAACCAATATAAATATCTTGGCCTTGAAAAGCTATATTCTAATACAGTGGTAAAGTTGTCTTTGCTTTAAGTTTGATTAAGAAAAAATGAACACTAAATTATGCATGTTTTATTGTTATCACATACCGTATCACCCAAAGCAAATTGAGATTACATTACACTTAGATTACAACCACTAAATGCAAAAGCTAATGAATCAATATCTCTACACACAACTGAGTGGAATATATTGTTCTATTTGAACTAGCAAGTTTCATACTGATCTAGTACTGTAATTTAACGTAAACAGGCAATGCATGTCAAGTGTATTCTAGGCAATAAGAGTAGAGAGAAAGTTTCTGCACTGCCTTGGTGATGCCCTACACATCAAACTATTTCCAGCAACAGCACAGCAGGCTTTTAAATACAGTATCAAGGTGTATCCACAGTTACCAAACTCTGCGTCAGCACGGAATTTATGGTATACTTTAAATCAAGCTAATGACTAAACAGTCGACCGCAATGGTTTCATGGGGGGAAAGAAAGACTTGGCAGACTGATCACACTCATCAAACGTATCAGTTAACAAGCAATATTGAATGAGTAATATCAGAGTCTATCGCCGAGTTAAAGCATATTTAATTCAACAAATGTGTATATCCGGGAGCAACATTAACTATGATCTTGGTAATGCTAATAGCGAATTATGGGCAACGCAAGTTTTCCATTAAGAGTTTACATTCAGGTAAACACTTGCAATGGAAAATATTTGATAAATGTGTAGACCTACCAACTTCATTGACATTACGTAAAAATGAGAAACCCTTGTTAAGATAACAAAGTGAATAGTAACAGTTCAAATTTAGAGGAAATGTCTTTCCTGGTCGGAAGCACGTTTACAACAACAGCTGTTCCCTCCCACCTGCTCTAGCAGACTGGCTCACATTGGCTAACAGACGGCAGCTAGGCCTTTAACACGCAGTGCCGCCAAAACCTCAATAAAACTCACATTAAACCTTTGTTTACTCTTGTAGAAGACAGAGCATCGACTGAAAGCTCACCTTTCTTGTCGAAGACTGGAAAAGAACGAATGATTATGACCCAACAATTCGGGAACACGGACACCGACTCCATGGAAACGGCGAACGTAACACATAGCTCCAGAACGAAGCTAACATTACGTGCGGCTCCGCTCGTGCGGCAATAGAGATGCTAAGGCTGCTAGCTAGCTCCGCGCGATGGAAGCTGACTGACATGGCGGAGAGCAACACAACTGATTACCCTCTACGCTAAATAGCCGTGTGTTGTTTCCACAACGAAGTTACTGTGAATTAAATGCCTTGACCAGAAAAACGGGGCTTCTAACTAGCTTAGAAAGGAGGGGCTCGACACCGGTGACTGTGTGCTCACTGCGCTACTCTCCGACATGACAGAGACCCGGTGTAAGGCTACTACAACAAACCTAGGAGGCACAGGCCTCCACAAATATTAAAGCCGCACAGTTTAAGTGCTACTTGGTCGTAGGAGTAACAATACACTCACCTGAAATCTATTATGAATACGTTAATAGCAGTTGTAAATCCATTCCTTATTTCCAGCGGGTGTCCGGCGGTGAACAATGACGTAGCTAATTGCTCCACGGGTACATCCGGGTACCTACGATGAAACAAGGTCTCTGATTGGTTCATCCGGCCTTTCCTTTGAGAGGAACGTGTTTCGTGAAGATCCGTCGCATGTACACTTCTGACCTTTGTGTACATGATGTACAGTGTACCAATATGGAGTGTTTTATACAAATAATTCCATGGAGATTAGCCAAAAAACAGTCTGGCTATTATTTTGGGCTTTACTATGACGTGAGAACAGAATAGCCCTATCTTTGCTGAAATAGCCTTCCTATTTATAAGGACATTACATAGTTCCCATTGCAATTCCACTCTTGAAAGTTATCAAAATATGATTGTGTCCCTGTGACAGGTACCTTATTCATTCAGCCACATTGAACATATATGCATGAAATCATGTAAATATGCCAATGTCCCTGTCAAATCAATATTTAAAAAATTAATGAGTCCACAATTACTTACCACTTTATAAAGAAATGTGCTTCTGTGTGATCAAGAACTTGCACAAAAGTGAAGTGCACATTGTTAGGTCGCTTAGTCCGATTTTCAAATTGTTATAAGTAAAGTGAATTAACTAAGTCATCTCAAATGTTTAAAAAAACACATTGCTTTTTGACAAGACATGGCAGAAGTAGGTTTAATTGAACAGCTAAATGAGGATAAATAATTGCAACCATACATCATTCACAAGACACACTCAAATACTTACACACACACTCTCTCTCAACCACTTGTACCTTTGAACAAAACAGTACAGCAGTGATTGAGAAGTCAAATTTTGACAGTCTTTTTTGGTTGAGATGATTAAGGCTCAGGTTTTGTCCAGCTCAGAGAAATTTACTGTGACTTGTGAGCTCTGAAGTCGACTGATCTGTCTCCTCAGCTGCATGATCTCTTCCTCCTGCTCTTCAACCCTTTTCTGCAAACCATGGATCACCTGAGATGGGAAGGGGGTATTATTTAAATACTTTGCAATTACAATATTATAACACAGAGTACATTCTGGTGACACAGCAAAAAATACAGGGAAACAAAGGCTGCACATACAAATACTCACATTTTTCTTATATGTTTTTGATTTTAAATGTACAATAGGCAACTTTGGATACAGCAGATGTCACACTTCAGACCAAAACAATACTCCCTCAGCACACCCCTCTTTCCCCGGCCCTCTCTTGGTGCAGCTGTTTGAAGGTCTAATCTCCATGCTGGTAATGGTAAATGGACTTGAGCTTATATAGCACTTTTCTAGTCTTCTGACTACTCGAAGCGCTTTATACACCGCATGTCACACCTACCCATTCACACACTGATGGCAGTGGTTGCTATGTAGTGAGACCATCAGAAGTATGTAATTCCATTCATACGCATTCATAGTGTCAATTCAAGTGTCTTGCCCAAGGCCACATCGGACATGTTGCTGAAGGAGCTGGGGATCGAACCCTCGAACTTCCGGTTGAGAGACGACGACTCTACCAACTGAGAGTATAGGCCATAGACCAGAAAAAAGTGTTTTCTATAGTTTGGAAAGATTGTTGGTTCTCCTTCAGTCCTAGTCTTGTGACTACACTCTGACATTATGCCTCTACTTACAGTACCCTATATTGGGCTGGGCCGTCTCTGTTCCCCATCATGGTGGAAGGGTGAACGACTGGACATGGAGGGGTTCACGTGAAAAAAGCATGAATGAAATATGTTTGAACCTCTAAGTGAAATATAAACAAGCTGAAGGAAGCGCTGTCCCATAAGTATGAACGCAGAGCTGAGAGCAACAAACCCAGAGGGAGTTTGAACTCATTCTGTTTTTAGAAAGTCATTACGCAATGATATATTATATGAAGAAATATTTGATATCTGCTAAATCAATGTTTAAAATGTTGCATATTATACCTTTAATAGCACAAAAAGAGTGTTAATTATACTCAAAGGTAAAATAGATCCAGAGACAACATACTATGTCTTTACTGCAGAAGAGTTCACTCTGTAGAAGCTGGCTGGCCGTTGGACGAACACTTGGCTCTTTACTCGTCAGATTAAGAATGTACTTAGTCAGGAGTGGCCATCTTTGGCTGAACAAGTCTGGGATTTTCCCCAAACTCAGGTCCCCAAGGGTCCGGACCCTCTCCATCTCTGTCCCAAAGGGCTGAAATAGCTCCAGAGCCAGCACTCCAATGCTGTACATGTCCGACTGGTAGAGAACAATCGTACAAATAAAGTTTAGCCTTCATAAAATGTTACATAAGAGACAACAATGAGCGAATAACTGAAGTTGTAAAATAAAATGGACATGTTTACCTTTGAGTCATACTGTGAGCCCTTCAGTTGTTCTGGTGCAGCATAAACAAATGTGCCAACACCTGTAGTATGTGAGGAATCTGGAAAAAAAAGTGACTTTTAAGCAAACGGCTCCCTCTATTGGTGATTCATTGCCATGTACTATAACAAATTGAGAGGTGCAGTCTTACCACTACTGAGAGAGGTGGTGCTTTTATGGCCGTCCACTATCATATTCCTGCAGGCCAAACCAAAGTCCCCTATCCGAACATGGCAGTCATGGCCATGAAGGAAAATGTTCCTGGGCTGTGAAAAAACAAAAGCATTATGTCATATTATAATAAATGTTAAATATATAGTAACCTCTGTTTGTTAAGAACATGTATTGTGCTTTTGCACACACAAAATTGTGTATTTTTTTTTACAAAGTATAAAAAGCAGAAAGCAACAATATAAGACTTTCACACTAAAATTAGATTCTTAACTTGATTTTTTTTTGCCTTAAAGGCTTCTATGGTAAGATATATACAACTTTTCTCTCATAAATTACTGGATGAAGCTATTACAGAGGGAGAGATGACAAAAACAAATCCAGCCGCTTCACTTTACAAAATTGTTGTCAAATAAAATGTAAATATTCCAATATTTCTAACTGCATAAAAAAATAGATTAGTAAGTTTTACATTTTTGCAAAGTTATATTTCTGCTGAACAAAAACTAAAATATTGAACACTGGATCAACCTGTAAATGACTCAGAGAGAAGTCAGCAGTTCCCATAATTGGCCCCAAACAGAAAAAGTTATCAGTTGAAACAGGAAGGCTCTGCACCAAACTTACTCTCACAGCAACATGGCGAAATCAAGCTGACTAAAAACACCCAACATGGTAAACGGAAGTTGTTGCTGAAAAAACCAAACACAGGAAACAAAGGTAGCTCAAAGACATTCTAATTGTCCCTCTAATTTACAGCCATCATGAGTTCTTGCTTCGAAAAAAACCAGAAGAACAAGATCCAACCACCACAGAGCTTCAGGAAGCTTGAACACAGACAGCTGTGAAGCTAGTCATGCTGACGGGGAGAGAGGAACATGACGGCGGCAGCGCTAACCCTGTCAAGTTTCACAACAATGAATTCTATAACGCTATCATGGATGAAGACTTGGAACGTATAGAGAGCATGTCAAGAGAGTATGGGAGCAACTCTCTCATCCAGATGCAACAGGGTGCACCTGGAGAAGTTTTCTGGAAGGTAATGCAATCCATTCTTGTTTTTAATAAATAATAAGTTTAACTTTACATAAAAATATCAGATGGATGTATGCACCTTAAAGTCTCATGAAATTCAATCAAAATAAACCAAAAGATGCAGCAGAGTGATCTTTAAAAGGGAAGAGAAATAACTTCCTGGACTGTGAGTTTACTAACTATTTGCATACTACAGTTTTCCAGTTGTTCTTGTTGTGTCTTGTCTTGCTTTAGGGCTTTGCTATCTTCCCTCTTCACCTGGCTGTCTCCTACAGAAGAGTAAAGAGCATGCAGAGGCTGCTCTCTGCAGGGGCGGACCCTGAAATGAGGTCGGGACAAACACACTCTACCAACATAAACCTCATCAAACATAACACGTGTCAATACTGATGAGTTACATGAAGTTACTTCCTTATTATGAAGTATAATAAGCAGCTGGAACTCTGAACCTAACCTAATTTTGGCTGCGGTAGTTAAGATAATATATGAAGTGAGTGAGAGTCTGATTTAAATGTTTATGATTTGACAACATCCTGTTACAACAGCAGTGAATTCATCTTGTGCAAAGTGACGTCCAATGCAAGCACGTGCACGTCACTTGTTCCTTGTACCTCACAATCTCTACATTGTCACCTCATTCACTTTCACCACCTTACAGGGACCAGCTGGGTCGAACCACTCTACACTTGGTGATATCCAGCTGGCCGAGCATTCCTACTGGTTTGTCAAATCCACAATCTAAATACCTGACTGCTGTAATCAGTGCTCGGAGGCAGGCAGAGGCCTGTCTGCAGCTCCTCTGTGAGCATGGTGTTAACATCAATGCAGAGGTAAAATTGTTTCTATTAAAAAATAAAAAAATAAATGCTATGCCTGCATCTTTTAGCACAGCTTTTATCCCTTAAATTGAAAATGCACAGTTAAAAAAATATCTCATTAGTCTTTTCGAAGTGCTTTGCCTCAGGTGGGTGTTTCTTGTGGGTCCTCGCTAGGTGGAGGGAGAGAGTCACCAAACGGCTCTCCACCTGTCAGTACGCTACGCTGCACAGTCCGCTGCCCAGATTCTGTCCATCCATGGTGCTAATGTAAATGCTGTGGACAGCAGTGGGATGACAGCCCTGCATATGGCTGCCGGGATGCTGCATAAGGACCTCATAGCAAGCTTGATAAAGGAGGGAGCAGATATAAACGTGGTTTGTGCTACTTCTCTCTCTCATGGTGGCTGGCATTTTTGCAATCTTTGCTCAAACTTTAAATATAAAGAAGAAAAAACAAAGAGAAGAAATGTTTACTGCAGTCATTTTGGGCATCCAGTAGAAGTAAAAGCACAACTGATATTAAGAATAACGACTTCATTCAACAGTCTATTGGATCATTGTTGATTGGTCAAAGCTGTGATAGAACGTCAGGCGAAGGTTGACATTTGAAGGTATTAATTCTTACAAAGAAAGATTAAGAGATCAAATATTTAATGTAAAAAATAATGTACAATTATAAAGCAAAAATAAGAATATGGAATTCAAGAAACGACCCCAAGTACAGATTTAAAAAATGTACTTATTTAAGCCCATAAGTCGAGCAAATCTATAACAGTGTAGGTCTCAATTTGTTGCAAGCTGTTGAAATGTTCCAGTTGCACATAAAGTTGCCCTCACTCCACAGCCTAGTGTCGTAGTCAAGCGCTGGTGAGCGGTAACATGTGTTTATACTGAGCTGCGGACCAAGGCGAACTTTTTGTAAATATCAAAACTTTTTTCAGTCAACCCCAGATAGATTTGATTAAATACACGCAATACTGAAAAATCATTAACTTGTGTGTGTGTCACTCACTTAGACCGTAACACAGTGAAGGTTGAGGCAGTGACCGGGGGATAAAAATCAAACTACATGAATTGAAGTTCTTTGTTCCTTTAGAAAGAGGCGTTTTCCGTCTAATCACAGTAATGGCGTGGAAAAACTGCCTGTCAGTGGTGGTCTTGACTGGTCTTAATTTAAAATCCAGAGTCCAGCCAGTCCGAGACCGAGACAAGATCTTAAAGTGTGCCTTAGGTTCTATATCTGCCCTACACTGAACAAATGTGACTCTTTTTAGGGGGTGAAGCACTCAGGGAGCACTCCTCTGCACCTCGTTGCCATGTCAGTGTCTCTGAAGACCAGCAAAACCCTGGAGGACAACATCAGATGTGTCTCTGAGCTGCTTAGGCAGGGGGCAGAGGTCAACGCAGTGAACAAAGCTGGTTTCACGCCCTTACAGGAGGCTTGCAGCATGGGCAACAAGGAGCTGGTGGACCTACTGCTCAAACACGGAGCCGACATCAACCAGCTGAGTAACAGCGGGGAGAACTGTTTGTTCCTGTTCCTCAACCACAGGCGGAACGTTCGGAAGCAATCTCTGCTGATGAAACTCCTCAGTCTGACAACTCCGCTCACCGTCTACAACCACAGCCGCCTCCTGCCAGGCACCTTGACTCTACCATGTTTCCTCAAACAGAGAGACCAGCTACTCAAACTCATTCAGCAGCCAAGGAGCCTTCAAGATATCTGCAAGTGTTACATTTATCTAAAACATGTTCAAAGTGAAAGAGAAGAGGCGAGGACAATTCTGCCTGAGAAACTTTATGACTATGTGTTCAACATCTGGGAGAATTTTCACATTTCCTTTGGAGACTGATGGTGAAAAGGACTCATTAAATCACCATTTTGGTTTGACTCCCAGTTGTTTCATGGACACTTTGAATTTTCTGAGCCTCGCAAACATCTCAAACACATGTTGATGAAATAAAATGGACCACAGCACTTTACCTTCAGGTCTCTGTGCATGATTCCTCTGGAGTGAATGTACTCCACTCCTTCAAGTATCCTCCTCAGCATGCTGAGTGTGTGTTCAGCATCCACGCATCCATAAGGAGCTGAAAGTATAAATGTATATTTACAATATATTTTTTATCAAATTTGTAATTGTTGGTATAACGTTCACTTCATTCTACGACATTAGCAGTTACTTGTTAATGCTAGGAATTAAAGATGGGACAGATACGATCTAATATCGTTATCGGGTCCGATATTGACATCATTTACGTATCAGATATCGGACTGACAGCGCCTATCAAGAAAAATTGGGCACTTTAAACATTCTCAGCTCGCATTGTCTCGCTTTGAAGACATCCAGACTGAGCTGTAAGAAGTGCTTACAAATCGTCTCCATGACGATGTTCAGACGAGATGGCACAGCTCCTTCTATATGATCAAATTACAATTCTTACATTTCAGTTAAAAGACTTAATTTGAAAACCTGACAGATGTTGCTGCTTCCTGTCGGGTTTACTACAGCTTTGTGTAGCCTTACAGATGATACCAACAATAACACTATTAATTATGATTTAAAAAATATCGGAATCAGTATCGATATCGGTGCATACACTGTATGTATCTGAATTGGATCAGACTGAAAAAAAGTGGATCGCTGCATCTCTATAGGATATCCATTAGCAACCCAAAGGTGCGGCTCTTTTTTAAATACAATCTGTGCTGAAGCTTTATAATATTATTATAATATTGTTAAGTAGTGCATGTGTTAAAGAATTACTTTTTGAGGTTTTATCTGGGAGAGGCTTGTTGTTCCTTTCAGAGATCCAGTCCTTCAGTGAGCGCTCACACAGCTGCATCTGGATGTAGAGCATCAGCTGGAACTGTACCTGCAGATGCAGCAGAATCACAACCCATTTTTAAACAAACACACTTTCTACTTCTAGGTTGCTATGAAGCATGACAATCTTTTAAAAATATATATTTTATCTGTTGCCTGAAGCCGCTCTGAGCTACCTCTTTGGAAGGCGTTGTTGTGCGTTTGTTAGCTTGCTGTGGTCGTTCCTTCTCCATGCAGAAGTTGTTGTTCAGTTCGATGCTGCTCCTGCTGAAGTCCTCCTCCAGCAGGGCTGAACTGTCCCAGTCAGTGGCTGGACATTTGGAGGCGTTCATTGGTCCTTGCTGTCCCAAGAACACACAGGGGACGTAGTTCTCTGGGATGCGGCGCATTGTCTTGGGGCACACCACCTGTCCCTTGTCTAAAGCTTTGACTGTCAGGGTCTCTTTCGGGGGTCCTTTGGCACTCGGGGCAGCCTCCGTTTGTGCCTGACTGAGGCTTTGAAATACTATGGAGTAGCTGTTGCTGCTTTCAGGGCTCTCATCAGAACTGCGAATGAAAAAGATGAGATAGATATCAGGGTTTTGAGTCAGACTGATATGTTTGTTTTACAAAAACACAATTTTTAAAGTGAAAGAAATTCAACAATTAATGCAATGAAAAAGTATCTGTTGAAAATGCATTTTTTCACAGGCGCGACTTAGTCATGCAAAAGGCACCTTCCTTTAACGAATTACTTTTTTTTACTCAAAATTATTGTATTATTATAAAAAAAACTATGGAACTATTTCTAAGCCTTTATCCTCTGCGTTGTATGACCTGATTAATATGTCAGATTGGAGTATTTTGGAAAAATGTCAATTATTAGGATGCAAGTGAAAATAAAACATACAATTTGGATTATATCACAGTTTTTAATTATAGATCGGATTGTTATTCAGGTCAGCAAAACTAAAAAAGAGGTTCAAATGAATTACTTTTCAACTCCTCGGCTGTCACTGTGAATCTTAACTGCACATCAATTCTCGTATTTCATCCTCAGTTGTCTTTATTATTGTTTATTTATCCTTTTTAAATATGAAATACACACGTTTAGATCAATCTTCAGTTGTTTTTATTTTGAGGTACTCAAACCTCAAAATAAAGAAAGTAGTAAAATCTAAATACAACAGTCTAATATAAAAGGGGCAACTTTTAATATCAGTAACTTTGTGCCCCACTTAGGAACGTTAACAATACAAACACAAAAAATAAATCTTATATAGTGAATCTCTGTGATTCACATACGGATACTAATAGAACTGATATAGGCCAAATAATGTTAACTGATAAATCAGTCTGGCTGTAAATATCATGTAGATTATTGATGTGATATACATTTTCATCCTTTGGATTTTATTTTCTCCGTAACTGATGAATAAAAATCCTAAACAATAAACGTGAGATCAGTTGGTGCTGGATCCTACCTGTCTGGATTCTCTGGAGATTGTAGTGATGGCAGGTGAGACTCAGGAGCTGTGACAGAGATGTTTATAACATGAAGCATTTTCTTCTGATGAGAACAGTGAGTTTGTTCAAACCAGAACAGTAGAGCTTTACTCATTCCAGCCCGATCAATCGGTGACAGGAAAGCGGTTTAATACTCACATGTTGCAGGCTGAACGTGCTCCATCCACGCAGTGTGATAACCCACAACGTTTACATGCTGCAGGCTGGACAACACTTTGACTTCCCTCAGGACCTGGAGCAGATTACTGTAATTATCAGTTTGTTGGTTCTCCGTTTAAAAGCATTTAAAAGGGCTTATTGTTGAAGCACTTGTGTCCCACCTTCATGCAGTCTTCCTTTGAGACTTTTTTGATGAGGATTTTCTTCACAGCATAAAACTGTCCATCCAGTTTGTTCATGACCTACAACATGAAAACACAGTTGTGTTCATATACTGAGTTCATATGTGTCTATATGGGGTTATTGTAGTTACTGTAGTATGGAGTACAAGAAGTTTAAATACCTTAAAAACGTTCCCATAGGATCCTTTTCCAAGCCTACATATTTCTTCAAATTCTCCAAGGTACCTGGATGTTTGTGCTTGGAACAGTCCCTCCTTCTGTCTGTGGGGAGGCGAAAACAGCTATCTTAATCTTCACTCAGACATACCTAAAAATATGTATGTAGCAACTAATAGCAAAAAAAAACAACAACATTAGAGTGCAACCTACTTTATGGCCATATTTTGTGGTTTTGGGCTGAGACGTTGGCCCTGCAACATGACATGAGGATAAACACAAACACAAATTGTTATAGATCCTGAAGTTCACAAAGTCAATAATGGGTATTGGGGTAAGGTTATTTTAGAAATGTCAATGAAATCAACAACTTTTAATTATTTCTCAGGCACCACTTGGCATTAAAATAAGTCGAAATGTCAGAAGATAATTAAAAAACAGGATACATTTGAGAAAAAATGCCCAGTTCCCACCTTTATGAATTTGATATTAGTAACCATGACTTGACATCACTCTCTGTTACATACGAGCATACACAAGGCAGCAAGTGAGATCCAGGGATGGCCTTGCGGTTAGGGGGAATATACTTAAATGTTTGTTCTTGCTATGTAAACTAAAAACTTTACAAAGTAAAGACATCATAACACATTCAAAGACAGAGTGTTACCTGTGGATACAGCGAGGAGGCGGCAGCATGGAGCAGCTCGGTGAACGCTCGGTTGTGCTGAAGTCTGACCGTGCTGAACTCATCGCTGATGGCCAAAGGTGACAGGAGGTTCATGGCTGCTAACTGCTGACCAATGACTGCCAGAGAGATGACAAAATCATTTTAACTTGAATTTGAATCAAGATCTATTTTTTGGCTTCTGTCTTTATTTAGATAGGAGGGTGGATAGAGTAGGAAATCAGGAGAGAGAGGGGAATGACATGCAGGAAAGGGACCATAGGTCAGACTTGAACCCAGGCTGCGGGCTTGGAGGATTAAGTCCCCCGCACATGGGGCGCGACCTAACCACTAGGCCATCAGTGCCCCTTGAATTTGAATCTTAAACAACAATTATTTCTAAATGTTCAAACAGCCTGAATAAATGAAGAGTGTTTTATACTAGCTGTAAATTCTGACACCACATCTCAGTACAAACCTTTAAACAGCATGCGTGAGCGAGCTGGATTGCTCTCGTAGACGTAGCACAGGTGCTCCAGCAGAGATCCCAGGAGAAGGTGGTTGGGGATCGCTGATGCAAACTCCTGAATGGATGGATAATGTCTACCAGCTATTATCACCTCCCCATTATCACCCGTGTCTGACGCTGGGCATACAAAAGAAACAAGAGAAGGAGGAAGCTGTGGTTACTTTAAAAAAAGACTTTTGTCATGTTTCACTTTTGTTTTTGCGTCATTGTTTCAATGAAAAAATCCCCCGAGAACCCTTGAAAGCCAGATCGTAGCACAAAACATCAGTTCAGATAATTGAAACCAGCCCTTTAGATTAAATACAAACGTAAACACAACATTTCCCCTCGTTAGTCTTACCTTCTTCAATAACTTTTGCTATCATTTCAACAATTTTTTTGTCAACTAGGTCCATTTTTGTAAATAACAACACCCTTGGTCTCAACCTAAGCACTCAAAGCTGTACTAATGATTGTCCTCTTCACCCCCCAAGTCAAAAAATGATCTGTTTTATACATAAGGGGGGCGTGCACAGAAGTAATGCTTATCTGCCTGTTCCAGCGGACACAAACCTCCTCCACCTACTGAGCTCTGTAAACATAAAACCAGGCTGAGGCCCCCGGTCACTGTGCAAGAATGAGAAGGAGGCAGCTGCCTGAAACTCCTTCATTCTCACTTCATCTTACAGTAGGATGTGTGCAGGGACAAGTCCTGACATGTTTGGACACAGAAATTAATTCATTGTTGGAGATCACGTGACATCACCAGACCATGCAAGCTTATTAGCATATTTTATCATAATAAAGGAAAAGGGAAACTACACTTGACCTTCAGTTTACCCATCACTTGAGCTATACTGCTCTGGCTGTAAGACCTGCTATATAAGATCATCAGTAAATTCTAAGACAACCACCCTGAAAATGTCACTGGGGTCCTGAGTTTTGGCTTGAAGCGACAAACACTTGACACAAACCTTTGTTATACACTGGGGCCATGTAGTTTGGAAGATAGCTGCAATTAACAGGCAGACAGGAATGGTCTACTCAAAGACACCTTTACCTTTAAAGCATTGTGAACTTTAATACCATAAGGAACAACAAGTTGGGATATCCCTGCATCTGTTGCTTCACATTTGACCAAGCTATTTTTAGTCAAGTCCTCCTTCTCTATGCGCAATATCAAATTGCTGGAGTACCCCTCTAAGCCCGTTGATCAGGGTTGGGCTGTATGGGAAGAAATAGCTAAATAACTAAACCCTTCTTCTTATTTTAATTTTTAAAGTGGTATCAAATCAATACAGGTCAGGCAGTTTGGTTTCTGTTCTTAACTTGTGTCACAGAATAATTTAGAGGCCTTTAACAGATTTTGCATTGTTATTGATGCAGTTCAGAACAGGACTGGACAAACCAAAGATATATAAATGTCTTGATTTGAGAGGTTCTATGATTCTATTAAGTTGAAATCGATGAAGGTTTATAGTCTGCAGTTTGTTTGACAAAAAGTCAATATCATGGCAGACTGTCCAAAAAGAAAAAAAATGTCATTTGCTATAACTAACACTTTACTGGCGGGATAAACTTGATCTCACTTTCGAGATTTTGGGGAATGACTTCTGGATGCTGCCATGACAACTACACCCAAAAATAAAATTAACATGATAAAGTTATTGATGACTTTGATGTGGGAAAATGTAGCCTTAAAAATAAATAAATTACCTTTTATTTAACCCCCCACCAAATGATTCCTTAAGTACGCCCTTGTCAGTTTCTAAAGAAAGCCAACTCAAGAATCAGACCATGCTTGTGTCCTTGTGGCAGATGGGATAATCGCCACCAGACTCAACTCAATAAGGATCAGTAAACAGCAGTTAGTCACACAGCAATATAAGCACAAGACAAGCTGCTTACTGTCAAACTGGACATCATCATCCTCTTCGCTTGCCAAACTAAACAGACTCATGTTAGTCTCAACCTCATGTCTCCTGATGGAGTTGATGTTTTGGTGAAGCAAAAGGTTACTGCTACTTCCAGAACAGTCCTCCAACAGCAGAAGTCCCTTGTTCGATGTTGAACTGTACATTTTTAGTGTTTGGGGAAAAAATGTTGACAAAACAAAGTGTTTTTCTTTAAAACCCGGCCAAAATCACAGCAGCTAACCCATATCAGCAAGAGAAGCGTCAAGCCCCACGTTAAATCCCAGTTTCCTAAGAGTTTACATAGTCCTACATGGTCCAAAGAAAGCTCACAAGTCCATACGGCGTGTCAGAGACAACGATCGGCCATGTTTTAACAGCAGCAGTTAAAAGGCAGGGACCGTCAAACAATATAGGTGATTGATTCACCGGATCAACGCTAAAGAAAAATGGTTTGACGGAAAATAAAATCCACACAAATTGGACAACACATGTCCCAATACAATTTTAACTGTTAAATCGCAAATTGTAAAAAAAATGACCATAAAACAAAGAGTTAAGTGTACGTTTTGTACACTGTAAGACAACTGCACATGCTCCCTAACCTCTCGTTGGGTCAAGATTCCCTCTCGCTTGGTGATGTAATGCTATGGCGATTTAGGCAACGCTTTTAAAATACTTTTTAACGTATAGCAGTTATATTTGTTTGTGTTTACTGTTTTTATCATTTTTTTTATTTTGTGTGGTTTCTCTTTTACGGTCTCAACAGTTTATATCGGTATATTTATTAGTCCAACTGCGCAGTTTCGCGCAATAGTGGTGCTTGCGAACAATCTGCGTCCTCGCGCGGTACTTGTGCACCTTTTGTGTTTACAAATCATAACGTGACGTTGTGAAGCGTTTGCACCTAAATTATGTTACTTACAGCAAGTTAAAACAAAATAGCATGTGCATGAACGGCTACGTGTTAGCTGGTGTCTCGTCCTGACTCTGTTTCAGTTGAATTCTTATTTCACTGACACAACTTGAATGAATTCCTCGTGCTGCTTTTCAGCCCTTGAAGATGTCTGATGCTTGGTAAGTTAGCTGCCATGGTATTTGTTTAGCTTGCATGCAAATGTTTGTTTTGCACACTGTAGTGGCATTCCTTCAGAACGTGTGCCACTGACGAGCTGACACACGAAACTTACACGAAAACTTTTAAAACATACGTGTTTGCTCTTATCTATTCAAATTTAACACTGAGATAAAAATTATGAACAATAACATTTTAATGTTGTAAAAATTAACTTGTATTTTCAGATTGTGGTCCTTACACATACTTTGCAAATGTAAATGTTACAGTCTAGTTACAATTAAGCCATACACCTTTTCATGGGTTAACAACTTGTAACGTCAGTCTACCTGAAAAGGCATTTTATTTAATTTTTTAGTTCCAGTGTCTTAAGTCGTGCGGAGCCACTTCACTCCGCATAGAAACAATTCTCCAGCTATGATTAGGATGCCTGACATTCCCACTGTAATCATGTACTTATCAAAGACCAAAGAACACTGAGTTTAAGGAGATCCTTACATCCTCTTATCTATCTAGCTGTTCATTGATTATTATGTTTCTGCAATATAAATGTAAAGTTATTGAGTTGCCTGTTTATTTTCTTCTCAGCAGCTCTGAACCAGCCAAAGCCATCAAGGCCATTGACAAGCACTCAGTGCATCAAATCTGCTCAGGACAGGTGGTGCTGACTTTGGCCACTGCTGTCAAAGAGCTGGTGGAAAACAGCATCGATGCAGGGGCCACTAATATTGGTAACTATTGATGCATACAAGGGACTGCTATGTTTCCGAATGCAGGGGCAATTAAATATATTTCTATTTCTATATTTGTTGTGCACTTAATGACTCTTCCTTTTTCTTAGATCTGTGATTTAGATTTACTTCTTACTTTCTTCAGATTGTGTGGTATTGTTAATGTGAAATTGTCTAATAATTAAAAAAGAGTACCGCACTACTCATGTAATGGTCATGATTTAAAAACATTATCAGTGTAATTCAGCAAAAATATGATTGATGTACCAAAGCTTATTACTGTTTTTTCACAACCCCTTTACACACAGTTACAATGTTACAATGTTACAATTCACTTAGCAGACGCTTTTATCCAAAGCGACGTACATCAGAGAGTAAGTACAACACTAATCCATTCATACACCGCCACCGAAGCAGCGGGAGCAATGCAGGGTTAAGTGTCTTGCCCAAGGACACATCAGACATGTTGCTCAGCTGGGGATCGAACCCTTGACCTTCTGGTTGAGAGTCGACGACTCTACCAACTGAGCCACAGCCGCCCCCAGCCGCCCAGTTGAACACAAATCTAAACAGCTGTGATAGGGGTTCTCTGTTTCCCAATAAGGTTTATATCACAGAAAAAACAAAAGTGGACCATCTTGCCTCTGATTGGTAGTAGCCCAATTGCCTTAAGGTGTTGAAGAAGGTAATTAGGCTAAAACAAATCAGCGTTTTCCACTCTTTTTCTCACCTTTCCCTCTTAACCTCTCCCACACGAGTGTGCCTTTAACCGCTTCATTGACCACTCCACTGCCAAATGAATTTAACTGGTCCACTGTTGTTTTTTCTGTAATCTGTACCTACTACAGCGCACCTTGTATTACCCAACATTACCCGACACACAGTGAGCACGCCACCTTTCATTCATAGTTTAAGGTTTATATCCCACTTATCACTTGTAAGAGCTACAGCATTAAATGCTGAAAACATAATCATCCTATCATCGTTGAATAACATGGGCCCAACATTTACTGGTCCAGTAAAATAGAGACATATTTAGGAATTGAAAAGCAATCATTTTAAGCTTTTATGGAAATGTAGCAGTATCACATTGTCTCCTGTTTCAGATGTGAGGCTGAAGGAGTGTGGAGCTGAACTAGTGGAAGTGTCAGACAATGGCAAAGGAGTCGAAGAAGCCAACTTTGAAGCATTGAGTAAGTGGCATTTTTCTTATCAAATTTATCTGTAGAAATATTCCTGATCTTTGTGGTGGAGTAAATCTTGATCTGTCTGTTCCACAGCTTTAAAGCATCACACATCAAAGCTTCAGGAGTTTTCTGATCTCATCCATGTGGAAACGTTTGGTTTCAGAGGTGAAGCTCTCAGCTCTTTGTGTGCTCTGAGGTAAAACGCATAGAACAGCCTCTTTCATTTGATCTATAAGATTAAATTACTTGTCTCCTCACCTGCTAAAATCCCATCTGCCTTGCTGCAGTGACCTGGGTGTGGTGACGTGTCACGAGTCCAGCCATGTCGGGACCAAGCTTTTGTTTGACCATAAAGGCCACCTGGTGCAGAAGTCGCCTCACCCAAGGCAGCAAGGCACCACCATCAGCCTGCAGCAGCTTTTCTACACCCTGCCTGTTCGACACAAGGAGTTCCATCGTAATATCAAGAAGGTCACTAAAGAATCATTGTTCTGTTTTTC
The DNA here is from genome assembly GCA_020745685.1 of Tautogolabrus adspersus. NCBI lineage: Eukaryota > Metazoa > Chordata > Actinopteri > Labriformes > Labridae > Tautogolabrus > Tautogolabrus adspersus. The sequence continues at coordinate 9,104,662 of CM036554.1, read as the reverse complement.
TGAGCAGTCAACTATTTCACAACAAATCACAGACATTTTATGTCAAGGATTTCATTGATTTTTTTGATTCACAATTTAAACCGGGAACATTTATTTTTAATTTCATGAGGAATTTAAGCCCTTACTGTCTGAGCTTTCTACCTGCACACAACAAACACATCCCAATTCATGCTTTCAAATGCAAGAAAAAACACATTCATGTTTGTATAATGAATGATAACGGTCTGCAAAAACTATAACAATGTAAAGAGGCAAGAAGCAGCCAGTAGCTAACTAATGTAACTTTGTCATTTGTCTTTAATCCTATATATTGTTCTGTATTTTTTAGGAGTACGCCAAAATGATACATGTCCTGCAGTCCTACTGTATCATCTCCACAGGAGTGCGGATTACTTGCTCCAACCAGAACGGGCAGGGAAAGCGCAGCACCGTCCTCAGCACCGGCGGCAGCCAGAGCATGAGAGACAACATAGGAGCCATATTTGGACCCAAACAGGTTTGAAACTCTTCATTCACAGGTTTCTTAATGGTTTTATTTTTTATGAAACAAAGGAGGTGTTGACATTATGTCACTAGAACTAAGTCATCTTTCTTATATATATATTTATTTTATTAATGAGTTTTATTGGAATTTGAGTAATTCCCCAGTTTCAAAGTCAATTTGTTTGTTAAGTTGACTTGTTTGGTTAATTTTGTTTTCAATTAAAATGTTTAATATTTATTCTGCAGCTACAGAGTCTGCTGCCTTTTCAGCAAGTGTCTCCGACAGAAAATGTTATTGAGGAATATGGACTCAAAGAGGCAGAACTTCCAAAGCAACTGTTTTCGTGAGTTGCACCATTTTCTGTATTACCTGAACATGCCTTCTCTTAAAACAAAGGACGTCTTTTTTTTCTAAATTACAAACTGTTTTGGCAGCATCACAGGGTTTGTGTCCCGAGGAGACCATGGTGTTGGGAGGAGTGCCACAGACAGACAGTTCTTTTTCATAAACAACCGGCCATGTGATCCTCTTAAGGTAAACATCTGCACTCTGTTATTTATTGGTAGTTTGTAAGCAGTCTTCAGGACATTTTTTAATTTGTATTGATTTCATTTGCAGGTGACCAAACTTGTGAATGAAGTGTATCATATGTACAACAGACATCAGTATCCATTAGTGGCTTTGAACATAGCTGTTGCCTCTGGTGAGAAAATCATCTGAAGTTATTTCTAAATCACACAGCAGTTTTTTTTCTGTCCTACATGAACTTTAATTCTTTCTATTTCTCATTTCAGAGTGTGTGGATGTGAACGTGACCCCAGACAAACGACAGATTTTCCTTCAGGAGGAGAAACTCCTGCTGGCTATTCTTAAGACTTCTCTTATTAACATGTACGAGGCTGGAGTCAATAAGATCAGCCTGAACTTCACACCCATGCCAGGCACAAGTGAGAACAAGTCATTACATCTAACCTTTTAAACAACACATGGGATATTTATATTGTTATGTAGCCTGAGAGGGTTTTTTTAGGAATAAGTATGCATTTCTATTGTAGTGCCTTTTTTTTTTAAGCTTGCATTTTTTTCTTCTCTAGAAACAACGTCTGCATCTGATATCTGTCAGGCTGTGGTGTCTAATGAAAAAATGCAAGAACCTGGAGCCGACATGGAGTCAGTGGTTCAGAGACCAAAGTCATCTCTAAACCTGGCCGGGCTTAAAGCTGCTTTTTCAAGTCACCACAGCTCGAGTTTTGGGAACAAGTCAAGTGTGACGAAAGCTTCCAACTGTGGTCCAACACAGAAAACTTTGCAGACTTTTTTCAAGGGCTCTATCAAACCTCCTACCTGCAATTCAAGTTCAAAATCTCCTTTGAAATCCACAAGAGACCCAACTAAATGCTCTCCAGGGGGGGAGTCAGTGCTGGAAGGGTTCAAGTACGGAAAGATGTCAGTCGTTGATGGAGATTCTGAAAAAGACAGTAATGTGTCGATTAGCGACGTGTCAACCCCACGTATACAGTCTCCTAAACCGTTCACAAACACAGCCATCAATGAAACATTTGAAGAAACGATCGACAAAACTCACAATGTTTCTGAAGACCTGGAGGTACAGATTGAGCCTTGCACTTTAAAGGACTCTTCCGTGAGCCCAGATGCAAAGAGGGCCAGGACAGAGGAACCACATTTTGCTAAAGAAACAAAATCAAACAGTTTTTCAAACCATTCCGAGCGGTCCTCCTCGACAGTGGATGCACCAGTTTCCCTGCAGAGGAGAACAGTGCCTCTCCAGTTCTCTTTCCAGGATTTGGCGGGAAGGCTGAAGAGGTTACAGGACCAACAGAAACAGAGGAACAACACGGATCTGCGCTACAGACGCTTCAGGGCCAAGATCAACCCCGGAGAAAACCAAAGTGCCGAAGAAGAGCTCAGAAAAGAGATCAGGTAGAAATCTATTCGTATAACTAGACTGATTAAACTTGCTGCTAATATTAAAGTGGTACTTCCTTAACAGAAGATGATCTTTATTTCAGTAAAGAGATGTTCAAACGAATGGAGATCATAGGTCAGTTTAACCTCGGCTTCATTATCACCAAACTCAACTCGGACATCTTCATGATTGACCAGCATGCAACAGACGAGAAATACAACTTTGAGATGCTGCAGCAGCACAACGTGCTTCAAGGACAGAAACTCATAGTGTAAGAATCTGAAACTTGTTAAATTTACCCTTATAATTTCTCAAATTGCAAGTTACTGATCTGCTTTTTTTCTTGTAATTTTAGCCCTCAGAAGCTCCACCTTACTGCTGTGAGTGAAAATGTACTGATGGAGAATATAGAGATATTCAGGAAGAACGGCTTTGAATTTTTAATCGATGAAGACGGTATGATCTGATTTGATCTCAAGCTCGCAACAGTTATTTTCCATTCTGAAAATAACAAATTCTAAAGTAACTTTTTTCTTTTTATTCTGACTGCAGCTCCGGTAATGGAGCGGGTTAAGCTGGTGTCTCTGCCCACCAGTAGAAACTGGACGTTTGGCCCAGCTGACATCGAGGAGCTCATCTTCATGTTGAGTGACAGCCCAGGAGTCATGTGTCGACCATCCCGCGTCAGGCAGATGTTTGCCTCCAGAGCATGTCGGAAATCTGTGAGTTTACACTCAGCTGCTGATTTCACTTACACTCATGCATTTTCAAAATAAAATGTCAAATATTCTATTCTAATCAATGATGCTTATTTGTTGTTTGCTTAAATAGCCATTGGAAAAATATTGTTAAATTGATTAAAAACATGTGTAGCGGGGTTGGGACTCACAGAGTAACTCACAATTCAATACCATACGATGCGATACACAATATATGATAAACAATACACGATATATGTTGCCCATGATGAGGATGATATCACAATTAAGCGATTCTGGGATAATTGATATTTTGCTAAACATATTGTGATACATTACGAGATCTGATTAAATGGTGTAGTGGAGGATTAGTCTATTCTTTTTTTTCTTTTCTTTTTTACTGTAGTTTGGAGTCAGTTTCGCCTCCTATTAAGCTTCAAATCTTAACTTCTGTTCACCGCTGTCAGAAGTTATCCCGCTGTCTTCCTTTCATTTATTTAACCCTGTGTCAACTTATTTTTTGTCTCATTAACTTCAGTTCACATTACCCTTATTAAAGACATAAACGCCACCGTGAGGAGTCATGAAGTAGTGACAGGATGAGTAAAATTGGCAGGAAAATCTGTTTAGAGTGCCATTTTCTTTTCTTTTTTTTAAGGTTAAAATGTCAATAAATTGGCACCAGTGATTCGATAAATGTGTCAAACGAGTCAGGACAACTTTATAATGCTGCATCAATATTTTATCCCAGCCCTAGCATGTAGATATCTAAAAAAAGACTTTGTTGAAAATAAACATTGGCTGAAATAAAAGGATAGAAGTCTAAAATGTAAGTGATCTGAAATGTAATTTACCTTTTAAAATAAGTAAAATTAGACCACTTTTTATTCAGATTTTTGAACAGGTAATTAAATACTATTACTTTTGTCCTGATACATAATCTTTTGTTTTGATGATGCCCATCTTCAGGTGATGATTGGCACTGCTCTGAGCGTCAGTGAGATGAAGAAGCTTCTGGTTCACATGGGGGAGATTGAACATCCATGGAACTGTCCTCATGGCAGGCCCACCATGAGACACCTCGCCAACCTGGACATGATCTCATCAGACTGAGCACCTTTAGGATGGACTTGTTGAAGAGTGTTACTTTTCTAGTTTATTTCTGTTTAACATCACCAGTTTACTGTGTTTACTGTTTTTTCACAATACTTGTTCAAAATAGTTCTGATTTTATTTGTATTTTGAATCCCATAACAGTTTTGAATTTTTGACACCTCATTATTGGGGGAAATAAATAAGCTATGATTCAACAAGTGTTGCAATTTTCTGTTATTTTTAATTGTTGTAGTGGTAAAAGAAGAATTGAGAGGCTTCACTGGAGTCAAACTACTACAGCTGTATCACACTGTCAATTAAAATATGCTGATATTAGCAGTGAATTTGCATTTAGCCTATCAGAAGATAAACTTATCCCGAAAAAAATCAGTTTAGTTGTAAAGAATATGAATAGTAGCTTATTATTGTGCTGCGTTGATGTTTCTGCTGTATTGGGGGGGGTCAAGGTTCGCGGTTTTCACTGTTTTTTATTGATTTGTTGGCTCTTTATGCCACCATTCGGACAGACCAGTGTAGAAAATAAAGGAGAGAGCGGGAAAGACGACAAAGGCCGCACCCGAACCCGGTTTGCCAGCCCGGAGGATCATGGCCTCCGAACATAAGGCTTGAACCACCGCCGTCTCAAGTATTCCTATTTCTAACATAAGAATTGTCTAGGCTGCCAGAAAAGAAAAATGGATAAAAAACATATTTTCCTTTTAGTTTTGGTGGTGTAGATTGAATTAAAAAAAATTAAAACCTAGCATGAATTAGGCCTACAACTTGAGCACAAGTATCCACTTGAGTACACTTGGTAGGAACTGAATGGCAGTTATACCCATAGATATATATAGAACACTAGATGTCTCATCCGCGCTGCTGGCTAATGGAGTCGAACGTCCGCACTGGCGGCCATCTTGCTACGGGCAGCTCTCTCACCTTAACATTGTGTTGGTAGTGATACATGAACTTTTTAAATAACCATAACTTGCTCAATTTTCAACCGATTTTCAAACGGTTTGGTTTGTTATAAACTTCAGGGATGTAGTTATGACACTGCATACTTATGAATAATTATGTTATGTTCTAAAAAATAGAATAATGTTCTAAAATAGGTACAAGATTTCCCTTTACAAATTTATATCAAGAAAGGCTGCATGTTAAAATCCCCACCCTGTACAGAGATGTATTTATGTAATTATAATCATGGGTTTTCATATGAAATTAACATTAAACAGAACAGATAGGTGCAATAAATACACACATGCACAAGGTATTTATGTTATTTATGTTAAATCTATATATATATATATGGGCTACTAAAACTCAGCATATAGAATGGCAACATGAGATATATGTATACTTTTATAATAGGAATATGACTAATATAATAAAAGAATTTAAATTATTACATGTTTAGTTTAAACAAGTAATAATTCAAATTATTGTATTACATTAGTCATATTCCTATTATAAAAGTGACATCTATTTGCAATTTAAAAAAGGTGCAAGATTTCCCTTTACAAATATACATCAAGAAATGCTGCATGTTGAAATCCCCACCCTCTAGAGAGAACTAGACTACTGTGGAGGTATACATGGAGGACAGAGATAAAAAATCATCTATGGAAAAAATGACCCAAAAACAAAGTGAAATCAATAAAAATATTTATTAAATGATAAGGATTAACAATAACAATACATATAAAGTATATATATATAAAGAATATAAGAATAAAGGGCAGTCATAGGGATGGGACTTCAGATGCGATGAGGGCCAAATACAAGGATGGCTGATGACTGGTAATGGTTTACCTCACAAATGAGGTAAGGGGGAAGAGAGAGAGAGATATAGAGTGGGTTAGTATTGCTATAAGTTTCATGATGGTTAGTATTAATAAGTGTATCAATGGTACTATATAGTGTTATACTATAGAGAGAAAAGGCAAGAGAGGGAGAGTTGAGAGAGAGGGGGAGAGAAGAGGGAGTTGAACGGCATGACAGAGAGAAAAGGTTAGAGGGGGAGTTGAGAGAGAGAGAGAGAGGGAGATACAATATGTACACTGAAGGCATGATGCCACCATAGGTTTGCAGAGAACTATATACAATATGTACACTGAAGGCATGATGCCACCATAGGTTTGCAGAGAACTATATACAATATGTACACTGAAGGCATGATGCCATCATGTTGTACTTGGCCCTTTTTTCTCTCCTCAAGGCATTACTTTTCTCCCGCTGCAGTTTCCTCACTCTCGCTGAGGATGCTTCAAGTTTGGCCTTTATAGCCTTAGGGCAAGCAGGCAATGAATACAAGTGGTCAGTGGCCTGCCGCTTGCGGCCCAATCTCCTCTCTCCAGTGGCTCCCTGTTGTTTTGGCAAAATATACAAATATAGAAATAATAGTAATACGGAAATTAATAACTTACTTTTTCAACAATTGAATCTTCACTTTTGAATTCTGTGAGCCTGAATACATTTTTAGGTTCTCCAATTCTCCAACAGAAAACACAACAGCATACTTTTAAGAAATGGTATAGGCTTCTCCACTTATAAGGCATTTTGTGGCTCTGGACAAAAATGTAAAGGTTGCCTACCCCTGGGTGTAGTTTCAATGTTCACACATGTTTATTCATTCCAGTGTATGAGTGACAGAGAAAGTGAGATAGCCAGTGGTTTTCAAACTTTTTACACAGAGTACCACCTCAAATAATATTGGGCTCTTAGACTACTAACACCATCAAGATAAAGGATTTAATATAACAAGCCATATGATGTTCTCATTAGTTTGTTACATTCCACATGCAAATACTCACAACATCAGACATCAAGTCCATCAGGTTATCTTCCGCTCTTCTAGAAGTGGTCGTGCTTCTTGTTGCTACCGACTAAAATAAACATAAGTAAAGAAGTGTTGAGTGTCTAAAATGTGCTGTAATAAACAACACATCATATAACTTGCAGAAACAAAAACTACAGTGTGACATTTAATCACATATTTATATTGATATATCAATCTTATACACCTTAAATTATTGTTGGTCAATGATACACATACCCTTTGAAGATGAGCTGGAAAGCTGAAAATGCTTGGCACAACACCATCTTTAAGCCGGACAGTCTGCCCCGTCCTGTCGAAGTCCTCACTCCTGAAGTGGTCACTGCAGAGCACGGTCCTGTCAGAGGCAGCAAAACCGTCCCTTCTTAGGGCAAGTTCCCACATACGCCTCCTCTCTCCGGTTTTGGGAAACCTTAAAAAAGTGAGAAATGTACCCAGATATATAAATTATTGTCAACATTTCCAATCCGTATTTAAGATTAACCACACTAAAAACAATAAAAAGGTGTCCCAAATTTCATTCAGTGATTGTGTTAACAAACGTATCCTAAAAAGCTTTGTGTCAACAACAATGTAGCAATACTATTATGTCATGGCACCGCTGTTCCTGTGTAACAGGACCTGTATTGTACATACTTCCACTAAGTAACTAACGATTATCCTAAAAATAAAATAAGTCATAATATTGTAATATCCTACTTGTGAAAGGTGATCCCACTGGTTCTCATTTCGAGACAACGCCGATTAGCGCATCCGTAGGCTGCACAAGAGTCTGGCATCTTCAACTGTCAAATCAGCAGCGATTAAGTCGTTTTTCAAGGAGAAAACCTGCAATTTCAACATGTTAAGCATCCAGAATTATAACCACGTTAATAACGTTTGTAAGAAACCAAACCGTTTGTAAATCCATCAAGATTTCAGTGAGATAAGAGTATTAACGGTTGTGCAGATCACTGATTTACCTCAGGTAACACTGATTCCACCAAAAAGTTTGCCCGTAGCAAGATGGCCGCCAGTGCGGACGTTCGAGTCAGCGCGGATGAGACATCTAGGGTGCGTTCGGATTGTCCCTCCTATCTCCTTTCACTATTCTTTTTTCCTTAACCCCGGAAGCGTTTAAGTGGCGGCCATGATAAGAGCCGTTCGAATTCTCTAAAAGTTAAGGAAAGGTGGGTCAATGCTTCCTTTATAACCTCCTTTAGCATAGGAACCACTGGACCATCCTTTACGAAAGGAGATGAGATAATGCCGCCCCACAATTCCTTGCGGCCGCAACTTTTAAAGCGACTCGCGCATCCGACCGTTCACGAAAACTAACGATCTGTTGGAGGAGAAATGAGGAGACAATCTGCATTTGGTTTATTTATTGATTTGACTTATTTCTTTATTTATATTATGTGTGGGTGAAGAAGGTGAATAATGTTTAGTAGAGATGCTTTGCTGTTAATGTTGATTCACACGAGAAATTGTTAATATAAAACATTGTTAATAAAAAAAGAAAAGGGACGCAGATCATGGAAGTTACCAAGCTGCAATAATATGAACAACTTTGAACAATCTTAAGCCCAGAGGTGAACTATGAACGTGATGCTGATGTTGTAAAACCATCAAAGGGAAGTATCCTGGTAGATTATATTCCTTTTATTTTAATTCCAACCTCGTGGTTATTAGGATTATTTCACCGGTAAAAAGGCACAGGGGAAAGATTTTTAGATGAGCTTTTAGTAGTCCATTTTCGTAAGATTGTAGTTTCACCATGGCAGACCCACGTCACTAACCTCCACCGCCGTCGCATTATTACGTCGTTAAGTTACGTTACATTAAGTGGAAATGTGGTCGGATTGTCAAAACAACGCGATCGCCTTTCCCTAAGTCCTTTATGAATTCTCCTAACACCTTTCCTTAACCCCGTGACGTTTTCACGGGGTTAAGGTAAAGTGGATAGTGAAAGTAGATAGGAGGGACAATCCGAATGCACCCCTAGTGTTCTATATATATCTATGGTTATACCCTTTTTGGCTGACAAAGGTTTCCGTAGTCTCAGCGTCCTTTCCGTTACCATGGAGAGGATCCCAGCTGACACACGACATTACTAGATGGCGAAAAATGACTCACAGAAAGGAAAAGAAGAAGTCTGCGATGAAAGGCGATACACAGAAAATTAAAGAGACACATACAGTACAGGAGAGGAGAGAAAAAACAAGGTTGTGGAGCAGCTTTGATGGTTTGACGGTGAATTCAGCGGAGGAGGAACAGCCCGAGAAAGATGACATTCATGAACTCCCCTCGCTTATTAACTTAACTGTACAGAGGTGAACTACAATTCATAACAACATTAAAAATAATGATAGGTAACTTTACTAAGGTATGTTTCTATAGTCACGTGGTAATAATAGCCTGCCCTGTGTGTCATTGTCAGATATCAAGGGGAAACCTGTGAAGGCCAGTTTCATGGAGAAGGGCTCGCTTGTTTTGAAGGAGGACATTTGTACAAGGTAGCCTAACTGCTTATAACACCATACATTTAAAAAAAGACACGTTTGATTTTACACTTAATACACTAAATGCATACTTGATGACTGTTTTAACCCACAGTATTACATTTAGCGAATTATGATTGGCTCTTAAAAATCTAACTAGTAGGATATTGGCACTAAAACTTTAATAAGAATACAAATATACAAATTAATAATGTTCAGTGCTGATATTTCAATGGTTAGACATATTATAATGTATCTTCATTATTATTTGAATTTCTAATATTTATTTAGATTTAACTGGTTGTGGAAAGAAAAAATATAATATATAAATCTCTTCCTCAAATGCAATTAAATGAATTCTGCAAATGCACCAGAAATGTATTTTAATGTTCTCTGCTCCAGAAATGTGTATCCTAAAACGTCTCATTTTGTATGATGGTGAACAAAACTACATGTTTAAGTCACTGCTTGTTGTTTCTAAAGGGGATGTTTGCCAAGGGGCTCATGGATGGACGAGGTGTCTTCACATGGGCTGGTGGCGTGAAATATGAGGTAGGGCACAGAAATGACAAAGGCCGCAGAGAATAGATACAACACCTTCTGCCACTTAAGAATGTGGAGCTCATAAAATTTGATGGATGGTGACCTTTGACCCCTAGTCCCGCTCTTCCTCCCACCCCTCCAATCTTATTTTGCTACTTTCCCCAATATTTCAGGATACTCTGTGCCGTGTGTGTGTGTGTGTGTGTGTGTGTGTGTGTGTGTGTGTGTGTGTGTGTGTGTGAGAGGGTGTCGTACCCCCGCCTCAGCCACCTTGACATAGTTGAGTGACATAAAGTTTCAGTGAAACCAGGTTGTTCACAGGAATACCCTCATTGTAGAAATGTACACATTTGGCCACACTCGGGGGTTTGTCTGCCTGTATGTGTGTGTGTGTGTTTGCATGTGTGTGTCTTACCCCCAACTCAGCCACCTTGACATAGTTGAGTGACACAGTTTTCACTACTCATTCATTTACACTTCTCTGTTAGAAGGGACATTCTGTAATCGGCTGATTTCTCAGACTTGGTGAGTCTTTTTCTTATGTCTTCTGGAAGCTTAAATACCCCACAGCACGCATACTGCACGCTCATTGGTCCTTTTTAAATAGCGTTATTCATTTTGAGAAAAACACATTCCAAAACATTTGAAAAAAGGCGCGAACATTAAACCCCCGGAAGAGGAGGGACTTCCGGTTTTCATTCATCACATTTTGACAGAAAGTTTTCATGACGTCATGAAGGGGAGGGGTGGGAGGAAGAGGGGGACTAGGGGTCAAAGGTCACCATCCATCAAACTCCACATTCTTAAGTGAAAGAAGGTGTTGTATCTTTTCTCTGGCCGCTATTATAAGCTTAACGTTTACATTTTAAAGTGCTGTCTGTGTAGGTTCTCAGTCATCCAGGGCATGGTCAATTCGTAGCTTGATCCAAAGGCAACTGGACTTGGTTGAAGATCTTGAATATGTGAGCCCAACGACCCTCAGACAACTGGGAGGGTTAATGACTCTAGGTGAAACTAGGTTAACGACTCAGCTAACAACTCTCATGTAAGTCATCCCTGATCGTTAGCGTACTCATGATCCACAGAGGCTTACATTTCTAGCTCGGTCCACCAGTTAGTTTAGAACTGAAGGATCCTTTCGGAGGAGAGGTTAAACGTCTTCAAGATCTTCAACAAAGTTCAGTTGCCTTTGGATCAAGCTTTGAATTTTAAAGTGCTTTGTATACATCACATATAAAAACATGCATCCTGTACATTAAAAATAGAACTTTGGTAGGATGATAAAATTTGACAATTTATAACATGGGAAGGTTGATAAGGGTGGATAATGCATGAGGTAAATTTCTTATCCCAACAGGGAGAATTTGTCTGCAACCAGCCCCTGGGTGAGGGCACCTACACCTGGCCTAATGGCAGCTCCTATAAGGGTGAGGTATATTATGGTATACGCCATGGGACTGGAACTTACAAATGTGCAACAAACAGTGTGTCATACATAGGGCAGTGGGAACAAGGCAAGAGGCATGGAAAGGTACGATCCACTAATTTATATCAGCTTTATGTTCCTTCTTTTTGGGTTTTATATTTAAATTGGCTATCTTTGTATTAGGGTGAAGTGTATTACGATTGGGAAAAGAGGTCTTGGTACAAAGGAGACTGGGTGAAGAACAACAGAGAGGGATGTGGAGTGAGATGGTATGTTCTGAGTACCTAAGCGTGTACATTATCTCATCTGCAGCATGAGCTGTATTTAGAGGTTACATCTGTGTTTTACCAGCTACCCCTCTGGTAACATGTACTCTGGTGAGTGGAAGAACAACCTGAGACACGGAGAAGGCAAGATGAGGTGGACAAAACTGGGAGAGGAGTATGTTGGGATGTGGCAGAATGGAATCCAGGTTTGAAAGCGCACAATGCACACACACAGTTATCATGTTGAATTAAAATGGCCCTATTTTAAAAGTCCCTTAATACAAACAAAGGCCAGACAAAATTGTTGTGAATCGAATGAGCACTATTCTCTTGCAGCATGGACAAGGCACACACATCTGGATCCTGAGGCGAGCAGATGGATCCCAGTACACCCAGAGCAACCAGTACACTGGGGACTTTGTTCAGGGTCAGAGGTACGGACAGGGGACCTTTAAATACGCTGGCGGTGCCATCTATGAAGGAGAATGGAGGGACAATAAAAAGCATGGAAAGGTGAGTCAATGTGCAGTATTACACATAACAAAAACGTATGCAAGCAGCTAAACTATTTTAATTATTTTTATATTAGTAAAGTATCAGAAAATCTGAATGCAATGTGTTGTTTGTATGTGGTTCACAGGGAAAATTCACTTATAAGGATGGGCGTGTTTTTGAAGGAGAGTTTGTGAACGATGAGATGATGACAGATATCGTGAATGGAAAGAGAGCTCCCACCCCTTTTTGTGGTAAACCCCCACAATACATGAGCTTTATTTAAAAATGCTCCGCCTCTCATGAAGGAGAGCAATCATAGTTTGGAAGTCTGGTACAAAAGCTTACAATCCATAATCTTGTTTCAGGTCCGTCTCCCCTGCCAGGCAGTGATTCCTCTACCTTAGGACCAGACATGGCTCTGAACATTCATTGTGTTCTGGATAAGATCCCAGAGAGAAACAGTGAAGCTGAGCGGGGACAGGTCAGGTCTCTCTTCACCCGCTTAATATCTCATATGTGATATTTTTTTCCATGTTATTATTTTCACCAAAGAAACTTAAAAAAGAAGAACGGGTCATAATTTCTGATTGCTGCTCTGTTGTCAGACTATAGCTCTGTTTTTTATTGAAGTTTATGGAGCACAAACAAAATCCCATATCTGTTTTTTCACTGTTCAATGAAAAAATCATACACAAAACAATAAAAACAAATGGTGTTATATTAAAAAGTGTTCTTGTTAATGTGCAAATGTTTCTTCTTGTTATTGACACACGTATTGATCTTGTTTAAATGGTCACGTTTTATAACTTTGCTTTAGATGTCTTGGACCAAACAAAGGCTAATTAGAGTTACAGGCAACTGCTGCAGGGCTCTCAGATCAATTAAAAAGAAAAACATATAAACATAATCAGACCCCCCAAAAAAAAGATTGCTCTACATTACTTAATGTTTTGTTTTTTTCTCAGTAAGATGTGAAACCACAAGGATATTGTGGGTCATAGTGGTACTTGGCTTGCCATGTCTGCTGTCGAAGTGGCTACAAAGACTAACAACAGTGCACATAATGACCCTTCCTCCAGTTCAGTTTAGTTCATTTAACAGTAACATATGCAATTAACATGGCAGAGTTATTCAAAAAGACTTTCTTTGTAGTCCCTGGCAAATATTGCTAAAAAAAAAAGTACCACAAATGCATCAAATGAAGACAGACCAAAGCAGTGCATTCACTCTAAAGACAGGGTTCAAAAGTTGGTTAAAATAAGTTAAAGCAGAAGAAGTGTAAATGCTTCAAACATTTGAATCTCTTTTTTTGTTTCTTTGATTTTCACCGGTATGTCTCTGAACTGATTCTGCGCCTCATGTGTAACAGGTGGAGTTTGTGGTGCTTAGGCTGGCCACTGAGCTCAGGTCAGTGTATAGTTTCTACAGCAGACTCGGCCAAGCTCACTCTGCTGATAACACCTTCCTGCTGACCCGCCTGCAGCTCTGGCGTCTGCTCAAAGACTGTTACATTCACCATCAAGGCATCACTCTGACACAGATCGACTATTTTATCAGAGGTGAGAGGGGCCAACACTCTTTAACTCTCCTCTTTAATTATCTTTGTTCAAGGACAGGGCATAACGCTTCACACTTACAGTATTTTTTTTACCAAAGGTTTTTTTTACTCTTTGTGTCTAAACAGATTCCACTGCATTAGGGCCACACTCTCCTTTCACTCCCATTCTTCTTCATGGGCTCCTCAGCTGTCTTGTCGTTGTGGCCTACCACATCTACCATAAGGAAATGATGTAAGGAACTATTACAAATTTTTGCCTGTAGAAATGTTTGTATCCCTTTCTAGCTTATGTATGGGGTAATCCCCTGGCTTTACTTTAGTGGTTATATAAGGTTATTATTTGTGAGATTGAGGAGAAAAATTGGTAGCGACTATTGAATTTATTTGACTTATTTTATGTTTCCCTCAGGATATATTCTAATAACTTTGGTGATCCCAACTTTTAATCTCCTGCCAACATCCCATCAAAATATTTATCATCTAGTACTGCTACTATGACAATCCCATTAGTCTGGGTTGTAATGTGCTAATTACAAATGTTAGAACACCTTAAGGCTTAACTAACCCTAACTAAGATTTGAATGTTGTAAAAAAAAGTACACGTGCATTTTCATTCTGAAAGCATTCAGTTCAGGGAATAGATATGCTGCAGCACTGAGCTTCTGGTGAGACTATAGACTTTAACTCTATTAAACTTGAAATGAGTTTAACAGCTTATTATTTGACAAAAGTTGCATTGAAAGTGGGTTGACCTTTTGTATTCAGTGTTGGAGAGGAGAATTGAATTGTCTACAAACAAACTAGACACGGTTGTTGAACCAGGCAGCAAGATAACTGGAAAGCAAATGTGCAACATTTCTGTCCTGACAGACCGTGAATCTAGCCAAAAAGATCACAAGGACGAGGACTAAAAGAGGCATTACATCCTTTGTACCACGCAGCATTCAGCTGCTCAACAAACGCCTGATCATACAGTATGAACTTGGCACTCTGCACTTTATTGAACTTGCTACTTGAAATCCCCATTTGAATTTGTGTTTTTATGGGCTGTCTGGTATATGATTTCCACGTCTTTTGTCACTTTTATTTTTTTAATGTTCGTGTTGCAAGGCAAAGTCCCCTAGGGGCAATAAAGTTTTCATTCATTCAACAGCTGTGGAGGTCATAAAAGCTCTGATTGAGTCCTATATGGTGCTAGATTTGCTTTCATTGAAAAAGCAATACTGTTGTGTTTATCACTGGTCATTTTTGGAGAAGAGAAACATCCCTTCTTGTCTTTTTGCAGGTCGCAAAAGAACCTTCTAGCTGCCTGCTTTTCAAAACTGATGACAGACAACATCCTCCCTAATGCTAAGACTGTGAAAGGTGCGAACAATCATATGTTGTGTAGTCTGTATGAACAAACTACGTGACAGAAACATGTTAACTCATTTGTTTCTGTATTCATTTTTGAAATTAAATTAAATTAAATTCCCTGTGTGTGTGTGTGTGTGTGTGTACTTATGTATGGTTGGTGTATGGTCCCTGTGTGCACTTTAGTAGGAACAGGTGTATATGTGTGTGTGTGTGTGTGTGTGTGTGTGTGTGTGTGTGTGTGTGTGTGTGTGTGTGTGTGTGTGTGTGTGTGTGTGTGTGTGTGTGTGTGTGTGTGTGTGTGTGTGTGTGTGTGTGTGTGTGTTGTATGGGGTGGTGCAGGCTCCTTTTATAAATGTGTTTTGGATTTAAAATGTGCTTTTGAATTTATTTGTAAATTGTTTTAATTAGTTTGCATTGTGTTTGATTATTTTTGTCTTCTGTAAAGCACATTGAGTTTACATTTGTATGAAAAGTGCTATACAAATAAAATAAAATAGAATTAAATTTAGAAATATAGACAGAAAAAACAGGTATTTGATTCAACTGAGTGCAGGAAAAGTGCTAAAAAAACATCTAAATAGTGAATAAAAAGAGCAATGACTCGTAAAGATAACACATAAAGATACAGTAATAACTGAACTCCTTAACTACAGCTGTGTTTTTGCAGGCTTCCTGTTCAGGCAAGCAGACTGTGCAGTGGTGGCATTGAACTACTTTCAGAAATGTTTCGAAATCTATCAGGCTTACTGCAAAGTCTTTGCAGCCCCCAGAGATGAGCAGACAATGACCTGCCGACACCTGCTGTGGATGTTCAAGGTGCAATGACTCATGCAAGAAGATAGCCCTGCATAGAAACAGCTTCTACCCATCATTTTGAAGGCATAATGATGATTTGCACATTGTTACCCCAAACAGGATCTCCATCTGCTGGACAACAACCTGACAGTTGGGAAATTACTGGAGATCATCACTTCAGAGAGCAATGACCCCAACAACTATTCCTCCTGTCTGGATCTGGAGGTCCGTCTGGAGTGTTTACACCTATGAACATAATTACCTTTTATGTATCCCTTTCCCCTCTGTTGTGTAACTTTTGTTGTTTTACACTTTGTACGTCAGATAACCTTTCTGGAGTTTTTTGAGGTGCTTCTGGGCTCTGCTGAGGTGAAGTGTCAGCAGGTTTCTGTAGGCCTGGAGGAGGGGGGCCAGTCATTGTTAAGTCCAGACACAGAGGCCAGGAGAGATCCAAGGCTGGAGGCTGGAGAGAAAATGGTAAAGACTACAAACAGTCCATGAACGTCAGTTTTTTTCAAGTGTAGTTTCAGTGCAGTAGCAGCGTCCTTGGGATTGTCATTCTGAAAAAGAAAACCGTTCCCAATCAGGCGCTTTCCGGAAGGTCAGGCATTAGTCAATTAAATTGTTAAAACAACAAATATAATGTTTGCTTGAGGTTTTTGCACAGTATTGAAAATGTATTTCCCTTTGAGCATGAATAGCTCTTTAAGGATTAATAACCATATTATTATTGTCTTTTTACATTCATACATATTTTGCACCCCTACTGGTATCAAATATGCAACGAAACATGTCTACATACCCCCCACACACACAAAAAAATGTTTGAAGTTATATTTCAATGTCATCCTAGACAGGAAAACCACCTGAATCATCAGCTGCTGAAGAAGCTGAGAGTCAACCAGATGCCAAGACTGAAGTAAACAGCAAACTTCCATCTGCAGGTTAATTTTTGTATTTTCTGGTTCTTTTAACTCATGTAGATGCAAATTTGTATCATATTGTTTAACTGTAGAGGGGGAATGATTTCATGTTCAAATAGTGAAACATAGCTTGAAACCATGCTGTGAGAATTTACTTATAATAGTGAAAAAGATTTTAAAATTGGACTGGAATGCACATCTAGGCTGTGGATCAGTGGTAGAGTCGTCGTCTCTCAACCGGAAGGTTGAGGTTGAGGGTTCGATCCCCAGCTGAGCAACATGTCCGTTTTGTCCTTGGGCAAGACACTTAACCCTGCATTGCTCCTTCTGCTTCGGTGGCGGTGTATGAATGGATTAGTTACTTCTGATGGATGATACTACATAGCAACCACTGCCATCAGTGTGTGAATGGGTAGGTGTGACATGCAGTGTAAAAGCGATTTGAGTAGTCAGAAGACTAGAAAAGCGCTATATAAGCTCAAGTCCATTTACCATTTACATCTTTCTCTGAGACATAAAGTATAAGCTAGAAAAAACAATGTATGAAGTGATTATATATATATGTGACATGTTTCCTCCTGTGCACTCAGACGAGCAGAGGAGTGAGAAAGGGAAGGGAATGCAAACCAGAAGAGTGGAGGACAAAGGTCATGAACAAGAGCTTTGGAGACAGACAGTCCATCAGTTCTTCAACCACTTTTTCTTCCCAGCTTATGAACATGACCTGTTAGTGTGTAAAAACATGAAGGAAGAGAAGCTCTGCAAGGAGTACTAGAAACACATAACTTTGGCCAAAGTCTAGGAAAAAGCCAGGAAGTTTATTACTACGAAAATAATAAAAACATGATATAAACTTTGTACTCCCTACAGACTTTCTGTACAAACATCCTCTTATCATCTATGGCTGACTTAGCTAAAGTTTGAGCAGTCTTACTGGCTCATTATTACAATGTTTACATTTTGCTTGTTTTCAAAACCAAGCTCAACGTCTTATGCTTAAATACATCCACCAGGTGGCATCTTTAAACCTAGGTCTGAAATCATCCCACTACTCAATTACTCATTGTTTGTGCCTCAGACATGTTTAATGAACTGTTTTAATGTGTTGTGCTACAGGTAGAAGAAGCATCAGGGCTCAGAAAACCTAAATAAGCTCAGGAAGAAGCCAACTGTTTCCTAAACAAAACAATTAATCCCTTAAATAAAGCGTGTAACAAAACCACTGAGTGTGTGCTGGATTTGTGCTTCAAGGTGAAAGAAGAGTATTTGTCATTTTACTGTTGCAACTTCAACTTTAATAAAGCATCTTGTAAAACAAACTATTTTCCACTGATCTAAAAAAAATAATACAAACTGAGAATGACCTCAGATATTGTAAGTTACAAAAAGAGAGATTTTTTTTAAAAAGAAACATTCTTTGCTACACAATTAGAGGGGCGGTGTAAAGACCATGAGGTCACTTGGGCAGACAGACTGCCGTATCCGGTCCTTCAGGTCCGGGGTGAAGAGGAGCATTTCAGACTCAGCTGTCTGGACCTGAAAGATCCAGCAACACAAAATAAAGTTTGATTATTCAACAATGCAATAAAATTGTACAAGTAATTATTAAGAGTCATGCTCATTTTTGACCATGGGTTAAAAGTAAAAATATTTAAAAGTGAAAGTGAGAAACCCCTGACCTGTGGTGACTGCGGAGCTAACAGCAAAGACACCGACGATTGTGCTGTGGTGACAGAGAGAGTGAGAACAGTGAGTTAAGACAGTCAAATGTGTTCAACATCACTTTCAAATCCATCCCAGCTGTCATTGGGCAAGAGTACACCATGGACTGGTTGCCAGCCAATCACATGGCTGACAATTATAGAGACAGACAAGCAGCCACACTCTGTTACCAACCCACTCATGCACGGGGAGAACAGAAAGGAAAGGCACCATCCTGGCTAGATTCTGAACCAGTAACCTTCTTGCTGTAAGGCCTTTGTGCTTACCACTGCACCACCTTGCAGCCCTATTTAAAGATTTAAAATAAATAATTTAAAAAAAAGGACTCCAAGATCTACCACCACTCTGATGTCTTTGTAATATATTATATTTATTCTAATTTTAGGTTAATTCAAATAAGGAAATTCTGCATACCGCACCTCTAGTGTACATCTGTTTTTAGGTTATTAGGTAGAAAACCCAGGTGAGCATGCAGGGTACCTTTGTGTACCAGTCATACCTGGTTCTTGCTGAGTAATCATGTCTTCTGATTGACCTCTGGGACTCTCCATCTCCACTGCCATGGGTGACAGCATCTCTGCAGCAATCACCTCCCTTGGTGACACGCTGCATCTGTTTGAAGGCTTGAGGTAACGCTCAAAGTCCAAGCCTGGGATCTCCTGAAATTAAGAATTTTTTTTTTGTTTTACAGCGAGATAACCCTTTTTAAATTATTGGCATCTAAACACATTAAGGGTTCTAGAGATACTGGAAATTGTGTTTTACCTCAATAACCGAGCTGTCTGGAGTGTGACAAACAGACTCCTGGGCCTCCACTGAAGGAGGGGAGGAGGTGGGTGGCTGGTTGAGAGTTTCGCAGGGTGACAATGTGAAACTCAGAGACGATGAGGGCTCAGGGGCCTCGGGGACTGGAAGAGGGGTTTTGCACAGAGAGAGGGAGAGTCTTGGAGAAAGAGCGAGGTCATTGTTGACTGTTTCAGCTGGTTCTTCTTGCTCCTCCACTACAAAAATAGATGGAAGTGGAGGCACAGGTGTGGCTGTGCTTTCCTTCACGGAGACTGTTTCTGATTGGTGTGCGTGGCTTGCCTCAGGCTGGGCGACATTTGACAGAACTTCCCTGACGGGTGTGAAGCAGAGAGAGACATTTACAGAGTTCTTTCTGTTCTGAGATGACCGAGGAGTCCCTCTCTGAGACGCTTGCGCTGGAGTTTGTTCCAGGGTGAGACAGAAGTGGGCGGGAGTATGGGCAGGCCTAGCAGGAGAGGCTGCAGCGGGGACAGGGGTCTGTGCCATGGATTGACGAGTGACTCTTCTGGGTGAGAGGTAATTGGAGCAAGGGGAGGCCTGAGGGAGCACAGCAGCACTGAGACGACTGGATCTCCTCACTGAACCTAGGGACATGATAATATGAATGACACAGTTTTAGGTCTGAATATTGGAGCTGAAACAAAAAGGGGAAAACTGCTATATAAAAATCCTTGCCATACCTGGTAGTTTGGCAGGGCTCTCCACCTGGAAAAATCCTCCATCAAAGACCATGGTGTCAGCCTGG
Source organism: Tautogolabrus adspersus (assembly GCA_020745685.1). Classification (NCBI taxonomy): domain Eukaryota; kingdom Metazoa; phylum Chordata; class Actinopteri; order Labriformes; family Labridae; genus Tautogolabrus; species Tautogolabrus adspersus. The sequence continues at coordinate 9,084,503 of CM036554.1, read as the reverse complement.
CTGGCCTCTGCTTGAGGTTGAGGATCCTGAGATTTCTGACTCAGGTTGTCCTCATTATTCCCAGCAGCCTTTGACGCTCTCTCTGCTTCAGCTGCCTGCTGCTTGGCTTTCATGGCCGCCTTAATGGCAGCGAGACGAGACTTAGCTGCTGCTTTGGTTCCTGATGGCTTAGCAGGTGCAGGTGCAGCTGCCGGTTTCTGAGAAAAGACAGGAAGAAATGATTAAAATTCACACTATTTGCCCCTAAAACAGAGTAAATGCACAAAAACCTGCTTTCTTAAACAGAGCAATGGCTTACAATGGAGTTTAAAAAAGGTCTATTTTCCTCACCTTCACTATTTTCCTCTGTCTCGGTAGTGGCTTGAGCTCCTCCACCCATCCTCGGCTCTCTGCTTCTTTCAGAGCATCGAACTTTTTGTTGACATCCTCTACCTGAAGAATGTTGTAAAAAAACACAATTATCCTCCAACCTTTCGTCATTGTGTCTGAAACACCAAGTTGTTCCTCTCTAAGAAGGCTCTCACCTGGTAATACACCATGTCCCAGAACCCCTGCAGGTCCGAGCAGGTTGTGATCTTCTCTCCTCGGCCCAGCTCGCAGTCATCCACCAGACCGCTGAACTGCTTAAAGCGCTCCTTCATCAGCAGCCTCGCTTGGCCGACGACTGTACGTATAGTGTCTCTCACTAAACAGACCAGAGCAAGAAATACATCACACACACACAGTTGTTCATCACTTACACATTCTTTAGTGAATAAGATAAAGCCTCATATTTAGGATGTCACTGTGCACATGATAGAGAAAGCACACTCACTCTCCTCTGGGATGGATTCATCCTCCACTTTTGGCTCCCAGTGTTCACTCATCGCCATCAGTCTGTTGGTCTCATTGGATATTTCTGACCTGAATAATTTAAAATCAATAACAAAATAATTTTAAAACGTTGAATTTAATAAAAGCACAAAAATAGTAGCCAAGGTGTCGTGAGGACTTTTGGCCTCGCCCTCTTGGGGCTGCAGGTTGGCCTTTAGAGATAATTTACAATGAATACATTTGTTTTTCTCTATTAGTTATTTCGTCAGTAGTTTGCCTTCTGCTTTTTTCTCACAGTTGTAATGTGTATGGATTATTTATATGCACTGCAGCATATTTTTTAATGGTTATGAAATAAAAATATACTGGCCAAAACGTCATCTTAGTTGCGAGTGCTGTCTAAGAAATGTTTAGGTAAAGACGTGTATTAAAAAAAAAGATACACTACCTGAAGTATGGAACATCATGCTTCGTTTCCAGTGGACTACCTGGAGTGGGAGGGGCCGCATTTGGAGATGAACGAGGAGGAGAACGGCGAGGGGATTTAGGAGGGGACAGTTTGCTTGCCTCAGTCTGAGGCTCCTCATTGAACGAAGGGGCTGCTGGGAGATTGAAGCTAGAGCTGTACGGCAAGAATGGAAACTCAAGTTTTAATCTTAGCCCATCTTAGCCCGTCTGAAATAAAACTCTGGTACCCATACTGGGCTGGAATGCAACAAAATAACAACAGAAAATGTCTCCAGTGTTTTAAATATCTTCAAACAAAACTGTTTAAAAAAAAAGAGGGATATCATACACGAACACACCTTGGTGTGAGGAAAGCGTCCGCTGATCGCGGCGTAAGTGGCTCAAACTTAAAGGACGACAATCCATTGGGAGCCTGGAAGACAAAACCCTCTGGAGCAAAAGAAGACACAGAGGACGGTCCTTCTACGGGCTCCACAGCGTGGACAGAGTCGGCCTGAGCTTGATCCACCAACATGTCTTCCTCCTCAGGACAGGGTGCTGGGCTGGGGGGACACAGTTTTTCCTCTGGCTCCTGAATCTCAGGCTGCTACACAATACCAAAACAGAATACTTATTAATCAACAATGTACCGATCACATTTCAGGTTTAGCACACATTTTTTAAACTCACAAATATGCTCACCTTAGGTTCAGCAGGCTGGACTGTGTTGGTGGCAGCTGCTGCGTATTTAAAAGGAGATACAGAGAAATGGTGTTGGGGGTTAAGTTACATCCAATCATTGCTCACTTCACAAAAGCTGATAAAAAGTCTCTATAATTGACTTTTCACACTTTAGCCATTTCCCTCTGAGTTCTCTCTTTGGGTGGGACATTTAAATGTATTATAACAAATGAGAGACTCAGGGCCATAATGTGAGTTTAAAGATGTTTGATAAGACTTTAATCTACCATCAGATGAAACACGAACGTGAGCATTTAACTACTTCCTAGCAACATTAATATAAGCTATATATACACTATAAGCTAGGAAGTGGCTTAAGGCTGTTTTTGATAGTAGTTTGTGGTTCTATAAATATGTTTTTTACCTTTTATATATGGCACAATGTCCCTTTAGATATTTACTTTCCACTACCTTTTTGCTAGTTGATCAACTAATCAATCTGGATGAGGTGAAATATCAGCAATTTGTCTGATAAACTTAATTTATATGACATGCAACCTGGCACAAATCAGTACAACATTATAACTGCATTTGAGCTTCCCGCCATCAATATGTGACATCAGTGGAAAATGTCTGAGGTGTGATTATGGTCAATTCAACAGCTCTTCGAGAACATTTTTGGTTACCTTTACAGTTCCTTTTTCTGTCAGAAGGGGGAGCCAAAGGGTTGACAATCGCTCTGCTCCTTGTGGTTCTGACATCTGAAGGACAGAAGAGACATCACAAAATGTTTTACCTTTTTTCTGATGAACTACAGAATCTTTTTGTTTTAGTCAGCATCTCTGGTGACTTTAAAGTTTTATGCTTATTAAATTAATTAATTAATTTTAGCCGTCGCTCAATGTGTACCTGCAGCCGTGTCCTTGGGTTTGTCTTTCACTGCTGGAGCAGCTGTAACAGGAGGCCTGCTGGCTGATCTGGAGGCTCGTACAATAGGCTCCACTACGGTAGGATGGCATGACACAGAGGCACAGATTGAGATGCAAATTAGGAAACACTATCGGGTGAAAACAAACACGATAGCTTGTCACAAGACCCAGTCAGGGGCCAGGATTTTCTTCTCATTAGTTACCTGCACACACTTTGGTCTTGGTCACAGGTGGTGCGGGCTTTGAGCAAACTGCCCTTGTCCGGTTCGATTTCTCCGCAGCAGGTTGAGCTACAGGAGGACTGAGAGGTTAGATCTAATATGCAACAGAATTAGGGCCTATAAATTTAAAATAAATTAATTATAGTTTACCTTTCCTTGAAGCATTTGGATCCTGCAGCTTCAGAGGCTGCATAAAAACAAAGTGCATGTTAGCATCTGTTTTAAATAAAGGTAATAATAGAGCAAGTTCGTGAGGCATGCAAGATAAATTGGTACCCTTTGCACTTCCTGCTGCTGCTTCATCGAACGGGTGACTCTGGTACTCTGGGATGGAGCCATGTTTAATTTTGTCTGAAAGTAAAGTGTTGATCACACTAGTCATTTAACTGTACCCAGTATCAGAGAGCTTCCATTTTTGTTGTAACTCTTGTCACCATCTTTTGTAAATAGCTTCATTATTGAGTCCTCTCTCACCTCCTTAGTTCTGGTTGAGGCGGCTGGGACCAGGGGCAGAGAGACAACAGCAAAGGTGTCCTTAGGATGATAAACGCCAGTCTTAAAAACCCCTTTCCGCTCAAGTTCTCTCCTTTCTTTCTCCTTCTCAAGAGCCTTACGCTCTTTCCATCTCTCAAGCTGTTTCAGTCTCTCTTCTACTGCCACGTCTGTGGGGAAACATGTATGGGGGCACAAATAAGTACGATTAGTTCATTGAAATTATACTATTGTACATCTTTTCAAAAGGAAACAGCTGATAACTGCTGTAAACTGTAGAAGTAGGATCAGTGTAAAGGTTTTAAAAATTTTATCGATACAATGGAAAATGAAGCCTTACTTTTCGCAAGTTTGGTCTTGATCTGCATGATCGACATGTTGGCCATTGCGATGGAGGCATCCAGTGATGAGACATCTAGCTCTGGGACCTGGTCAAGCTGTCTTCGTGAGTTTACAGCCCGATCGCGGTTCTCCTTCTGGGACTGAGACCTTCTGCGGGACATTTTCACCCTCAGCATTGACACACTGGTGTCCCGCTGACGCAGGTTTGCAAATCGAGAGTCCATGTTCAGGTATCTAGATTTACTGGGGAGATAACAGAAGGTGTGTTGTTAAGCAGTTCTTGAAAGTGCATAATATTGGATGTACACACATAAAAATGAGAAACTAATCTAAACTGGGTCTTAAAATTTGTTAAGAATCTTAAACCGGGGCTGAAACGAAAATAATGTGTTTTGATTGACAGGACTTTATTGTCAGACAAAGTCTTTAAACATACAGCCTTTAACAACATAAAAATAAAAGACATCATACAAAGAAAGATACACACATTTGATGCAACAGTTCAAACACCAAACAAATACTCAAGACTCCTCAGAAATGAACGTTTGATCCAAGATTAAGCTCCATACTCAATTTCTGGATCTAACAGTGTACACAAGAGTGCTTCAGTCTGACTTCATTCAAACATAGGACCCTGTAGCTCAGGTTTGATGATAATTGTTCATATTCACTGAACTGTGGGCAGTCCTAACCAACTGGTATGTATGGTATGGTAACTGGAACTCAGGACTCCAGCAAGTCCTCAGGGGCATTTGCCACTCAGGACACTAACAAAGCAAACCCTCATATACATTTCATATAAGCAATGAAAACGTCTTCTAAATATCCAAACTAAATTATCATACCCACCTCCGTTAACGCTTGTAATCCAGTTTAATTCAAACTTCTTAAATGTAAAGGAAAAAGCGTTAACTCTGGAGGTGTGTCTGTTGTCTCTACTTAAGGTAACAGATATTCGACCTCAGTATAGACACAATCGAAATACCAAAAACGTCGAGGCGAAATTATAAGGATAAAGTGGGCCAATGATATGAGTAACAAAACACAAACAATGTCTTATAAAGATCGCTTAAAACAGAAATGCAAAATCTGGTACTAAATAGAGTTGTAATGTTATCTTGGCCAATACGATTTCCATTAACGTACGCTTTCATTTCGACCAGTCCCTCACATAAAGCTATTAAACTGTAGCCAGTAAAACTGTGTTAGTGCAAAATGTAGCGTAAACAGGTAAGCCACCATAGTTAGCCAACGTTAGCCAAACACACAAACATCGTGAAACGACAGGAAGCCACGAACTAACATAACGTTTGCATATCCGTTTAGTTACCTGCCAGATATCGTGAAAGGCTTATTAGTCTAAATATAATATAACATTCGTCTTACCTATCTCTTATTCCTAAAACGACGTTATACAAACGAGCTTCCTCTTCTTTCCGTCCACAAAAAAACAAATCTTACCGCACAACGGACGGACTGAACTATTTCAGCCTGAACAACACAACAATCATGGCGGGTGAGGTTTGAAAATCTTCTAAGGCGACGCTGATTGGCTGCAAATCAGACCGAGTGATGAGCGCCGATTGGTTGTTCTTCTTCTTCTGATTGTTTTTGAGTGGCAGAATGATCCGATACTACCCCCTAGTTGTAGAGGTGTAAATTTAACACTCCGCAACAAGCTTCCTTTTGAACTAGTGTTTTTATTTACAGTCTATGGTTTTGTCATGGATTTTATTCGTCACATATTGATAGGGATGTTTATTCTCAATATAAGCTGATAGGTGTTTAATGGTTGTACCTAGAACAAACAATCGAAATTATCATGGTTTTATTTATTATTATTGTCAAACATCTACATTTTTTTGTTTCTCTTTTTTTATATAATAAAATAAGCATCACTTCAAATTAGTTTATCTTACTGAGAAGAGTATTTCTGACAGAGACTTGATCTCATCAGTTTTATTTGTTTTACAATCTGTAATTCACAGCCAATCAGTAATTAACAGTTTGGATGCTAATTATATATTTCATAGTTCTTTAAGTTAATTTCTCTGTCATGTTATTGAATAGATTAAAAATCATCATTTCAAAACTTAAAACATGAAACTAGAAAATCTAAGTTAGCACTCAAATTATCTTTTAATCTCTTCCTACTTAAGCAGCAAAATGATCACAACAAATCCACACCATGTAACAATCTTACACAGTGTATGTCTTAAACTTCATCTACTAAAATGATATGATTGTGTTTTGGAAAATGTGTCAGATGTCAGATGAACATGATGGCTACTGCTTGTCCTAGTATAGAAGTACAAGTACTACATTAAAACTACTTGCAGGTTGTCCTTAGCTTTTGCTTGATGTGGATCTTTAACACAAAAAAAAGACATTTCTTACACGTGGTCAAATTACTTCTTAATTTATTTAAAGTAAGCACAGTCCTTAACAAACTACAATACTTTTGACATGATGGCATCTTATTTTAAAACTATCTCTGATCATCAAAGAACCTGGAGTTGCTCTTCTGTGCGTGTTGTTTAAATTAACTTGAGACATTGTCATGATGTGTTCATTAAAAAAAATGCATGAACAAACTGTTGAAAGAAATCGAAAGCAAGAGTTAACAAAATCCTACAAATATGTACAAAGAAAAAATGACAGAAAATAAAGTACATGTACAGTAAAAATCTGGATTTACACTTAATTACAAGAGAAAATTACAATTTGTATAGGTTAAATAAAAAAAACTTGGTGAGAAAGCTTCTTTTTTTTCTTATATTACAATGCAATTATTGCATTACGCTGATGCTGTCATGGCACCCTGCAACACTGACAGTTTTTAGTGTGCCAAAACAGTCTGTGTGTCTGTTGCATCAGTCCAAGAAGAAGATGTTGTTGAACTGCGTCGCACAAAGCCTCTTAACCTCCTCTGCAGCGGGGAAAAGACAAAAGGATATAAAGGGTGAGGCACAGATTAGGAATGGAGACATGGAGTATCTATTGTGGCCATAAGCACACCGTTTTTCTCATACCCAGGGGTTGGAGACTCACCGTTAACTTCAATCAGATTTGCGTTTTTCTGATTCAAGATCACATACAGTTCTCTCTGGTCTGACTTCTTACCGACTACCCAGTAGTCTGTCATAGCTTTGACGATGATTTCTTCATCTTCATCCACCCTGGGGACAGATAGAATGCAGTTAGCACCATCAAATGAGGGCAGTTATCAGATTTACAGCATGTTTCTCACTGTATTTGTGGGCCACTGTTATTCAGCATTATGTATTTACCAACATGTATATCAAAACTTCACAGAAAAAGTCCTGGCATTTTCATATTTCTGGAAGTTTTCATCAAAAATGACCATCAGGCTGTTAAGTTACTGTATACAAAACACCACGTTTAACATTGAAAACATCCAAGTATCTTACGACAGAAATAGCACTGTGGGTTTGCTTTGAGCCGAGGGCAGCATCTGCACATAAAGAGGAACTGATAAGCTACTGGAACAAATGCTCTATGTGTTGATGCCACAGCCACAGCATGTCCTGTAGACTGAAAACAGGGCTGTCACATGAGGACTTCAGTCTCATGACTATTTGAATAGATAGTGAGTTTACAAGATAGCCGGGGCATCACATTACTTATGAAAATGACAACTTTGCTCAAATCATGTGAGAAAGGTTGAGGCTTATTAGTTCATCACATTTTCTTGCTGCACTATTTTGTTTTTTTTAAATTGGAAGTCACTGTGCTGATTTGTGGTCAGTCACTGTGAAAACTTGTAAATAAATGTCTGGAGGCATGTGGTGAAGATAGATACAGCTAACAGTTTTAGAAAGCCTGCGTTCTCTGATTCACCTGGCGAAGTCGCAGTTGATGTCTCCCAGGATCTTCATGAGGTCGGGATGGACGGAGGTGAGGCAGACGCTGGCGGTCTTCCTCATGTGGATGGTGCTCTTTTCTGCCAGGTTCATGTGGTTGAAGTAGATGAACTTAAACTGGGGCTCTTTTTCCGGCCTGAAGGGACAGAAAGTTATCAATGCATTTGTTAATAAATTCAAATAAATGATACTCTGCTGTCATCCTAGGTAAGGGGAATCAAACAAAACTGACAAGCAGCTAAAACTGACAACAGAGCTGTAATTGCTAGAAGAGTGTGTTTGTATGCTGACTTCTATCTTTGCTGCCTCCTGTTAATTTACAGTCCCAGCAGACCAAATCAGGGCAAAGACCTGAATGTCAGCTGAGGATTTTGGGACGGCATTATTTATTCAGAGGATTCTTCAGCAGCGTGATTAAAAAGGAGCCCATCACATTGTCTGGGCTGGGGAGTCCGGTCTTGGATTACAGGCGAGGACGCCTCCGTAGCTAATGGCCAGGGTTAGGGGACAGCGGACCAGGATGCCAGTCTGAGTCTTTAAAGCTACCCTGCTTGAGTTACATCTAAGTAGTGTGCCCCAATGATATCACATGGTGCCAGAGTGTCATCTATCACTGCCAGACAGGCAGAGCTGCATACAAAGGATTGTCTGCAAACTGATGACAAACAACAAACAACAAATAACAGAGATACTGTCACATTTCTTTACGCTGCAGTTGCTCCGACTCTTGACCAGAATGCAAGTAACAGTTTTTTATTTACTATGGATAAATCTCTGGATTATTTTCTCAATCCACAGATTGATCATTTGGCCCTTAAAAAAAAGAGAGAGATAAATGCCCATCACAGTTCCAGCACCCTCATAGTGATGTCATCAAATTGCTTCTTTTCTAACCAAGTATCTTACTTAATGTCAACATAAACATTTCTAGCGAATAAAACCAAGAAAACAAGAACATTCGTCCAATCAAGAGGCTCCATTTGGGGATATTTGAAAAATTTCACTTGAAAAATGATTGATTTATGAAATAGCTGTATATAATAAGTTTTACGTCTGTTAACGAAAACAGTGATGTTGTTGACGTTCATCCTTACAGTCATTTAAATATTAGACTTTGCAGTTTTTTCTGCATAATTGATAATACATTTAATAATTAGTTAAAGCTATGATAAGACAGTGAGCACCCACAAGAGACATGTGGAGAGACAGTGAACACAAGACAGGAGATGTATTCAAACTTCAAAGTGGTGAGTTTCAGTGTGCAGGAGGATTTACACTACAATGTCATGCACATGTCTCCTCTCATTCTGAATATGCAATTTTAAAATCTCTGCTTTTGTCATCAGCTTATCACCGTGAAGCCATTTAAACAAAATCAGCACAGTAAGTATCAAGACATCATTAACTGTGCGCACAATCTGAGCCTCAGTAATTACACAGTGTTGAGTTGTCATTTAGGGGAGTGGTGGATTCTCTCTACTGACCCTGATATCCTGCGGTTAATGGTGAACTGTTCACATATGTCAGATGCCAGCAGAGTGAGCTGAGGGCCCACCAAGCCGTCTAACTGCTCACAGAAGTCCCTCGTCAGCTCCACAGAGGCTGCAAGAAGAGGACAGGAGAGTCCTATTTTAGATGCATACAAACTGAAATTGTGAAATTGAAACATACCAAGAAGAATAGCAAGAATAGTAGAACAATCTTCAAAGCAGTTTCCAGGGGAAAGTGAAAATGGACTTTCCCTCCATCTGTTAAGGTGGTTGGTGCTTACCATTGATCATAAAACAGGCTGCTGCACTCATCGCCTGTAAGAGAGCAGATCAAAGCAGTTTAAATGTGGACTCGGGTCACACAGGTTAGAAATGACATTACTGTGATGGTAAACATTTTGGGAGCGGCTTCATCATTTTAAAATTCAGCTCTTTAATCCCTAAAGTCTATATCATTTTATTAAACAGTGGAAAATGACATCTTTAATCAGCTGTTCCTACACAAATCCTGCAGTCACAGATTTTAAAAACCTTGTTCCTGTTTTCAAACATGAAACACGTTGTCCTAGAAAGGACTGATTACATGTGTACACTGTCCCAAACTAGCAGATCACTTTTTGTTTTGTTTTACCTTATAAACAATCAGATGCAGCTCCTCGTAGCCGTCCTCTGCGCTGACAAATATTTTGGGAAATCGGAATTTGGCTTCTGGATCTTTGAGATTGGTCGGTCCTGTTAAAAACCTGGAAAAACAAGTGGTGGGTTCATATTTCAAGTATGGCTGTGAAAGACAGTATTTCTATTTCTGAGACAATTATTACAGAACAAGGTTAAAAACAAAAAACGAGTTGTGATGCCTACAATGCTGTATGAAAAGAGAAGCCTGAAGAACACTGGAACACACATTTTTACAGTCTGCCCAAATAGTGGTGTTTGAGAAGAGGCCATGAGTGATTATAACCATGAGTTTATCATCTTTTGATTTAAATAATTAATTAGGAAGTCCCTTGAGATCAAAGACCATGACACGACAGCACATCATTACAATATGACAATAAAAATGTTCATTTCAAGAAAAAACAGGTAACGGAAGAAAAAGAAATTAGCATGAAAAAAACAGACGAGGATCTCGACACATTTAAAAAAAAACATAGATTAGGAATAGCAACTGCACCCTTGTGTTACAGATTTTATCAGAGCTTTGACCTCTCTGAGGTAGACACCATCGTTAAGCTGAAGTCCCAAAAATTGGACAAGCTGCTCCCAGCAAATCCTGTGTACCTGGTAAAGCAGCCATCTAGTGGGGCGGAAATCCTAACAGCTGTTGGTGAGTGATAAGAGATTACACAGATGTCAAAGGAGTTTACCCAGTTTGGCTTTGGAAAAAAAAAAAAAAACAGATTCATAATAAAGGGCACGGAAAATTAGCTGGACATAAAATGTAACCCAATCTGATCCAGACAGTAACTGTGTTGAAGGTGAAGCAGTATGCTTGTGAGTAATGTAGCCAGCATCTTTAATACTCGGGAATGTAGCCTATTTCAGTGTTTGACTAACTTCTTCATAAAGGCAGACCCCATGTACATAGTGAGAAACAGTCAGTCAGTTTGTTCCCATTTTAGTTTTAGTCCCAATACTGTTACCTGTGTTGTATCGCTATCAGCCTCTGATACAGCCTAATGAGGTAAAGGGTGTCAGTAAGTTCACCACGATTTATTAGCCCACCAAAAATCAACAGGTTTCAGGCAAATGACCATGTGACTACAGTCCATTGCTAACAAAGGATGAAACGTTCGCCAAAGACAACAAAATGGCAATCATCAGTGTTTCACACAAATAATCTGGTACCTGAGGGATACTCAGTAGAAGTTATACCTAAATCTAGGTAGAGAACTCGTTAACAGGAAGGACAGAGTGGTATGAAACACCTCTACATATACCTAGGCAGGCATCTACTAAACAGACTGACTCAGAGAAGGTACAATTAAATAAACCACTGTATCATCTGCATAAAGATGCACTTTCTCTGTATCTGTGTAAATGTCTGAAAAGCCAGACAGACTTGAATTAAAGTCCTTTTTTTCAGAGAAGAATTGTTTCAATTAAGAGTTTACTGAAGATTCTAAGATCTCAGTAAGCCTTGTAGCATGGATGTAAATCTCAAGGGATTCTAGATATTGTGAAGTTTCCTGTTTTAGCCACATTAGTAGCTAGGATGTTCTTTCTACTAGTTCAACAGTTGCTGGTGGCAAATTGTCATGCTATATTTTAAAGATATTTGTGGCTGAATTTTTTCAAACTTTAGGTATTCTCCATACATTGGTTAGTTTCCAAGAACTTTCTAATTCAATGATTACAAATCTGATGAAATTCTTATCAGTCACATCTTTATGTTTAAAAATGATATGGTTATATTGGTAACAATTATACCAGCTAAACATCAAAATGCTTGTATTTGTTAAAATGTTAGCTTGCTGATGTTAGCATGTAGCTATATTCCCCACTGTGCCTAAGAACAGCCTCACACTGGGGAAGCATGGCTGTTACCTCACGTTCATTTAGAAGTGTGAAGTGTATTTTATTTTATACGTCCTGAATAGTTTGACCGACAATCCAAAACCCAAAGTTATTTCATTATAATATTAGAGAAGATGAATCAATCATGAAACACTCGCATTTACAAAACTAAGGCTGGAAGTGAGTTCATGACTCTTCATCCTCAGAGGATCCTAATTATCTCCAGCCAACTTCAATTTTGGACAGCAGTGTGAGATAGACCAAACCTAATCAAGCTGTTAGCATGCTAATAATAAAAAACCAAGCCCTCAAATGGCCCAGGGAGTGCTCACTACTCTTCCATTCATGACTGATCCAAAGGATGGGACCCCGTGCTCAACAAAGACTTCACTGTTGTGCCCATTAAACACTGGATTCCAAGGATGCCATTTACTATTAAGTGAAACCATTTGCACTGAGAGGCATAACGTTTGTGCTTCTCTAGTGTAGCTTCAACAGTAGGATCTTGAAGAGAATCTGTAGCTTCTCCTATTTTAATTGAACCGTGTTGGAAGTACTTCATTTGCCTGTTTAAACAACTCTACATCCACCTAAAGCTGTAGTGTTGTTTCCTGTCCCATGACCGGTGGCCAGGAGTCAAACTGTGATTTCTGTACCACTTCAGAAACTCTTTATATGAAGACATACGTTTTGTTGATTCAGCAAACTGTCTCGTTACATAAGTATGTAAATATGAGCCTGCAGTGATACTCTACCTCCTGCTCTCTTACTTACATACTTAAATGTTATCCAAGGGAGTGCACTATTTTTGATAGCACGCAAACCTTATTAATGTCAGTATATCGAAACCAAATAATGCATGCAAATGTAAACATTCATGTGCACTCTGCTGTCAGAGGTTGAATGCCTACTTCTAAACTGACACTGCATAAAGAGACATATGAACAAAAATCCAAACTCTACTCATGTTTTCATCTTTCTCGGCAGAAGAAGAAGACAGTACACAGAAACACCGGGTCAGAGACTTACCTCCCGTAGTGCAAAAGATTCCCTGCGACCTCCGGCCTTAGAGGAGAGTCTCTGCCAGCCAACTAAGGAAAGACAAAGGTTGAAGGCTCAGAGTAATATTCAGTCATCTTGTTGGTTCTGTTTAGATCATTGATTTAAAACACATTCAGAACACATTCTTGTATTGTTTCATATCAGGAAAAGGTTTGGGATGTCACACTATCGGTTTTTACGTGGTTATGTCATCAGAAAAATGCTGTGCTGTTGTTTTCTAGATAGCAGTGAGCCTCTTTATTCTAGTCTACATAATCATCCCCTGCTCCTTCATTTCTTTCATCTTGCCCTCATTTTATTTCCCACACTTCCTTCAGCTATTTATATTCTGTTGTCTCTCCTGCACTCCCACCTCCTCACCTCTGGTTCAGAGTGTCTGGGAAACAATGAAGTGGTCAGGTACTTGTACAGGATCCTCATGTCATCTTGTTCCAGTCCGCTCCTGCAAGACCCAACCAAAACGTAAGAATAACACCGTCACACCTTTAAAACTTCATGCCACACCTTGTTAAATCTTGATCAACTGTAAAAACAAACATGTTGCTGCGTGCAGCATTTTCAGTGTGCTGTCAAATGTGTAATGCTCAATGTGCTGGATGTTAAAATAGCATCACATAGTGGTGGTGATTACTGTTCAGCTGTGGCAGTAAAAGTACCGTGATGAATAGTCTGCACAATACAGGCACTTAATTTTGGACATTAATTAAAAGCTCTTCAGATCAAACAGCTCTGGAGTAATTTCATTAGCAATCATTTAATCCCTCCATGTGTACACAGCCAGTCAAGTGGCAGGTGACATGTCAGGAAGCACATTAACTGCAAAGAGGATTACAGGTCGTGGTTGAAGCCACCTCTGTTTGCCCAGCATGCCTTGCTGAGTGTGTACATGTCAGTGCTGGGATTTTACACTTGTATACTGTATGTTTAGAAAACATGTGGGGTTATATAAGGTTGTGACGGACAACAAGAGTTGATTTGGTATGATACCACAAAACAACTGAAACCCATAAGTGGATTCCAGAGTCAAGCACATGGATTTAAGTGACACGTGTCTGTACCAGATGAGCTGGTCATTGTAGAGAAAGGCTGTGTATTTGATCAGACTGAGGCTCTCCTCCACTCTGTTGACGAAGGACTGGATCTTCAGGTAGGTCATCTTGTCCAGTGGGAAAAAGCTGATTCCTCCAAACACGTCCAGCAAGTCGCAGGACTGCAAGTGCAGAGTCTGCAGATACTGTAGAGCCCAGAGTGAGCCCACACAGACACACAGAGGCAGAGAAACATGAGAAGGGAAGGTGAAAGGGTTTAGTTGAACTGCTCAGTGCTTTGTTACAGCGCAATAAAGTCAAGAGGGATAAGAAACTTTGACTGATGCTCTGAGGGGACACTTGCGTCATCCTGAAGGAAGCACTGACATTGAACCTCTGATAAGCACACCAAACCCCTCTCTGTTTCTATCTGTCTGGGTTACTAACTGGAGAGGGAATCCTATGTCAACTTAAGGAGGGTTTCCCCTCATTAGGAATGGATTTCTTATACTTTTACAGAAGTTTTGATCAGTTTAAGCTGTGTCATTCCAGGACATGAGGCAAATCCAGCTACACAGCTACATGATTTTATGTTCAGATTTTGACAATTTTTTACCCTGTAGAAGAACTTTTCAAGTTTCTGAATGAGCAGCTCAACTCCGCCGGCTTCCATCGCTCTGCCAAACGTGCCGTTGAAGAGCTGCAATACAAAGAAAACTTATAAATAAATAAATAAAGGTACTCATGCATGAAGTCTCATGAGCTCAAAAGAGAACATGCAACAAAAAAAGAAAAGATAGCAAACATACCTTGTACATACTGTAGCATTCTCTAACTACCGCACCATAAACTGTGTCCTACAGATTAGAGAGGGCACAGTGAGTACAACTTTAAACTGAAGGAAACAAATGTTGGCGAGTATCTGTCGGCACTCACAAGTATTTCCTCTTCCTGATATTCTATTGTCGGAGGTTTGCCGTCTTTGTTTGGTTTCTCGATCATCGGGTTTCGAACCACCTGAGGAATGAAGTTTGAAATTCATAGCGCAGATAGAGACGGATTAGAGAGCTGATGCTGAATTTTAGTCTGACAGGGGGTCAACAATGTCACAAAAGAAAAAGAGTCAATGATGAACAAGTGTTGTTCATATACTGTAAGCCTTAGAAATACCATGACTATCCAGAAGCTGTCCTCGGGCTCGAAGAAGAACTGCCGATTCTTCTGTGTGTGCAGAGATTTTGCTGGTTTCGTCGGGCAGAATGTCCTGAAGGATGGATGACGTGACCATGAAAAAAAAGAAACACACTGAAATATCTTGTGTCTCTTTATACATCCGATATGTGTCATTGTGTATCTTGTGAGTCATCGCAATTTCACATTAGCCTGTTATCTTCTCCTATGATTCTGATGGAATTGATGCTTTTTGATTTGTTTGCAAAGCCAGTAAAACTAATCTATGACGACTCCTGTGTTTTTATAACTGCAGACCTACAATATTTTACATTTGTTAGAACAAGTCTTAATGATTAATAGCTATAATGTGTTTTGGATTGATCCAGTGTATAGGTCAGAGTTCAAACGATTATCGTCTACTCTTCAGTTTTGACTCCATTCTGACTGACATTTTCCATCAACTTCTCAACAACCCACCTCCGACCACAAGCATCCAGTGAAAGAACTGACTAAAAAAAGGGTATTTCAGTCGAAATAGGAAGCGTTCTGTAACAGCAGTCAGACACTAACAATAACAAAGAACTTGAAGTGGCAAAGATAAAACCCTTTTAGTGGAGCTGCTCGGATTGGGTCATGGCCAAACAATGGAACAATTCCAACATTATTTTTACCATTTAGTAATTTCTTTGTGTAATATTAGATCCAAGGTTTTTATATCAGGATTGTACTTTGATTTTTGAAGTTTGAATCCATGACAAGAAGGCTAAATAAACACGCACAAGTCCACCAAGGGAAAACACTTTTCAGATCCAAACTCTTTACCTGGTGAACTGTACAATGGCTTCACAAAGGCCAACATTTCGGATCTTCTCGTTCTTCTCTACATCACTTGGGTGGTAAAATAATATCTTCTTCTCTTCCTAAAATAAAACACATCCCGAATTAGCAATGCAAGTGAAACAAAATAGGAAAGTAAATGTATTTAGCTTTAAAATAGGCACTAATCTGAGAATGAACCTCACCTCTCCTTCCCGGGGTCCAAATGTCGGGTTATAAACGAAAAAACTGAGCAGAGACGGTGTGAACTGTTTCTCTTGCATTCCTGAGGCCATTCTGGGACTGTAACAGAAAAAAAAGATTAAACAAATAAAAGATGACAAACTTACATCAATATCTGCCTTGCATTATAAAAAAAAACATGCTTTACCTAATCATCAGCATTAGTAGAACTTGTTTCTGGTTTACTTCGCTTTAAAGGCAGTTTGGTTAGCATGCCGTGTGCCTGCAGAATGAAAACAAGTACGATCATATTATGAAGTAAGACAAGTGAAATGATAATAATCATTCATGTCTAACTGAGGGGTCCAAACATTCTGAGTAAGTTGGTGTATCAGGGAAAAGTTTTAAGTACTGAATGCAGTCTTGTCATCCAACACTGACCTGATTAAGTGACTCATCTACTGCTAATGACATGACAAAGATGTGCATGTACAATAACAGTTAAATTCATTCATTTAATCCGAGTGACATTTGAAATGATGGGAAAACGGGTTCACACCATTACAGCTGATATGAGCAGATACTGGAGATGCACTGATTGTGAAAGTCAGGAAGAGAAGAGACTGATGTTGAAAGTTTAGTCCATTAGCCAATGGCCAAAAGTAAGACCAATATTTTTTTTTCATGACTTCTTTTTTATTCTTTGTGTCTGTTTCAAACTAGCTATGAGATTTGATGCATTTACATTTTTGCTAGTCATCCCTCCTCTTGAAATGTCACAGGAATATGACAGTAGTGTCACAGATCTTTCCCAGAGACGGTGTCAAGACTCTCACACTGCCAATGTTTTCTAAACAGTTAATCTAGCAGGTGATCCTTCTGAAATGCCTTTTCTCTTTATCACTAGTTAGGTATACCAGCT
The DNA here is from genome assembly GCA_020745685.1 of Tautogolabrus adspersus. Taxonomy (NCBI): domain Eukaryota; kingdom Metazoa; phylum Chordata; class Actinopteri; order Labriformes; family Labridae; genus Tautogolabrus; species Tautogolabrus adspersus. The sequence continues at coordinate 9,067,503 of CM036554.1, read as the reverse complement.
TCAGCTTGCCAGCATTAGATTGATGCAAAACAACAGATACACATTGGCAACTGACATTGGTGCATGCCACATCATTTGCTGCTGGATCGATGTCTGTCAACATGGCCGATATCAGCCGATATCAGCCGATATTGGTGCATCCCTAGCAGATACCCTGAGCTGAAGTATTGAAATTGGAAATGTCAGATTGGCACAAACCTTATTCACAGTAAAGAAATTTAATGATCAGTCCAACCAATACTGTCAGCCAGTATGGTTCAATAACGGATTGGCATTGCCATATACTGTATGCTCTTACATAGAAGCAAATGTGATTTTTATTACAGAACATTTAATCCAGAAAATAATGCTTGGATGATTCTAAAATTATGTCATCAAACAGTCTAGCAGAGGGGGTTGTTTGCATGAAAGTAAGTTGTTCTTATTTACATTCCGTGTACATATATATGTTGATGCAAAAGCCACACATTATAAATCTGTGTTTATTCCTGCTAAAATGTCTCTACTATATCTGTGCCAGCCATCAAAATCCCATATTGGCCAGGCTTAGAAATAAATGAGGTTCAATGCACAGAAAGAAAAAATTCACTTACTGGTGACTTCATTGAAAAGATGTGAAATATTGCAGACTAAGATATGGAGAAGGGTTTCTTAAAATTCACAAATTGATGGATGTATAATTTGAGGGAGTCGTTGCTCTTCATGAGGCAAAACAATTCACCTGCACAACTGAAAAACAGCCTTCAAAGTTGCAAGAAAGTATAATGTGAAAACAAAAATATTCTACATAAAACAATGCTATAATCCTTATCAAGGTGGGACGTATTATTATTTCAGCACTGTTTCATTAGATTACATTGAGGTGCATCTAGTAACTGTTTACAGGGTGCATTTTTATAGTACGTTGATAATCGGGAGGGGGGGGGGGGGGTTATTTATGAACGCAGTTGTCTGTAACCTTTTAATACTTTAATGGCACAACTTACTAGAAGCTAAGTGTACCGTCTTATGAGCTTTTCCATGTTTTGCATGTAAGGTCTTTAAAATCTTAATTTAGCAAATAATCTATCAGCCGTATCATCGATTCAACAGAGAAAAAACTTCATGTTTGTTTTTTACTTCAGGAAGTTACAGACTTGAACTGTCCTTTGCTGCAGCAAACTTTGTTTACATCTTGTTTACAGTGTTTGACAGATTTTGTGTGCTGTTGTGATTCAGTTAATTTAGCAACGTAACCGTTAAGCCGGTGAAGTCTCTGTGAGCGGAGAGGAAACGGCTTTAAACATGAGCTGTTTTTGTAAATAAATACGTAACAAATTAAACACAATGTATGGCTATGTATTAACGAGTACAACTGCTTGACATTAACTGTTGACAAACCAGCAAACAGCCGTTGTGAAGTCAATGTATGCGGCTAGTTTAGCTAGCCGGGCCATGCTAGCAGTGGAGCTGTGTTTGCAGAGATTCAGGCGGAGAACAGCTTAAAACATGACAACAAGAGAGCAACACGACGGTAACACTCACCTTACAGAGCATAAATCCAACTCGTCCAGGTGCCTGTGGTTGTAGAGTGCGTAAATAATAATTTAAAATGAGGAAATGAAATCAATGATATGAGGAGATGCCGCATTATACTTCACATTCTTAACTTCCTGCTTTTGACAGCGCGGTGTCACAAGATCTTCTGTTCGGGTAAAATTGATTTCGAGCCAAATAAAGGTTCCTATTCCATTAATAGGACATGATTTATGAACTTTAAAGAAATACTAATGACGCGTACTTGAAATGTGCAATTTGTGGTTTCATACAATAATATTCGGGTCAAGTGGTACTTGGCAATGGGTATCAGTCAGTTTTTTTAATTGACTTTATTAACATAGATATTTTTTCTCACTGAGCATGATAAAACTTAATTTCAATAAATGAAAAGAATAGTAATTTTTATGTATGATTAAAAACGAATTGAAGGCTCGGTTCATTTTATCACTATAACCTTTTTTAATAACCCTCGTAGTTTTTCATTCATGTCCTGTATCTTTGTTAGCTATTATAATATGAACCTGAAAACTGATGTAAGTTCAAATATCCTGATATGGACTTTTTGTTGATGATCTTTGAATAATACACTTTATAGCCTACCTTCAACAACAGTTACCAACATTTGTCTGCAACCATTTCCACCATCATCATCTTCATCATATGTTGTGCTATTGCTGGAGTAATGATATAATGCTTGTTTTGAAAAGCGTAATATGAAATTATGATGTAAAAAATCATGGTAAAGATGTTCTTATTTAACCTTAAAGGTTAAGCCTAAATCAAGTAGGCCTACTGTGTGTGTAATTACAAGTGACAAAACATTCATATATACAACATATAAATAACCCCATGAAACTTTTATTTCCTGCTTTCATACATGTGGTTTATTCCTTTGAAGACATTTTTTTAAACTGTACAATACACATCATTTTCTTATCCATCTTGCACATTTCTTATCAGACAAACGCTTAAAGAGGTGATCTTAGTTTCCACATGTTTATTCATCTTAATTTTTGTAGGAGGTAGGCTTTGCACAGAAAAGGACACATGGACAAAAACAGAGGAAAGAAAACTAAAAGTCATATGTATATTGAAAGATTTAAAGGACACTTTCAAAACTATTCGATAGATTTGAACAGAAAAAGAAATCACTGGGAATAGAAGCTGTGACCAGAGGACTCCTGAGGTGTTGGGAGGAAGGACGATCTGAGTACTTGAGCTCTTCCCATGAATAAAACTCAGGACAGGACCATAGTCTGGAATTCTGACAAAAGAAAATCATGGTGAAATAGTGATGAGTCATCTGCAAGCAAAGTCACTAAATGTTAAAGTCAGCACACTTCTTTGCCCTTAATTTTAATTGAATTACACAGACAGTAAAATGAAACAAAATTCAACCTTATGCTGAACTGTTACATGTATGATTGACGCCGGGATCACCTCTGAACCTTTATACGACCGAGCACTAGAAAATATAAACAAATACAGACTAAAAATAATCTCTTTTGGATTGTCCAAATCCTTTATCCTATTATGTAAGACAGCTGAGCTCAAATATTGCTCGTAACTAGAGGACAGGCAAATCAGGGACAGGATTTTTAAGGTCATGTCTGCATGCAGATGTTTTCTACTTTGATAAACCTGAAACGACATGATTCAACGAATATCCTCAATAAACCCTGTGCATTGCAAGTGCTCTCTGTACTAAATAAGCATTGGAAAAAACATTTTATTTAATTCCATTTTTCACTCTGGTCTGAAAAGATTTACTTTTTACAAAATCTCTACAGTAAAAATGTTACATGTAATGCGCTTACTTCTACCAACTGCATCTGATGTAGAAGATATGTCGACCACACACATAATCGCAAAGCAGCACTTGTAGCCATGGACGCACATGTTTAAACTGATCATGAAGAGCAACACTTATGGTTATCATTTGTAAAGCGCTGCCTGTTTGACATTTGATGTTTCTACGTTTGTATTCTTATTCACTCCCTCAGCAAATAAGCCAGAGGGAGTGCACAGTGATGACATTTAATAGTTCTCAAAATCTTCATTGATCATTCAAGAACAACTTTTCTGTTAGATTAAAGACCTGCATTGTAAAAAAAATCCCACTGGAAAAAAATAACTTTAACAGTATTGTCAAACCACTCTGGTAGAAAAATAGCATGAAATAGCATAAGAAAGGGGCGTTGGATAGCCTAAAGGTTATGTCGCACACCCCATGTACAGAGGCTACAGATTGAATCTGACCTAGGCCCTTTGCTGCCAACATTTCCTGTCTCCCTTTAGCTATCCTATCAAATAAAGACAAAATGGCCCTAAAAAAAGAAATAGCATTAAAAAAATATTTAAAAAAACCTAGTTGCTTTCAACAAAGTATCTCAAAACTACAGATGAAACTGGGCATTTTAGTTTGTTTGTCTTTTCATGCAAACAGATCTTCTCTTACTTTTAATTTGTTTAATAGGGACAATGCAATTTAACATCAATACAGATTATGAAACTGATGTGCTGCACAGAATTTATAGCTAGGGTTCTTAGAGGTACAAATGAGGTGAAAGCTTAAGAAGTGAATACTAACAGTTTCTTTGATAGCACAGTATAATAACATAGTTTGTGGTTGTCTGACTCCGCCCTCTGAGACTTAGTCCGACATGTTATCTGCTGACCTTATCAGTATGAAGATTTATAATGAAAGAAATCAGATACAGACCATCTGCTCCAATTCTGCCGTCACTGTCCTCATCAGCTGCTGAGATGAAACTCTTCATTTCTGCTTCAGTCAGGGTCCTCGCCCCGGGGACAAACCTCTGCAGGAAGTACCTAAACACACACACACACACACACACACACACACACACACACACACACACACACACACACACACACACACACACACACACACACACACACAGAACATCTGCTGTAAGTATTTGAGGTGGCTCTTCTCTGACACACATTTAAATACACATAACACCACTAATTCCTAAATTGCACGCAATAAGACAAAGGGGAATTATATCATCAGGGATTATTAGGAGAGGCCTGATGGTGCTATCCAAATAATACCACCACACTAAATCTTTGTGTGTGTATAACACCAGCTCTTTAACTCGCTAAAAAAATGTCATATGAAACTGAATTGACCGTTAATAAAACCTATAAAGCAGGTGATTTTTTGCAAGGAGGATAATATTTGTTTCAAACTTTTATTGTTTCACACACTTCAGCTCGGACTCCTCGATGAAGCCACTGTTGTCCTCATCAAGGATCTGGAAGACGTCTTTGATTTCCTTGGGCGTCTTTGAGGACAGGCCACACAGCTGGAAAAACTTTTTGTAGCAGAAGGAGTCTGGAGCTGAAAAACACACATGCAGTCACAACCAAGATTTACCCCCCAAAAAAAGGATGGTGTTTGAGCTGGCCCAGAAGTCCACCAGTTTGGGAGCTGCTGAATGTGGAGATTAAAACAGCATGAGGTTGCCTTCCCATGCTTTTATCTTTTAAGTCCATGGGACACATTTAGATTCAAAAGCTGGATGTGACTTTAGTAGTAATGTTGATGCAATGAATCATGTGTGTGTGTGTGTGTGTGTGTGTGTGTGTGTGTGTGTGTGTGTGTGTGTGTGTGTGTGTGTGTGTGTGTGTGTGTGTGTGTGTGGAGAAACTACCTTGACAGTCCTTGATAGCGTTTTCAATGGCCCCAGCTGAGAGGATAGAGGTAAGCGACATGTTGGTCCTGTTGGGTCAAAGGAAACCACCATAAATAAACCACACTAATCTGTCTGTCCTACAAACATTTTTTGTGATTAACTCCCATATTTGTGTTACACTGGATTAACTTGTTTTGTATTTGCAGATGTATTAAAGTTAATATGATGATCCCAGAAAATACTCTTATTGTGATTGTTTTGCGAAATCTAGCAAAAATGTCCAGTAAAAACTCTGAGGAATAAATGAATGCACAAACTTTTCAAAAGTTCAAATGTAAATAAGTGTATACATTCAAGACTATAAATTGAATATTCTAATAGGCTACAATTATTTTGTTTTTGACTTCCAAGTTGTGTTTCCTCTGGTGGCCTGTTAATTGCTGGAACTAATTGCTACCTCTGATTACTTAATTGTGTTGGGCCGGATAATTCACACTCAGGGACTGTAAAAATAATAATAAATCACGTTGGTTGAGGGTCGGATGGGAATGGGGAATTAATTTTTCTAATTAAGAAAAAGCTGAACTTTTGGCAGTGATCTTAATATTTTAGGATCATTTTGTAAAAAAAAAAAAAAAAAGAAAGGTATAATAACGGAAGCCTCACATTGTTAATAAATTGAATAAAAGCCAATGATGGTTATTGATAATTGACCCAGCCTTTGCACTGACTCAGTTGGTGCTTTAGGACTTGAGCAATCAACACATTTCAGAGTAAAGGACCAAACAATTTTTCTCTCACATGAAAGTCACATCCTCCACCTACATCTTTTAACATTCCAAAAATGACTTCAATGCTCTGACTCCCTATCATGACATCTGTCTAATAATTTGAATAAAGTCCCTTGTTGCCAAATGAGTTTAAAAAGTAGAAATATATTTAGAAAGTCAACTTTTGTCAAATTTAGAACTAACTGTCAGTAAAATGGGTTGTACAATTAACAACAAACTATAATTGCACTTTCAAGTCCTTTTTCGCTTAAATAGTTCTTTAAGTCAAAAGATTTTAGTATTTTGTGGAAATAACATTTGGCTAAGTATAGCAAATCATTTTCATAATGTGGTTAGTAATGTCTAAAACTTCTTAAATTACTCAAAATAGGAGAAAATTAACTTTTAGGCTATAAAAGAAGATATTGGCTATATTTCTATTGCTAGCTCCATTTCGCGCCAAACTTCTTCAAAGGAGGCAGGTGGCACATAAAGCCAACACCTGAATGTCCTGGCTGTGGGACTCACCGCTGCTGATTCCTCTGCGTCCAGGTCCCAAGCAGCAGCACCGGATAAGGCTTTGTGGTGCGATCAGACAGAGGGTCACTGTTATATAGCCTACACGGGGTGGATGCTATGGTTTCCAACCTGTCTGCGGATCAAATTTTCCCGCAGCCAGCCGCCTCCTTCTCGGGTTCCTCACCTACTCACCTGTCCAATTAACCTTTCCTGTTCTGCTCTGTCTCTCCCTCTCAGCCTCCTTCATATAACCAAGGTTTGGTCCAACTCAACCTTTCCCCCTATTACCTCTCTCTCTCTCTCTCTCTCTCTCTCTCTCTGCAGGTGCACGTGCAGGCTTACACAGACATCTCAAATTTAATCTGGCCCTCTTTTCTATCTTTGGTTTTAGGGAATAATCTCCTAAATTCAGATGACCATAGAGAACAGCAGGCCATAAATCATTTTATGACTCAGCAGCAGGGGTAGGGGATTTTTGTCTTTTTTTGGTGATCTTACATTATACTGATGTTGAAAGCTTTGTCAGTACATAAATAGACTGTACTCCTCAGGTCTAAATATTTTTGGGTGTATTTTATTAATGCACAAGCGGCTGAAGAGAAACCTTGTATACATGTATAAAAAAGGAAATACTTTATGGAAAATTGTACATAAAACAGAAGTGTATTTTAAAAGTAAAATAGGCTACATCTTAAAAATACACTTCAGTGGTCTACAGGACCAAACACAACAAATGTAGAAGGAGTTCACATTTACCACTTCTATTAAGCCCTTTTTTTAAATATATAAAATGGTAGAGTAATTATAAATAAATAAATTATGCAGCCACGCATTTGTAAGTAGGCTATGCAAACATATTGAGTAGTCGCTTGAATTGTACTGGTTTTCATGTGGTTGCACATATGGCTGAAAGGTGAAGGCGTTGAGTGGGGACGAGAGTTTTTGGTCACCATGATAACAAGCCAAATGTATCCTGAGTATGTCTTCCAAGGGAATCCTTTTAAACCATCTGACACAGCATTGTCTCTGGTGAGCCCAGTCAGCACTAATTACGTCAGCAGAGGACAGGGATGCTTTTTGTAACAAGAACCATGGGAATAAGTCTCATTATTATTTAAAGCAGGCCTATCACATGCAGTGAACCTGTGACTTGACCCTTTGAGATTAGAGGTATTGTCATGCTCACTTATAATACTGGAAAATAAACTATTTATTGATTAAACTCAAAGCCACTGAAATCATAGCGGCACATTTAGGCTATAGATCACAGGCGCCATCTTGAGGCTGCTTCCCGTCAATGCTAAGCCATCTTTACTTTGGGCATGACGTGCTGAAAGCTTCAAAAAGAATTGTAATAACTATTATTTTTTAGTGTGTAATAACTTTTCTCTTACATTTTAACTTGTTATTTAGCCTATCCAACTTTTTGGAAAGAGGCAATGAAATCAAAATTTTTAATCAATTTATCAATCTTATTTTGCTTTTTTTGTGTGTGCAAATTTCACATCCATAAGTGCACATTTTTACATACCTCACGTTAATTAAAGAAACTATAATGTATATTTCTACAATTTCACAAAGCACTTACAGAAAAGCAATTGAATCTTATATTTTCTTTCAATTGTAAAATGTTTTTTATTTAATTTATGTCTGTAATATGCTTTGATTTGATGCATCCCTTGGCATCTCAAATTTTTTGTACTTTTTGTGTATCCAGTTTGTATTATTCTGTGTTCATGTTATGTATTACAACAATATCCTTAATTGCTATTTGTATCAATAAAGTAAAAAAAGGGAAAAAAGAGAGATGTTCAGTGCATTAGCCTATGGTTTGTTTGTTTTTTTGTTTTGTTTTTTACCTCTGTGAAATATTTACAGATGGTGAAATCACAATGACACTCAACAAAAATTCCGGTTGGGAGAAGGAAGACGTAAAATGCCATTTCAAAAACAAGACTGTGTAATTTAAAAGGGTGAGAAATCTAAGGCCCTCTTCTGAAAAAAGTAAAAAGCCTTTATTAAATTGGCTATTTATTCATCATGGAAATGTTCAAAACAGAGCACTTCAGACTCTTTTTTTTCTTCATTTCTTTCTATAAGACTGTCTAACTTCGGAAGGAATAAGCCTAAGGTTTCAATTGTTCCTATAAGGCTACAAATAAAAAGGTTAATTCATTAGCAATAAAATAAACTTGGTTTATTTGGCACGTTCAAGGCCCAAGTTAGCTAATCCTGTGAATGTTAAGCTAACCTGCAAACTTTTGGTAGCCTAGATCAGGGGTTCCCAAACCTTTTCAGCCCGCGAACCCCAATATAATGGTGCTAGAGACTGGGGACCCCCATTGTCCCTGGAGGTGCTTAAAACATTTGACATTGCACACAGCCACGCACACTATTAGGCCTATCCAAACACTATAGCCCAAACACCATCATATTTTTGTATATATTTTCAAATTAATACGCAATTTTAAACCATTTTCCATTTTTAAATGTTTTTGGAAGGAATCTGGCGACCCCCCTAACAGTGTCTCGCGACCCCCCAGGGGATCCCGATCCCCACTTTGGGAACCACTGGCCTAGATAATGTTTAAACTAGGATATAAAAGGCTCATTCACTTTGCTTTCTTAACTCTTCTCCACTTCTGCTGAGATGATTGGTTTGGTTAGCATTTTTGCAAAAATGTTTGGCATTTAGCAAGGTTTTCACCTGTTGAGCCTCAATTGAAGGAGGACACAAAATCTTAAAATAAACCAGTAGCTTCGAGATTTTCATGAAAAAGGTGCATAAGCTAAAGTTGTCTTTTCTAGGTCTATGGTCTTGAGGTGCTTGACCTAATTGAAATGTTTATATTTAGTGAAAAAAATAAGAGATTTAAACTTCTTTCTGGAGTATTAATGTGTTAGCTATATCTTTAGGCTACTGTTAAAAGCTTTTGTTTGTGACTTTCTGCAATTTACTTCTCCACTTATACATCGATAAAAAATAAAATAGCAGGGTGATTAGGATTTAGCATGTTTTTTTTCTTCTGTTACTGAAGTCAAACTTTAAGTTAAGAAATACAATTTATAATAGAAACAGAGGGTTCAAGATTTCAATAAAAGGTACAGTTTAATATTTTTTCTCTTTTATGATCATTTAGTGGCTTGACCTAAATAAAACTGCCAAATTAGCATTTAAGTGGCAAAATTAAGGTTTTTAGACCACCCCCTAGAATATGTTAGGCCTATCTTTGAAGCTTTTGTTTGTGACTTTGTTTGATAATTCACAGCTGATTTAAAGACCAGACTAAGACTTGTGTTACTGAAAAAGAACCTTTATTGTTTTCTCATCGTCCGTCCGTTTCCCATAAAAGTGCATCATCACTGATCTCATGGTAAGCAAAAACTCACATAGTAAAACGACGACAGAAGTGAGAGAGAGAGAGAAAGACACAAGTCAACCACGCCATACACTTAGTCAGGTACATTCATAGTGGACAGCGAAGGGGTGAGCACTGCCAATGAGAGAGAGAGTGTGGGGTCACAGTCTGTTTACAGTCGGGTCAGGGGTAAAGGTCAAGTGTATAAAAATGGTGTGGAGAATTGAGAGAGAGAGAGAGAGAGTGGATGGGAAGAGGAGAAGAAGAGAGGAGGAGTTTGTCTTGGCTCAAGTTGTTCCTTTAGAGTGTTGGAATAAGATGTTGTTTGCCTATTCATTTATCCCTTGATCATGGCAGCAAACTCTGCAGGAAGAAAAAGAAAACAAGAATTGTCAAGTTCGATTGGAGCTCTGGTTCTTATCCTTCTTAAGTGGTTAAAAAAAAAAATGTTTCTCACCATCAACTCCGATCTTGCCGTCACCATCAGAGTCGCCGACCTTGAGGAAAGCAACAGTCTCTTTGTCAGTCAGAGCTCTGGCGGAGGCAGAGAAGTTCTGCAGGAACAGCCTGGAGAGGATGATGAATAGAGAAAATCTGAGTACTACAGTAAATAGCCTACAACTGAAAGAGATATATATATTTACTGCCAATGGAAGATCACTGTACATTTATGCACACAGAAATGATTGCTTTTGAGAAGACATCTCTCAGAAAACGATACCAATGCCTAACTGATCAGTCATTTCATGTTGCTCATTAATTTTTTTGACAACAATTATGAATTTCATCATAAAAATTAACTTGATCTGGCCCAACATGTCAAGCTTGCTTTGTTTGTACTCTATTTTTTTTTTTCTCATGTCCCTCTACAACTTGAGATAACAGTAGAGAGAGCTGGCGCAGACAGTTACGGCCCAGGAGAAAAAAACAGTTCTCGAATACTTTGAGCAATTTAAAGATTTAAAGAGGATCTGTGTATTATAAGGGTTCAGTGAATCTTTAGATGAATTATAAGAGATGGTGCTTACTTCAGCTCATCCTCCTCAATGAAGCCACTCTTGTCCTGGTCAATGACAGCGAAGGCTTTCTTGATGTCATCAGCGGACTTGCTAGCCAGGCCGACCTTGGCAAAGAATTGCTTGTGGTTGAAAGAGTCGGCAGCTGTGTGGAGACAGAGGTGAGCTTGTATAAGACATTAAGACACACAACTTAAAGTGTTTTATTCAGCTGCACTATATATGAAACCTCAACCTCCATTGTCAATGGTAGTAGGGATTTTAGCTTAATTTGCAGGTGTTTTCATCTTAATGTGGCTACTCCGATACAAATAAGATTGTCTGTTAGGTCACACTGACATAACAAAGTCACATTATGCAAACCTGCAATACTATTGATCAGCTCTGACAATGTATTTGAAAAGATAATAAAAAGATGCACATTCTAATCTGCTGTAACTATTATTTGGTTATGTGATTAGCAAATTAATAAAGAAAGAATCCTGGTCATTCTTTGCAAAGCAGATCTGAAAGTGCATGGGTCACTACCATCTCTACTCTATAACTGTGTTATAATACTGCATGCTGTGTCATTTCGTTTGGTGGGGTTTACCCTTGCAAGCTTCAAGGGCTGCAGTGATGTCAGCTTCTTTGAGGTCTCCGGCCAATGCCATTTTTAGCTGAGGGAGGAGAGAAGAGGACAAGTCATCAGTTCAACAAATCAGGATACAATTTGGTAAATGATAATACAGCTTTCAAAGTTCAAGGAGTGACTTTCAATCTTCATAAAGCCATGCAATAACTGTTAAATCTCCTCTTTGTGAATATTCCTCTCTGGAAGCCCCAAAAAGAAAGGCACATGATCAATAAAGGTAGTCCAATTTTTCCAAAACCAAGCCCTTCAAGGCAAAAGATCAAACATCCTTTGCAGCAGCAGTTGGTCGACAAATAGACTTTTCCCATTTGGTTCCTTAGTTGGTCCAAAATCAAACTCTGAGCTTTGCCTTTTCATCGATTTATATCCAAATGCATGAAGTTGAAGCCCTGAACCCCTCTCTGAGTCAGGCAGCAGTGCCTAAAGGTCTGCAGCTCCTCAGTGAAACTCACCTTCGGGTTATCTCTAAGGACAAGAGTGAAATGGCTCAGATGAATCGGCTCACTGCAGTGGAGCACTGGGAGTCTTTTGCAGGCTTATATACCTTCACTCAACAGAAATATGATGCATAGGCTCTGTAATGGACACTGTGTAGAAGCAGTCAAAGCAGTCGGTCGAAAAATTTGTCCAGTAGACAGAGCTGTTCTATTTATATGCACATAAATGAAGATGCTTAAATGGTAGGCCAAGTGTAGACCTATGCAAAAGTGCTTGATATTGCATAGGGCTAATAATATACGCTGCTGATTTGGGTGAAATGGACTCTGTGGTCATGTAGTTTTGAACTGTGCAGAGCACGGACCAAGTGAAGAAAGAGATCAACTTTTAATATGTAAGTTGCAGATTATCAGAATGCAAAGTTTACTATTAACACGATAGATTGTGTGCTGTAATGTAAGTGTTTAAAACACTGCATCCAAGACTTTTTTCTATAAATAATAGAAGCCGGCTTACTAAAGAGATGCTCTAAGACTTTTTTTTTAAATAATAAAAGACCATTTTTATTACATAGTGTAATTGTTTTTTTGCTCTGATAATGTAGCCAACAATAGAGCAAACGCTACATTTTGCATTGACATGCTAATTATCTTTGGTGATTGATAACCCTTCATGTGACCTTTGACCGGAAACGTTTTGATGAAAACATGCTTGACCAGCCTAAAATGCCTGCAATGGTTTTGCTGGTATTTCGGTGTCAGAACTGTCTAGTTGTTTTATGATTTATTATTACAGACATGGGTAGCTAGTTAAAGTTAAAATAGATTCATGTCTTCATATGTTTGTATTTTCTTTTATATGCAAAGACAGGACTTCACCAAAATAACAGACGCTTCTTCTATTTCTGCAAAATAAATATCTAATTGTGTATGAAACTCAATGGGACAAAAAAGGGATTCTGCATAGTATATGTGATTCTCAAGTTGCTCATAAAGGTAATAAAATATAAACTTAACAATGCATCGCTACGGTCATTTATTATTATTTCAAAGAACAAGTCGAGTTTATGGATATTTTGCATTATCTTAGGATCGCTCTCTCTTTGCGTAGTTTAATGCCTCCTTGATGATGAAAAGTCAGTCTTCTTTGCCAGCAGGTATAAACATTGAAAAAAAGTACAGGAGTTTGACTGCAAAGCCAGCTCAATCAATTGAGATGCCTTTCTTTAAAAGTACCTGATCATCGTTTACTACCATGCAGCTAAAGATCTGTTTGCCAGGATTTATTTTTGGTCCTCTTACAGCAATTCAGACCATTTCTACTTAAGGCGATGAAACTATTTGATGCTATTTTAGGGATCATTGAAAACTATATCTTCAGTATCATCGTCATATAGTTAACACTTACCGAGTGAACCATGAGCCTGTAGGCTTATGACACAGGGTTCCCACACTACAGAAAACAATGTAATTAAACAAAGGACTGGAAATGAGGGGGCTTTCCATGCCCATATTTGGCCGATGACTGTTGCAGGCTGTTGTGTGCCTGTTGTACACTAGAGGTCAGTGTGGGTATTATCTTGTGTCTACTGTTATAGTGGAGTTATTATTGAAATATCAGCAAATTTGAAAAATGCAAATCATGATAAAACCTACAATTAATTGGCATATAACAGCCTTTCTGCGGATAAACTTTAAGATATATATAAATTTGTTTTCACAAACTTGAATACATATCTTCTGAAAAAACCTGCAAAACTCAATTTCACCTTCAACATTTGCTCCGGTCAAATGAGGTCTCTCACCTCAAACGACTGGGCCATAGATACTGTAACTATTTCTGCCCTCCTTCAATATCCAGCTTAAATTACAAATATCTGACAGTATGTAACCCATCAAGTAAAGCTATGAATGTCAGTAATTTGAGACAGAGAAGTACCATCACCAATCATATTCTCAATTATATATTTTGAAGTTTGCCATAATTGCTAGAAAATTTAGAAAGCCAATGATCCTTATAAATACTCCGAAATTGGCATTGGGATGATATTTTGAAACTTTGCAACCAACACAACCACTTCTGTTTGAACCAATTCATGGTTACTAATTACCTCCATATCTCTGTTGCGCCACCTGACAGCCTATTGATGCAGCAGGAATAGAAGTGACCTATATATTCTCAGTCTCTGTTGCTTGCCATCTGTGAGAAAGTTGCAAATAAATGTGCTTCATTGACAGAACACCTGTAAATGTTCCAGCACAGAAACTCTATCCCCCTGTCCCAGAGTTCCTCTTCTGGGTCATTACAAGTCCTCCTCTGACTGGCAATGCTGAAGCTCTGCCTGACACTAAGTCTTCCAATCACAGAGCTGCCAGTGGCCTCTGATTCAACTGTATATGTCCTTACCCTATCTGCAACTAACACCAATCAACATTTATGAGCTGTAGTGGTTAAAACCCAGCGTGCCAAAGCAGATATGTGATGCAAAACTACAGAAGAATATAGCTGTGTGTCATCAGCATAGCAGTGACAGAATGTCTTTGTAAAATTCTGTACAGTGTGAGCATTTGAAGAGAAAGCAAAATTGGTCCTGGCATTGACCCCTGAGGGGCTCCTCAATTCACTATGGCCTGAGGGAAAACGTGATCACCAATAGACACAAATCGTTTTCAATCTGTGAAATAGGTATAAAAACACTTCAGAGCACTCCAAGATATACCAATCCCAATCTCAGTTTGTATATGTGAACGATAAATCCTCTATGCATGTTAAAGTTAGTGACAGAGTTCCACAGGGTTCAGTGCGCAGCCTAATTATTTTCACCTTCTATATGCTAACTCTGGGTTATATCTGGGGAAACACTTCGAACATTTCCTTGTTTTGCAGACAATACTCAATAATGCATTTCAATGATGTCCACTGAAACACAGTCAACTAAACTTGAAGCATGCTTTAGAGACATTAAAATCTGGATGACAAGAATTTTTCTAGCCTTGTTTTGACTTGTTGATGCTATTTTAGGGATGCTAAAAGTTAATCAAAACTGGAGGGAAAACACATGCAGGGAGAAATACAAGACAAGAAACACTAGGGACAAGAACTACAAAATAAATCAGGAAACACTAAAGACACAAAAAGAACTCAATAATGTAACAAAATAAACTAGAACATAGAGAGACATTACAAAATAAAAACAGGAAACACTAAAGACCAAACACCATACCAAAGTGATTAAACAAAGATCAACTCAAAACTAATGTAACTAAACACAATAACACATTGTCCCTTGCTGAGAGGCACAGCAGTTCTAACTCCAAATGCCTCTCCTCTACTGAAGCCAGCACTGGCCTTTTAATCACTGATGCCAGGTGTACCTTGTTAGGTAATCAGTAGTTTCACCTGGGGCCTGTACTACGAAGCAGGATTTGGGGTTAGCGAGGTAACTTCAGGGTTAACCCTGGGTTTTCAGTCCTACGAGGGTTGTTCACTTCTTACCTGGTTATATCGCCACGGTAACTTATGCTGCACGCCTAACCTGCTCCGGTGCAGGTTATGTTGGAGATAAGAGATCAACCTGTGAAAATCTCCACCCACTGACCAATCAGATGTTTTGATCGTGGAGCTCCCGGAGCTGTTCGAGAGAGGGGGGAGGACACTTCATGTGTCCCGTATGATTTTACATTATAGTCCGTTAAGTTAATTATTTTTCACTGATATACGCTATATCGTCCTTCATCCTTCCTAGTTGTGTTTTTAAGATGCACAATTACGAATAGCTTCTTATAGCCTATCTTTGAATTATATCTTAATATTAATTTTTTAATGTCTCCATGCCGCTCTGTTTGTGATCGTCAGAGCTGCAGCTTCTCAAACTGTTCTACTCTCCACATGAAAGAGTCAGAGCAACAGTTCAGAGAAGAAACAGGAGTTATTATGGTCAGTTCTCAGGTGAACTAACGATGGAACAAATAGAATAAGCTGCAGTTTGGACGTTAATACTCGCAGATTTTTCTTTTTTATGCCATTTGTTGCTGCAGCTTTATAACTTTAGTCTTTGGGAGCCTGTTTGTCTTAAACGTATTTATATTGTTAATAGTATAGTTTGATCAGAGTTTTTAGATATGACGATCTGCTGACGGCAGACGCAGTGATGATTGTGATAGGTTAAATGAAGATAACTCCGCCCCTTTCATGTGAACGCGCTCCTGGCAACTCTGGGTTTACCTCTCAGGTTGATAACCAGCTTCGTAGGACTGTTAACCACGATCTCTTATGTTAGGGTTAGTGAAGCCAGATAACCCAAAGAGACCCTGGGTCTGTTTAACTCGATTCGTAGTACAGGCCTCTGGGCAGAGCTGAGAGCAACAGGAAGGGGAGAAGGGACAAACAGCAGAGGCAAACATAAAGCTGTAACTAATGTATCACTTAGTTTATCTCCATCATTTTGATCCAGGATTTACCTGGGGCCCGTTACAGAAAGAAGGTTTTGTGCAAACACTGAGTCAGTTAACCCTGAAATGAGGGAAACTCTGGGTTTTCTGTTTCAGAGGGGGAGATCACTCAAACCCGAAAAAGAGGGGTAACTCAGGCCTGTTCCAGAGAGGGAGGTAACTTTAGCTTTGAGTCAGTTACTATGGTAACTGAGTCTGTGAACCTAACCTGGTCGGGAGCAGGTTTTATTCAATGAACCCCGAGTTTCTCTCTGTCTCCTCCCTATTTCAGAGCCAGAAACGCCGTTTCATTTCCTCATTCTTTCATTCAGTCCGTATCACGCGCGTAACTAGCGAAGATTCACCGTTTGTCTGAATAAGAATCCAGGTTGTTTTAATATTATATGTGAGGTAGGCTATACTCTAGCGTATAAAACTATTTTGTCGAACATGGCATGTCTTTTAGTCGTGGAGCCTTGAGATGAAGGGGCTGCATTACACGGAATAAGAGCCTATATTTACGTTGATAACCAGATGTTAATTTAATTAGGACTAATTAATAAACTAAACAGGATAAAGGTGAGAGGAAATTTAGCCTATGTGTGTGACACCCGCATTATGGTAGGAATAAAACGATAGGCCTAATGCACATTCAAATAGACACTGAATGAAGTTTACTTTTTTTAATTTGTCAAATATGATTAAAATACCACCATGAGCCTAGTTTGTTCTTATATTTCATTTTGAGCTGTTTTAAAGTCGCTTATCTTCTGCTGGATTGCATCTTAATGAAAATACATTTTAGGTTTAACACCATTCCACCAGTTTGGACCTGCGATATTATAATTCTGATTAGATATTAAATTAATAGACTTCATTACATGCTGACGCGAGCAGCCGTCGTACCCTACATCACTTCTCTCTCTCCTTTGCGCTGCAGCAGTGTTACTTTTTTCCCCTTATTAAAACCTGTTCATATTCGCCGTATGTCCGCATGAAGATAGGTTATATTTCGAGATGGTTAAAGTACGAGGATCTCTTTTTGTCACCTGTTGCCATGGTGAATCGTAGTATCGGGGCTCCATTAATGTTGGCTTTTTATCCTCATGGTGCACGCGCTGAACACTGAGTGAACCTACTGAGAGTTGATTTAACGAACTTAAATCAGCTGATCTGGAACCGAAAACTCAGAGTTTCCCACTTGCGGGTAAATCAACTCAGAGCTCAGGGTTAGACTTAGAGTTTGTTGAACCGTCTTTCAGAAACGGGCCCCTGGTACGTTAGGTGAAAAGGCTGTCGTTGAAATGTATTTCATGTGGAAGTTGAAGGACATAACTGTCATGATTTGGCCTTGTTTAGTTGTATTTGTGTATTTCAGAGTTTAGATTTCTTTTTCTTGTTTTAGTTTGCATTCTTCCCTGGTGTTGCTTGTTTCCCTTGTGTGTTTTTATCTGAATGTTTCCTAGTTTTATTGGGTCTATTTGTGGTTTGTTGTTAGCCCCATAGGGTCGCCTTATTGTGGGGCGTAACACATTCATTAATTTTAAGTTGGATTATTGCAATTACCTATCATCAGATGTCTGTGATACATCTCTAAACACTGTATATCTGGTACAGAATCTTGCAGCTACCGTACTATGAAAAGGGATAATATTTCTTCCATAGTGGCGTCTCTTTATTGGCTTCAAATAAATGTTCAAAGCAACATTGACAGGAGCGTTTTGTGTGTTTTAGGCTCAATTTGAATACTTTCCCTTTCGATGGAGTATTTTACACTGTTTTATTGCCACATTTACTTGTCTAAATCTTCGGACACATTAACAGGTAAAGTTGATGTAAATAAAAAATCCCATAATTGTCACTATTTCCAAGAGTTTAATGTAGGAAATCATATTTCAAGGTATTGACCTAGTTTTAGATGTGTGATTAATGGTGAAAGAAAATGAACTTAAGTACATTTTTAAGTCAAAGTCGAGATTAATTCGAATATTTCTTTGTATATTTATTTATTTATTTCATTAATTTGTTAATTTTTTTATTTATTTAAAATATGGACAGTTTGTCATGGTTTGGTTTATTTGCCTGTGTGGGTTTTATTATTTAGTGCTGTCTTTTTCTGGGGTGTTTCTGTTTTGTTTTGGTAGGATTTTGGTTGTTTTCTGTGTTTCTTGATTTGCTGCAGAGGTTTGGAGGTGTGTTGTCAGAGGCTGAGGTGCTCATTAGGCACAGCTGCAACTCACCAGGTGCAATCAACTGCTGCTGATCTACTCTCTCTAAAGAGTCCTCTGGTAGCCAGTTTGGGCCTGCTACTTTAGCAATATCTGGGCTCCCAATGCATGCAAGTATCTCTTGTTTTTGCCAGTGAACTAATCCTGTGTTTCCCTATTTTTCCAGTGTCTCCCTTCAGCAAGCCTCAGCCCCTCCACCACTGCCCAGCCTCACCAGCACAAGTCTACAGCATTCATGTTCATTATTTCTCCAGTCTGTAATAAATCCCTTAAATCCACTACCCTCGTCTGAGCCTGGCTTTTGGGTCCTGCTCTAGCAATTGTCACACTGTGCACATTAATTAACTTAAACATTAGCCAATGGCCAGATTGCGGCCATGGGCTAATTTCCATTTGTAGTAGCAGGTTGGTGGTACACACATTGGATTACTCTATCAGTATATTTAATCTCATGAGATGAATGTTGTGTACATCTAGGTGTACACATATAATTTACATGGAATTACTCCCTCTAATGTATAAAATGATAGCAACCTCTTGTCCACTGGGAGGTTCAAAAAGCCATTAATTGGAGAAACCAAAGTCTCCTAGCCCCTCTAACATGACTGAGACTATCCAAGTGCTAAATGTAAAAACTTAACACATATAGGAAAGAAGTCTGCTCAGCTGTTTGGTTTTTGTTTGATATCAGAAGAAAGAAAACACATGTTAACATCTCATGGAGAAAAGTATATTTATTATAACCTTTTCTTGCAGGAGAAGACACATCACAGAAGGTCATTTCAGATTTTATTTGTGGTTAACTTAAATCACTTACACATTCCTTCCTACAACATAATTAAATACTTTGAATACATACGATCCACGGATGAGCCCATGTTCTATACTGAGGCTATTAAACATGATCAAAAGATGTCCAGCCCTGGGAATATCACCATGCAACAAGTTTTGAGTATGATTTATGAAGACTTGACCAGTGCAGAAAACTCTGTGGAAAAAAAGATAAAGACAAGACATACATAGATGAATGGTAAATTCTGGTATTCGGGGTCAATCTTAAACAACTTCCACTTTGTAAGAATTCCAAACATTCATACTAAAAAAAAATAAAAATAGAAAAAGAAAGCTTATCCCTGGTAACAATCTGCCTACCTTCCCAGCCAATCTTCCCATCTCCATCTGAGTCTCCCTCTGAAAGGAAAGCTCTGGTTTCAGCTGCAGTGAGGGTCCTCGCTCCTTTAGAGAAGTTCTGCAGGAACAGTCTGTCGTAGTGCACCAATGGAACGACACAGTGTAAAAAAGGATACACACAAATTACAAAGACAGAACAGACATTTTAAAAACAAAACAAAATATACTTAATTATATGCTTAAACATAATAACTGAAATGTCCAGTTCAAGTGAATATTTTCATTTAAAATAAATAGGTATTTGCTGTGTTAATGCTCAACTGTAATTCATCCTGTTCTATGAAGCCGCTTTTGTCCTGGTCCAAAATTTTAAAGACCCTCTCGATATCTCCTGGAGTTTTCTTGGATAAACCCACTGTTTTAAAAAACATCTTCGGGCTGAAGGAATCCTTTGCTGAAAGATAAAAGCTCATTAGACCCAGATAATGATACCCTTAATTATATTCAACAATCAATACACAACCATCTCCTTACCCTTACAAGCATTAATAGCTGAAGTGATGTCTGAGGCTGCTAGAAAGTCGGTGATGGCCATGGTGGTGGAGACTGCAGTGTGGTTGATGTTGCAGACTGGTGCAATATGTGACCACTGAAGGGCAGAAAGAAAGTAACAGTGACAGTGACTCTGCTTCAACCCCCTGAGGTGTCAAAAACCACCAGTGTCCTTCTGTCTGCTGTCACCTGCAGCTGACCACTTCAGAAAACACTGAGTTTGATGTGTGTGCAAAAAGGACATTCAGAAACAGACCTATGAGTTATTGTACATTTTTGTTTCCAGGAGAGGTTTCTTCAGGGCTCAGAGGTCAAACTTCTTCTACCTAAACAGACCATAGACAGGTAGCATCTGTGTGGAATCAGAACAGGGAGATTATATTTATCGTCTCTGGATGGAACCTTGTTGGCCTGCATTTCTTCTCCGCTTGTGTTTCCAGCCTGCTTGTGGTCGTCCCTGGCAGTGTTTCCGCAGGCTGTAAACATCCTGTTATTATGGCCTCTGTCACTAAGGCTTCGCTCCATAGAGCTGTCTACACTCAAAGTCGCCTTGTTTCCACATGCTACTGTTAGCATTTCAGGAACCCTGTCAACACCATCACACCCACACTGTTGAAAAGTTACTCATAAAGTTACTCTACTCATTGACAAGATGTTATTTTCTCTATCATCGGGATGCACTAGCCATTTAAAAAATCAAAAATAAGATTGTGTGTAAATCCACTTTTGGGTGTATATATATATATACTGTATAAAAACAAATAAAAAAATATTCATGTGTTTAACATAACTACTTTTTTACCCAGAGTGTGTCATATACTAGCAAGCTAACATTCACCTCATGGGTTAATTCAGTCAGCCAAAAAACAGTGACAAATGGCAGCTGCTAGGTGTCATTATTTACTTACAACAACCTCACTTTTGAGAACCCGTATGTCTTCCTGTTTTTGTGTCATTCATTAACTCCAATAATTAAAAATAAAGTCATAAGTAAAGGTTGTTGTATGAAGAGTTGTTTTCATAATGGAAAATGATTGTTCATAATGGATTGATAATAAAAAAAAAGGCTATAACAATATATGTAATTGACTGATACTTACCTACGGTGCCCTGAAGTCAGAAAATCTTGTGTGCACAAGTTAATATCTTGTGAAGACACACATTTTTATTTACTTTTGGGGACTTAAGGTGCTCCATAAAATCCTTATAATACAAAAAAAGACATGTTTTCTGAATGAAAGTTTGTAACTGTTCACATTTATGATATTAAACTCGGGGCTTTAATTTAATGCACTATGGGATTTTAAACCAATGGATTTTTAATTATTCTTTCAGTCTCATTTACAGTTGCCTTTTGGAGTGAAGTCTTGTCTATACTTCACACACTACATATATTGTGTGTCTATGTTTTTTGTAAAAAGGACCCCACATTTTCTTGCTTTTCTTCTCTTATCAGAGGCTTTTTAGGAGGGCACTTCCCGTCATTATCCCAATTAACTCAGAGGTATAAGTATAGAGGATGACTTGTGCTGTACAGGTCACTTCTTGAGGAGTACTTTTTATATGAGCTAAATAACTTAGACTCACTTGGCATGACATAGCCTACACTATAGAACATCTGGTTGAAATAAATCCTAAGAACACATCATACAGTTACTGTAGGAGATGGTGCAAGGCAAGGCTGAGTCATGTCTTTGTGAAACCTGAAGCTTAAAAGGGTTTTAAAATGAAACTTCAGACAGCAGCTGTATGTATACTTTTCGACTTGCTGTGGACCGTTGATTGGAGTTCCTGAAAAACCACCTGCGGAGGATTTCTCACACTTGCAGGTGGTTTGCTGTTCCATAATATTACTTAACAGAGATGAGATGTAGTTAGCTGTCAGAGTTATAGACTATTTTTTCTTGAGAGACATAACCCTCCACAGTTCTCTTTACATCACTTTTGACCCCTCTTGTGTAACTATGTGGGATTTTGTTTCAACTTAGTGTCCTGCTAATGATGTTACGCTTTCAACTCTTTCAATCGACAAATGTGTTTATAGCTCCCATGCGCTGGAGCATTGTAGTGACTGCGTCATACCCATCCTCACAGGCAGCATGTGTGGGCCCAGGGCCTGAACAGAGTGACGTGAGCCCGGTTTCCTCAGGATGGACGACAGTGAGGCCTGCAGCAACCAGAGGGGCTGAAGAACGACAAAAACATCCTCTGCTCCCCCTCACATACTCGCCCCCCTCAGCCTTGTGCCTTTCCACGTTCCGCGGCTTGTTTTCAGGAAGACCAGGCTTTTCCTGCGTTACGGAGTGTTGGATGAGAGGAGGAAGAGGGGGATGGGAGAGAGAGGAAAAGACAGACATAGAGAGAGATGGATAGGGACGGGGAGATGGTTTTGTGCACATAGTGGTTTGGGGGAGATGTTTGCGTGAGTAGTTTCCTTGACAGGTACAGGCAGCTGGAGGAGGGTCTGGGAACAGGAAAGATTACAGGCAAATTTCCTGTACAGATAAAAAAAACCGTTGACTTTTTTGTCTCTTGCACCTGAAAAAGTCTAGTCCAATTTCAAAGAGGCAGACAGGGAGTAGCCTCTTGCAAACTGGGCTTAAATTCAGAAATGTAATTTTGTCCACATATAAAAATCATGTGGGGACTCAGACCTGAGAGAACAGTTTTTATTATTATTACATGTCTGACATACTTTGCTGATTTGTTCTTCCATTTGTTTTGGGGATACTAAGCTTAGCACAGGACACCAGCAGAGGTGAGTATTACATTAACAGACGGTAAGTTCGATTTTGTGCCAATTAAAGAACCTGTTAAATGGTGTATTCATTAATTTCAGGTTGTTTAAGCATTTATGACATATTAATAACAAGCATATACTGTAAGGGACTAATGATTGTGTGTTTAGGTCCACATGTTGTATGTTACTCAAGGACATTTCTACAGCATGTATAATAGACATATTCACACAAACTGGCTTTTGTGTAGATTTATGAAGTGCCACGTCATTGTTTTATAATCACTTTTTGCTCATGTTTGATTATTAGAAAAAATATTGTAGTTCAGATGGAAGTGTCTCACTCAGCAGCAGGACGTTTCCACTGTAGAAATGTCATGCACCTTTTGTTTTTTACTTTGTATTTTATGACTATTTTAGACTTTTTTAACCTACACATTTACATTCAGGCTTTTTATTACATTTACAACATTATTGCTCATGTCTCAAGTTTAAGACTGCACACCATGAACCATGTTATCTACTTTGACCTATTTAGTCCCATAAGTTGCAACAGATGACTTTTGCTTTTTGTCAATTAGTCCAATTTTTGTCAAGGATTAAGCCTGATTACTACCATCCCAAAGGCAAATGTATTAAATATTTTATGTATAATTTTTATTCATAAATTCATCTGGTGTTAAGACTTGGTCTCCTACAATGTAAAGAACATATATGACTGCTATGTATATATACAGAATGAGTCTAGTGTAGTAATTCACATATAACATAACTAATTATATTATTGTGAATTTCTAAGTCAAACGAGAAACAAGGGGATGAACTTGATATTGGGAAATTACTTTTCTCAGGTTTGTTATTTCTTTTATGATCTTTTGGTCATTTATTGATGGTGTTGTTTTACATCCTGACACGTTCACTGTCCTGATAATAACCTTCACAAAACGTAACAGTGTAAAGGTCAAAAGTGTTCTTTTGACCTTCTCTGTGTATTTGCAAGCTGTACGTCAGATATCACTGTCTGAGTAATGTCTGTAGAAGAAACAATTCATCTTGAGGCCATTCTATTCCTATTTATGAAAATGTCTCGTTACACACTAAACTAAATCCTTCAGTTCCTCTGTAATGTCTGAAACACTTGGCGTCTCAGACACAGAGGGATAGAGAATAGGAGAGGTAGTCTGTTCATCTGTGAGGAGAGTGGCTGCTCCTGCTTTTTTCTTGGCTAGGTTACGGCTTCATCTATTTCAATCTGACCAGCTGTGATGAGGGCATGCCAGTGACGCTCTCAAATTCAGCCCTGTCCGACACACTTTAAGCTCCACCCACCAGCCTCGCTAACAGTTTCATCTGACTCCTCTGTATTGGCACCCATCTTTCAATCTGTGCGGTTTGTCTGTGGCATTCAATGTGTCTGTGCATGTGTGTGTCTCACCTCTACAATGTTTTGACATGAATCAATCAAGAGTGGCTATCTGAGTGTGTGTATGGATATATTTTGTGTAGCTTTATACGGTAGCTACTATATGACAGGGCATTATGTTTTTATGTGGGCCCTTGCGTGTGTGCTAAAGACTGAATGTGTTTGTCATTGTGTTCAGAAAATTCCCTACAAAGTACAACTTCTACCAGTCTAGAACCACAAACGTCTGGCAACAAAGTGAATAAATATTTGTTGGGTTTCTCTTTTAACCTCTGACAGCACAAATAGATCCTTTTTCAATTTTACTCTCAATTTTTCTCACATTACCCCCATTCTCTTTTTCTCTTCCCACTCTAGCTAAATCTGTATAGAAGTGAAAATGAACACATTAAGTGTATAGAAGTATGTTGTAGCAAAACAAAGACAGTCTTTAGCCCCCTAAAGAAGTTTAATTGCAACCAAAAAATAATACTCAAATATTTAATGAAGTCTATAGTCACGTTTAAGTAATATCATTGAGGATACCATTAAAACCATTATTATGTCATGTCTGTATGCTAGCTAAAAAATTAAGCTACAGCTTGCAAATAGCTTACTCATCATAGCCAATTGAGTGTCTGTATGCTAGCTAAATATAAAGGTAAAGCTAGCTTACTTAGATTAGCCAACAAAAACAAAAAATGAGGAGAGCTAGCCTGACCTGTAAAAAAGTAACCAGATATTTAACAAACTATTCTTAGTCAGGTTAAAACAACTGGGAAGCTTGTGCAACTGGCCAAGAAACGTTCATGGTGCTTTATTAATGTTTTTGCAAATATATGTTAGAAAGCTGATACATTAATAGCTAGCAAACCAACATACGCATATTTTTCTTCCTAAACTCTTCTTTCAAAGTAGAAAACAATACAACTTAAAAAAGGTCTGGGTTCTGCCTTAATAGAAGGCAGCAGTCATCCGGCTTTATCACAGGCTGAAGGAGAGAAGGTTGGTTCACTTCAAAAATAACAGTGTCTGTTGAATACACAAAGACGCAGCCATTTCTATCCTTTGTGTTCTTACAGCTCTATTTTTCACAAAGGGACAATCCTGCCTTGTTACATTTTTTTTACTTAGAAACTGTTGCTGCTGGTGTGCAACTGGATCAGGGCCTGGTGAATACCAGCAGACTTAAGGATGCAAGTAATAGTATCTGAACTGGGCAAGACAGGGAGGAGGGTTTGTAAGGGGGGAGTCCGGGACTCCCTCAGACGTCTCTGAGAGGGGGTTAAGAGAAAGATAGTGGCGTCGGGGAGGAGTTGGACTTGATATTTACTTGTTCAGAGCAAGTGGATTTACAGAACATAGAATGACTGAAATGCTAACAAGCTAACACTTCCCCCAGAATATGTACCATCTGAAAAGCCTTTGTCTCTGTGACAAGCTAGGTCTCCATAAACAGTTTAAGATTTACATGAAAGCATCACTTTCTGTTTCATGTTCATATAGCGCGATGGAGGGTGATACACCCCTGAGAAGCACATGTTCTCCAAATAAGATATTCAAGTATATTTCAATAGCCCACTACTGATCCCTGTAAACCTCATCACATTTAAGATTAGCCGCTGAAACAGATCCCCTTATCTGATCAGAGTTTGTGTGCTTGTGTGTGTGTGTGTGTGTGTAAATGAGAGCTCTGTCAACGAGCACTCACATTCAGCCCCTCCATAAACACTTTAAACCAGTTGGGGAGGAGTCTTACAGCTGTCTCAACCTGTGCGTGCTCAAGCATGTGTGTACACGAGTGTGTGTTTGCACAGGTCAAAGGTCACTGAACTGCTTTTCAACACTTTTTCTTGGTTTCTTTCCTGCAAGTAGTCCATGATATTTCAAATTAATCTCTGCTAGTGTGGTGGAACTTTGTGATAGCTTCATGCAATTGGTGAAATAATTCATTTGCCCTACTTAGCTCCTCCCTTAGCTGTGCTGTGGTTACAGGACTTGATGAGGTAAGTGTTTACATGTCACACTTAAAGTTTTTGCTCAAGCTTTTAAATGGCACATTTAAATGTCACAAGTGCAGAAACAGAAAATGGCCTGCTTAAAGTGACAGACACTGGCTCTAGTGTTGACTAACACACATGTAAAAAAAATTAGAAGATGCACTTATTTTGCTATTTGCATGATGTATAATAAAGAATATAATGCATGCAAAAGGAAATACTTTTGAATTCAATTCAAGGACAACATTGTTGTGAACATTGCTAATATACCATGGTGACCCCAAATGGTGTAGTCTGTCTGCTTTTGTATGAAGGTCTTATTTTACCCCTACTGTGGTTAACTGCTGCATTATACTGCTCTCTAGTGGTTGACTGCTGCAAAAAACACTCACATAAAAACCCCTGTTAAAATTTCCTTTAAAGAGGACATATTATACCGCTTTTCCACCTTTTCAAACATTCCCCTGTGGTCTAAATGAAACATCTGTGCTGTGCTTTGGTCAAAATATAGCATGAATCAAGTAGACATCACTCCTCTGTAGCGAGAATAAAAATGGCGGATCTGCCGAAAGTTTTGCTTTAGGCTGGGGGTGGAGTCGATGGGTGGAGAAAACAGGTGAGGGGAGGGTATTTTTTTTACCACAATCCAACTTGTGATGTCACAAGTTGAGAAAATTTGACATTAGACGCATGCAGACAACAAACAAGGGACTGGATGGGTTTATCTCACATTTTGTGGGTCGATAGACTTTACCCAAATATATGTTAAAAAACACTGTAGAAGTGGATTTTTCCCCTATATGTCCCCTTTAATATTTACATACCTGTGCTCCCATTAATAGAGGTGGTGATCTTAAATCCATTGCAAGCGTATATTTTGAATTTGTTATAATTTTACTCTTCAAGCACAGCTAAAACCTAAATTAAAAGTGTCATTACAGTATGAAAAATAATTAACTATAGAACGTACAATATGGGCAATTACAAAGAACCCTGTTTAACTTTTAATTGTTACAACAACTTATAAGGGGATCATTCAAACAAGGCCTTTAAGTGTTCACAAGCATTTTCAGTTTCTACCTCAATATTTGCTCTCGATCATACTGCATGTGTATGCCAATCTTTCCCTTTTATACTGAAATTCTTCTTAAACTTTCTTTTCATGAATAATTCCAGTTTAACAAAGTCTGTGATTTTCTTTTGATACAAAATAATGTGCAGGAAAAAGCACTCCCTTGATTAAGAAAAAGTATTAGTTAGTGGTTCTTTTTTGGACAGTCAAAAATCTCAGGAAAAACTCCACGGAACTGTTCTTTTTTAACAGTTAGAATGCCTTATTTATATATTTTAAAAACTCTGAACAGTTTCCGCATCAAGAGAGCTCATGACGATCATATAACAAAAAGGCATTTTAGTTTTTCTTCTAAAAACCTTTTTACTTTGAGACATTCTTGTCAGTGATACCAAATGGCACTCCTTTGTCTCTCAGTGCTCTAAGTGTTGTCCTTTAGCAGGATCATTATCTACCAGGTCAGACACACTTTATGTAAACATGAAATATATTTCTCCATCTGTCACTAAATGGATTCAGTGTACGTTGAATGATGGAGCAATTAAGGACTCAGTCATCCTTGTTATACCAGCAGGAAATGAATAAATATAGATTTACACTGCTTACAAGTCCTCCCTCTCCTTCTTGTCTCTGTCTCTCTTCTCACACAGGCCCCCCTACACACACATGCACGCACGCACGCACGCACGCACGCACACACACACACACACACACACACACACTCACTCACTCACTCACTCACTCACTCACTCACTCACTCTCTCACTCACACACATCTCCCCATATGGAAGATGTGTGTGAGTGAGAGAGTGAGGAAGATGCAGTGCTGGTAAAGGCGGGCTATGTTCCCGGGTCTGGACTTGGGAAGAGCAGGTGTACTGCTGTCAACAGAGGCTCATAAATACTCGACCAGTGAAGGGAGATGGATTACATGTTTATGTCATCATATTTAAGACTCTCTGTCAGCAAACACTTTATTGACCCTATAATATCATGCCCAAGAAGACCATTTTTTTCCCTTACTTAATATTTTTTGCTAACCAGTAACCAAAATAGTCAATCAATTTAAAATGAGATGCTTCAATTATTTCAAAATTATTTTTTAAATTAAGCAAAGCTTCTGGCCTTTGCTTACACGCTTTTGACAGAAGAAGTAACAGTTTTATTGCTGTTGAAAACATCTTAAACAAATATTTACACAACAGTGACATATTTACCACTGTGCATGTCCTTATGTCAGTGTCACATGTCACTCAGCAGACATGAGACACTGCTGTGTCCAAATAAAGGCTTCAACTACTATCCTGACCACAGGTTTCATTCCCCTGTTATCACCCATAATCCTTTGCAGTGTCGTTAAAGACTCCATATATTCCTGCTCAGGCCTGGATCACTGTGTATTCTGCATGCTTAGAATAAGCCCAAATCTTCTCCAATTACACCTCCTCCCACGGATTGTTCGGTGTCACTCGCCATCTGCAGGCTGGATAGGGTGATTCTGCGCCTGCAGTGTAAAAGGACACTTCTACAGTTCTTTTGGCATTTAGTGTGACAACTCAATTTAAACTGAAGGACATAGCCGGACAGCACAAGATGATAAAAAAAAATCTAGCTCAAGCGCTAACCCCTAGTTTTGGCTTGTTCTAAGCCTCTGTTGCACAACAGAAACATACTTAAGTAAACTACAGCAGATAATAGAATTAAACTATGAGGCTTCTTAACTGTCTAGCCGATCAGACTGAAGGCCTGAAACCAAAGATGCATCATTCATTCATCTGACATTTGGATGCAGAAGCTGTTGAGATATCAGATTATGAACAACCCAGACATTGAGAGCACACATCAATCATTGCTCCTATGTGAAAATAGAAAGTGGAACAAGCTCACATTTTGCTCCTCCAAGAAGACTTTCAGATCCACAACTGTATCACATCCTCTTATGTACTGCTAAGTGCAGTGAAAAAAGAGTTGATGATACTTAAACACTGTCATGTAAGCAGTCAGAGAGGACTGGTTGACCTCATAGGGGTCTGTAGGTTCATGATGCCTCAGATGAGCAAAAATTTGAAAATCATCATCTTCACTTTGAAGGAAACACCATCTGTCCATCTCTGTGTCTCATTTCCCTTCTTTGTTGTTTTGATATCTTTCTTTTTTCTTTTTGGGACCAGAGGTGGACTGAATGGTGTAATTGTTGCTTCCTGACAACAACATCCTGATGCTGTCAGGGTGTGTGAAGCAGAACTCCAGCATCAGTGATTTTGTTGCCAGGGGGATGACTAAACAAGCCGGGACTTCCTCAAGTAAGAGTTGCAAATGCAGCATAATGGCAGCTACAATAAAGTGTTTTTGTGTGTATAACAGGCGAGGTATTGAACTGTTATGTCATACATTTATGTTAATGTGCCATTTTAATCTCATAGTCAAATTCATGAATAAACCATAAATAGATTGGAATATGCCTTGGTGAGAGCTTTGCTGCAGTTCTCTTTTCTGCCTGCTATCCTGGCTTCAACCTCTAGAGGGAGCTAACTTTCAACATCACTGTAACTGTATCTGACTAATTAGAGACAGGGGGCTTCCTGAATTTAACACACAAACACAATATACACACTTATATTAATATAATAATAATAATAATAATAATAATAATAATAATAATAAAACACTTATTATATGAATAAAAAAACACATAGAACATTTTTCTCAAAATGTCCACATATACTCATTTTTTAATTTTCCATTCCTTGCTCAAGAATTGAGCATATTTTATAGTCCCATCTATTTCTTTAAAAATAAAAATTGAAAAAACTGAAAGACTATTGTGGTTTATTAGGGTGGCTGTGGCTCAGTTGGTAGAGTCATTGTCTCTCAACCGGAAGGTCAAGGGTTCAGTCCCCAGCTCCTGCAGCTACATGTCCGATGTGTTTTTGAGCAAGACTCTTAACCCTGAATTGCTCCCGCCGCTTCAGCTGCGGGCTTAGATACTTCTGATGGTCTCAATACATAGCAACCACTGCCATCAGCTTCGAGTAGCCAGAAGACTCAAGACCATTTACCGTTTTTTCATGTTTCTAACATTTGTTTTAAAACACACAAACATAAATGTATCCACACTTGCACATATTGCATTGTAAAAAAAAAGCCTTCTGCTAATAAAGGCAAATCTCAATAAGATAAATGAATTTATTCTGTTCTGATCACAATTGTGACTGTAAGGATCACAATATACATTACAACAAGATTAGGTCCTGGCTTTAGAGTGAACTCAAATCAGTAAATGAACAATTTATTAACACTAAATAGATTAAATTACTTCGCAAAATTGAAATATGTAGGCCTAAATGAGTTGCTGTGGTAACATCAACAAATAAACAGTGAAACATGTAATACTTAACTGTAGAACCTTTTTAACATCTTGTAGCTCATTTGGTTGACTGTTGGTTCAACTGATCTCTGATATTGAACCTTAATACACCATCTGAAACATTGAAATGAGTGCAAAAAAATGGGCCCACATGTGTATGATAGGTCTTTATACAGATTCTTGTATTACAATTTTCCTACACTTTTTTAAAATTCCCTTGTTTAATAACACACACACACACACACACACACCGCACGCACACACGCACGCACGCACACAAACACACACACACACACACACACACACACACACACACACACACCGCACGCACGCACGCACGCACGCACACACACACACACACACACACACACACACACACAGGCACACACACAAAATATGTTTGTTTGACTGTTCTTTTTTTATTATTATTTTTTTACTGCTTTATCCACACTGAAATGTGTATGAAGTGTGAAGCTGCAGGTGTTAATTATAAAGAATGATGTATGTTAGTTTTGGTCTATGTCACTTTGACATCTACTGTGCTGTTAATCATTCAGTCAGCTGTTTTACAGAGCAGATAAGTTATTGATCCCCATCCTTCACTCTGCTGCTGCAGAGGCTGGCAGCGCCTAGGGAGTCTACTGTAAATGTGAGCTCTTTGTCCTTTCTCTGTCCTCACATCCTCCCTCATCTCCTCCTTTTCATCACCTTCCTTCACTCTCCTTTAATCCCCACTTAACTCCTCTATCTATTCCCTTTTTCCCCTACCCCCCCTTATTTTTCACTCTCTATACCGCCTCTAGTCCATACTCTCCTCTCTCTCTTATTCGGTGCATTCCCATCTCTCCTCTTTCTGTCCATATGTTCTGCTTGTCTCTTCCAGCGTCCTCTATGAGGTTTCTTTCCTGCAGAAAAAAGCCAGAGGGATGAGTGGGGCTCACAGAATGCAAGGTAAGATGAGAAAATACTGGTGTCATGCATGCACAGTGGATGCAGAGAGACTAAGGTTGTTGCAACATATTTTGCAGCGTCATGATGCAGCAGAATTGTAATGAAATGTATTTCAGTTGAATAGCATGTTTCTTTACTTCTGTTTGCAGAGTTTAAATACTGCAGAGAGGGAGCTACGTTGGTGATTTCATTGGAGGGTTTAAACTGGCTTTCTAAAAGGAGATGCAAGGACAAAAGACTCATAAAAAGGTATTATTCTGATTTCTGACTTTGTCTATAAGCACACTAAAAGAGTGTAGGCCTCTCTTTTGTATGAGGTACTAAAGTTGTCTTTTGTGTAGGCTACTTTCTGTCTAGAGAAGTTATTATCATCTGTGGTTTTCTCTGAGCGCTCCACCTGTAACACAGTAAAGTGTAAATTTACCTGAAACAGGGCAGATTACAGGCTTCATGGCCTATCGCATGCCTGTGTGTGTGTCTTTTAGTGCGTATGTGTGCGTGTTTTGACATCCTTTACGTCACAGCTGCTGTGAGTCAGCTCCTCTCTTCCTTTCCTGAGTCACTCATGCAGCCGTTGCTTGGTGACTGCAGAGTGCTGAAAGTTTCCGATTGCGTCTTTGTCTCCGTGGATGGACAGGCCCCGATATTTATTCAGGCTCAGGATTGAGTGGCCAAATAATGTATGTGTTTGTGAGCATGTGTGTGTGTGTGTGTGTGTGTGTGTGTGTGTGTGTGTGTGTGTGTGTGTGTGTGTGTGTGTGTGTGTGTGTGTGTGTGTGTGTGTGTGTGTGTGTGTGTGTGTGTGTGTGTGTGTGTGTGTGTGTGTGTGTTTCGGTTTCAGCCAGTAGACCAAAGGCTGACAAATCAGTTTTAGTACATCCTGTCAGTGTCGACAGGATGTTTGTGCCCTACAGACAACCTTTTAATGTATATTAATGACCTCTTAATAGTTGTTTAATGGATTAAAAAAGGCAAAGCTGACACTGACATGGATAATATTTATGTAGGAGATTTTTTTTAGACAAAGTCTAGATATTATGGTAGGTCAAAGTGTCCGAAGCAAATGCTTGTTGAATTGTGCAATGCCATAGGATATGTCATAACTGACACATTACATAATAATACTTCAAATACATTAGTGGTATATGCCACTCAACTGATAAACCCAAATAAGCTTTGTGTCCAATAATATTAACCAACCCTGCAGATGCCATTTAAAAATAATTAATTGTATTACTGTTATATTGTATGATAACCCCTTTAAGTGTCACTTTCAGTTTCCTCACTAAAAGTTGTAACCAAGCTAGCTTGGCAGATTGATCTTAATAGTTCTATATTATGGAGATACCACTGGTTCAAAACTGTTTGTAAATGCGTAAATAGATGCTCAAATCCGTACACATATCTGCAAATATGTTGACCTATTTGTAAATGCATATAGTTGTTAATGACTGAGAAGACTACAGCTGTGTCTGCTTATGTACACTCACTACTTACAGTAGTGCACTACTGTAAGTAGTGAGTGAAAATTGGTTATATATTGGAGGTACCAACAGAGGCGTTATATGGGAAATACTGGATCAGTGGATTCAGCGAGGAAGAGCAGCTCTGTGTGTGTGTGTGTGCATGTCTGACTGTGTGTGTATGTGGAGCTCCAGCTTTACCATGCTCTGTAGCACTTCTGCCACGCCGTAATGCAATGTGAATTCACAGACTGGGACACCAATATTATACCGTTGCGGACTCAATATGAATGTCTTAAGGCGTAAGCTTCGTTATGATGCAGTTGCAGAATTGCACTCTAAAAAAGGGCTTTTGTGAGGTTCTGGTTTGATTAAAATGATTCCTTAATTAAAGACAACAAGTGACCAGTGAGGCTGGGCGGACGGAAATATTCCTCTTCAGGCCTTTGAGCCTAAACAAAACAGGGCAAACAAACCCTTGCCACAGAAATTTGTGTATTGCATTACACATTTGTGGATCTTGCATGGCAGAAGTGTTGCGTCAAGTTTGGGGACATTGGATGGCTTACCAGTTATGTTGCGCGCACCCATGTAAGGAGGCTGTAGTCCTCGTTGCAGGGGTTGCGGGTTCTAAAACCGACCCCACTCTCTCCTCCCAACAGATAAAGGCAAAAAGCCCCCCCCCCCCCCCCCCCCCCCCCCCCAAAAAAAAAAAAGTCAAGTGGGAACAGACGGCAATTTAGAGATTTACCTCAGTTGTAACTAACTTCAGCTTGTAGAGCAAAAACACATGGACTTTTCAGCCATTAGTAAATATGTATGCATTTACAAAAGTATATGGATCTGTGCATGCATTTCAGGACCTATTAACACATTTGCATCTTTTTTATGCTTTTGCAAACAGTTTTGGTACAATAATAGCTCCATAAAAAAAACCTTTTCAAATTTGAACGAGTGAGCTAAATTCTGCTACCGACACCATGTACACCTTCACTTATCTCGCTGTGAGTTGTTATCAGAGGAACAATGGACAAAATAATATGACCTGAGATTTTATTATCATTACGATCAGAATGCTGCTTCTTATTTTATTGAATACTAAAATGGATTTAAAAGGTTTTAATATTCCTTACTTGTGTTGGTTAAAACACAGGGATGAGAAGCTCCAGTTGTTGATGCCATCTGATGAAGAGCTGCAGCCAATCACCTGCTTCTGTGTCCACAATAAGAGACGATGTACAGACCCTCAAATACAGAGAAAAAACAGTGACCCCCGATCAAGCTTTTTGACATGGCCTCCTCTCTCTTACCCCCCTCGACATGGTTATCTTCCCATGGAGCCTACCACTCGGTCAACATGCACTTCTTTTGTCCCAGACTGTCCAATGGAGGGCCAATGGACAAGACCCATTGTAGATATAATGGACATCATCAGGTTGATCACAAAGGGTCTAAACATTATGCACCAGCAGGATGCTGCAACAATGTTTAATAGGTTAATCATTTTCTGTAATGAAGATATACACCTCGAACTTTATGGTGACATCTGTATCGATGAAGATTGTAGGACATCTTTAAAGGATACTGGATGGCATTTAAGTGATAACAACGCGTCAAGTGATTTAAAAAACTCCACTGCCAACCAGCTTCACAATCTCAACGCCAACACCAACAACTCTCTGGAGATTCACAAAGATCTTCAGAAATCCTCTCCAATCTGTGATTCTCTAGGAGATTTGTTGAGGAAGAACAAGAAAGCAACAAAGAGGAAGAGTGTGTCCTTTGATGATGATGTTATGGTCTACTTGTTTGATCAGGTACTGTTCCCATGTTGTCTGTTTATCTACAGTATAGCATGTGGGTTTTGTTTTGCACCAAAGATTTAGGGGTTAACTACTTACTGATCTAATGCTATTTTAGGAGAGCCCCACCTTGGAGCTGCATGCTGGGCCCTACGTATCTCAGCCAAGCCACAACTTCAACCTGCCTGAGGCCACAATAGAAGACACTGGTACTATATTGATGGACTAAATTAATGGTTTTGTATGTTTAACACATTAACAACATTACTGTTGAACATTTTGCATTGTTGGAAAGTTACTAAGAAAAAAGGTAATGTAAATGTTAAGTTGTAAAGTAGCATTTTTTTATATATTTTGAGGTGTTTATACTCACTAACAAGTTGGTATATACTACTTCAAACCGTAGACTGTATAATAAGTTTGACGGCACAATAGCCGACGTGACTTAGGCCAAAAGATTTAGTGGACCTCCTGCTGTTTGGCTGCATTATAGGTCATTAACCTTGTTTCCTCTGTGTTAACAGATAGGACATGGGTAAAACTATCAGATCAAAATGCATGTCGGAAACATTTTGGCAATCCCAGTTTTCATCATGATAGTTAGCTATTATTGCGCTATTTTGAGTTCAAGTTTCTGAGAAGTTCCTTCTTAACTAGTTATTTAATGCTATAAAATTCCATAATTGACAGCTCTGTTGATGAATGAGGCTCCTCAGCACTGTGTTCACAGCATTAGTAGTGTACAGCAGAAAAAGTGAGAGTAAATGTACAAACACCAACACAAGTTGGGTTTGAATTTCCAAAACTATGAGTATCCGCTTCAAACCGACACAGAGACAGTTCTGCTGTGGACTCTATCCACCTGAGGGATTTTTTGCCATTTTAACAGTATGTGTGCTTTCATTAGCGGAAGTGGCGCAGTGATATATTGGAAATTCGCAATGTGTGAGCGCTCGTCTTGGATATATTCTGCCTTCATCCTGTTCAATGGGAGAAGGCTGAGGCACGCTGTCTATTTGTACAGTCTATGCCTCAAACTGAAAAGCCCCTCACAGTTTAAAAGATCAGGGTGGTAAACTAAAGAAGTTAGCAAACTTTAATGTTCTGCTAAACCCAGATGCTTCAGGCTGTTAACACTTTATTGTCACTGACTGTGTATTTGCTTGTTTGTGCCTGCAGGCTTGGAGTGGGACGACGACTTCTCTGCTTTGGAGAACAACTGCCATTTTCAACATGCCAGACACTCTCAGCTCTCCACCTTTTCCCTGCAGACACAGAGCTGCACTGCAGCGTCCAGGCTAGAGCGTTTCTCTTTATCCCAAACCTGCCTGTTCCTCACACATGTCACTGAGTCAGACCTTGAGCTATGAGATAGAGGGGTTAATTCACCATTTTTGCACAGCAGCCCTATTACATTGGATGTCCCGCCTAGGGTCGGAGGTTAAAGTTTGGGTATGTGACATGTGACATGTTTCTTTTAGCTGTTTTCATTAAGTTTATGATCCAAAATGAGATTCCTTTTTTCGTAATGACTTAACCTCTGATCTTCCAGAAGATCCATACTTTATCTTTTTTAAAGCAGTGTTGAATTCAAACAGGAAGTAAAGTACTTTAATCTTAAAACAGTATGCAAAATAAAATCCTTACAATTTTTATTTTTAAATGCAAAATTTGGGAATTTCAAACAATGCAATTAATAATGTCATTAATCACATTAACTGCAAAAATGATAGCGATTAATGGTGATTACATTTTTTTTAATCATTTGACAGTCCTAATTACACAATATAACCTTATGATATTTGAATTTGCATGTGTTAGGATATATACAGTATATACTGCATGCATTCAACAACCTCCTGAGTCCTTCCTAAAATTATGTTAGCTAGCATTTTCATAGCTTTAACTATGTTAGCTAAACCAAAATTTTGGGATTATCAAACAAACTATTATCATTTCACCACTTCTGGATTAAAGAGGAGATGAAAAGACAAGGAGAACTGAATTTTAGGAAAGACATTGGGCCATATTTCAAACAAGTTATTTAAAACCCATTAGTAATATTTGACAAAAGCTAACTACAACTTCTTCATACCCAACATATGTAAGCTAGCTATTATTACCTTAGTTGGGCATTTAATTTAAGTTTAACAATAGCTATTGTCAGCATTCAATTAATAGATAACATATTTTTTTATGGTAGCTTACTTCACGTTAGCTAGGAATTCAATCTCAAGCTTCTGCTACTTGCTTGTATTAATTGCCTTTCCTGTTGTGTAGCACTATAAACAGCAATAGCTTTCAGCCACTGACAAGCTAACTGTAGCTTTATTGTTGGACTGTGATGGCTTGTCATTTAGTTGGTTTAACTTGAAATAGGGCCAAGTTCTGTACAGATTTTCACAGTTTATTGTCTTTTCAGTTGCTGATAAATTTAGAAGCTGTGAAATACTAATAGGCTATGACAGATTCTATAAATTATAAAAAGCTGAATCACATTAATATAGCAGGCTATAACATGTTTTAGACTTCCTACACTGACCATAATGTCTGAGGAAAATCGATGCTTTGTGAATATGTTCAATGCCACACGTGTAAATTGTAGGTGCTGATTTTTATAACACAGTGGTATTGGTAGCCTTCATTTAAAGGCCATCTCACTGTCACCATGGTCAAATGTGACATCCACACTTGTTTTTCTTTCAGACTGACGGCCTTGACCTAATGGAAAATCTGACGAAGATCTCGTCCTCATCTCTTACTCCTCTCCAGCCTCCCCTCCTTCCCCTTTTATGATGAGTCAGGGACGTAAACAGCTCTTTCTCAAAACACCTGCCGTTCATGACATCACAGCCACGCAGGACAGTGTGACAGTGCTTTCAGGCTTCTGACACAGTTGCTGAGTATGATGTGATAACACAGCCTGGTTGTGTAACAGAGCTGGTACCTTTCCAGCTGCATAACTCTTCATAAGATGCCTTTCATGTCATGTTGTGTCCTTGGACCTGAGGTGTGAAATAGAACATGAAATGTTTAGGAGTTCAATAAATTATAATCTGTGTCAATCCATATTTTTTATTTTTGTTTTAGTTAAGTAGTTTTTAAGTTGTACAACTCCAAAGTGTGTGTTGTTTTTCAATTTGTTTTGCTCACAGAGTTTTGCTTGTGAAGGCCCTGTTTGCTTGCCTCATTACTTGAGTGTGTTCAGCTCAGAATTTATCAGCGACTTCGACTGAATAAACAGTGTAAGTCTAAGCCTGAGGGCCAATGGAAGCAGAAACTGAACAAACTACAAGTAAAAGATAATGTTCCCACAGAGCCAGCGAGGTTTGGTTGATTAGATACAGTGTACCTGCGGAAAAAGGAAACCTGGCAAGACCAATCTAACACACACACACACACACACACACACACACACACACACACACACACACACACACACACACACACACACACACACACACACACACACACACACACACACACACACACACACACACACACACACACACAGACACAAACACACACAATGTTTTTCAAGGACACCAAAAACTGCGTGCCTCTGGGAGCTTCACACCTGTACATTATTGTTGCCATGAGACGGTGGTGAAATTCAGTGTTAATGTGTCTAAAGGCCATATTCTACAGAGGTTCAATGTAATCTTTGATCAAAATACTTTATAAACATGTCATTTTTTAACTAAAGGCTAGTTTAAAGTTTGATGTTATTAACTTAAAACGTTCACATAGATTACCTATCATAGGTTTTCTTTAATGTGAAAGCTTAAAAAAAAAAAAAAAAGCAAAAGTATTTTAGTTTTTAGCAATTATCTTCAGAGAAAATACTCAAAAAACGATTCATCAACAGTTTTTACTCATTCATCGAATATTCAATTAACTGTTGCATCACTGCTGTGAAGCTAAGCCTGCTTGCTGCTAGCTTAATCACTGTGTTTCTTCAGTGTAACTTGCTTCTACTTTACCTCTGATGCTGGCACAGAGGTGCGACGACTTGACCCCACCATTGTGCGTCAGTGACATTGAGGAAAAGACGTAAAAGGGGTGTAAATATCTCACCCTGAACTGTGCGTATCAAAGGGAACTGTTACTCCATAATTCCACCTTTTCTTATGAAATTTAAAAAATAATGGCAAAGGACATTTAAGGAATGCACCCGGTCACAGGTTTTCATGTTATATAATGTGCAACTTCAGTCAGAAAAAGGAAATATGTTGCCAGAAACTGAAGTAATACTACTTTTTTTCACTAAACAATTTAAACCATTTTTCCTTGTTAATTCATTTAAAATATTACTTCCTGTTGCTAAACATTTACTTTAATCCGCAAGCTGTTACTCATGATATTCCCTCAGTGTGTCCCAGTGACTTACAATGTGATTGAAAAGATGAAACATTCAGGGAGAAGACCTATAGTAAAAACACACTGTCATCTTGATAATTAGAGAGTCGAACTAACACAGCTTCTTAATTTAGCTGGGGTTTTGGGGATATTTTCAGCTAAGTAGCCTACTTGCTTTAAGACTTCATCTAATGCTAAAAAACCCTAGAGATTTAAGAAAAGCTACAAGACTGTGGGGTGTGTTGACCACCACTGTATAAATTATGCAAAACATAATTTAACCATATGTAGACCTATTTCTCAGTGACCTGACACCACCCTACATCTACTTCATTGTCTATCACAGCAGGAAAGGGCAATAATCCTAACTGCCAACAGTGTTTGGGCCCCCAGGTCAAACAGACAAAGTGTGATTACTGTAGATGACACAAGTTAAGGGGTGTGTTGGCTTAAGTGTAGTCCTTGTTTGTTTGTTATCTTAATTCAGTCCAAAGTAGTGTGGCTGTATCCTGTGGTACAACTGTCAGTACAGGGAAACAACAATCCAAAGCAAAAAACAAACAAACACTTTGTCTGATAGAAGTAAATAATGTGACACAGTTTGAGGGAGGCTTAATTGTTTCTGTACATTCAGGTGTAGCCTGGAGGACTGTATTCAAATGAAGCGGTAGAAGGTGATAAGCCTCCATGGAAATTATGTTAACTGCTTGGAGTAAAAGGAGTGAACGAGGAACCAAAATGCAGTGTTTCTGACTTGGTTAATTTTGCCATTTTACTTATTATAGTTGGCTGAAAAATCATTTTAGCTCTGTTGCAACTGAGTAATAAATAAATATAAAAGTGCTACATTTGGGACATTTAGGCTTCTGTTGTGTTTAGGGGTCGTAACAGGCAGAGCAGTCGAAAAGTGATTCAAGGGCTCATGTTTAAAGCAAACAGCAAATGTGTAAAAATGTACAAAAAAAGGTATTCCTTTTTTTTTTAATACCGGAAGCTGTTTTGAAAATAATAACTTGTATTTCTATTCTATGTAGGCCTGAAAAAGCAGTAGACCTACATAAAGACATGCATAACATAAACAACTGCAAAAACTATATAGCAGCTTTATGAATCCAAAAAACTATCAGATGCGATCAGATTTGGCATGTAACACTATTTAAATTATGTTGCCCGTATTTTTGGCCTTGTATGTAAAACGATACTTTTGCTTGTGATGAAGAACTTTTAAAGCTAATTATTGCCTTTTCCTCAAAATCTATAAAGCCGGTTTTCAGTTAAAATGTTTGGTACTTGTGGGCAGAGCGCTGAGCTTAAGGGGAGTGTGTTCTGCTCTCTGATTGGCTCAGCAGCGCTACGTGTACATCAGTCAGCTAACAGGTAGCTCACATGTGACAGTTATCTGCGTGTGAGTGAGTGTGTGATTGTGTGTGTGTGTGTGTTTCAGACGCACGGAGCCGCTCTGCTGCTCTTTCTGCATGATGCTGCTTTCAATGACCGGCTGCATGGTGCTGATTTCTTTGTAAACACACAGGAAGGAGAAACGTTACTTTAAGGTGAGACTTTACATTTCTTTTTTTCTTTTGATTTTATTAACTTTCATGTTTCAACTACAGTGAATGAAAGTGTTGCTGTCATATCAGTTAGGCTACTAAACCACCGTTTGTGTGATTAGGTTATACAAATAAAGTAATCGTGTTTCATTTTAAGTAGGCAACTATGTAAAACAGAAAGTTTTAGCAGGCTTACATAATCAGCACATTCAATCAATAGCTTTATAGACATTACCGTTGCTAGAACCCCTCTTAAATTAGCCAAAAACCACAACTAGCAGCCAATTTAAACATAATGTTTGGACTTAAGAATTAAAATATTGAAATGAAAAATATAATTTGTTATCCAAACTTCTCGTGGTTAAAGAAAGTTTAAAAAGTTTGACGTTTAAGAGCCTTGGAGATGAATTTGCTAAGTTCTGGCTGGTCTCTGTGTTTTTGTGAGTGTAACCTTGAAATGGGCATTACCACAGTCTGTGGGGATAAGAGAGTGGTAGATTAACACACCAACATCATGGAGTTTTCACACTGCACCAGTCTGATAAGATACAACAGGATACAATGTTGTTTTAAAATGGAGAGAAGCTCACTGGCTGTCTGAATGGGAGATTTCAGGGATTTTCTATGTTACAAGTTCAACTTTTTCGTACGTCTTTAACTTTCCCGTCTTCTACTCCAGGACTGTTGAAGCTGTGAGATCTTTACTGCCACACAGAAAAAGAAGTTGAAGGAGGCAGCAGAATGAGGTCCAAAGGGAAGGCTACCAAACCATCCAGAATGACCTGGTCTGATCCTGAGCCTGATCCAGAGCTAGAACCAGACACTGAACCAGGCTCTAGCGAGCAGGAGGGCTCAGAGGCCTCTGTCCGGATCGGCAGCTCCTGGAGAGGGTCCCTGAGGAGCAGGGGCCGCAAGCGGCAAGGAGGAGCAGGAGGAGGAGGCCGGAGACGCAGGCAGCATGGCTCCAGCAACAAGGAGCGCAGCATCAGACGACTGGAGAGCAACGAGAGGGAACGCCAACGCATGCACAAACTCAACAACGCCTTCCAAGCGTTACAAGAGGCCATCCCCCACGTCAAGACTGACAAGAAGCTGTCCAAGATCGAGACCCTGACCCTGGCCAAGAACTACATCAAATCCTTAACCAGCATCATCCTGGACATGGGGGCCTGCCTGCCTGCTGAAGGGGTCCCATCAGAGGCCAGTGCTGCCAAGCTGCTCCAGTGCTACCAGCAGCACCTGGAGGAGGAGGGGGAGGCAGATCTCACCCAGTACCTCACCCATGTGCACAGCTTGAGCCAGCGCAGTTAACAGAGGCAGAATGTGGTTTTGAAACCAGAAGAGACTCCAGGAAGTGTTTTTCCAAGGCAGAGAGAGGCTTTGGAAGAGCTTTTGGGGGCATATATCAAAGGATATCCAGTTTGTTCTGAATCCAAACTGCTCTGGGATCTGGTCTGAGATGGGGTGCTCTGTTTGCTGTAACAGATCCTAAACCTATTACAGTTGCCCATACCAGACAATAGTAGTAGAGGCAATGTTCATAACTTGCCCTTCATGCAAAGTATGGATGACCATACATCTAGAGGGCACAAAGAATGATAACGGGACAGTGAAAAACCACATGGATCATGGTTAGAAAGTGTAAAAAAGACTCTTTTATTATTGCACTTTTTCAATGAAGGGGCTCTCTGTCTCTTATTTCTCATTTTCTTAGGTTTAAGCGGTGCAGGAAAGTTGTTCTCTTTTGTGTTATCTTGTGATCTTCTCATTTGTTTGCTGTTGAGAAACCTGCCGAGCACAGCCTCTAGTCATAACTGTCACGTCCAGGAAGAGAGGAAAGACAAGCAGGTCTAAATATTGAAATTTAGAGGCTTGCAAGAGTGTTTGCTCATTTCTTCAACTTCAAAACACGATCAACTTGTCTTTTCACATGTTGTGCATTATAGCCAAAAGGCAAGGATGTTTTAAGTGTTTGTTATTTGACTTTTTGTGTCTCTTGAGTGTCGTGAGGCAGGATAATGAGGTGATAAAAGATCAGGAGTAGAGGGTGTATCATCAATAAACACATTTATTTATTGACAAGGACTATTATTTTCGTCATGCATGACACACGAGAAATGTTTACCACAATGTTGAAAGAACGGTGGTGTTATAGTAACACATAGAGATGTTATTGACAGATACTAAAGACTGATCTCTGTACACTTTCAACATTTCAAAGCTGCTTCATATTGAACTTACATTATGATGCGAGGGAATTTAGACAGGTGTTAACGTAAATTAATGCCAGAACTGATAAACATCATCAGTGGGGTCGCTTTATAAATATTATTTGAGCTGCATTTTTACCAAATGTCTCTTTGTCAAATGTACAAACACTACCCCACTTTATTATATCACCACTTGAATGAGTGTATGATACTCATATTTTACAGATTTACAGGTATTTTACAAATAAAGCATTTTGAATGTCTTCTTCGGCTTGCTCGTACATATAATTACCATCAGTACAAAGGAAGTTGGCAGCATGCAAATGCAAACATTCTCCTGAGAAAAGAGGAAGGTTCAGTTTAAGCTTTTCGGCCATAAGACTTTTACAATAGAATTCACACTTTTTCAATCTTCACATCACTTGTTTGCACTTACTCCTTGGAAACAACATGAATATCTTTAAAACATCACTCAGCTGATGGTACAAAGCTAGCAGCGACCACCATAGGTTAATGAAACCAGGGCAGGTCTTTGTACGGGTGCTACATCCTGGCATTAAAAAAAAGACACATCCAATTGTATGGAAGGCAGTGGGAAATCTTCTTAATGTCCTAAAAATAAGTTTAGTCTCAGTTTGACCATTGTAACAGAAAAGGCTTGAATGGGTTTTGGGTTGTCTGCCTTAAACAGCAAGTTTCTAGCCAGGTTTCCCCTCGCCCGTTTAAATTCAGCTTCACACAGTTTTCGTCACATTACCCTAAATTAGACAAGTTACACAAGTTCAAGTTCTGAACACATGACAACAAGCTAGTGCTGCAGCTGTAAAGTCACATTGCTAAAAATCGTCTGTATTCATAGATATTAGGGGGGAAAATGGCATTGTTTGGAAAAAAAGAGCTCATTTAGGCTTCAGTAAGACTATTCAGAAACCTAAATAATACAAAACAAACAATAAAAAGGAGCCAGTGAAGACTGGATCGAACATCGTCCTGCCAGCTCGATCCAGTCTTCACTTTTACTTCTGTTGTCCAGAGAAATCACTTGGTTGGTACATTTGTTAGCCTGTTGCCTGCAGGCTAAGGTAAAAAAATATTTTTACTTTAATCAAAGTAGCAGCCCAGGAGCTGACAGCTCAGCAGAACTGAATTATTTTCACTTTAAAAAAAAGATTAAAAAGCGATCATCTTCACCTTTCATGTGATGTTCTAAACACAGGAACTCAAACAAACATCAAAATATAAATGCATTAAGACCATCGTGTTCATGTCTGTGACTCAGGACAAACAGAGATGGTAAAAAATGAGACAACAATGCCCGTACTGAGGGGAGGAATGGTTGGTGAAATGAAAAACATTGATGTTAAAGACTAGTGGCTTGTTCGAGGAGAAAGAGGCAGTGTGAGCGCAGCATTTAAGATTGTTCTGAATGTTCATTCATTTAAGTCACATTTTCTGAAACACTGAGTGCAGTGATATAAAGACTACCGACTGTGCTGCCACTCCAGTGTGTAAACGGGTGCTTTAAACAAAAGAACAGTACCTCAAAGGTAAAGTGGTTTTAGGTTTAGTATAAACAGTAGGCGTGCACTTAGTGTTTAAGTGTTTAGCATCTAAAAGCATAGCAGTTGACCTCTGTGTTCCTGAGGAGGGGGGGGGGGGGGGGTCTACATTTGGGCTGACAGTTCTGTTAGAGAGGGAAGACG
This sequence comes from Tautogolabrus adspersus, assembly GCA_020745685.1. Classification (NCBI taxonomy): domain Eukaryota; kingdom Metazoa; phylum Chordata; class Actinopteri; order Labriformes; family Labridae; genus Tautogolabrus; species Tautogolabrus adspersus. The sequence goes on along the minus strand of CM036554.1, from coordinate 9,022,609 downwards.
GGGGGGCTCCATGGAGTTCCCTCTTACTGTGATGTGGTCCCATCCACCCTAAAGACAGACAGAGAGAGAGAGAGAGAGAGAGAGAGAGAGAGAAATAAGCTCCAGGAAAGTGTTTCATACGTTTCCATGATTACATTACAGCCTTCTACACCACGACCCAACATAAGTTCTAATTCTAATTTTTCATAATTCTAATTTGGTCAAACCTACAAACAGCACTGTTAAGTGTCAGTGTAGTTTCTTTGGTGGCTCACCCCGATGCCGTAGTCCCATGACTGTCCTTTAGGCTCCATCAGTTGGACTCCGAGTCGATGACAAACTGTTCCACAGCTCAGACTGCGGCTGCCCTGAACTTTGTCTGCTATGATCCACACCTACAACCCAAAAACAACAACATGACTAAAGTTACCCACAAAAAATGATTGTTTCGAACCTCAAAGAGGTGTTTCTACTTATTTCATGTGTAGACGCATGCGTAGAGAAATTATTCATTAAAGAAGCTAACTTTCATGTTAGAAGCTCTGAATACTAAAAATAAATACGGTCAAGACTGAAACCTCAAAGTCTCAGGGTCATGCTTAACACCACATAAATCTAGAAAAGCAACCAGAGTGGCACCACACAAAAAAAAGGCTAAGAACGGTTAAAAATATAAAACTGTGACATCTACAGCTATGTTTACTTAAATACAGACAGTAACAAACTGTGACTAAAAGTTCAACATGGCAGTGCTGAATTCCTGGTACTGACCTGGTCCAGAGGTCCTACAGAGACCTTACGCACATTATTAGAGATGTGTTCCCAGGAGGAGCCCTGAGGGTAGCTGGGGGTTACACCCTGCCGGTACCACAGGTTACCTGGGCAACAGAAAAATCAAAATCTCTCCGCCAACAAACATTGATATCAAGCCTCTATCCATTAATATAAGGGTTTCCTTAAATGTGAGCTATAAAAACTAATCAAAACTCTTTACTGTTTTCATCTACGGTGTAAACAGAAGTCCTCCCAACAGACACCTGCTTCAGCTTCTGTTTGGATGGAGAGGGGATGTGGTACCAGCTGTCTCCTGCAGAGGGAGATACACACAGAACTCTTGCATATGTGGAAAGCACCCGTATTTGCAGTATCAGAGGCTGAAAAGTTTTGTTTCTGTACCTTGGATCGTTCCAAAGCAAACTTTAATCTTAAAATTCAACAGAAGCATGAATTAAATTCTCAGTACTTCCAGCAGAAAATCTAAGTTGCTATAGGCCCACTGACCTGCCGGGTTTTGTGAAGAGACTGATCCTCTGTAGAAGGCAGAACCATCTCTGGCGATGGCCCAAACCTGGCTGGCTGCCCCTATTGAGACAGACTTGAAAGGCTGGTCAGTTCCCACATGGAGCCATGAGGATCCCTGAGAGACCAACAAGAAGATGTTAGAGCAATTGAATCTCAAGTGCTATTTGAGTTTCCTCTTTTTTTTGGCTCCACTGGTAGAATCATTGCATTTTCTATAATTTTCTATTTACAGGATTTTTTTGATTAGTGCACTCTATCATAAAAAAATCACCTCATTAAAGAGTTAAAGAAAAGGTAAGGTTTCCATAGTGTCCAAAACAAGGATAATGTAATGTTAGAGTTCTGAACAGATACACCACCTGTTCACCAAAGCATTCGGCCTCAGTTAACACCTTAATCTGTTTGCTTTGTGTTACCTTCTCCCCCCCTTTCTACTGTAAAGCGTCCTTGGGTTTCGTGAAAGGCGCTATATAAATCTAAGTTATTATTATTATTATTATTATTATACAATGATAAAAGTGTCAGTGAGTGTTTATGTGTGACTCATCAAATAAAGTTAAACCTGTTCATGATAGTTTAATTGTGACTCACAGCAGGTGTCAGAGCGGTGACTCCCAGTCTGCAGAGGACGTCTCCCTTGTTGCTGATCGCCCACAGAGGAACCACATCCACACTGCTCTGAGCTGCACACGGCAGGATGGTCACATCACTCAATGGTATTGGGGGGATTTCTTGCCAGGGTCCTGTGGTGGTCAGTTTGCACTTTCTGTGTAGGAGGAAAACACAAAGCTCACAGCTGACTTTTTATTTGCAGCTAGAATAATTCAGGAGTTAGAGATGTGTTCTTAAATTATGGCTGTGCTAATACTTGGCCCTGTCTCCTCATCTTGTGTTGACTTTTTGTTTTTAAACCCACACAATCACACAAACAAAAACTGCAAATGTCAAGTGCAGATTCAGACCTCTCTGTACCTGCTAAACAAATAGGTTGGAGATACTAATATGCCAGTGTTGCTTTTTATAGTACCTGGCCCATCGCCTGCGACGCACAAAGTCCTTCATCGTTTTATATCCGTGATATGACCTGCGGGGGGAGAAGAGGAAGAGAAAGGAGGACAGGCCATATATTAATAATAATAATATATTTTATTTAAAGGCACCTTTCAAAACTCTAAAGGTCACCTTACAAAGCAGAGATAAAAACAACAAAGTAACAACACATCGATAAAATTAACATTAAAAACGCAAATGTACAGGGCGTAGAGGATTTATGAGACCGGATGGAGAATGATCAGACCGAATATGCCAGTTTAAAAAGAAGTGTTTTGAGACGTGATTTAAAAATGGAGAGAGAGTCGATATTACGGATGTGTGGTGGGAGGGAGTTTCAGAGGTGGGGGGCAGAGCGACTGAAGGCTCTGGAGCCCATGGTGGACAGGCGTGAGGGTGATGCAGTGAGTTGAATGGAAGAAGAAGACCTGAGAGTGTGGGTGGGGGTGTTGATGTGCAGGAGTTAAACTAACTGACACAGCGGGTCATTCTGAGGAAAGTAAAAATGAAACCTACGCTGGAAAATCTGCAGCATATTGCCAGCCTTCTCTGTCTGTCCCTCCAGAGACACTGTAGTCGATGGCCCAGTCAGACACCTGGAAACAACATATGTGGGAGGTGAAACACTCTCATATCATTGCTATTTGGGCTATAAACCTTCATAGGTTCATTTATAAAACAGTAATTCAAAGTTTTCAAACAGTGTGTGTGTGTGTGTGTGTGTGTGTGTGTGTGTGTGTGTGTGTGTGTGTGTGTGTGTGTGTGTGTGTGTGTGTGTGTGTGTGTGTGTGTGTGTGTGTAGCTGTACTTACCCACGTCCACTGAGGAGAGGGAGGTTTTGTATTTGTTTTCGTGCACTCATGTAGTCCTGATGCATCGCTCCACATGTAGCGGTCTGTCGGTAGCCCTCTAAAATAAATCAAACATACTTTAGATGAGAGGTGAGATTTTTTACAAATTGTTAGTACATGTGAAGCTGCAGCCTTTCATTCACATTTCTTTAACATTCAAATCTAAGACTCTCTGTCCTTGTCTACACTGAACAAATCACACACAATGGAAATGTATTTGCTACCAGTATGCCTCAGCTGGTGACATGTGTTACAAAATGTCACCAGCAAAATGTGTTAAAAAAATCACGACATATATATATTCTAGCAGCAATTACTTCTTACAAAAATGATCCAGGCATATTTCATTGATGCAAGCTTTTAAGTACAAACATTCACTCTCGACTTGAATCTCAGCGCTGCCTGAAGTGAGTACACTACCTGTTGGTGTAGCCGGTGACAGGGTTCCACCTGTGATTCTCATAGATGTAGACGCTCTTCACATCCACTTGTGTGTAAATGTTATCTGTGCTGCTGGCCAGTCCCTGGAAGAAGCCTCCTCCATAGCCCCCGGTGTAGATCCAGGCTGTGTGGTCAAAGCCGATCCCCCACACGATGCCAACACTGTTACACTCGATCATACGGAGGTGACCTCCAACCTGCCGCCAGAACCTGAAAAAGGGAGACATTTTTCATAAAGGTTTATTAAGTAAGAAAAAAAAACTGCTGCAAAAATAACAATGACTAATACACTTATCTATCATCACATCAGATTATTCTTTCTCCCCTGAATATGAATGATGGATGCCTTATTCTTACATCTGATCGCAGGGTGTGGGGTAAGGCGTTGCCTCCAGGGCAGGAGAGGGCTCACTGACAAAGATGTCCCCTTTACAGGTAATAGACCAGATGGCCTGTTTGGAGGGGGGACCCTGGATACCCCTGGAGTCACAGCATGACACGCTCAACAACGCCAGCTTGAGATTGTGATGGAGGGAAAGCGGACAGTGGGTTGTAGAGGGAGAGAGAGACAAGTGAGAAACAATTAGAAATAATCAAAAGAAGGCAATAAAAAGGGAACCTTAGAAATGTGTGCATGTCACACATCTGGGCAAATAATAAGATGTTGGAGGCAGTTTTTTCATATCAAATGAAGCAAAATCAAAGTGCAAAAAAAAAGCATTCATACCCAGTCGTGCATCTCCAGCTCTGTAGCTGCAGCCACTCTGATTGGCCACCTCTGTTTGGTCCACTCAGGAGTGTAGATAGCAAAAGTATGTTTGTAGTCATTTAGTATAGGAACCAGGATGGTGACCTCGTTGATGAAGGCATGCAGGTACTAGAGAGGGCGACAACAGAGTGAGGAGAAAGGGAAAAGAGGATAGACTTCAAAATATGATGTTAATAGAGGAAGAAAGAATAAGAGAAAAGCAGTAGTGAATGCGAGTGAGGAACAGCAACAATGATTCACTTAATGACTCATTTTATTACCAAAGGTATAAATTGTTCATCTGTTGGCTTCATGACAATCTGACTTTGTCACTGAAACTCTAGTCTTAGTCATACGAACAGACACTTGGCCCTCACCTTCTTCTCCTCATAGAAGTTGTAATAGATGAAAAGGATGCCGTCCTTGTCGCCCTCTGGTCCTGAGAACTGCTCCAGGGCAAAATGAACATCCATCCACTTGTATGGCTTCCAGTCTCTCCACCACTGCATGGTTCCCTTCTTTATCCACACTGACTGCATTGTGGTGAGTGTAATGATTTATGAAAATAAAGAAAGAAGAACAATACCATTCAAAGACAGGAACAGGACAAAGTGTCATAGAACAAATAAACTAAAAGATCAAGACTGAAGCCTTTCCAACGGTATAAATACTGAATCCCAATCCTCCTAACACTGGGCCCAATCCCTTTGTTTTGGTCCCGCAGATGATAGCTGTTCCTGTTTTTTGGGGGGGGGATTGAGGGATAGTGGTTATCAAACTTCAAACACCCCACCATATTAGGGATTTCAGATGCAGACTACCACCACATTGGATTTACTTTGAAAAGTGAGGCAGAGTAAAATAGTATATTGCTGAAGGTGCAGAGGAAGAAGCCTATTTTTGAACAATCATATCAGAAAAAAAGTCCTATTCACAATATCAATACAACTTTGTGCAGGTACTGATTTTTATCTGACAAAAAAATATATTTTCACATAAAATGTGTCACGTTTCAAATTATGACACAACAAGTGCTATCAAACCCGGAGTTGTTTGATTGTCTAGATTAAGATTTGAACCTATAAACGTTGTGTCTTTATACTGATGGGCCACTACTGAGTCAAGGGCACTCCGGAACTAGGATTGGGACCAAGGGGGTTGGAAATGATATTGGGCTTTCATTGACCTGTTCTATGGCTTGTTCATAATGTCGGAAATTATCCATCTCTCTTTTGGTCCTCTCATTGAGTTGCTCAAAGATTTGTCTCTTCCAGGCTGCCGTCTGTGCCGGGGTGATGGACAGACTCATGGACTGGACTGACTGGACCAATACTGGGAAGAATAGAAAGAAAAAAATCAGTAATTGAAACAACATGAACACAATTTTGATCTTTACTGCTTCACAAGTTTCCTGCTGATATGGGATTATTTAATCGTGCTAGTGTCAATTTAAAAGCTCTTTCTTACCTGCAGAAAAGTGTAAAACTTTAGAGCACTGGCTCTGTATTAAGCTGTAGAGTTAAAGAGTAAAGCTAAATACATTTCACTCACAGGAAGCGTTCATGGAGCTGTTGAACCAGTTGAGTTGGGAGTGACTGTCCACAGAGCAGCCTCCTCCACTGACCCACGCCCACAGAGGGTGCTCATCCGTCCCGTACGGGTCCTCCATGGCCAGGTTGTATGTGGCCACTGACGACAAGCTGGAGGTGTCAGCCGAGTCCAGTACCGCTCCAGTCTGAGCCTGCTGTCCCTGCGCCTCTTCCAGGTCCACATTACTCCACTGAGGGTCAAGAGGAGCGCCAGACTGGCTTAAGGAAACAGCTAAAGCATCAGAAGGGGCTTTGACCTCCCCATCTTCACTGATAGTCTCCTCCTCCAGAACAGCCGGAGCCGCAGAGCCGCCGTCTTTGGAGATCTTTCCTGTTTCTCTGTCAGAGACAAGTTCAGAGATGAAACTGTCGCTGGTGACTTTGGGGATGCGTGGTTTGGGGGTCTCTGTATGCTGGTCTGAGGGGGCGTCCACGAAGGACTCTGGGGAAGTGGAGGTGACGAGGCAGTTGGCTCCATCTGTAGATGCTTTATCTGCGTCTGATTCCACATCGCTCGATGCTGTCTGAACCTGGACCTCACCACAGAAGTAGCATCCAGCACTGTGAGGAGGAGGAGGGAGAGGATCACGATTCATTTATTATTTGTTGCCCTACAGATATTCTTGTATATATAGGGACATGATAGTATGCAGTGGGATATATGTCTACCTGTCCAAGTAGCTGCTGACAGATTCTTTTAAAAAAGCTCTGATGAAATCATAATATGGGTTTATGCCGGTATGTGGCCAAACAATGACAATTTTTTTTTGTGGTTTCTTATTTCACACTAGGACTCAGCTTGTACTTGGTGGTGTTAAGTAATTGTTTTCAAAATCCTGTCCAAATGTATTGTTTACCTTTCCCAACATGCTTGATCGTCACACTTGGCACTATAGGATACCACGACAAATCCCACCTTAAAGAAGACACCTAAAAGTGCAGAATCAAAAAGCCTTCTTCTTGGCGTTTCATGGGAACTTTAATGTCAGGAGCCTAGTCCCTAAATCTGTCTTTATCATTGTCAGTGTCTGTATGCGTCTGTGTCCTCTAAAGCTTCGCCACCTCTGCAGGCTGCTTGCACTCGCACTGGAGTGAGATCTGTCTCCGTCTCGGGGGACGTTTATGGCCCTCCAGGTTTTTCCGCTCAGTTCGCTAGAGGTCACACCTTGTCGGAAGCACACCGCCCGGTCCTCATAGCTGATAGCCAACACCTACAACAGAAGCAGGTTCACTTATTACATCATGTCGATGTGCCATGACTTGACTCTTATTGCTGTGTATCAACAAGTGGACGGTACTTGATACAATACCATAAAACTTCAATTAACAGCCCAGGCTTTTATTTACGCGATGTTGAAGTACATCTTTGTTTCTTGCTGCTTTTTCTTTATACTATTGATCTGAAAACTAGTTCAACACTAAACACAACACCAGGCTAGTAAAAGGGACTGGCCTTCAATTGGGATGGGCTTTTATTTGAAGTTTTACGGTATACCCTAATAATAAGGTATACCCCTATTCCGGGAGATGTAATGTACAGGGCGGGACATTTACCTGGTCATTGAGTCCGACGTTGATCATGATCATTTCTCCTACCATGCTGATCCATCCGGAGCCACAGGGGTTGTGGGAGTTCACGCCTCGTCTGAACCACACCTGACAAAGCCGGAGAGTGTGGTGAAAAGTGATCACTAATAACATCATTCTGTTCAAACACTAAGTCACTTACACTTCACCTACACAATTTTTGTGTGCAGCATGTTGTCATTGATAAATACATAAAACTCTGACCGCCACAGCAAAGCTAAGCTATCACTGCATTGTTAGAATAGTGCTTTTTATGTTTATTTCACTTTTTCTAGAGCTGAAAATTGATGAATTTAAAGTCATGTTGGTGCATGACTGCTTTCTCTTAGTTTGTTCTAAGTCATTCAGACGGATGGATTTTTTGACTTAGTTTCTCATTCAAACAGAAAACTGCAGAAGCCAAGTTACACAAACAGTTATGTTAATACCAAAACATTTTGTATAATTGCAAAACTTTATTTCTACCTCTTGATAAATAATATCAACTTCTTTTTTACATGTTTTCAGCACTATTTCAATCATAGTTTGTATTTCAACAAGTTCATATTGGACGTTTCTTACTTTATTGTCCTTAGTTAAAGCCCAAAGAACATTGACTCCCACAGCTGCATGAATGGCGCCAACATCCGGACTAGGAGAGTCCACCACAGCCCAGGAGGTACCTGACGGTCAGACAATATTATTTTCAATGCAGACAATCAGAATCAAACCACATGTTTTCCACCTCTGGTTAGTCAGTGTACCTTTGGGGCAGTCTCTTCCGATGCCCTCCCTGACTATGAGTTGCCCCTCCCACAGCACCGCCCAGACCAGATCCCCAGGGCCACAGCTGATCTGGACCACCTCACCAGGGAGAGGCACCTCCTCCCATGAAGATCCCTCAGGATTGTGATGACAGATTCCTTCCCTGAACCACACCTGTATAGAGAGACAAGAGAGTAAAGCCTTGTTCACACTTGCACAAAAAAATCCTGAAACACTCCTAAAGTTTACAGGGTGGACTGCATGTGTGAATGCAAACAACCAAATTGGAAAGTTTCTCCTGCCAGCCCCCTAGTCTTTTTTCTGTAGGAAGTCTGAGTGAGCTGATGTGAGAACGCAGCAGGATATAATCAGAAGAATTCACCTTGTGAGATAAGGAAGGGGTGTTGATGTTTATTCCCTGAGATCGGTGCACGACCATACTGTATGCACATGACCAGTGCATACTCTGTGCACGTAATTAAACTGCTGCATTATGATTTCTGTTCGCCAGTATGATTTGCTCATCTCTTTGATATTGTGATTTTGTCATACTAGACATAGCATTGATGTACAGACAGAGATTGTCATAATAGAATCGTATAGCAGACTCTGTTGCTGTGTCACTTTACAAAGCCATAGCATGTGTGTATACAATCACTGTGTAAATCACATTATCTAAAAAATCCAACAGATTAGACAAATGAATGGCAGGTAATACAGATCATAAAAGTTCTATTAAGCTGTACCTTGCCCTGCAGGGACACGGCCCACAGTGACAGCCGGCCTCTTGGCTCCTCGTTGATCTCCCAGCCTCCACAACTGATGTCGCTGAAGGGATCTGGTAGAGTCGTCTGCTGTGTGGGGATCTGTCGGCACACAGCGGGGCACGTGAACATAATGAACGCTTACCACACACTCAAACACACACACACAGACTCACATATAGAATAGCACACACCTTAGCCCAGGTGTCCATGGCTTTGTACCTCCTGTAGCGAAGCCATCGTCTCCGACGAACACAGGAGTTCCACTTCTTGTCTTTGGTGTAGGTGGCGGGAAAGTCGATGGCATAGTTCCAACCCTGCAGACACAAACTCCTCAGTAAAAAAGCTTGTTGAAGTAACAAGGTGCAGCAAAAATAATTGATAAACCCTTGCCTCTTTCTCTGTGGGCTCCCCCTCAAAGTTTTCATCCATGTACCAGTCGCCCTCCCACTCCCAGCTGCTGGAGGGGAGTATGAAACTGTCCAGAGGCTGATGCTGCAAACCCGTGACGTCACTCCACTGCCAGCGGTCGCTTGGCAACAATCGCTCAGAGAAGCCATCAACAGGGTTCCATCGCTGACAGACAGAAAGAAAAACAAAGTAGTCATTTAAAGCATACACTGCACATTATTTATAATAACTGGTGCAACATGTTTCATAGGAGGTATTAAACTTTTTTTGTTTTTTTACATTTGAGTTTCACATTGACGATTTCACTGAGTCTGCTTGGAAATGTGTTCAATGTGCTTCTTATTAGCTTGTTAAACACCAGCTGACAGTGTGCTAAAGTTAGCAACAGAGGAAATAGAACTCTGCTGTATGAGGATGTAACACTTACACTTTATTCTTTCAACATGACACAAGTCAAAGGGGAAGCCCAAATTTTCACGTTCATTTTTTTTTGTAAAGGGATCATGTACAATATTAAACATATATTTTGCCATTTGAATTTTATTGTATCAGAGTTGTCTTAGAGCTTATTTACATCTGCAGTCCTCTGCAGTTCATAATTTTGACAAGGAAAGGAAGAAAGTATTTGCTCCAAATAAAAATTCTTCTAAGAGTAAAACCTGCTGATAACAGACCCCCTGATTGGAGGAAGAGACAAACCTGGTTCTCATAGGTCTCCTCCTGGTAGCGGACCGGCAGGTCAGAAGCATGGACGTTCAGGTAGATGTTGTTGTCACAGGCGATGCCCCAGCAGCACTGTTGAGCTGCCGTCACACGCTTGAACTCCATCTGGGCATCTCGACACTGCTCCCACTGCTGCCCCGCCGTTGAAAGGCTGTAGACCCGCCCGTACACATCCACCGCCCATAGCAAGGAGACGGGCATGGCTGCACTGGACCCTTGGGAACAGGAGGACAGGAAGAGGGTGGATCTAGACAATATAGCCTTTCATTTTGTTTCTCCCTCCCGTTTAAAAATATTATTTGAAAGGGTTAGTTTTAGTATGTTACTAAAGATGAAATTCATGACTAATACACAATTTTATAGCTGCAAGACTATAGTACACCAACTTAAATGATTTAAAATGTCAAATAAATCGTTTTGTTTGAAATTTTATTTAATCCTGCCTTGAATCCAAAAACTAAATTCAATACGTTTTTATGACAACTTGACAACATAAAAACAAACTGCAAAACAGGGGTCATATTAGGTCAAAACCCAGGCTATGTACTTAATTTAACTGGTTGAAAAAGAGCTTTTTAAAAATATATTTTCAGAGGTACGTGTGCACTTTAGGTTTATCTATGTGTGATCATTTAACCTGAACAAGCAAAACAGGACTCAAAGCCTCACAATCAATGCTGAAAACCCCACTAAGAGAAGAGCTTTACACATTCATTAAGAACATGTGCTGAGATGGTAAAAATCCGTTTGTACAACAGTTTCAATGAATTTATTGAAAATTAAATTAAAAATTAAAAATTAAAATTAAATTAAATTCTACATCCCGACCCAAATCATCACAACAGCACGGCCTAGATTACAACTATGAGATTACATTTCATACTATAAACAAGGCTAGGGTTGCTTGTTGTCATTGCTCTCCATTTCACAACACTGCGTAACCCCTGGGAGTGCTGATGCTAATAGGCGTATCCTCTGTCACCAACATCAATGCTCGGTATAGCCTACTGTAAGATTAAATAAACTCAAACTTAAAAAATATTAATTAAAAAACAGCTGCCGACACGACGAGTACAGCGAAATTAAAAGGTCTCCGTTTGTGTATGTTTGTAGCTGTTTAATAAGATACATACATTTAGCACTATGCAATCAACATGAGCTAAAAAAAACCTACGGTTAATGGGTAATCTACTGCAGGTGTGAATGAAAGGAGAGTTAAAGGTAAGCTGTTATGCTCCAGACAAACATACATTGTAGAGTAAAACCAGCTTTATGCTTGAACAGCAACACTCTGGTGCAGGCTTAGAGGCTTAGCTCTCTAGAAATAGAAAATGAACAGAGTTCAAACACACCAACCTGGGGCTTCCTCTCATGAAGCGTCAATAAAACGGCGCAGGTGGGACGTCACCGCTGCTCCTTCAGCGCGTTGAAGAATGAACAGTTGCTAAATCATGAAGGCTCCGGGTCAGGACGGGACTCCGGTATCCCCTCTGATATTCACTGCATTAATTCTCCCCTGCGAGAAACCGGAAGAGCTGCTGTTTCTTTGTTCCTATTGGCTGGTTCCGCGGCAGCAGGTGTCTGTAGCGTTGATCCTCCAGCAGAGGGCGCTGCTGGCTCATATTTCACAGCGGACACTGAAGTGAGTGGTGGAAAGTAACAGTCATCATTTTGGAAGTCCTTATACTTAACAGCACTTGTATACTTGAAACGCACTACATTATAGTGGAACATTTAGCATATTTAATTAACTAGCCTAATCTCTCTGAGAAATGGGTTAGGGTAAATCACGTTTTACAAGATAAGTTAAGACTGCTATCCAAGATGCAAACTGGTTATGTTTGTTCTTTTCCTGATACTTTAAGTTTATTTTTCTAGTTACACGTGCTATGTATTTTATTACTGGTCTGTTCATGTTTTTACAAAAAGAAGGGGGATATTAACATTTTCAAATAACAGACCAGCATCTCTTTCATCATCAGAGAGACTAAGCTAAAGAGAGAAATGTATTATATTAGGATAAGCCCCTTGAGGTGTATCACCTCGTTTTCAAGGGGGTAACACACTATAGACAAAACAAGCAAAGTAATACATTCAACAAAAAAACAGCAGCAACAAAAACAAAACAAAACACATAAAAAAATAAAATAAAAACAACCTAGGGACAAAACAGAGAACAGATACGACAATAAACTACAACCACTACAACAACAGTTACAACTCTAGACTAAACACCTTAGAGGAGAGAGGTTCAGTCTATACACAGAGAAATAAACAAACAGTGTTGACGTTACTGAAAACATACGTAATCATTTTGAAGATGAGAAAACAAAATATTTTTAAATTAGTGGAATGATGACAAAGAACGAAGATTTAAAGGTAACTTATTCCAATCAGAAGGAGCACAAGACATAAAAGCTTTTTTATCAACTTCCTTCGAAACAAAGGGAACTGTGAAGAGAGTCTGATCAGAACTTCTGAGAGAATAACTTGGTGTGTAAGGAACAACAAATTGTTCAAGACAGTAAGGATAATTAAAGTTAATACATTTGAAAACAAATTGATACCAGTGAAATTGACGTCTTGCATTGAGAGGGAGCCAGCTGAGTGTATCTAACATTGTACAGTGATGTGTAAAAAAAGAACTACCTATAAATCTGCAGAGTCTATTATATAAAACATTAAGGACATGAAGATCCGTTTTAGATGCATTTTGGTAAACAATGTCAGGATAGTCCATTATTTGTAATATGAGTTGTGAGACAAGTTCCTTTTTAACATTTAATGTGAAGCAATGTTTAGAGCGGTATAAAACACCAGCACTAAAATTTACTTTTTTTATGACATGGTCAATGTGTGTTATTAAGGATGATATTAAAGAAGTAGTATTCTCATTAGAACTAAAAAGAATAATCAGAACAAAAACACTATTCAGGGTGGATTGCTCACATTAATAATCACTTATTTGTCTTGGTCCCCTTTTTTACTTCCGTAAAAGTTCAAATAAAAGCCCATCCCAATTTAAGGCCCAGTCCCTTTTAATAGCTGCAAAAAATAGTTACAATCCAAATAAGGTCCCATTGTGTAAATAGCCCTGAGATAGGGAGAACCTAAAACACCAGGTTATAACCAGCTGATAAAAAAAAAAAATAGATTCAAGGGAAGAACAAAGAAACTCACTACAGCTGAGACACAAAGGCCATGTTTATAAAGAAACCAAAAAGGCAGGGTCAGGAATTCCCAGCCCCAGCAAACTACACCTGTAGAACTGTTGGAAATGATAAGCAAGTCAATTGATGATTATGCAGAATCACACACTTCTAACAGACACAAGAAACACGGCGAGAACCGCTCACTATCTCTTATAGCGAGACAATGAGTCAGCACAGAGCGCTGCAACTCAAGGGAATATATAAGTTTAACACACCTGGTCCAAATCAGGGCCAATCAGTCACATACACACCTGACACTGCACTGAGATGATTAACTCCCCAAACTCAGTGACCAGTGTGATGTCCCTCACAGAAAATTATTTAAGACCTGTCTTGTATCGACGCCTTCCCCAAAAAGAGGCAGGGTCATTTCATAGACTAAAGGAAATAAAAGCCTGGAGTATTAATTAAAGTCTTACGGTATTTCTTTAAGTTCCTTTTTAAAGTGGTATTTTACAGCCAGCACACCTGAAACAAATCTCGATATTTTGCAGATATCTCCCTGTTGTCTAATAGTCTTTGCGCTTTGCAATTAAAGGTTGTATGACAATGATTAAAAATAGGTCTTAATCTTTATCTCAGAGTATGAAAACAACCTGTAAAAGCAGTGAGACGAAATGAGAAAGCACAATAAAACACTCATTATGCTAACTTTGACTTAACCTTGTTTTATTCAGAAAAAAAAGACTACACTGGTCAACACAGTGGCAGGATACTCTGTAGAAGGCAGATTAATTATGTTTGTATGTTGGGTTCACTTACACACTTTACATCAGCGAGTCTGTGAGGGTAAAAAAAACAGTTCAATCAGTTTCTCTTCATACATTCATATTCTGTAAAGGAAACACAGGCAAAGAAAAAGTCCTTTTCCTCACAAAACACGTAATACTTGAGCAGATTTCAAACAATGACCCACTTTATTTCTTTATATGCTGCAAATGGCTACATGTAAGGTACATTTTTATTTGCATAAACTGTGCAATGCTCACAGAATCTACATTTAACAGTAAAGCCATTAGGAGCGAAAAATATTCCCTTCTTCAAAAGGTTGTTCTGCTCTTTAAAATACATATCAGCAGTCAAATCAGAAGCAACGAGGGATCGTGACAACAATGTCTGTCGTATTTCAAGGGGCACTACACAGAATTGACTCCTGTATACAAATCTTATTTAAATATCGCAAACAAATTGACTGAATATAAATAGCCTTCTCATTTTAAAACGTGACATACTGTTTTGCCTTCACTCAAATGACAAATCTTTTTTTCCCCCAACAAATCACTCTCCCTTCACTCTCACAACCTTTTATATCACAATTGCTTTAAAAAAAGAAACACAAACATAGTCAATAAAAATAGAAATAACATATCAGATATTTTTTTGTTGGAAAGTCAGGAAAACAGCCTGGGTGCGTGTCTTTCTCATCAGCATCAGTTTTTCTTCACTATCTTTAACATCTCTTCATTCTGTATTCAAACACTGCAGACTGCAGGACAACAAACCCTCTCAACGGGACAGTTCACCCCAAAATGAAGATTCCACCAGGCTTTCCCAACCTCGGGGTCCCGGCCCCATGTGGGAACGAATAGAATTCAAATGGGGTCGCATGAAATTTGCATTTATTGATCAATAAAAAATATATTGTATATTAAATGTAGTTAACACAGTAGAAAAAAACTATTACATGATTGAAAACAAATGAATTGAGCAAAAAGCAGTATGTGTTTTGGATAATCTGGGTTTGTGAAGTCAAAGTGGGGTCACAAGTCAAAAAAGTTTGGGAACCACTGCAATAAGCCCTCATACCTATATTTAAGCTGTGTGTCATAATGCGAAATGCAGTTTATATTGAAACTGGGTTTGTTTTTTACACTTCCACTTTCAATTAGCATGTTTACTAGTTTGCGTTATTTCCTGATGTTTAGAGTTATAATCCTTTAGATTTTCATGAAATCGAACCCTAATCTAATACTACAGTTATATATGGTGAGCATGTTTCAGCATCAGACATTTAATATGTTAACATTCAGTGGCTCCCTCTCCTTATGCTGCAGGAGTTTTTGTGGTAGTGGCTGGACCAGCTCATTCACATGCTGGATGGTGATTGGCTACTTTTGCATGATGACTATATACAGTGAAAGAGACTTCTTCTTTCCTTCTTCTTTTGCTTTGCACTATAAGCACTCCACTGCTGAAACACAAGGTGGCTGTTATTGTGAACTACATTATGCAATTAGACAAATTCTGAATTTTCATTTTGGGATGGATTGTTCTCAGACATTTACTTTAACACAAAATATTTGCTTTGTACAACAAAAAACGTTCAGAGTTCTTGTGTTTCATTTGTTGATTAAGAAATATTTCCCTGTAAATGTTAAATACACTTGTGCAATGAAACAATGGATCCAGATAATAGAGCAGACTGGTACTGAGAGAGACTAGCATGCAGGTCGGTGAGATTTCAGGTTGGGGTGATATCTGGTGTGTCAGAGGGGTCCCCTGTTTTTGACTCCCATGAAGGCATGACTGCTGTGATAATCCTCCTACTGGGTGTTAGATGGCTGGGGCTGATCTGTCATTCGTGACGGTTGGTCTCAGCTTGACTGTGGCAAACGGATTCCCTCCTCTGCGAGAAGAAAATTGGAAAATAATCCAATTTCATAATCTGGTCATTAAAGAAACTTTTAATGATGAAATCTGTGAGTTTTTGTTAGTTGTGTTAGATCACTCACCCCAGAAAGGGAGCCTTTGCAGTCCCATTGACTAAAGACACCTGTAGTCAAAAAATATATAGAAGAATAAACCCTTTGAGATGCAGCAGACAAACTGAAGTAACACACAACACTCAACACACACACCACCAGAATCACCATAAATTCACACCCTGCCTCCAGCTGACAGGAAAGTCAGTGTTACCAGACTGGTTTGATCAGATTTCCCATCAGCAACAGTGCAGCGAAGATTTGACATGTAGTTTAGCTTCAACCTCAGACCTCAGCCAGTTTGGAATCTAGACAATCTAGAAAGGCTGGTGAGAGACACACTCCTCTTTTTCTCACCTGAGGACGACGATAGTATTATTGCTTCCACTGAGCCAAGTGGGCATAGAGACGATAAAGTTTAAGAACATAAATCTCAGCTATGAGCCCTGAGGCCTAATATGGCACATACTTTATTATGTGCCATACTAGCCCTTGTTATGTAAGGCTAACGGGGTGCTGCAGCAGTTAAAAAAATACATCAGAGGAATTCAATCTATGAGTTTGTAGTTAAAGAGGTTTTAATTTTTGATGAGATAAGAATGTGTCTTTAAACTAAGATTTGATCATTAATAGAGGTAACTTGAACCTATTATTCTTTCAGATTATTTAATTCGTTTAATATGGTCGTCACTGCACTCATTCCAATAAAATATATACATCAGCCTGCTCATTCATTGGAGAGCAAACAAAAATGGGATTTTTTATTCCCTGGTTTTAGTCTTTCAGGAAACACCTCTCCGTGATCGGTACTTCCTTCAACAAACTTTTCAATTACAAACTCAAACTAAAAACTTATCATACATAACACATCAGTATTTTAACTTGAGCTTTTGTTGTTTTCAAAACTGATAATTGTTTTCCTTCTGGTTTTGCAGCAATAGAAAAAAAATGCAAAAGAAAAAATGCTAATTGAATAAGAAACATTAAAAAAATGTATTACAAAAAGAATATATATTTTTTATAAATGCATGCAACTTTCAGATAACTACAACATTCAAGCTAATCTCTGAATTTCAGACAAAAATGGGCCAATATTGGTCTTTTACAGCTTTTCAAATATGCATTCTCTCGGAAACCAAAAAGGAAATGATGGACTTTATTGCTGCCTGAGAGACTTAACGCAGGGGGACAGTCCCTACAACACAGGTGACAAAGTCCACCTTTGCCCCACAGTTACAATAACAAACCTAAAGAGCACAGTCAGCATTCTGCACCCTAAAAACAAAACAAAGGAGGGGCAAGAACTAGTGTATTTAAGTTTTTGTCCATGCTAAAAGGTTGTATTTTTAAAATAATTTAAAATGAAAAGAATAATTAGTTGAAAGCAGACTGCCATACAGGGAAGGTGTGTTCCTCATTGTGTTTTATTTCATGTTGAAACCCTGAGGCAGCAGATACAGAGGACACCGAGTACAGAGAGCAGAGAGGAAGCTGATGATGAGGGAGAAAGGAGCGTGTCCGGGCTTGCCTGCTGGCTGGACAGCTACTAGTTCATTCTCAATCAGCTGACACAGAGCAGGAAATGAAAATGTACCTGTACCCTCTTGTCCTTCATGTCTCACACTGTAACTACCTCTCATCCCCCTCTCTTGAATCCTGAACAAAATAAAGCTGGGAGCATTTTTCAGACTTATTATTTGCTTTATTTAACACTTTTCCCTCAGCACTGGTGTCCTAACCAGTGTAGAACTTGGGAAAAAAGTCTCCAGTAGCATTTCCTTAAGGGTAGTTATAATCAAGATAATTATAGTACATTTCCTTGAACTGGTTTGAGGAATTGAGGTGTGTTCCTGGCACACTGTCTTAAGGGAGTGGAGGTGACGATGACGCAGAGAGGAGATGTTGATAAGTCGTGATCAGTCAGAATAAAATACAACATCAGTGACTTCATTTTGAGGTTTGGACGTAGAGTCACTGATGAGGCAATAAAGATATCAGTGCAGGAAATAAGATCTTTTTCCTATTTGCATTGCAATAATAATTTATGGGACTACTTGTGCAATAACATGTTCGTCCTCATATGCACTGTGTGCATGATAGTATTTTGTTTATACAGACTTACATCTGTAAGTAACAACTGTAGCCTGTTACTGACTTTCTTTTTAACTTTATTTGATGTATATATTTTTTATATTTAACTTGTTTTTTGCACTGTGCGCTTTTTCTTCTGTTGACTATCCTGCTTTGCTGCTGTAACACTGTAAATTTCTCCGTTCGTGAGATGAATAAAGGATTATCTTATCTTATCTTATCTTATCCATACTCCAGACATTCAAATATAGCAGCCACAAGTCTGTAGCCCAACAGGGAATTATCAATAGGCTAATACCTGCTGTAATAGTCTGCCATTGTGACTTAAACTGTGCCAAACACCAAAAAAAAGAATTAAATCATTTATGAAAGATTTTAAATAGCAAGAATCTTAGCTGTACAATGCTGTTTGCAGATGCTACATTACCTATCTCTTTAATTCATCGTCATAATGGCTATCAAATTACATTTATCTTCGCAAAAACTAAGCTAACATAAAGGCATTTCATAGTAAGGTTCGATTTTAAACACGTTTTAAAACCACAAAAGTTATATTTTACATTTTTAATAGGCTTCATAAACAGCAGTCGCTGCTCCTTTCACAGCTAAATATCTTGTACGCTAACTTAAAATCTTTGCTTTCAAAAAGACACAAAGGACTGTTAGCAGGACTACTATACCATATACTATATACTATATATGCTATACCAGTCGCATAACATTGTAATAGCTATAATGAGCATGACATTAATTCCTAGTTCCATCAAGATTTATCACAAGCTGCTAACACAATGCTAACATGTTCTCAACTTTAGAGGTGATATCGCCACCTTCTTAGCAAAAAGATTGCAACAAAATTAAGCTTTCACAAAGACAAATGTGGAGTATATTCTGGTAACATGTGATTTGTAATATTCACATTTTTCATCTGCTTTTGTTTTAGACACACGGGGGAAATATCTGGCTAACTAGCAAACATGCTTTCATTTGCTAGCTTCATGCTAACTTTGTTTATTGTTATGCTCTGTTTGGTCATATTGCTGTTGTTTTTGTCTCGTAGTTATGCTGTGTGATGTTTAGTAGGTCATATAAGGAAGACTTGTTTTGAAAACCATTCTTGATTACACACAGTTTTAAATAACCAGCTTTTCTGGCTTTTTGTAGTCCATTTCTTGTGTTATTAGACAGAGTATAGCAATTTGTTAGAAGGAGTGAGAAGTTATGGATCAATGGATTCAGTTAGGATAGCTTTATGACAGTTTGCGAGTATGTTCCTGGACCCAAACACAACATCAAATTCATATTAAAGTATGTCTAAAGAATTGTCTGTTTTAGTTGTAATGTGCATCTTAATGATCCATTGTTTGTTTTTTGTCTTTTTGGTAGACCACTTGGTTAAAAGTTTCTATCATATCAGTAGCATTTAAACTGAACACACAATGCCCATACTACTTTCACAATGATGCTTCATATCTAACAAAACTATTTCAACAACCAAGGGATCACATGTGGTTAGTGAATGCTGAGTCATTTGCTGGTACTGACTTTGTTCTGTGGCGAGGGCGTTGAGGGGACCACTGGGTTGTCATCGCTGTAGTCTGGGGGGGGTAGTAGCACCGGCTCCTCCTCCTCCTGCTCTGGCAGACTTGCTACACTCAGGCTGCGGACCGGCGTGCCCAGATTGCTTTAAACACACATGAAATAAAGGTTAGCATATTAAATAAGTCATTAACTTCCCAGCAGAGTGTAATGTTTTCTTACCTATTTGATATCACTGTCTCAGTATAAGGTCTGCAGTAAGATGAGGGAAACCAGCCCCGACTAAAGAGAGAGAGAAACACACAACATCAGAAACATCATCAATGTAGCATAAAGAAATTGGAAACTGTCATTTACTGTCAATTGGTACTGTCAAGTCTGAATGCTCCTGCATGATAATGCAATCGTTTTTATCAAAGAAAAATGTCAAATGTATAATAGAACTTCTGTAAAATGTTCACTTTCATTCAAAAAGAAGTCATGTGACAGAGTCAGAGCAGGGAAACTGACACAGGCTGTTACTATTCTGTTTGCATACAAGAGGCTGCGAGGAGATCTGTTTGTGAGTAAAAATAGCTGAGCTTCCCTGCTACACACATCACGATTGAATCAGATGCTCATATCAAACATGAGATATCTGACAGACAGACTGTGTTCACTAAGACTCAGAAGTAGTTGACAAGTCACGACGAGAGGACAGATGGCTTATCACACTGATGCACTGTATTGGTTGCTGAGAAACAGGGTGTTACGTGAATAATCGCAACATGTCCTCTTCTTGAGAAACAGCCAATGACTGCATTCAAAACCACTTCAATTCAAAAAGCCACTTAATTACACAAACAGCTAGCAGATAATGCTTGTGTTATGTGTTATAATCCAGCAAGGAGCTGAAGATGACTCAGAGAAGAATTTGTGGATTAGTGCTGCAGCTACAAACAAAACTTCCCGACTTGATAATTTGATCAAATGCGACACAAAATCCAATTGTTGTGGGGTTTTTTTTTGTATTGAAGTATCTTAAGAGAACATTTTTCCCTCTTTGTTGTCTGCAGGAGACACGGACACAGCTGCTGAATGAAGGTGTGATTTTCACTGTAATTGCTTTTTTAGTTTAATTGACGTCAGTCACTCATCATCACGTGGCACAGTGAAGAAAAATGTCTTCATGTTGATTAAAATATAAAAACCAGATGTCAGAGAGAGAGAGAGAGAGAGAGAGAGAGAGAGAGTGCTTTATGACTGTCATGCTGAACATACCTGACATACCCTCTGTTTCTGCACATGATGAATTAGCACAGTCAAATATTCACAAACACAGAGCTGAAAACTCGTACAGGTAACTGAGTTACTGTATGTGGAAAACGTGTGTGTCAGTGCCACATATTTGTTGGAAGGAAAGTACATTTCCTATTATGGGTGTGCCAAAGATTGTATTTAGAATGCATTTAAAGCTATTATGTGAAAGAGGGGATTCCAATGACAAGAATCAATAATTTTTTCCCCCGCCTTTACCACATTTTATTTAAAACTGGAAGAATTCATTCCTTGTTAGGGACTACTTACACTCATTAGGGAGTATTCAAATGATTACAGTAGCAGGCGTATGTGAGTTAGCCTCAAAATAGATAAAGACACTTGTCACCCAGTGCAAAAGTGTTGTGCAGAGATGCATTATTGGTCTTTTCATGGGATTAAATGACCACAAGAAAAGTCTCTAATTACCAGACACATCCTTTAAAAGCATAGATACTTTTATGAATTAGTAGCTGAGTTGGGTATGACTCATCATGAGGACAAGAACCAACCCAACAACAAAACACATTAAACTTTACAAAAACAATTTGAAAATGTTTTTTTTGGGTTTTTTTTACTTACTGCTGTGTCTTCTCCAGCTCTCCGTACAGCCAGCCATCTTTCTCTTCCTGGATGAGCAGCGTGATGATGTCGCCTTCGTCGAAGCTGAGGAGTGTGGGATTGTTGCCCGCCGTATGGGGAAAGATGGTCCTGACTCTGTGCTTCCTGCCCACGTTGAGACCAGATGACTGAGATGTGGACCTGGACAGACTGTCCTCTCCAAGACTGCCCTGGTCTGGACACAGCACACGTTGACAAAAAAAAGAGATTAGTTATGATGATATCAGTTACCAGTCAAAACATATAATCAAAGATAATCCATCTAAATGTAAATATTCTTTATTTTCAAAAACATTTGACAGTATAGGGCTAGAACTGGCATATCTATGAAGTAAAATAAAGCTTCAGCCATGAGACAGTTAGCTTAGCTTTGCTTAGTCTAGCTGAAAGACTGTTAACAGAGGGGAACGGCTAGCCTGTCTTTCCACATGCAAACAATTTTACTTGCAGAGTCTTTTAAAATCACTGTTTACTATGTATCCTGTTTCTTTTTAAATATGTACCAAACTGAAATGTAAAAAACACAGTGAAACGGAGATTTGATGTGCTAATCCGTGAGCTTTAAAGATGCTGGCAGGGAGATTTTGTTATGCTTGGATAGAGCCATGCTAGCTGTTCCCCCTGTTTTCTGTCTGTATGCTTCGATATATGTGCAAATAAACATATTTCAGAAACATTTTCTTGAAACACCAACACAAAATCTCAGGCACCAGTACTTCTACTTTGACAAGAATACAAAGAATAAAATTACTGACATGTCAAAAATATTTTATGCTTAGTTGTCAAAAATCAAAGGATAATGATGTATGTTTGTGTTTCAGAGGAGCTGTCTGTACCTGAGTTGTGGTCTGAAGAGGAGGTTAGGGGAGATCTGGGCTCTGGGTTGAACATGTTGGCGAGCGGACTGATTTGTGCCTTCAGTGGTGGTGCAGGTGGAGGAACCATTGACTCCACATTGTTCTGAAAACATAAGCCCTTAATGTGAGTTTGCACTAATGAAATAATTTTGTCTGAATGATCAGGGTAACGATGTTATCAAGGGGATGAATTCTAAACTTTCATGAGCTGAAGCTTATTGTCGACCTCCTACACAGCGATAAATAACCATGGCAAAATAAATCAGTAGATAACAACAAGAGCACAAAGAGGATTTCCTATGGCTAATAGCCAGATAACCAAACACTTCACAGACAGCATTCCCCATCAGCAACGAGACAAGATTAAAGCCTCCAGGCCAGTCTTTCCTAAAAGATTTCTGCTTATTCAGTTCTATGAATGCTTTTATCTAAAACATCTTACTGAGATATGAAAGTAAGTGATGAGAAGCAACACAAAGTGAAAGATAAGACAACAAAATTATCTTTATATCATGTTTTAAAGTGTAGCCCCATTACTCAGACTAGCTAGAACTCACCCTGTTGTAGCGTTCGACCAGCGGCGATTGTTCTGGAGTGGTGGACAGCCCCTCTATCATGGTCATCACCGTGTCCGGCACCTTTGTGATGTCGCTGCACTTTTCCTGCCAACTGGGGAGCTTCACCGATAGAGTCTCTTTGGCCTGGAAATGCCAGGAGAAAAAGATAGGGTCAAAGATTTGATATTTTGAAGGATCTGACTATGCAGGATAAGCTCTCTTTAAATGCTCACCTTCTCGTAGAAGTTGCTGGTTTGATAGGAGAACATGCAGTGTTTGTCGGCTAGAAAGCAGAAGCGCCTCTTTTCTTCCAGTAAAGCTTCTCTGCATCCGTCAGCGATGAACTTCTGCATGTCCATCTGTCGCGACGAGATGGTTTCCATATACTGCACACAGGGTCACAGGACAATTAAGACGTTATGGTGCAGGAATATTTACAAATGAGCAAAACAACAAGTGAAAAAATTGAACAGTAGTAAAAGAAAATGTCTGCATGTGAACAAAAAGAAAACCTGAAAGCTTTGGTTTTCATTAAGCTCATTAAACATTACAACAGGGCTTAAAAAAAAAAATCAAGATTGATTAAAAAACATTATAAAAACATTCAAAAAACAGATCACATTCTTGTGTGGTATAAAAAAAGACACAAAAATGCAATAAAGTATAAACCAAATATTAAAAGTGAAAAATGAAATGGACATTACAGGGTAAAAAGGTTTAAATACAGAATAATATCCAAATTCAAATGAAAGTAAGGAAACTACAAAAACCCATAAAATATTGATATTGATTTGAAAAATAATACATTGATGGTTAAAATATAATAAAAAACACAAAAATAATAAAAATAGAAATAAATTACAAAAAAGGTATTTTCTTTTTCTCTATTACTTCAACAAATTTCTTCTTCTTCCTTTCTTTTCTCCTTTTCTTAAACATTTCAAAAATAAAACTTCACCTTGAAAAAAGTTTAATACATTTCTATTCCATTCATTTGATTTTTTAGTTTGTATTTTGTTTTCAATCAAATTTACGCATATGTTGTTAGAAGCCAAGCTTTGGCACACACTTCACTTTTATTCAGTGCTCTACTTAATTCACAAACTCTTGTTTTGTGTTTCCTATAAGACCTTTGCTGAGACGTAGGTATTGTCTCGTAAGGCTGATGAAAGCTGTGGGAAATGCTCGTGCTGATCAGTATTCATACAACAGAAAAATCTTTTATCATTTGGACTAAATGTTCTTCTTGCACATTCAGCTCTGCAGTGCAGGCAGTGACACAGGCTGCTCTGCAGAGAACCAGAGGAAAGTAACACTGACCTGAGTGGGAAGCAGGTCTTAATGGCATTCTCTCTCTCTCTCTCTCTCTGTCTGCCTGTCTCTATTTCTCTCTCTCTCTCTCTCTCTCTGTGTATATCTGTCTGTCTCTCTCTCCAAGTAAAAGCTAACTCAGACACAATCATTAAGTGGCCGAAACAAGATGTTTACATGTGTGGGTCAAATCTACTAACCGATATCGTAATGACCTTTGTAATCCATGTCTATGCTCTTAGGGACTAGTTTCTGTGGGTTTCCTGCTGCCCATGGATTGATTTTGTTGCAGCAAGAAACCAAATCAGTTTGCTTAATGAGACACTTTCTCCTCAGGAATATTGTGAAAGTCAAGCAGAGCGGATGAACAACTGGTCCTGACATAAGGCATTTTAAACTTCTTAAAAATGACTTCTCATCCAAACCTCCATCTTTTTTTTCTGCCACACACTCACTCCCCTTATCTCTCCTATTTTCCACATGTTGCCATGGTTACACTAAAGCAGCCTGTCTCCAAGGGCTCTGTAGAAAGACCCTACTCAACTGTTTGGTCTCATTTTCTCCCTCTCTCTGCCTGCCAGACACTGAATGAAGGGTCTTCATTTCCCATTTTTCACGGCAAACAATCATCCAGGCTTCGAGCGAGATGTGAGAGAGCTGGCAGAACCAGACTGAGCTCATCACTGGCAGCCGTACACATGATTATGAACAAGCTGGTAAGTCTCCATTGTAATCAACAGATGTCAATTTATATAAGATAATGAAAAAGCTGCTTCTAAGAAAGGAGTAAAGGAGTAAGGTGCCATTCAAGTGACAAGATGTACCAATTCAGATGTTATCAGCAGGGATAAAAGAAACTCAGTGTGTTTTATCCCAGTGTCTTCGCCTGCAAACACCTCTTGACTTGTCAATAAAGGGTTTAATGATTATCTCAATACAAGCCAAGATTACAAACGATCATGGCCGTGTCAAAGTAAAGCCGCGAAAACAGTCAACAAAATATAACAAGAGACAGGCGGGAGTTATTTGCAATCCCTCTCATCGGACAACATTGATATTCAAAACAAATAGCTGCCTGAGGTGCAAGGACAGCTTGTTAGTCAATTAGAGTCTGACATATATATTTGCAGGCTGATACCATTGGGCCGATTTGAGCCGATATGGGCCAATCCCAGATAACGGTGTATGTATTATTTTCTATAAGCCAATTTAGAAACCTTCTTTCACTCTCCCACAACATATAGAAAATAATGCTTGGGTTAATACTAAAATTAAGTTTGTCCAGCAGAACACTCTCTGAGTCCATCGTTTACAAAACTCTCAGCCCTGTCTGTAACACATAAAGCTGAGGATTACAGCTGAGCCAAACTTGGAACCCATTGGCTGACAAAGATATAGCCTCTCATAGAGACGGTAAACTCTTCTGGCTTTCTGGTGTAGCCACTGGTTAGACATAAATGATTTCCAACTAGTGAAGCTACCATGTGTTTAGACCATATGTAAGTGGAATTCATCCCTCCAAATAAGTTTGTAAAATAAACACCATAATTTCAATGCCTGTTCATCTGTTTCTAGTGAGTCTCAATTTCACTGTAAATAGTAAGTTAGACAGAGGATTTACTCTGACTTACTTCAAAAAGCTGGTTAACTGGTGATTAACTTGCATTACCAGGTCATTAGTTTGTTGAAATAACATCATGAAACAGATTTGTAAAAAGTATCAAGTGTAAGCTTTGTAAGGTCTGTCCTCAAAATGAGAGGAAAACAGTGTAAAGGATTGATTGTTGAATGGAGGTCAGATCAATCATTTCTGGTGCATTCTAGAAAGTCAGGAAATCTAAACACTGATAGGCTTGCATGACACAGCGTCAACAGATTGTTAGCTCAAGTTGAGATTTTGAATCCGATTGTTAGCTGCACTTGCACGCAGATATCCATTTAGAGGGATAAATAAACTTGTGTTAGCTAATCGACGATTAGAGCCTGAATGTGGTTACCATGTATTGCATGACAACAAAGTCTGCTGATATGCGATTGGTCAATACACCTCGGACTACAAACGGAGACCAGAACGCTTCCCATACTCAAATCTGAACTCTTGCCTATAGATTCTTCATTTGAATGTCGAAACTTTGAATAGATATTACAGTTAAGCAATAGTGATCTGCACTAGAATTGGTTAACAATATTTAATAATGTTACATTTTGGTGAATTAAGTTACTTGTTTAAGAAAGCAAACTTCTGAGTGTCTTTGTATGGTCATATTAGTGAAAATTGGAGCACAACGGTCAAAAGCAGGAAAATCCACTCAATCGGTGACCATATCAGTAACCAATGATCTTAAACTTCTTATGGAAAATAGTCTAAAAACTCCCACTTCTGTCAGGATGTGGACAGCAGGACAGCAGGACAGAAACACCAAACATTGTGCAACAAACAGGCTTTTGAGAGCATACTCTTCAACCATTAAATTTGGGGTCACTGAACGCCACGCAACAAATATACTCAAGCAAGGCCAATGTCAATATCAACTATAATCACTTCAAAGCCATGTGTGCGTGCTTTTATTAACTGAGTAGTGATGTTTGCTTTCGCTCTGGATGTCATTTCAGTGTTTGAGATGTAAAATATTTAGTTTCTGCAGTTGGTTTAAATCTACTCGTAAAACCTGAAGACCAGCTCTCTTTTCCAGAGAGATTTCTTCATACTTTTTGAAGTTTCAATCGTAGCAAAGAAAGTATTAACCTACATTTACATCGAATAAGACCACAGTGTCAATTCAGGAGAAATTCATTTGAGTCTGTGTTGCAGATATAATCCTGCAAGTACTAAACATGCACAGTGCACATTTAAGAACTGCATGTCCTGAGAGGATACCAAAACATAATATATATTAAAATTGGAAACACTGGAAATAAAAATACCCTCTGACTTTTTAAGGACAAGCAATAAGGTTTTATTTTCTAAGGATAAAAACTAAGGGAAGTACTCTGTAAAGATGAATCCTGTTGGCAGTATCCAATACAACCTGAATCCCAGCACGATGTCAAAGTCTGTTTGCCTGTATCAATGTGATCATGCATGCAAACGATTTGCAAATGTGGGTGTGGACAGCGTCAATAAATACACAATCTTCTTTCACATCAAAATCAAGTCAAAATACATTTCTCGTGCGCGTAAACCAGAGTTACAGGCATGGTTGCATCTCTGATGGTTAAAGCACATTGTCCAAAAAAAAAAGAAAGAAGCTTTTTAAGGAATTGAGTGTCTGAATACACATCTCAAATGACTGTCATCAATGATGCTGAGTTGTTATGTAATTCTAAAGTACAACTTACACAAAAACCCCATGCTCCACACCTCCTTCTTTCTCCTGAGCACTGGTATGTAACAGTCATGAGAACAATCTTTGCCAAGTCTCTCCACCCAGTCACGTAAACTGTACACTCGTCATATTCTTTATCATGAACATCAGAGCATAAGAATGCAACAACAGCACCATGCTTGAAAAAGCCATACAAAACTGAACGAGTGTGCATTATGCGTGGAAAAGGATGTGAGGATATGTTTAGTGTCCGTTTGGTTCCAGTCTCACCTCATTTTCTTTAATCTCATACTTGGAAGAGTGCTTTCCCTGACTTTTCCTCCGGAGCTTCTTCAGGTCTGTCTGTGAGCGATCCAGGGAGTCCTGCTTCAGCTTGTGCTCTGACTGATAGCGCTTGAAGGTGGCCTGTAGATGTTTAAAAAGCAAGGCAAAAAAAGGGAAGGAACTGATGATCACGGCAGTTTTTATTGTCAAAATATTCCTCAGATGCAAAGTAGCTAAATGTATTCCTCTGTTTTAAATTCCTATGACTAGATGTTTTGATAAATAACACCAGTATCTGGGTGAGCCCACTTCTTTTCTAAAATAGTAGCCTATATTGCAAAGTATATGATACTTCGTCCAACTATTGATTTAGAGCAGAGAAGAAAACAAGGGTAAATTCACAAGTGACAATGGCAAAAAAAGCAGAGAGCAGGTTATGCCAGCAAACTGTTAGTATTTCCATATGTATTTAATTTTGTTAAAACAATTAAAACCAGTAAAAACAAAAAATTAAGCAATTTCACACTAAAATAAACCAGTAGGCCTACATCTCTCTGACACTTTTCTGAAGACACAGGAAGTCAGAGGAGCCACATGCAAATCTATTGCTTAAGCTAGCTTAGTTTAGGTTAACATTCATTTAGCTTACTAAGCTAGGCGCAAAGAACTATGTTAGCTATAATAAAATAAAATAGGCTCAGTGGCATTATGTAGTTAAAGGGGACATATTGTGACAAATCCACATTTACAGTGTTTTTGAACATTTATTTGGGTATCCTGAGTGTCTATCGACCCACAAAATGTGAAACAAATCCATCCAGTCCTTTGTTTGTGGTCCGCATAAGTCTTACAACACAGAGAAAAATGCTCAGTTTCGAATGGTCTCAGTTTGTGACATCACAAGTTGGATTGTGGTAAAAAAATACCCTCCCCTCCCCTGTTTTCTCCACCCATCAACTCCACCCCCAGCCGAGAGCAAACCTTTTGCACAGGTCTGCCATTTTTATTCTCGCTACAGAGGAGTGATGCCTACTGGGAAAACTCAGGGGGGGCTCATTGCATTTAAAGAGACACACACCAAAACGGAGCGTTCTGAGAGAGCTGGTTTATACAGGGTCACAAACCTCCTCTGGTGCTTGATTCATGTTATATTTTGACCAAAGCACAGCACAGATGTTTCATTAAGACCACAGGGGATCACGATTGAAAAGGTGGAAAAGGGGGATAATATTTTCTCTTTAAAACAGAGTTATAAGTAAAATAAGGGATGTAAAACTTACTAATACTAAAGTCTAGAGGTCTGTGAATCAGCATTGGGAAATAAAATATTTGGTATCAAAACATCTCTAATTTACATTATGCATAGAGAGATATTTTAAGACTCATTATACTTACATTCATGTATTTAACATCCATCTCTGTCTTCTTCTCGAGCTCGACAACAACCTCTCTGTGGAACCTCTTGAACTGCAGCGAGAAAACACAAACACACACACACTGTAGTTCATTGCATCACAAATCATCCTGCCTGCACACTGTTCCAAACACAATGTACTGATCAGTCACATGGCTCAATGGCAACATTACGATAAGAGAGGAGTGACCTTTGAGGAATATTCTTAATGGGTTTCTGAGAGGAGGTGATTCCACCCATTTGGATAGCTTATCGGCCTGTTAAGGTTAAAGATTAACAACTTTCCCCTCTCGCAGATACATTTAATACATCACTGATACATCAGTCCAGGATAGCCAAAGGAATAATAAGAAATTTCAGGATGTTTATCCTGCTGCAAACAGTTTGTCACCTTCATTTTTAAAAAACATTTGCATGTCTGACGCTTGTCTTAAATCAAACGGATTGTTGTGTTTAAACCGGCGACACTGGACTTCAATTAACTTCTAATTACTAGCAGGTATCTGAAGCATCTCACCCTGAGGCAGCAGGGTCAGGAGTTACTCTGTGGCTTTTTCTCTTTCGTCAAACTTTCTTTCACCTTCCGTTACAACACTTTCAAACTTTTTAAAATGAAAGGAATGAGCTCAAAAGGTTGCAAAGGTGACCAGAAAAGACAATGCAACACATTAAAAATCTGTCCTGTCTGTCTGAAAGTGAAGTCACCGTAGGGGACTTCAAGGAATTACCATTTTTCAACTGCTTACCTGAAACGCAAAAAAAACACTTTTTTTTCAGACATAATTGTAAAATAGAATGTCTCTTCCCGTAACAGACATAAGGACTGAACAGGCTGTGGGTTTATCTATGATTAAGAGAGGGAGTCCATTTCATCTTGAAAGGCAATATTCCAAAAAGCCTGCAATGTTTAAGTCTGTCTTTTTTTTTAAACTGTAGCTTTTAGAAGAGATTGCAAAAAAATGTTTGTTTTCTCCAGTCAATGTTTTTAGTCCCCATGGCTGTATTTAACAGCACTGTCAGGTATATAGTGTCAACATAGTATGGCCATCCCTCTGAATAATATTAGGTTTATATATTGTATTGAATGGTAATTTCATTACCTATGACATTGGTAAATTTGACATTTGTTGAGGACACGTTTTAGTGGCGAATTGTGTTTTATTGACAATTTACAGCAGTGTAGCTGTGTATACAGAATCAAATAGATAAACTACAGTGTTCATATTCATCTTCATGAAGGGACACTTACTGTAAGTCAGCCTGTGCAACCAGTGGCTCATTTATTTGTTTTGTTTTTAAGGGGGCTGATGACAGAAGTATAAATTAGATAACGATATATTAACCACATCAAGGTCTTGTTTTATTCATTCATTCATTCATATTTGATTTATTTGCACATTTCAATGTATGGTTCCAACCCCATAACACAACATGAAATATTTTCTCATAATACTAATACACATGAGCAAACAGCAGCAGGAAGAAGAAAACTTATAATACCTGCCCCTTTCTTAATAACACAAGATACTGTTGAAACAGAATAAGATGGCAAACCTGATGTTGTTTTTTTCTTTTTTTCACAAATCAAAAATAAATCAACAATACCTACAGAAACAATCAAATACAATCATCACAGAGTTAGATTAACTCAATAAATTTAGAATTTCCCATCAATTTTTCTTTATCAGGTTTTTTAATTGAATGATAGTTGAGCAGCATTTTAAGTGGTTATTGAGAAAAATTCCATAATTTAACTCCATTTACTGAAATACACATTTGTTTTAATGTAGTGCGTGCAAATGGACTTTTAAAATCCACTAGATCTTTAAATTTCAACACATGTGAGTGGATAAACAGTCTGTTAGTATGTTCTCTAACGTTCACCTTGTTTATAAGTCTGATAAGTCGACCTTTTCTGTAACACATACAAAGGTTTAATGTTAGTCTTATATAAGCAATAAGTATCTAACCAAACTTAGCAATAAGTAAGGTCTTTTACCTGCTTTTTGTAACATAACAATGAGCATGGTCTTTTTACCTGCTCTTTTGTAATATTAATAGACAAAGAGTAGGGTCCTTTACCTGCTTTTTGTAACGCGTCTTGAGATAACACTTGTTATGAATTGGCGCTATACAAATAAAGATTGATTGATTGATTGATTGATTGATTGATTGATTGATTATATGTGTTGCCCCATACCTCGGTGCAATAACTGAAATATGGAAGAATAAGCGAACAATACAACATATGGAGAGAAGCAGAATCCAAACTGTCCTTTGCTCTGCTCAAAACACCAATACATTTACACACTACTCTCTTTATATATTCTATGTGTGGTTTCCACGTCAGTTTTTCATCAGTTATGACTCCCAGAAATTTAGCGTCAGACACTTTTTCCATGTGAGCATCGTTTACAATCATGCTGATGTGTTCCTCCTTTTTTCTATTTCCAAAAATCATAAACTTAGTTATATTCCAGTTCAACAATAATTTATCTTAATCAAACAACCTCTTGAGTTTGTCCATTTCACACACTATAGCCTTTGTAACAGACTTCAAATCCTTTCGTGAACAAAAAATATTTGTGTCATCGGCAAACAAAAGAGATTGCAAAATGTTAGAAACTTCACAAATGTCATACAGATTAAACAATTTTGGGCCCAAAACTGACCCTCGTGGGACTCCACACATTACTTTTATAAACTCTGAGTCAAAACCAACAAACTGTACAAACTGCTTTCTATTTTCCAAATAATTTTTTAACCATTCATGTGTATTTCCCCTAATTCAGCTATTTGGATTATTATCCAAATTGCTGAATTAGGGGGAACACATCGTGGTCTATGGTGTCAAATGCATTTTTTAAATCAATAAACACCTCCACCGTGTAATACTTGTTTTCTATGGCTGCTGTGACTTCTTCTATTAATTTTATTAATGCTAAAGATGTATTTCTATTTGTTCTAAATCCATACTGTTTCTCACTTATTAGTTTGTTTTATTCTATAAAATCATCTAAGAGCAAAACACTTGTCCAGCACTTTGGAAAACTGAGGCAGCAATGACACAGGTTTGTAATTATTAAACAGTGTTTGTCACCATTTTTAAAGAGTGGAACTACTTCTGCCAATTACCTTTTTTTTTTAAGGAAAAATACCAGATTTAAGTGACAAATTACTATGTACTGTAAGTGAATGGAGTAATTATGCAGTCAATGGTCTTTTTCACTATTGTCATATCAATACCATGACAGTCAGTTGATGTTTTACTCTTACTTTTCATAACAATGTTAGAGATGTCATTCTCACATATTTCTCCAAAAAACATTGACTGCAGAATTTTACTCCCACCACCTTCCCTTCTTCTTCTCTTGATTTGATTAGTACCTTGAGATTTGATTGATTTTGCAAGATTAGGTCCAATGTTTACAAAAAAGAATTAAACTCATTTACCATATCAGTCTTATTTTTTATAACTTTATTATCCTTTACAAAAAAATTGGAAGAATTTTGACCGTAAGAAAAAAACAAAAAAACAAGGCTACTCACGTTTTCTTCCAGTTCATCATGGACCTTCCTATGGGCCTCAGCAATCTCCATCAGAACCACACCTTGTAAGAAAAAAAGAACTACTGTAAGTATATCAGACATTCAAAGAAACGTGTTGAATTCATGGACTGTTTTCCTCTTTATCCTGCAAAGATTAAAATAGTGACAAGGACCTTCAAATTTTCAGAAATACATTTACATGCTTTTTTGCTGAGGGTTAGCAGCAATTAATCGTGATACAAAAACACCAAAACAGAAAGTGATTGCAACCGCAAAAAAGAAAAGAAAAACAAAGAGCAGCACATAACATTACAATCACTCAAACATGTTGTTTTTAAACTTTTTTTTGTACAATAAGCTGGTTCCTCTTGGTTCAAGTCCTTGTGCTAAGCTAAGCTAACTGGCTGCTGGTGGTAGCTCCATTTGCATCATGGAGTCCAAGACAATTTTCCCTATGAGGACATTAAAGTGTATCGTATCGTATCGTATCGCATCGTATCGTAACCTACTGTATCGTAACCTATTGTATTGTTTCAATCATATTGTTCTATATCATATATTTTCGTGTTGTATCATATCACATTGTTTCATAGCTTATGTATCGTATCCTTTTGTAATGTTTAACAGTGTCTTATAGTTTTGTATCCTACGTATCATAGTATTTCGTATCATGTGGTATTGCATATGGTCTGGAATCATGTCATATACATACTCCAGACTGGAACCAGTTCTCCCTTTGCACAAAAGTAAATGGGCAGATTTCTCGAAATGCATAAGTATTGCTTCAATGGAAGAAGGTGCCAGAAACCAGAAGCCAATCAAAAAAAAGTACACAGAAAAGCAGCTGTAGGAGGAGATGCAATTTACAAAGAGATCCAATCAACACTTCAATCCAAATATCAACATGGTAACCTGTTTTTTTTTTTTTATCAAGCCTTGCATATACCTTTACAGCCCCATATTTTACAAGTGACATATCTCCTTTCAATATTTGAACAGCTGTCAATAAGTAATCTCTTTGAAATGTTCTGGTATTGTGCGGTCAGAAACAGAACAGTCTCCATTCACAGACAGGCTACGGCATATGACATGACACAATGGGAGTGAGTCAATACTGTAAACACGAGTGGACAATCATAGCTAAGCAGTTTATTGCGCTACCTCTGTCACAATGAGGTGAAATCTAGACTCAAGGTTTACTATAGGACACAGTAGTGAAACCTGTAAAAACTGTGTGGCATCATGACGTGTTTTAGGGTCACCCTAACACCCTCAGAAGAAAGTCAAAAAATAACCGGTGTAGGGTTAATTAAGAGTCTTTTAGGGGAAAATCTCCTAAGAGTTGTCCATGTCAGCACACTTTAACACCTGATCGCCCTACTGCACTCAGAGCACACAAATGTAATGACCCGCAGACACAAAGCTGAACTTCTGTGATCTGACAGGCAGCGAGCAGCTACAACAACATTGCCCTCTGAAGGTCACCAGAACGTACTGGTAAATGCTGCCTTTGTGCTTGGACGGGGAGGGGTGGTGGTAGTTGTGGGCTTGGGGAGCTGTTTGTACAGCTCCAACAACACACTGCACGGGGGTTAGAAGAGGGAGGCTGAGAAATGCAGGGAAGGGGGTTCAAAGAGGCCCTTGTACACCTGCAAGTTTCACCTTTTGGGTTAACAAGGTGTGAAAGTAAATGCTACCACAAGTCATCACAGCTGGTATACAAATGCTGGATGATGAATCAGGAATCTGGACATTACAGACTGAAGGGGAGTTAGAGGGCCACAGAAAGCCCGCAATTTTAAGCCTGTAGACTTTAAGAAATAAGGAATGCTGAAATTTGAATCAAAAGTAAGTAATAACATTATGTTTTTGAGTCCAAGTTCATCACTTTAAAACAGTAACAACATCACTCTGCAGCTTTACCTCAGTTTATCTTATCTCATATCTTTATCTGTCGCTGGCCGTTTGTTGTCTTTTCAAGGTTTTTAAGAACCTACGTAATCTAATCATACACAACTATTTCAAATACACAACACTGTTTTAGCATGGAATTCTACAAAGATCGGTACAGGGTTGATAAAAGATCAAGATCAGAATCAGAATCAGAATCCTTTTATTGTCATTGCACAGTGTACAATGAAATTGTAGCAGCATCCAGGTATACACAAAATAAAAATAGAAATATAGTAAAAATGTACGAAAAGTACGAGGCAGTAGTGCTAGAAAGATAGCTACAGACAAACTACACAACCCATGATTCTCAGAACTTTCTTAAGATTCCTTATTGACAAAGCTACCTCAAACCTTACCTTTTCCATGGTGTTCAGTGGTTCAGATATTGTAGCTAATTGTCATTTTTAATCATCTTTTTTATCAAGGCGTGAATCTTAATCTGAAAGTAACATCCATAACCCAACTTCGAACATGGGTCACAGTGGAGGAGGAAAAATATGCAAACAATCATTCAAAAGTCAGTTGTTGTTTTTTTTTAACTATAGTGCTTATTCAAACACTACTCCAGTTAAGATACATAACTGCATGGCTTCATTCCAACACCTGTATCAAATGCTTGTTTTACAAGACTGCAGACAGGACGCAGAGCCATGCCTTCAACATTCTCCACAGGTAATGCCTTTTATGAGCTGGGAGTGCCCCATGCCAGCACAACCCAAGCCTATTTTTGGTCTAAGATAAGAAAGCTGTACTACTTGAGATGCTGTTAGCAAGTAGACACTGGCAGCCGACCTGTTGGCACCTTTTCTCCAGCTTGTTTTTATTTCCCCACAATTTAATGGATAATCTTTCCTCTGTTGTGCAAGCTTAAGTTGGCACTGGTCATTAGTCATCGGTCATCGTTATATTGTTTTATCAGTGAGATGCATCACTGGGCTTGTCCGCCCAGGTTTGAGTGTGATGAAGTGCAGCCCCTTCATATGTGACTCAGGATTGAATGGTATTTAAATTAAACACATCCCAGTTCTGGAGGGGGGGAGACGCTGTTTGGAGATAGATGAGCTACTCCCTTTCTGTTATCATAATGATGTCACAACCAGTGCTGAATCCACTAAATTTAAGTGGAACCAACTAGTTAAACTCCACACTTATTCTTACTAATGTTCGTACTTCCAAAGCTCCAGATCAGCTCATAAATTAACCTTGAGGTAGGACTGTATGTAAACTGCTGTTGGTGAAACTGAAACTCTATTCTGGAAGAACTGAAAATAAAAATGAATTACAATTGATGACAACAAGGAAAACACTACCTGCTGATGAAGATAATGGAATGGTTTAAATGCCCATAATTTGCTAATTTATGGACTTAAAGGCGAGACTGTTAAATCAAATACAGCTTAATAAACTTAAAATATAAACTATGAAATTGGGGGTCATTTAAGGATTTTTTTCCCCAATAGTTTTAAGGATTCCTCATTTATTAAACATGTTACTGACGTTTTGATGTTGTTGGCTAATCATATCAGCTTTCTGTGAACAGAAGAGTGTGTGTGCTTTGAGCCCTCTCAAGTCATTATTATTATCAATCACATATTACATCTTGATTGTGAAGTTAATTTTTACTAATGATGATCAAAAGTGACCTTTTTTGACTTGTATTTAATTGTGGATCCATGTGTCTGTCAGCCTTTCAACTGTGTTTACTATAGATCAATATTCTGACAGCTTTCTAAACACAGAGTGATGACCTGCCATGAAACAAAACACAACAAAACATATTACGAGAACACATAAAAACTGACTTCAGCCTCAAGCATTTACAAACATTGCTTTGACTGAAACTTCAAACTGGAAGCAAACCTTGAATAACCTTAAAAACGTAATATATGCCTCATTTGTTCTTTATGTGAAAATAAAATAAAGAACAAGTTGGTCTGGAGATTTCATAGACAGTTATCCCTTTAACACTAGATGAAACTATAAAAATCAATAAATGGAGGGGTCAAAAAGAATCATGGGTACTTTTTAGAAAGAACTGAAGTGTGACTGGGTTTTAGGTATTCCAACGTCACAGTTTATTGAGCGGTAAGTGAGTTTCTGGTCACTTTAGAGGTCCCTTGGAGGAAACTCCCAAAATACTGGAGAGCCTGGAGAGCCGTTTGTTTAATGGTGGATGCAGCACGAGGGTGTTTGAGGTCTGGGATCATTACAATGCTGTGGAGTGTGACGAGAGGAGTCATAACTGACTGCGCAATATGGGGACTCCCTGAAAAACAACCGGCAGCTTCTTTATTTTGCTTGTTTTCAACAGTCGTACTTTGGAAAAACAGCCTGTGTCTGTGTTACTGACCTTGTTAAGCCGTGGTCCAGACACATTTATGCCATAGGCTATTGTCCAGCTAACTGTTTCCAGATTTTTTCCCATAATTAGCTGTAAAGCTATTAGCATTTTTTTAAGAAACACAGTAGTTTAATACTTTTAAAATACTACTCCCTTGCTTTCATGCAGCAAATGTAATAAAAATGATACCACATCCATGTCGTTGTTATGCTATGTGGCTCAAACCAAGAGAAAGTTAACTTAAATTAGCATTTAAACTAGCAACCCACAGCTAGAGTAAGTAGTACATTTATTGATCCTGACTGATTTAAAACTGATTCTTCTTTTTTTTAGGAATGACTTATCTGTGTAATTTCTTAGCCTTTTGACAGAACCAGACTAGCTGTTTTCCTTTACTGTCTTTTTTTCAGCTAAGCTAAGCTAAGCTATGATAGTCTAAGTCAATGTCCTGGCTGTAGCCTTCCAAGCAAACTTATTGATGCGGTATCAATATTTCTAGTAAATTCTTGGATGGATCAAAGCAAGCAAAATATTACACGGGGAGAAATTCATAGACTTGAAGGTGGTTGTATTAGTTTTGGGAACTAGCTTGCTGTTTGTGATGATGTTTCTGTTTGTAGGACAAATTGCCCATAATGTAGTAATGGTGCAATACAGAAAAAGAAATGCCCCTCTCAATAACCAAAATCTGTTACAGAAGCTATCAGAAGGACACACTCGGCTGTCTCCTCCTGAATTCTCAGTCTATGGGAAGAAAATATCGCTCAGGCTGATATTACAATTTTTCTCATGCTGACCATAATTCAATATTTCAAAAAACAATTTAGTCCCAGGCTTGACAAACAGTGCACAGAAAAGGTGGAAGGGTGGGGATCGTGCTATTCTTTCTCGAGTAACATTTTCAGTCCTTCACTAACTGCTGCCTTCATGGCAATTCCTTGTGGAGTCCAGTCACACAATATTGCACAGGAAGTTTCTTATTGTGCCCCCACTGAAAACTACATCTCTAATAGCTAAACTGCCCTCTCTTGTTTTATACAGCGTTTTAAAGAGCTGGTGTCTCAACTATTTAAGGACAGAAATTGCAACTGTTTTAAAACGTGAAACCATTGAAATGGACAAGACCATAAATATCAATTAAAAAAACCTTCATCTTGTGTGCAAGGGGCATATCACTCACTTAGACTGTAACACCAGGAAGGTTGCGGCTGTAACCGGGAGATAAAAATCCAAGTATGAATGAATTGAAGTTATTTGCTCTTTTAGAAGTTGTTTTTTAAAACTTCTAATTACAGTAATGACGTGGAAAAACAGCCCGTCAGTGGTGGTCTTGACCAGTCTTGATTTAATATCCGGAGTCCGCCCAGTCGGAGACAGCGACCAGACCGAGTACAAATATTTTTCAATTCCGAGACGAGAGAGAGACATTCAAAAAAGTGGTCTTGAGACCAAGACTGATTTTGAGTACTACAAAACTAATGGAGACTGAAATAGAAGTATACTGGTAGGATAGCAAACAACACAGGTCACACGCTTGAATCATTTGTCTGTCTTCAGGAAGTACTGATGTTTGGCTGAAAGTCTTTCCTTATTGCTACACTTTCACCTCCATGACAGCATTAGTCATAGAAAATCTGGACAAACAGTAGTCCCGGAAAAGAAGGAGCACGGGTAAAAGCCTCAGGTTAACTTTCTGCAAATACCTGCTTACCACTGTGACGCAAGTGCTTTCTACAGAAAACCATTCACAGAGAAAGGAAGAAAATCTTGCAGTTGTCATAACAACACTTAACGATTTGGTCTTTCATTGTTAAAAAATAGTATGGAGAGATTAATTCACAAGAGGAAATGCTAGGCAACTGTAAATCTTAATATGTCGAAATGTTTCTACCATCTGAAGTGTCAACTATTATTGAACTCTTTCCATTGCCTTTTGTTTTATTGATCTACACCAATAAAAAATATGAACATTCCGTAAAAGCCTCTCTATATCCATACAGTTTTAGCCTCCTCTGGCCTCCACAAACAGATAGTAAAGACCATTGGTAGGTTTGGAGAGGCAGATGGAGTAACAGTGAATGAAGAGGATCAGTGGTGGGAAGACAGTCTCCTCTGTCTGTCTGTTTGTTCAGCGTATTTGCTACCCTGCTGCCTGTAATGTGTGAGAGAATTCACACTGTCTTGTTGTCGTCTATTCCAAGCAGAGACGGAATGACAGGGATGGAGGGATGAGCTGGGCGATAAAGATTTCCATGTGACTTTTTCCATAAAGCCATTTTGATTTTAGACTTGGTGATACAACATGTCAGTCACTAGTTCACTATTTATCACGTCTAAGAGGTCAATTTCCCTTTCATTTCAATCTATGAGTGAAATATTCGAAGGTGCCTTTCGTTGACTCCCTTTTGGGATTTGTTTTTCCATAAATGAATACAGCAAACTTGTTCAGATTAAATGACATAATACAGTATGTTTGTGTAACCAAACAGGCTTTGCTTTAGAAATGAAGCAACCAATGCTGAAGCTGCAAGTTTCCCCATGATCAAAAGAAAAGTTGGCATGGAATGTTGTTTGCCATTTGTGAGGTTGCTTCAGCTCAGCTGTGTTTTAGTATGAAGTGAAAATGTCACCGACTAACTACGGAAGATCATCATATTATTTAATGAAGCGATGGAGGGTTAGTATTGTTCACTGACAGGTGTGGCCCGACAAACTCAATTAACATTGCAGAGCATGATCACGGTAAAGGTTTCGTTGCACTCTGACAGAAAGGAAAAAGTTAAAAGATCTTAATATCAAAAAATGGGGACACCTTTTCGGGGGGGCAAAATAGCAGCCTGAGGAAAAGCGTGAATTTATCCCATACGGTTTAGAATCATGAGGAGAAGCTTTGTAATATCTCTCTGTCTGAATAATCATGATTTGCCCAGTCTATTCTTCATTCTATTACGTTTTTAGGAAAATTAAGATAAGCCAGACTGTCCACTCTATAAAGTACCCATCGTGGTTTCATTTTCAGACACTGACGCTGCTCAGATGGTGAGTTTATGCTAACTTCTTTCATTATTTACATTTTCACCAAAGCTTGCAGACATGCCTAATCTTGTCTCTTTTACACTGTGGCAGCTCTGAGACAATCACTTCACATAGTCTGACATTAAAACAGATTGTGTTAATGACTGGAAAAAATGAAAATGCTGTCTATAAGTAAGAAACTCAGTCAAAAAAGGTTTATAGAAAATCTATTTATCTAAGAGTAAACGCAAATGTCAATCTTGGTGGTCACGATTTACTACATAAAACCAAAATAACAAAGCATGATTTTTCAGGTTTTACTTCCATGCTCCGTTTCTTTTTTTTTTCCTGCCTGTCACATCAGCCTGAGCTGTCATGAAGCCAATTTAAAACCCTGTGCATTAAGAGGTGATGCTGCAGAATACAAAAAGCAACTTGATGAATTGTAATAGTGCAAAATTGGGTCCCTTAAGCAAAGTAGGTCAGCTCCAGATTTCAGCACTAATGGAATAATTGGAGATGAGTCACAGGATGGATGAAAAACAACCTGTACATGGTTGATGACAGCTTCAGAGAGGCGACAGAGGAGAGGAAGCACTTTAATCAGAGCCAGATGTGGACAGCAGATTATAATGAATTTCTGCAGCTGATGTGAATCTGTCAATCAATGGCATTACCAGATGTTTGCATAATAGCCAAAATCCAACAGGTTTAAGCATTTGTAAGATTTTTTGGGGGAAAAAACAATAACAAAGAATGTGGGTTTTTACACAGGAGTATTTCTTGGGCGGAAATGGTGACGTCCTGAAGTCACAGTTTTTGGCAACACTTGCACAAAACCTCCCAGTAGTAAGGCTGCACATTAAATTATAATTACTTTGTTATCAAAATTTAAACATTTGCAATAAATAAAATCGAAAATTCTAAATCAATCGCAAAAAAAGAAAAAGTATTTTATGTAAATGAGTAGTAGTCATCCAGGTTATACTAATTCAAAAACAACTGGACTTTGTTGAAAAAGTAAACATGTAATGCTTACTGACTCAGCATGTATACATTTTACCAATCAGATGGAGGCTTGGGTATCATGTCCATGCTGTC
This sequence comes from Tautogolabrus adspersus, assembly GCA_020745685.1. Taxonomy (NCBI): domain Eukaryota; kingdom Metazoa; phylum Chordata; class Actinopteri; order Labriformes; family Labridae; genus Tautogolabrus; species Tautogolabrus adspersus. The sequence continues at coordinate 8,981,271 of CM036554.1, read as the reverse complement.
ACATTGTTTTGATGCAATCAGATTAAGCAAGGGTTTGCTATCAGCTACCCTCAGATTAATATGTGCCAATTTAGTGCCAAAATAAACTGCGTATAGAATGATTTGGGATTCAGAAAGGACATGTTGCAAAGACAAATATTGTGTAAAACATGAGCAACAGTAGATAGAAAGAAATACTGTGAGGGAAAGCTAATTTGCATAAATATTTGTTTGGTTATCACACCTCATGTCGGTAACACAATACTGTATAACGTAATCACACATTGCACATCTTTAACATATCCCAAAGCCTACCGTAAAGCTATAAGCTAATAAGAATGTTAAGCATTTGTTTTTTTCAGTATTCAAATTACATAAAATGTGTTCATTATAATAATTCAGTAAAGAGGAGATTATATCTGTTTTGTTGTCTTCGGAGAGAGCAAGGCTAGCCTAATTTCCCTGAGGTTCTACTGTTTGAATTAAACTAGCTAGCTTTAGTATCACATACACTGTAGAGACATAAGAGTCTCACTTTTCAAATCTTACTTTTTACATTAAAGTAAAGAAGTTTATTACCCAGATTCTCAAACTATGTCATTATTTATATTTCAACTGAAATATCATTGAGGAATCTTTGTCTTTTCTTTTCGCTGCACCATAGAGATATTTGAATATATCAGGCAAACCCTCTTGAGATTAAACTAAAGGTGGATATGTATGAAACTCACCAAGCTCTCTGGAGACCGGAGACACGATAGCATTCTCTCCAACCTTTGAGACTGCATCAAAATAGGCCTTTCCAGCAAGAGTCATCGCTGAGTTGGGAGAGAGACAATCATCAAGTTACTGGCTGGGAGAGGAGGACTTGTTGGATCTTTTCCTTCAGAGAAACTTTTTATGAAACCAAACTTGTCTTGTGACTGCGGTAGGCAGTATTCAAAAGTTCATGTTCATGCTAAAAGATTACAAAGTGCTATCGTTTGTATGCCCTGTGTAAGGGTGAAAGTTGTGTTTACCTGTGACTGATTTCTCATAGCTTTTCCCTAGGTTGACCAGGTTCCTCAGGCCCGGGTTGAACTGGTCCATGACAATCTGGGAGAAAGAGCAAAAACTAAAGGTTGTGGAGAAAGGCAGCAAGCACAAATGCTCCTTTGCAGATCTTAATATACAGGTTAACATGTTTTTGAGTGACTTTCTTTTTCGATAAATCAGGAAACATCTCTAATTGTTTAAGGGCTTGCAGGGGATAATATAACTCATGAGGCTATTTTTGTGGCAGTGGGTGGAGAAGAGAAAAACATAAAACAAGTGTGAGTGTTGGTGCTTAGCTCTATAAATATCACCATGTGAGAACAATAAAACGTTCAATCTTTAACTTGACCCCTCACGTATGCTTTACAACTCCCTCCAAAGAGCGAAGTCCCACACAAAACGCAGCTATTTGCAGCATTAACTTCATCACTACCCCCTTCTCTCCCTCCCTCTCTGTCTCTCTCTCTCTCTATTGAAATGCCTCAACAATCAAGTGCTGTTCACCTCCCCGTCTCTATTCCCCAGGCACGCCCTCAATAGAACAATGAAGGGGCAGGTATGACTTTACATGAAGAAAAAAAGAAGTGAGCAGAGGAGAGAGAGAAAGAGAAAAAGGGAAACAGGTTCCTTGTTTTCTTTCTCTCTCACTCACACAGCTGATACTGTGACTGTAAACTTCAGGTATGACTCCCTCTGTCCCTCAAACACAACACACACAATTTGTAGAACTTAACAAGAGGAAAACCCAAATTAAAGTGTTTTACCAGAATTCTACCATAAAAAAGTTGAGTTGAAACAAGCCGCAAATTATAAAACTTTGAAATTCACACTATTTTGGAAATGTTTATGTTTGGTTTAAAAAACCCTCACAGAGACAGACATTAATTCAGTAAAACACTCATCTTATCACATGTGAGAGGCAATGTTGTTAACTTGATTAGATTAATCCAGGGATCAAGATCAATCCTGTGATCAAATCGCCCAGATACTGATCACTTTAAGTCCATTGACAACCTACAGCAACTTGATTGACGGGACTAACTTTCTTGTCGATTCTCTCTCTCATACTGTGGTTTGTTGTGATTTATGCATCTAATAATAAGATAACAGGGTGTGTCATGAATTATGCTTGTAAACAACAACAGAAATTTTCGATTGCTCAATCAGATGTTTTTTTATTAGGATACACAGTGTGAAAGTATGAGAATGGGTCCTTTTAAAACTGCCATAAAACGTGACAAGTGCAGTAAAAGCAAAGCACATGCACTCCTGCACTCACAATGTTATAGTGTTGTTATCGCTTTGATTTATGGTCCGGTTATATGCAGAAAACTTAAATCATAACCCAACTATGATAGAATTACTCCCCCGTTTAGCCTCAATTACAAAGCAGTGAAAACCACTATTCATCAGTTAGCCATAAAATATTTGCTAGTTTCACTCACCTTGTATGTGTTTTCAGTAAGCTTGCTCACATCATCTGGAGCGCGAGACATGGTGGCAGGTTGTTACTCAAACCCAGAAGTCGAAGAAATAATAAAAAACAACAAAAAAGAGAAATAAAAATGGTGTTTTGTAATCCAGGAGTTCGCTCACGCCGAATAATAAATCCCAAAGTCGGTCCTAGTCCTTGTCTGCTCCCTCACTCCTCGCATGTGAGCAGCAGGCGGAGGACGCACTCACTGACTGACTGGGACACCGAGAGACTTCCCTGAGCGTTTGGGGCTGACGAGGAGGGCGGAGGAGGGCGAGGGAGGGCGCCGTGACGTCATGAGCGGAGTTAAAGTTTTCGGAGTTATTGTGTGGTGCAATAAAAAGCTACAAAGGATTGTGTTTTATGAACGTTTGTTGTTAAAAGAAATGTCAAAGGCATAGAAAATGTAAGCATTGTGGGCTTAAATCATGGTTAATTTCTCTGATAAGCCAACAGAGGGCACTAAAATACAAAATGTTGGTGGACATCTCTACAATAGGCCTACATAGCCTATTCAGATCCAATATTGATGTAAAGGTAGAATACTAAACAAAATATACTCAAATAAAACGTTTAAAAATAAAAGCTTTTAATATAAATGGTGTATTTTGTTTTGATCCTAATGAAAGAACCAAATAATGGAGAATAATTTCTATAGGCTAACCATTTTATGTCATTCTTGGGTCGTATTTCTTATGCAAATATGAGGACATACATTTTGAATCTGGACGAGGTGAGGCTAATTTTAGTTCGCCATCATCATCATCATCATCATCATCATCCTGAACCCTTATTGAAGCCTCGAAAATTATTGGGGTTTCCCTCATTTACAATATTTGGAAGTCACATCTATGAGGAAAAGTTCATTTAGGCAACTTGCTGTAAAACACTGCCTTCCACGGCCTAAAGGGGGAGATTTATGTCTTCAGTTGAAAGAACATCATGGGGTATCTGCCGAGAGCACAGTACCAAACAAGCTGCAAACTTTAATATACTGTTATTACATTCATAAATGCTGCTGATTCTGTTTGCTACAGTTTACATGAAAGCACTGTGGAAACATATAGTACAGCCCACCTGTTTGGTTCTGGCAACTTGTAATAAATATGGATGTAAACATGGCTGGATTAACATGACAACTAGAGAAATATGCTCCTGTACAAAGGACTAGTGATGAACTGGACCAACGTTTTTTGTTTTTTTTTACCAGTGCATCTACTAATACCAAAACTTTGGGTATATTCCAATATAACACACCAATTAGACACTTGTTCTGTCTTTTCCCAAAATTCGAACCTTGTACACATCATTGTGCTGAACAGGAACCATTTCTATGTAAGGTAGCTGGAGGCCAGGCAATGTTTTAACAACATAAATAAATAAATAGTCAGCAGCTCACCATGACTGAATGATAGGAGAGAACAGTGATGAAAGGACATAGAAACTGTGTTTAATTTGGATCAGACATGTAATGTCTAATATCTATTCAGGCTAATTATCAGCAGCTCTATTGATCAGGGGGTTTTCTGTACACAAGATCTTTAAGGCCCATCGTGTTATATTGTCAATATTGGTGCATATTTACACAAAGAACAGCCCCATTAATCAGGCTCCTTAAACAACTGGATTCTTTTGGTTATTCTTTAGTAGTTAGCACCACCATGTGGTTATCTCACGTAGCAGAAAAAACTCACCAATAAAATCATGCTGTTTTCATAGAATAAATATAGAACAATCTTCCCACATCTTAGATAGATGTCCCACTTCTCTGACAGGAATGTGACCCAGGCTGGAGCCTCTTACTGAAAGCTGATTGTTGTTATGGAGCCACATGATTGAAACGCATGGTGACAATTTCAAGCTTTTACACCCCTCATCTGCCGACTCTGAAGCTCACAGCCAGTCAGAAGCAGCTTTAAGGATCAACCTTATTACAACTTAAGGTTCTCTGTTAGAGGGCCAGCAGATATGGAAAGGTACAACGAACATTTTAAAAATATATATATTTCTTGATCAGTTTTTAAACTGTGGAATAAATTCTTTCAGACAAAATGCTATATGGATCCTGGTTCTCCTGTCCCTGGTCGTCTTGGGCGTGGCGGTTACCACTGACCCTTTGACAGATTTGGGTAGGTCATCAATCATATTATTTTTATTCTTTGCATGCAGCAGTCACAGCTTCATGAATATCTTTTATTCTGAGCAGAAAATATTGCTGGGAAGCTGGTTTTCTATCAGATGGAAGGAAACGCCACCTATGTGAGGGACACAGGAGAGCTGGCTTCAGATGTTCCCACTGAGACCATGTTCGAACTCTTCGATCCAAAGATGAATTTCAGCACAGCAAAGTTCACCTATACCTGGGACCTAGGGAACGGGTATGAGGACTTTTAATATTTCAAAAAAGAAATTGAATTTTAAGGTGGCTTTCTTTACTGTCCTTTAAAAAAAAAAATCTATATCTGGTCTGTGATGCAGAGAGGTGATCAAAGGAACTGAGCCGGTTGTGCGATATAATTACCCTGAGTCTGGAAACTACACACTTCGGCTGAAAGTGGGAGTGAATTTAACCAAATCTGCACCTCAAATCACTGACGTTTACTCCATGGATGTACAAGTACTTGGTTTGTAGTTTAATATTTTCCATAGGAAACTATTTGCTGTAAGATGAGTCAAGATGTTTCAATGCCCCCAATTGTTTCCAATAAAAAGTTCCATGGTTTATATTTACAAAACAAATCAATCAGAATAAATATATAGAAGAATCGGGCAAGTCACTATTATAGTTTTTAGGAAATTAAAGAAACAAAATCCCTAAAGGCCCATGTTATAATTCTTACATGCATTTCAATGTCTGTCAGAAGTTGTTCAGCCCTATATTCACAGTCAAAAATGAAAGAAAAGAGAATGTAAGTTGTTGTATTTCTTTGCTTTATCAGGCTAGAATTTTTTTTGAGTAATTGAGTAATTAATGCAATGATTTTGTAGATGCCATTAGAAACATCGAGCTGAAGGGCCCTCCTGATTACGAGGTGTCTCAGAACACCAGTTTGGCAGTTCATGTGGATGGAAGGTAGGATATTTTTTAACTTTTTGTTAATTCCATTTTAGCAAGTTATTTTGACTGAAGAAAAGCAGAGATGCATATTAAAACTTGACGTGTTTGAAGAATCCAAGTTAAAAATATATGCAGGTTAAACATGTACGGAGCCCCCCCTGGTCTCAACTGAGTCTAGGAGGGCTCTGTACATGTTCAACCCAAGATTTAATTTCGTTATGGAGTTAAACGAACAATAAATACATATATACAATATATGTTACACAGTGACAGCTGTGAAAAGTTAAACGCAAAACACATTAAAACATGAAATCTCCCCTGAAATCCAGTTAAATTGAACTTGTTTAGCAGATTCTATCACCTGTAAATATTCAATTCCTTATTCTCTGAAGAAAGATATCGAGTTTACAGATTACATTTACAGGTAAGTGGAAGTCCTGTCATGTGTATAGAGCAGTAAATATTTGTTTGATATGGTTAGACAAATTAAGTGAAACTCAGGTTAGTGTTTTTTGTACCCAACATCTGTAGGGTTTTACCCATTAACCTGTAGATATTGAAAAGTTGGATTATACAGTATGACCTTTGTTAAGAAACACAAACATAATCATCCTTGTACTAATTATTGCATGAATATGCACGTGTATTTGTGTGTATCTAGTCCCCCCATGTGGGTGTGCTGGCGTTTCCTGCCTAACTGTGTCCCTGACATGTCGGGTGGCTGTACGCTGACCATGCTGTATGAAAACACTTTGAGACTAAACCACACCTTCACCTCGGCCGGTGTCCACTGTCTGGATATCAGCGTTCGCAATGACATCAGCAAGCTGCAGACCTCCTTCAGCATCTACGTCAAGAGAAGCTGTGAGGACACAAACACACACACCTTCACACACCCAAGCACGCAAGCACACACACACGCACGCACGCACGCACGCACACACACACACACACACACACACACACACACACACACACACACACACACACACACACACACACACACACACACACACACACACACATACGCACAAAGGACTCTATAGCCTCTGATCCCAATCCAAACCAAAAGTGAATTATAGAAGTGAGTGCCCACACATACTCCCCACTTTGCAGATGTCCTCACAAGGTGTAAAATTCTCATAGTTTCCCCAAATGATATCCTAAGAACAAACACACACTCACACTCACACATGCATACACTTGCAGGCTTAGTGGTTTAGAAAGAAAAAAGATAGACATAGTGAAGGGAAAACAGAAAGTGGGAAGCCACAAACAGGCCATTAAATAGTTAAAAAGCAGAGGATTGTTAATGAATTATTAGCAAATAGATGTTAAAAGCTTTTAGATCTAGTGCTTACCATTTCATAACTTAAAACCGTTTCATGAAACCATTACAAAAGCCATTAGATAATGCCAAAAGTGCATTATCAAAACGTTTCACAACAAAGCCGTGGCTGTGTATGCGTATTTGTGTCTTGATTCTTCTCATTTAATAAACTGAACTACATTTTAGGAGTTTGAGATGCTCATCTACTCATCAAAAAGGCTTTCTCAGATCTGCTATAAATCTTCTTAAGTCTTAATAGGCTTTCAGTAATTTGTCTGGCCATTGTGACGCCAAGCTGTTTATTCCACCTTTTACATCTTAAGGCTGTGGCCATGTGACCTTTATGAACAACCTAACCCAACTTCATTTAAACATCAATCTGTGACGAGATGATGAGAGGTTTTAAACAACCAGAGATCAGCCTTGGTATTTGTAGTTTTCTTAACAGGAGCTAAAATGTCCGATAAGACATCAATGCCTCAATGCCTTTTCTTTTCTTTTTTTAACTTGTTTGGAATTCAGGGGCTCCATACAAATCTCAGTTTGCTAAAATAAATATGTTATGACTTGGTTGGTTTTAGTTAATGTTCTATTTCCTTTAAATATGTGAAATTTAGTTAAATGGATTTATATTTATATGTATTTAATTAAATTACTCTACGTCCTTTTATCAATTGAGCTGCTAATTTGTAAATTGGGCTATACATTTGATACCAAAATCTTCAATATCTATTTTTAATCATCCAAGGAACTCTCTATCTATCCTCTCTATTAATATTATTAATATAAAATGTGAAAAAAAAAGAAGAAGTTGGTCCAGTGAATGAATGAAATTAAAATTAGTCTTCATCATGACTCATCAGTTTGCTATATGCATGCAAATAATTATCTACTTTTGTAGTTTTCTTTCCTCAAAAGATTCTATCCCTGGGAGGAAAGGCAGCTCTGGGTCATGAGGTGTTTCAGATCTAAATCTTAACATTTTCCTTTTAGCTGCATTAGTTCCACAGACAGAGAGGAGGCGGCGAAAATAAAGGAATCAAGGCTCCGAGTGATCCGACTTCTCAGCACATGACTGCTGTGTTGAATCAGTTTTGATACTGTAATGATCAAACTGAAAGTAAACTGCTTTTAGTGTCAGCTGGATTGCATTTATTTCCCCTGAAAGTTTGGAAATGTAGTCTTTGTGTTATAGTCTGTGTCCTCTGCTGCTTAATTTTTCCACGTCTTTCAAGTTTCTGTAACAAAAATGGCCTATAAACGCTTCTCCATTGCTTTGCTCCTAGCATGAACAAAGAAATCAACTTACTGAATAGTTCTAATTGAAGTACTTTAGTAAATTAAGAGGACTTAGTCAAAATAGAACATGTTGTTAAACAGTAAACCTTCTTTTCAAAAGTTAACACTCGGGTTTCTCTGTATTTCTTGCAGATAACACCCATCTGTTCTTCATCCTGGCATGTGCTGCCATACTTGTTGCAACGTTTTCCTTCATCACTGTCATCGCCTGTCGCCCTCGTCATCAAAACAAATCACAGGTAAAGATATTTTATATCTTATTCCAATTTTTTTAATTCAGTGTAAATCCTTATTAGACAGGTTTTGATGGAGTTTGAATGGAGTACATGTACCTGAATTAAATATCACAACATTGGATTTCTTTTTCATGTCCTTTTATACTGTACAAAGCATCAAACTTGGACAATGTGTACACTAACAGAAATAGAAAAGGGCAAAGAGATGAGGCAGAAGCTTAAACATGTTTGATGGTTAATAATCCGGGTGGCTATGGGTCAGCGGTAGTGTGGATCGCCCTCCTATTGGAAGCTTGGCAGTTTGATCCCCAGCCCCTCTGGTCTACATATCAAAGTGGACAAGAAACAGAACCCTGAATGGCTCTGAAAGAAATAGTCTGCATTGTATTTATGTGAATGAGTGATAGGTTGTACAGTATCCTTGGATGGCAGCACATTAGTGATTGTGTGTGAAAGGGTGAATGCTTTTTTAATGCTTTGGAGAAGTCTGAAGCACCTTGAGTGGTCAGAAGACTAGACAGCCACTATATAAGTGAAGTCCATTTATCATTTAACTCATGTTGTTTGTTGTTAGCACAAACTATTATGTATAAAATCCAAGCTTGCCTTTAGAGCCACAGTTATCACACTTTAATGCAGTTCGTGACCACAAGGAGGCAGTCTGTGACTAGAATTAAATAACTCTTGTACATCTAGTGTGAGTGAGTAGAGTGTATCTCTACATTACAATAATATTGTGTTTAACTTTTGATTCAAAATTCTGGGTCTGTGTTTCAATTTTGCAGATTGCTGCCTCCAGTAATGCTTTATTCATGAAAAACCAAGAATCTGAGGGTCAAAGCTTGATTCTTTTTAAATTCTCCAACGAGAAGAAAGAAGAAAAGGAGCCTCTACTGATGCAGTATGGTACTCAATACTCCTCTTAAGTTTCAGTCTTTCAGCATGCTGTGGCTGCATGTAAACCATGTAGGTATTTTGCAAAGGAAAATACACAATTATAGCAATAAAACTCCCATATCGAATTCTGACACATTATAAATAAATGTAGACACAAATGGATGATTTGTGAACAACACATAGCTTTAAAGGTCATTTTAAATTTAAGCACTCCCGTAGAGTTGGATATGTTCTGGTCTAAGCTCTAATTGTGTCACTATTGTTCAGTGAGCTGGCACGACTAACACCTTGTGATTTTTCTGGAAATTAGATAATGGCAATCGATAAATGTGTCAGAGAGGAAAGTCTGCCATTCAAATGTTCTCATAATAAATTAAGAGCAGATCATGTGTAAACAATGACTGTCTAAGCTGTGAATGGATGTGGTCACAATCATTAATTTAATGCTTTTATTGATGTTGTAATGTGAGCCTTTGCTTCAAAGCTCAGAAGATGATTAGATATGTTTCTTTTATATTTTGTTCTATCAGTTCTGATAATAAATGCATATAAACTTTGTTGTAGAGGCCTGTTCAAACATTTGACTTGATTTTTAGCTGATATATTGATTATCCATCCAGTACTGATAATCCTATTTTGTCACATTTATGTATTTTTTTCCTTTGGGTTGCTTTCTTATGTTTAATGTTAGATAAAAAAAAAACACTGAATTATTTGTTATTTTATTTTTTATTTTTTTGGGGAGTTTAATTGATAATTATGCTAAAAGTTTGTATGTTGTCTTTGTTTTATTTTGTTGTGTATTTCTTGGTATGGTTAAAAATGAATTGTTCTAATACTAACAGATGATAAAAAGATGTGGGAACTTTGGATATCAATCAAAAACTGCAGCCTTGGAAAGCTGTAGAAGCTTGACTTCACAAAGAGTCGACAATATATTTTTGCTTCAGTGCGGCCACCCCAGTCAAAAAGATCACACCCCTGGTATGATAGTTTGCCTGGGAGGATAGTGTATTTTATCACTGTTTTCCAGTGTGAGCACACTGCATTCTAAAAACATGCTTACAATTAGTATTGACTATGAGGTAAGAGTGTACAGCAATGCTAGAGAGGAACTCTGTGATGCTAGTGCTACTGTCAGCTTGCTAACATCCTCATGATGGCAATGCTAACAGACTGATGCTTGGTATAGAAAATGTTTATGGAACACTTAGTATAGTTTGGCTAATGTTTGCTTCTCTGCATGAACCATACTATATAAAACATGGACATAGTTTCAGTTATGTCACCCATTGATTTCTTAAGAGGTAATACGAAGCCCAACCATGGCAGTCACCATATTGGAAATGCTAACTCCAATTAACTTTCTGCTAATCTAGAAACAGGCCAGGAGGTGCAGTTGAGTCGTTTCGGATGGATCTTAATGGCTGGCTAAAATGCGCCCACCTGTCTGTCAAATCAACAACACCACTTATTTGCCTTATTATGCATAACTCTTGGCCCTAATGTATTTAAAACTGATGAGTTAATAAAGAAATGAGCTAAAGAGACTCTTAATTGTACCAGGTGTAAACATGTTCAATTCTGTTGTAAAAATGGCCTGCTTATCATGGAACCAGCCTGAAGTATAGACAATTGGGGAAATGCAGTTTTTACCTTCACATTAGCTTTGTTTATCAACAATGGAGGTTGTCACCTACATTGCATACACACATAGTACAACCTTGTTTGAATTTCATTAATCTAGCAGGTATTGTATTATAAATCAAAGTCCTGAAAACGATGATTTGGATGAATCAGTACACAATTAAGAGCCAATTTCAAATTCAGATAAAGACAGTTCATTGGAAAATTAAAATTCCTTGCATGCTGTGTCACTGGTGGAAACAGTCTAGATTAAAAAGAAGTTGGACAAATCTTATGGACACCATTAATATCTGCACCAGGTTCCTTACCATTCAAGAGATGTTTAAGATTTTTTCAGTACTGTGTAAAGTGCTGGATCAATGAAACCATCCATTTCACAAAACACTCTTCAAAAAGGACAAAAATTTAACTTTGCTGGCTTAAATCTCAAGAGTTGCACATTACAAAAACACCTATTCACGGTGTAAGGGTTACATATATGTAAATATTACTGGACTGAAAGGAAACATCAAAAAGTGTTCAAAGAAACAGAGCTGAATATACTAAAGAAACTGATTTTTCCTTAAACAAAACAAAGTCCTTGATTCTTTTCCAACTTCACTGACGTCAGTGTGATTATTTTTATGCGGTTTAGGACCTTAATGGTGTTTAGTAACAGATTGTGCTCTGTTTGAGTTGTCACAACATTATTAATTGTGAGTCTTGTGATGAATAACAGCTCTCTGAATGCACTGTGGGGGAGCTACAGGTGCCAAGGTGAATACTTCACTTATCTGAGTTGGATTAACCTCAAACTAACACCGTTTACACATATACACTTCTGAAAATATCTTGATAATATCAGGACTGCTCTGGAGATTCCCCTGACCTGGCTGTTCAAATACTGTATGCACCTAACGGCGGGAGACTATACCTGTCAGTCAGGAGGGGGGGGAGGTTAGACGTGATGTAAAAAAACAACGCGGACGTAGCATACGAAGCAACAGAGCACGCTATACGATGCTATAATGAGAATATTTGCCTATATATCAATGCTACGTGTAGTATAGCCCAATGACAACAGCAACAAAACAGCCGACTGGCGAACGTAATGCAGCCTTTTAATTACGTTGACGGAGATCGTAGTGGTCGCATGTATACACTCTATGCACCGTGCAGCAGTCACCACGTCACCAACGTCACCAACCCTCCCATTGGCTTGAGGTGAATTATCCAGAGAATATCTTGCATCGTTCTCACATCAGTTCACTCGAACTTGCTGTGGAAAAAATACTAGCGGTCTGGCAGGAGAAACTCCGGGTAAAGTCGAGCGAAAAATTCTGCTGTTTGCGTTCACACATACAGCTCCTCCTGGAAATATCAGGAGTTTTTCAGGAGATTTCTGCAAGTGTGAAAGCCCTATAAGACAGTACTGTGGTTAAATCTGAAACTGTCCACAAATTTGTCAGAACATAGCTTTTAATAATAAAGATTCCAATTGGAGGGTGATCCACTCTAAAAAATGCAACACACTTGAGATGGATGAGTCGAGCTCTGAAGAAAAGTTTGTTCAAGAATGACCCCTGTAAATTGGAAAAAAATAGCGAAAGTCATACAAGTCAAAATAGCTCACTTCTTCGTTGAATAAGTCAGGGGGACATCTGAACTAAGTATGAAGACAAATTGAATATTTTATCCCCAAATGTAGCTGGTTATGTTAACATTTTAGCTAATGGAAAAGTGCACAACAAGCTAACGTGAAGGAAAATTAGCACTTGTTCTGTTTCTTTTTTGTCACCTTTTGTCCAATTTACCCAAATAATGTAAATCTGTTGTTTTTCTCTTGAGGTTTCTGTTCCGTTCCTCACCAACTCCTGAGGAAAATGTCTGGCTCTTGATGCTAATTCTTCTGCCATTATGTTCAAAAGCTAACCTTACCTGTCTGCTGCTCACTTCTCAGCAGATAATGTAATGTAGAAATCTTTACAAGTACATAATAATGGATCTGAGTAGATGTTCAGACATGTGATTGGACCTATAATTGTTCAATAGCAACCCCTGTCACCCAATTTATTACAAACTTGACCCAGAATTGTAGCGATCTGGGATAAGTTTGATACCAATAAACCTTACAAAATTAATAGTATCTTAACCAATTTCAGATAGTTATTTTTTTGTATTGTATTTACCCTATTTATTTTGTTCTGCAGTAATGTCCTGTCCTATTAAGTCTACAGTTACCCACATACACATTAAACAGCGCTTCATTTGTTTGAAAGAGGCCCAGGAAGAGGATGGGATGCTATGCTTGACCTCTTTATCTTCAATATGAAAAAGGTGTCCATCTTTATTCCCTCTTCATCCACTGACTCACTAGTGATGTTGCTGAACCTTTTCAATCTATTAAGCTCTTTTAATCTATTCTTAAGTCAGCCTTATCATGAAGTAAGTTACCCACACAAAGCACTTACATTTATGTCATGATCGGTGTTGAACTGTTGTTATTGTGTTTCTGTGATCGATCAACTGACCAACCCAAGTTTTAAAAAACAACCTTATTTATTATCCACATACCAGATAGTCCAGAAAGATAATCACAGATCAAATGGAGCCTTTAACAGTACAATCCTGTGTCATTGGAAAATGACAAGTTGTAAAGACAGGAACAAAATGTATACCTAACACCACAGAAAAAAAACATCCGGTTCAGGTGTCTTATTTGCTTTACCTTTGGTTATCAAAAAATATCAAAGAGGTGCATTTTAATGTCATACAGATCAGACATTATGTATCCTTTAAACCTTGTAGCTTTTTCTCCAGTCGAGACGTGTTTGTAGTTTTCAGGGGCTGCTCTGTCAAAGGGAGTGTGTCTGTGACGCCACGCCGACCTTTCAGCCTCTCTTATCTGTTAAGTGTTCCTAATGCCACCCTGGACACCTGTTGACCCAAGCCATCTAAGGCTAAAGATCCTGCTCAGCTCTTTGTGCTAAACCGCTCATGACATCTTGCCAGTTTGACAGTTACGTCTAACAGGGCAATTTTAAACTTGTGTACATCTGCCTTATGTTCAAACAAAGATCACTGATCCACTGAACTTTGTCATAAATTTGATTTCTAAAAAAAAAAAAAATCAAATGTGAAACATTAGCTGGAATCAATTTAATAACTTACAAATGAAGCAGTCATTTTCTTTGTTTTACCCATGTTCATTTATTGGCAGGTGTATAGCTTTCAACACTTAGAAAAAAAATAACGGCACTTGGGTCTCCTAATGAAGGCCACAAGACAATATAGGTAATTGTTACATAAACCAGAGATTATATTATAAAACTAAAATCTTTCTGGACAATAACAAAAAAATAATACAATAGAAAATATAATATAATTTACAAAAAATGAAGATACAACAATTAACGTACATTCACTTGTCAAAATATATATTTGACAGTTTTGTTTTAGGTCTAATCTGTAACATTCATCCACTTCAACAATATCACAAATCACAAGTAAAAATATTTCACAACATTGAAGCTATGAATATATTTTCAGCTTGATTTACCCTGGGTCTGTTCAAATGGAAAAGGCAAGTTTTAATAAAGCACTGTGATAGTCTTACTAGTATCACTGGCATAATGCATGACAAGAAGAAAAAAAAAGAAGTCTTAGCTAACACTTACGTAAGTCGTAAAACTACATTATTATTTCTGCAAGGGAAAAAAGCCTTTTGCACAAAACCAGTACTAAAGAACAAATAAAGTGCTACATTGAACTTTTCCAGTTATATTCTACCTTTAAATGAAATAACCCGTCTGGATCAGAGGTTAATCGATGTTTGCCTTAAGCCCACTCCACAGTTAAGGAATAGACATAACATTTGCTTGCATTTAACCTTTCCATTAACTCACTCCAATACATCACCCAACCAACTCACATGTCAAAGGCAAACTGTCGGCGAGTCAGTGTATTTTTAGAAGTAGCAGTATGCGTGCCGTCTGTGCAGGACTAAGGTGGATTTTCAGTACCTCAAAGCTTGAGGTGAGTGTTAATTTAAGCTCGCTTGAGCGTGGGGAGGGCTCTTGGAGAATGTGTTGGAATGTAGGTGTATGGGCCTTTTTTTAGAACCAGTACCTTAGGGATTCGTTTACAAATACTCTTGTATTAAAGATTAAGTTCCTTAATTACAGAGGAGAAACAAATGTTGGAACACAGTGGCTCTCTGATTTTCCCGAGAAATGAAACAGCTGCTATTCAGTGAGCGTGTCTACAAACACATTACTTTTTCAAATGTATTCACAAACGTTTAAATATTGAGTGCAAAACACATTAAACAATATTGTTACTTATAATTTCTATAAACATTCTTCCAGTAAAAAAAAAGCTGAATGTATGGAAACCCCTAATCTAAAGAGAGGCAGGTAAGTGAGCTTTAAGCGTTTGGCAGCCGCTCCTGACACATCTCCAAGGGTCGCTTAAACGCTCCCCTCCCAAACACTTCAACAGTGCTTGGCAGCCAGGAGATCACATTCCCAGGGAAATAAGAGCTGCAGTTAGCCATAGACTTGATCTCAGCCGGCTTCAGAACGCGGTCCCAAATGTTCACTTGACTCAGCTCGCCCACAAAAGCCTGTCCAGCATCAAAGCGCCCGCCCACCACATCCTGCAAGGGCAATAAAACAGCAGGATGGAAAATTTAAACAGCAAATATTATGATGTATCCAAAGGTGATTAACTTCCTAATGTGAACACTGGGAGTATTTATGGACCAGTCATTAAACTTTCAGGTTTAATTATTGTTATCACCTTTTTCTGTTTAATGTTGCAAATGTCAAAGAACTTAGACGGCCCTACATTTGTTTAAATATGTTCATTTTCTGACTGGATTCTTATTAAGATTATAGAACCTTGATGCTTTTCTTCTACAAAGCTATAGGGCTATAAAGAAGACTAAATAAGTCACGACAATGCCTGTGTAAGTGACTAAATGTCTTTGAAATATTACACACAATGGTTAGTCGGAACTGATCACAGTCCACACAGCAGGCTATGTTATGAATCTAAAAGTACACTCTGCTTCTATCTATAACTAGGATGTAGTAGTCAGTTAATATTATGTAGAATTTGACCTTAAAGTGAAGCTGATCACAACATCAACCTAAAAACTGTCGACCTTAAAATTTAGCCTCAATGGCGTAATCCTGGAGAGAAATAGACAGCTGTGTGTAATTTGTACTCCCAGTTCACAAATCTGTGCGAAAGATTTATAAAACGTGATTTACGATGCATAATCCCTGCCCTTACGTTTGAAATCCATGCCAAAGGTTTGGCAATCCAGCACATTCACACAGGTTTGTAGGCCAAGAGTAGGCTATCTACGTAAGAGTCTACAGAAATCGCTAGCGATCGTGGGAGGTTGTACTTAGGGAGAGGAGTATTATAGCTGAATGCTAACACAAGTATGCTTACATCCACACAAGGACCAGCTGATGTTTAGCATGTATAATATTTGCATTGTTTTTTTTTCTAGTTAGTTTCAAATGTTAACATGCTTAGATTGGTGTTAGTCACTAAAACATACACATTGGCTTGGATGGTTTTGATTGTGACATATTGTATATTTCATTTTTAGATTTTTAAGGTTTTGTTCTATTCAAATAGCTATTCCAATGTATTTATTACATTGTTGAAATATTTTATGGTTTTGTACTTAGATCCTTTAAAAAAATAATGTTTCTCAAGCTTTCATGCTAATAAATTCTCTGAATTGAATTGAACTCAACTTGTTCGAAAGTACAGCTGAGGTTTAAAGGAATGTCATTAAATGTTATATATTCGGCCATTAAACCAACATGTTGGCCAAACTACAATTTCGCTAAGATAATGCAGCCACTTAAGAAGGTCTTGAAATCTTAAAAGTGATTATGGTTCGTCCTGAGGGAGGCATGAATCAGTGGACCAAATTTAAAATAAATCTTCCCAATAGTTGCATAAACTTGAACTTTAAACCCACACGTTAGCCTCATTTTAATAATATAAATGGTAGGGGATTCATTTAGGCTACTATGATACATTGTCTGGGGACATGAATGTCTTTGAAAAACTTGGGTAGACTCAGACAAGTAAATACAGAGATACTTCCCTGGATAATTGACTACTTTGATGACTAGTGGTGCTTGACATAAAGTCCGGGCATCTACAACCGTTCTAAATATCATCCTCAAGGGACAATGAATTTAAGCACAAAGTTTCAAGCAATCCGTTTGCCAATTTTGAGTTGTTTCAGTCTGGACCAAAGTGGTGGAAAACTTACCAGCAGACCAACAGTGCAATTCAACTATTTTAAAAAAGATTCAATTTGAATTGTTGAATGCTGCTTGTCTCACTTGAGTTTCACAAAACTTGACACACTGATTAATTTGACTCTACAGACAGGTCCTTCAGAAACTTCAGGAGCCTCTGCCAATGATAGTTTCCTGTTGTCTGATAAATTAATTCATCATGACAACCTGCTACCATCATCACTGCTGCTTCATGTTTGGTTTATTTTCCTGTTTCCATGGGCTGTTTGCTAAGGTGCTCCATAAATAACACTGCTTATTAGTAGAACTACTTGACATTGTGCTTTGAAGTGTTTGGCTTTTGAAAATGTGAGCATGTTGCACTTTACATTTGACGCCACATTTTTAGCATCTTTCACTGTCAATAATGTTAATATAGAAGCCAAGTCATTGGTGATGTAATTCCAGGTAGGTGGTTACTGTCTTCAATCATTACTAGAGCAAGAGATGACTATATCTACAGATACAAACAGAATTCTAATCACCGATGATGCTTTCTTACCTGTTCCTGCCCCAAGATGATGACTCCCCCAGGTTTAATGGGGTGCCAGGCTGCCAGGTTGTCACCACTTCCCAGCTTCTGGCCATCTTGGTACGCGTCCCATTGACCATCGCGTGTGGTCCAGGACATGCATATGTGGTGCCATCTCCCGTCTCGTACATCCAAAGGCAACTGGGCAACCTGTGGTCAGAATATGATGGGCTTAGTTGTGGTTTCTTTTCATTGCAATGCATGTTTAGCACATATTATGGTGGTGAAAGTATCAACAAGGAAGGCTTGGATTAAGTTGAAGCTCCCAGTGACATTTAGAAGATCAACCATACAGGTTTAATAGATTTTGTACACTAGAAATCAACTTCAACTTTGTTTGTCCCCGAAGGGCGATTGGATGTGCGGCAAGACAGTAAAAGGACAGCAGGACAAGACAGTAAAAAGACAAAAGACAAAAGTACATAGTTAACAAGGTGAAAATGCAAAATGCAAGAGGAACCGAATACAGCAGCCCCCGAGAAACAACCAGTCAAGATCATTGACTGAGGCTCACAGCAGCTTTCATCAAAATAAAGTGCAGAAATTACTCGCCTTGTCATTAATCAGCAGCTCTATTGGGTTGTTTCCCCATTCAATTAGCACAATCTCATTTGCTTGCCCTGGGACTCCGTAGGAGAAGGGAGTCCCAATGCCTGGACTGGCGCTGGACTTGATCCACATGCAGAGTGTGAAGGCGTACATCTCGGGCAGACTCTTGGTGATTCGGCCGTACAGGTAGTTGGTCCGCTGGGGAAGGGAGAGCTTGAACTGCTCAGGGGATTTGTAGTCTCCTCCCCCTGT
This sequence comes from Tautogolabrus adspersus, assembly GCA_020745685.1. Lineage (NCBI taxonomy): Eukaryota > Metazoa > Chordata > Actinopteri > Labriformes > Labridae > Tautogolabrus > Tautogolabrus adspersus. Next base: position 8,962,669 of record CM036554.1, on the reverse strand, counting down.
GATAAAACAGACAGAGAGGTTAGATGTGCCCATAGTGTTTTCAGAAATGTCATCATTGTTGCCTGCGTATAAAAGCAAAGAAACATCAGCACTACTCCCTATTAGTCTTAAAACAGCCTCAACAAAGGCCTCTTTTATGTAAAACATTTGCATATCTGTAACCTCTGATTCATCAGACCCTCTACTTTTATTTGCCTCTGTGTGTAGTAACCTACGTTACATTGATAAACCAGACAAATCCTGTCTCAAAACGATGCAGAAAAACTAGTCCATGTTACTTTTAGACTAAAATAATGCAATTACCAATTATGACGTGGACCTTAAAGTCTCTTTAGACTCCTCAGCGTCTAGAAAATTGATCTAGAGTAGAATTTAAAATCCTTCTTCTCACTTACAAAGCTCTTAATGTTCACCATCATATTGTGAAGAGCTTATTGTTGGGCCTATCAGCCCTGTACAACGTTGTGCTCTCAGGAAGCAGGCCTGCCTGTGGTATATAAAGTCAGTAATACGGAAGGTAGATCCTTCACTTATCAGGCCCCTCTCCTTTGGAATCATATACCAGTCATGGTCCAGGAGGCAGACACTATTAGTTTAAGAGTAGGCTTGAAACATTCATTTTTGCTTAAGCTTGTAGTTAGGGCGGGCTCATGTTTGCCTTGGACTGGATAGTCATTCTGCTACAGGATTGGACGCCCCCTCCTTCTCCTCCTCTCTCTTTCTCTATCTGTATGCATTCATGTGCTATTAATGAATGTTACTAATGTAATATCTTCCCTGATGTTTTTGTTCTCTCCTTGCAGGTTCCTGTGGAACGTTGTTACCTGCAGCAGCACTTACCACCTCTGCTACAATCGTTATTATCATTCAGACTTATATTATCATTAAGTCATTATTGCTTAATGGTCATATTCCTTCAGTTATTGATATTAAAACTATATTGCTCTTCTATCCGTTTTTGTTTGTTGATGTGTGTACATCTCTCTGTCTATCTCTAATTTTCTGTCTCTATATCTCTCTCTTCCTGTCTCTTTCTCTGCCCATCCATTGCTCTTCACCTATCCTGCTAGAGCTGTCTGCCTATAATTTGCTGGGAATTGGTAATTGGTGGTTTAAATGTGAAACAATATAGCACCTTCACTTTATATATCTAGTTTTGAAAATATGAATCAGAGTTGCAGCTGTTGCATCTCACTCAGACAGCACTCTACCTTTCTCCAGCTCACTGATCCTCTCCACCAGAGCGTTCAGCGTGCTCTCAGTCTTCATCCTATAGGCGGCCGTGGCGTTGGATAGCATGCTCTTCTGCTCCTCCAGGTTGTTGACCTTCTTCAGGAGCTGTTTTTCCAACTGGCTGAGTCGACGCTGCAGCAGGTCGCGAAGCTCGCTGGGGAACGAGGCGCCGGATACGTTGGCCCGCATCTGCTGTTGCTAAGGAATAGTGAGGGGACAAAATCAGCAGGAAGTGCACAAAGATGACCAGAGATCAGATCAGACCTGATGAGTGATCAGACCTTACATCACCGATTCTTCTGCACGACTCCCCTGCGAATGTTATCCAACACTTGGAAAATGGTGTTCAGCTTTGTTTTCTTACCCCTCGATCTTATTTTATTAAAAGTATTGCATTAGCCATGTCACTAAATAAACCCCATCTAGTGTTTTTATGTAATGAAAAGCTTCAGATTTGTCACCCCTTTCTAGAAGAAAACACAACAAACTGACACTTTCAAGACATACATTTTAAGGCTTTTGGGAAGATATTGTCATGCTTTTTACTTTTTGCGCTTGTCTGATTTCTCTCTCTAGGCATATAAAGCCTACTCAGTAGGAAGTCCAAGGCTAATCAGAGTCACGGTTGATCGCTACAATTCCTACTCTAATGATTCCTGGAAGTGCCTACGCGTTGGGTCGACAATATGCAGTAATCTTTTAAATCCGTTGATAAAATCAAACCTGGCTTTTATGCGTGGGTATGGCACGTTGTTTCCCTTTTGCGTAATTGTTTCCGACTTACCTCCAAGTTCTCCAACCGGTCCTTGAGCCCTTGCATGGTTTTCCGAAGACTGTCAATGGTGTCATTTGGATCCCTGGGTACATCCCCCATTGTGTTTTGCTTATCTTTTCCCCAGGAACCCGCCTTATCGTACCTCCTGTCGTCAGTGGCGGACGCGCAGAGAGACAGCTTGGTGGTCAGCTCGCTGATGGTGCCTTGCTGTTTGGAAATATTTTCCTTCTGCTGTAGGATAGTCTCTCGTAGCTGCATAACGGTGTTTCTGAGCTCTTCTTCTTGGCCGCCGGTGTTAAGCTCTGGTAAGAGAGTAACGGGACAACTGGCATCGCCGCTAATGGGAACTGCCCGGCAAATGTACCTCTTTCCATCGTCCGGTTGTCCACTCGTCTGTCGACTGCAACCCAGTGCACAAAAACACAACAATCCGTACAAAACTGAGAACATACCTGCGTGCATAAAAGAAAGTCAAGAAAAAAAGTGTAAAGCAAATGAATACGAAATCCAGTCTCAAATTTGGTGCGTAAAAGCGTTCCCCGAAACCTCTTCCTAGTAAAACACCACGTGTGCCTATGTCATTCTATAATAGTAGCGCCATCACTTATAAATAAAATTAAGAAAATTCTGAGCAGAAGATCCGATCAGTGGAGTCTGTAAGCCCGGTTAATGTGGCTTGTGTTAAAGGGACTATTCCTGGTACCAACAGAACGCACTGTGTGGTGCTGATCGGACAGCTCCTCTTAGAAAAGAGGATTACTAAAAAAGGTGTCTGTTGAAGCTACCGGATTGGTTGTAGTAGGCTGACGTCACCGCCCTGTTGGGTATAATACCGGAAAGTTCATTAAGTAATAAAACAGTGAGTAGTTAGTTTTCTCAAATTGGTTAAGCCAACGAGGTTGCCACAGGGATTGGAAATGTGTGATTGATGTTTTGATGCATCCTGTTGTCATTTCATATCCCCATGTTTATAATGTCAAACAATTTTGTTTGACAACATTTCAAAAAGAAGTTGTATCCATCCATTGTCTTTAGGTAGGTATGAAGCAGGAAAAGGGGATGGGAAAAAAGGTAAACATGACCAATTGTATAAAGAAACAGGTATAAGACAATAGGGCACTAATACCGCTTGGCTGTGCATGTAATCATGTTGCATCAGACACATTGGATCAGATTGGCCCAGAGTACACATTACAACGTTACACAGTATGTGGTACCAACTGTTGTGAGTAGACTGGTTTAAGATAAATGTTTATGTTTAAAGCATTTATAAAAAATAAAAATAAAAGGTCCTACAAAATGCCCTTGTTTGACAGAATTGTAAGTTGTACTGTAGTAGATGGCTTTTTTCATCTACTGGTTAAGACTCCTGTCTGCAAACACATACTGCACATAGAAACCAGTCCACTTTAACAAATGCAATCTGAATGTTTAAATATTGGTCAGATGCTGCTTTATTTCTGCCCCCTAGACGTTACTCCAACCAGCCTCTGTCTGCTCTGTCAAGGCTGGGTTCCTGTAATCAATGGGAAATGTCCATCACTAAAAACAATCGTATAGTCAACTTTAAATTTGGCTCAAAGGCATCAAAGGGGCCATCGATTGGGCAGAAATAACAGACTGCATGGTATTGAAGTTTTGACACAATAAATTCTGGTAAATATGAATCCAATTCTCTATCTAGATTTATAAGGTTTTATAAGGTTTAGTGTCCTCTGGTCTTAGATTGGTTAGCAAGCAGAACATACTACAGCTATACATGTATTCTTGAACTTTACAAATTAAGAAGAACATCCAGCTCCTGAAAAATGACTGTATACAGCAAAGCAAATGACAGAAAATCTGACAAGTAATTAACATTTCATGTAAGTGTTTATCATTTGGGGTTAAGGCCAGGTATCAGTATTCAATGTTTTTGTCTGACGCAGTTGAATCAATCGCATTTTATATACATTTGACACCAACATTGAGGTTTCAATGCTACTTAAATATACAACTATAGGATTCCAATCAGTCATAAACGTCATTCTAAATGTAGGTCAGTCGCTTCAATAAAGCAAGCAGTGAAGAAACAGGAGGTGGTGGTAAACAATTAGCACTAGCTGCCTGCCTGGCTGTGAAAGGTCAATAAAGCCTGGAGTGCAGACTGGAAGACACACCACTGTGCTTTGAACATGACGTCCAACCATGCCCCAAACATGTGGCGACAGAAGAAGCTGTCTGCTTATATTCACTGAACACAAATGATTTAATTTAAAATGACAAAAAAGTAGTTGTTAGGATTCTAATTTGTTCTGGATAATGATTAAATCAAAAAGTCAATAAAAACACTCTTATTCAAGTATTTACATTTCAAGTAGTTTCCTTACGTTTCAGTTTACCTCACATCAATGAATATGAATAGACATTTCAAATCTTATTGGAGGTTTTCAGAGCCCTAACTTAACTGAAACAGCATAATGGTACACATACATTCATAAATAATAAACATTGTTTGTTGTAACTGGTTTGAGGGGACTTTCTTTTAACATTACCGTTATCATGAAGAGTTGAGTCCAAACGTTAGGGTCAGGCTACCTACAAAAGGTCCTGAAATAAATATAGTGGTCTGGGGATGATTGGCGGCTGGGAACCAGAAAGAAAGTTCTGTGATTTTTTTCAGGAGAACTTGATGTTTTTTGTGTCTTAAATAAACTACTTTATACCTGAGGATTGTAAAATGGAAATGTCTCAACCCACAGACATCAAAAACATGCAGCCCAAACCAAACAGCTATTTCATAAAGATATAAACAATACAATTATTTAAATAACTTTTAATCAACGTATGAGTCTCTAATATGTTTTTATGTCTAATATTAAGGGGAAAAGTGCTTTAAGTGGAAAAAACATGCAGTGGATTAGGTGTAGGTAACATATAGAAATGCCAGAGTATACCAAAACATCAAACTTGAATAGAAATTCTAAACTTATAATTGACTTTCCACCACTGTTAATGTCCACTTTCATATTAGATAATCATGTTTAAGTGCCATGTTTGCAATTCTTCATTCCATCTTCATTACATATAAATTGTCACGTGATAAAACATTATTTTTTTCTTTAAATATGTATTTTTGTTATCTTTTGAAGATAATAAATCATATCAATTCTATGCGGATTGAACGAGCGAAGTATATTGTGAAAACAGATGATTCAATAAACTTCCATTAAAATACGATTTTGAATGACTGTGGAAAAACATCGAAGAAAGGAAGGGAGAAAGGAAGGAAAAATAAAGAGAGGAAGAAAGAAAGAAAACAGTTAGAAAGACAGAAAGAGATATAAATATAAAGCTAACAAAGAAAAAGAAACAGACTGCAGGTGGTTCTGACAGCAGTATGTGATCATCAACACCTTGATTTTGCTGTATAGGGTTTTGTAGCTTTGCAAAGATTGTTCAAACCATAACAATAATCTGTGAGAGACCTTTCTCCAACAAAGTTCCCCATCACACCTTTTTCTGGTAACAGGTGGAAAACCAAAGTCCAACGTAAACTCCACATGATAACACAACAGCTCCTGGATTATAAAAAAAACAAAAACAATAACTGGGATTACTCTGGATACAGCACATAGTTTTAACATCTCCTATAACACACATGTTCTGTGCAGAAATCATGTGAGTGAAAAGAATGAATGTGCATAGGGGCTTTGGGTACATGAATGGATTTTCAGGGTATTGTTGATGATTCAGACTCAGCCTCAAGAAGAGTGCTCTTCTTTCTATATGAGAAATAAAGCCGGGGTGCATGGCACGGCTTCATCATAAGGGCATCAGCAGCAGCAGCAGTTTGTGAAAAAACACAAGTCTAATGGACAGATGAGAGGTTCTGCAAAACCGGAGAACCAGTGTGTCATCCTCTCCCCTCTTAGGATAAAGCCCCCATCACACAAAAAAAACACAAATGAAACAATGACAGTACAATAAGCATGAGACAAACATCTTTTATCAGATCATTATTAGTTAGGGAGCAGAGAGGCAGAGAGAGAATGAAAATGTCACATTATATGTCAAATTAGCTTGTGTATTATAGACGACTTTCAGTGAAAGGAACATCTCATTCTGCAGTCCTCTGCCACTGGGTTCACTCAATGGAAGAGGAGGCTGTGAAGGAGAGAGTTGTGAATTAAAACCCATTAGCAGAGCAAGCAGGCAGCAGACAGGCAGGGTGGATCGGGCAAGATAAATAATGAGCATCTTTCAACCAGACTTCATTATTTCCAAAGCCATTAAAAGGAGCGTTATGAAACAAATCTCAAGCCCTGTGGCCACATCATACACTTCCATTATGAGTCAGTGTGTGCATGACAACAAATTGGTATAAAATCTTAATAAGAATCATATTTTTTTCAGCAAACATTTTATATCTAAAAAAAATCTATGAATGTCATGATATAAGATGTACATACAGTACTTCATTTTTTTCTTATAAAGAGTTTCATGTGAAGGTGTCATATTGTCAGTACTTCATTACAACTTCACTGTTCAAAGGGGCAGAGTATACAGACCCACATTCTCCTTTGGTGGACTGACATCTTGTGGTGAAGAAAAACAATGCAATCTAATGCCAGCTTATAAATAAAAAAGGGAAAAATGCTGAATAAATTTACTTAATTCTATTATAGACACCTACTATTCTGTCTCATTGTCCATCCTCTATAATTATCTATATGTTGCACGTTATCAATTGATAATGAGAATATTAAGGTTTGCATCTTGTGAAAAAAACATTGAATTGAGCTAAATTCTATCCAACATGTCATCTAACTGAAATTTCAGCTTTTTAATTAATGCATAACACCCAAATCACTAATTAGAGGAAAACTCTTGACCCATTACCAATGATCTTATTAATATGGCCACTGCAGAATCTCTGACTTGAATGAAAATCAGTCTTTATAAGGAATTAAAAGAACAGCAAATGGAAGTTTTTTTTTCCAACCAGGCACCACAGAAATGTTTCTATTGACTTCTAATTGATCTAGAGTCAATTAGTAGGCCTATGTGATTTATTAAGTGTCAATAAATATATTAATAAAGACAAAAGTAGCTGTATATTCATTAACTAAAATAAGTTCATAGTGGTAGAATAAGACGTATTGTCATACCTTTATAAAATGCAAAAGTATACTTGAAGGTTAGCCTGTATGTAAATACCTTTACTTTAAGGCTGGTACAGGTTATAATCTTGCAATTACCAATACCAATAAACCTTTGGTCGCATTGATCGTAGACTACCGCCAGTGTTTATGCGCAGTTACCCGCAAATTGACTTTCTCTGCTACTAACCCTGACTAAGAAGACCATCGAAAACGATGGTCTTAGATCTACTCTTTTTCAATGGATATCATTCCGCAGGAACTATGATACAACGTTTTTGACAATAAACGTATTATCTTTACACTGAACCTTAGTTGTACAAGATATCTTTGGATGCTAAGGTAAATTATGTATTATAATATTGTATTTAAGCATTCAAACGAAAATATAATGCAAGTGGACGTTAACGCGGAGGGATATACTCTTTTTTTTTTTGCAGGTCTCAAGCCCTGGGCAGCAGCGCGAGCGCGGCGGGGAAAGAGCGAACGACAGTTTCCTGTCTGTGGTGTAGGGTGAGTACAAATGGTTCGCCTTTTCTTACAAACAAACGCGAAAGGATAGGTAATTTTCACAACCTTGTGCATACGAATATATTTGGATTAGGTACTTGTCGGAAAAATGTTCTTTCTTTTAATTTAGCACCCATTTCCTCCCTTTAAACAGAGTTCAACGTAAAGCGATGCTCGGGCGCTTTCTTTCTTTGGGGAAGCTAACTTGTTAGCCTACCGTTGCTACCGTGTTCTGCAAAATCTATATATTTTAATTGTTTTTTGTCTTTATCTAGTGAACAAATACGCTTTTTCGGACTCTTAATAATAAAACTAATCCAATTTCGACCCTATAGAGCAGTTTTTTAATTCACAAGGACTATCGGAGTGAACAAAAATGTGCTAACTGATGCCTTTAATGATGTCATCACTGTGCGCCCGTTAGGAGGCATGTTTGTGTCTGTTACCGGTTTGTTTGTCAAACACTTCAAATTCCTGTTTCAGCTGTAATATATTTTCTGTGATATCAAAGATAAACAACTGTTTATCTTCGTATAGATTTATGACTACGGGTCTTGTTTTATTCATACCCCTTCCACAGTGTGCATGATATCCCACTGAGTGCTGTGCAGACTGCTGTCTGCCTCCTTTCCCCACAGCAGGCGAGTCTTCCCCAGCTGCCACCATGGCTTTTGTGCCAGCACCGAGCCCCACTGTGGTGGATCAGACTACACTCATGAAGAAGTACCTGCAGTTTGTGGCAGCACTCACAGACGCCAACACACGTAAGTTTATTAACCTCAAGAATACGTATGTATACTACATGGTGCAGCTTCAGAAATGTACTAGCTGGAAGGATTATCTACACACTATTAAATACAAATTTACATCAATAACTAATTATACACGTTTATATGGAATGATGTTGAGCTATTTTTTGTTTGTTTAAGCTAACTTTAAGGGCTAGTGTCCTTCCTTAAAGTTTGATAGGATGATCAGATGTGGTATGGATCCGTTTAAATAAAGCATAGCCCTTCTGGTCTTTGATATTCATATCTGTAAATTTCTGTAAACAAACAAAATATCTCTTATTGTTTCATTTGAATATTAAAAAAATGTAAAAATCAGAATAACATTTTATGGGACACATGATATTTTCATTGCATTGCAACTTCTTTTGTGCTCAGTGTTAGCAAAGTAAATGAAGGGTCAGATGAGGCACTTGTGCTTACAATGGGCGATGTGATGAGAGCGATATGCTTTAGTCCAGTCAAAGGTACGTGTGTCTGAGAGAGTGCTTGTTTGTGTGAGTGTGTGGAAGTGTGAGTGTTTTTCTTGAAGTACCTTTTGAACAACCTGGACGCTGAAAGTAAAACTGATAAGATCTGAGAATCCCCATTGAAAGTATGAAGATTGGCCATAAAAAGTTGAAGTGTATCATTAGCAGGTTTGATTAATGGTGACATTGTGTCCTTCAACTTCCAGCTGATGAAACTAAGCTGAAGATGATGCAGGAGGTCAGCGAGAACTTTGAGGTAAGTTTGATGAATGCTCCCAGTGTGTGATTGATGGAGGAGATTCACTTCTTGAATCTTTGCTGACGGATTGCAATGGATATTTAGAGGTTTCATAGATTCCACAAAAGTTTGCGGAATTTTTGTTTGGGACTGAACCTAGAGGAGGAAATCCTGAATGTCTTCTATGAAAATAAGCAATAATCAAAACATTTGCAATTACCACATTGCCTTAAACATCTTGAACTTGCTCCTTTTCAGAACGTGACCTCTTCACCTCAGTACTCAACCTTCTTGGAACACATCATCCCACGCTTCCTCACTTTTCTTCAGGATGGAGAGGTGCAGTTTCTTCAAGAGAAACCTACACAGGTATGTAGCTAAAGAAAAGGTTTCAGGCTTCTTCCTACACTTATCAATTTTAACTTTTTCTTAAATGTTGATTTGTCCACTGCAGCAGAAACACTTATTTAGTCCCTGAAACAAATCTCTGTTATGAATTCCCAAACACGTCTCACTTAGTATCATGACTGCAGTTGTAGACAAAAACAAAAACTCAACAACTACCGTACTTGACCTACCTGCTATGAATCTTAACACACACACGCACAATCTTTTCATTTATAGTGAGAAGTTATTGTCTTTATCGGTACTTGAGCATGTCAGTCAGCTTGATCATAAAACATCCCCTTAAATGAGTGATCATGTTATTATATCAAATGGCCCAATTGTACCGACAGCTTTTACCTTTGCCGTAAAATATTGTCCATTCTTTCAGCAATTGAGGAAGCTGGTGCTGGAAATCATCCACCGCATTCCAACAAACGAACACCTTCGCCCTCACACCAAGAACATCCTGTCTGTGATGTTCCGCTTCCTAGAGGTATGATGCCTACTGCCTTAAAGCAGAAAATCTGACTATGCCACTTTTTTTGTCATTTAGTTTTATGTCAAAACTGCACTGTGGATGTTATTTTTCTTTTATATTACTTTATTTAGTTTACATTCTCCAAGGCTCTTAAATGCATATAACGTTCTAGAGAATGAATATTCACCTCTAAAAAGCTGAATATTTTGTTTGTTATGGCAATAAATAACAAAATAGGTGAGAATCATTGCACTGGCACAAATACACTGAATGGCATCATTGTGAAATGTGTTGATATTTCAGCTCATTGTGACTTGATCACTCATTGCTGTTTTCTCTCTCTCTTTTCTTCACAGATTGAAAGTGAGGAAAATGTTCTGATATGCCTGCGCATCATTATAGAGCTGCACAAACAGTTTCGGCCTCCAATCTCTCAGGAGGTAAAACTCTCCTCCTCACTGCCTGAAGCAATACTTTGTAGTGGTCGATGTTTCTGCCCTATACTAAAGAAGTCCTTTGTTGATGAATTCTGAACTTGTGTTGTGTATCTGTGCTTAATGATTAACAAGGCAAACTTTAGGGGCAGTCCTCATTGGTCCAGGTCTGCATTACAAAAGGCATTTTTGATGATATGACGTGATGTCATATCATCAAATGATTATCATTTAACAGTCATAACCAATACATTTCCCTAAAAATAAGAGAAACCATTAGGCAGCTTTGTTGACTAAGGCCCTGTGTCCACCTACTGTAGCGTTTTTTCCGGGTAGAAAGGCGCTGGCTGGATCTTGTTTTAGATCGTTCATTTCTCGATCAGACACGGAGCAAAGAGGATGTGGGTAGAAGACACGATCTGTAGGCGGCAAAACTACAGGGAATGTTATACATTTGGAAAAGAGCGCCATTGACGTCAACAGCGTCTTTCTGAAAAGTTGAAAGATTTTGAGATTTCCAACTGAAAATGAACTCCTCTCCTCATTGAAAAACAATTTAAAAAAAGACGCTGGTGCTCAGAAAAAAACTCTAGGACTAGGTGGACACGGGGCCTAAGACCTGAACAATAGAGGCAGCACTACAAATGCTAAACTTTCTATGAAAGACTTTTTCTTCTTGATTCCAGCAGGACAAATACATCTCAGAAATGAAGAATAAACTGTCTCCTGTCATTGTTTATGAAGAAGATACATATAAACATTGTCTTAAAGATGTTTTCTTATCCTTCTTTTTCTCAGATTCATCACTTTCTGGACTTTGTGAAGCAGATTTACAAAGACCTGCCAAAAGTTGTTGTAAGTATGTCCTCTACATCAGGTGACTTTGCTTTTGATGAAGAACATTTTGTTTCTCATTTGATTAAGGTTTTTCTAAAAGCACTGAGTAACATGACACTTTCTCCTCCTCTCGGCGCTTCTCTCTTTCTAAATGTATCTCAGTTTCCATTTTTCCTTTAGCTGATGTCTCTTTGTGCTCCTACCAGGCCCGTTACTTTGAGAACCCGCAGGTGATAGCAGAGAACACAGTTCCCTCCCCTGAAATGGTTGGGATGATCACATCAGTGTTGGTCAAGACTGCGCCGGAGAGGGAAGACAGCGAAACAAGAACAGTAAGCGGAACTACACCAGCAGACATGTTAAATGTCAGTGCAGCAGACCCTTAAGGTACTGTGTGTGACCACTGGATGGTGGTAGAGCATCGTGTTGCCAAACTAACAGAAGAAACCACTGCTCAGAAGAAAATGTATAGTTACCCTTAAATAAAAAATAAATATAAATGACACTTTTGGCTTTTTAAGGTGTGATTTAAAGAAAGTGTAACACCTTGACATATTTAATATTTATGTCATTTAAACATGGTGATGCACTGAAATCATGTAAGAGTATAATTTTTGCTTAACTTCCTTAATTTCAAAATGGATCCAAATGTTCAATAACTGACAATTTTCAACCAAACAACCTCATGGACACAAGTCCATCTTTTAAAATCTCTCTCTGTTTATGGGGTTTTACTTAAGCTGTAGATGGATGCAGTTAGTGTCCATCATCTGCGTCATTCAGTTCTTTTAGTCATCCTCATTATATTACAACCCTTTTTTTTTTCTGCCTCTAGCACACCATCATCCCACGGGGTTCTTTGTCTCTGAAGGTCCTGGCAGAGCTGCCAATCATAGTGGTGCTGATGTACCAGGTTAGTGACATCATCAAGAATATTCCTATAAAAATACCCATCTCTCTGTAACCTTTGCTGACGTCGTTCAGTAACAGGAATGAAGTGAAATGAGTTGTTTCAAAATGAGTTTCTGCTTTAGGATTCAAAATCAATTCTTGTGATGATTTGAACCCCAAAGTTTAGAGTCAAATATAACTTTCTGTATTGTGGTAGAAAATGAAGTTGACATATTTCAAATTGAGCTCTGCATTGACATAATTGGATATGTGGAAGTTTTAACCTGCCTCTAAACATCCATTTGAAAGAAGTTTACAAATGAATCACTTCAGCTGTAAAAAAAACAAACAAAAGAAGTGTTTATTTAAGATAAAGTTAATTCATATTAACTTGAACTGTGTTTGTTTTGTCCCTTCAGCTCTATAAGCTGAACATTCACAACGTGGTGTCAGAGTTTGTGCCCCTCATCATGAACACCATCATGCTGCAGGTGTCTCCTCAGGCCAGGTAGGATGTGCGTGTGTGTGTATGTGTGTATGTCCCTGCAAGCTTATATGTCGTGCCGTGCAAGTGTGCCTCAGACTTCGAGTGCGCCTTAAACAAATTAAATTGTCACTTTACAGCCTTCGAAGTAAGTTTGGGAACGTTTCTTCCCCTCTTCCTCTCTAGCACTAAAGTTTGTTGATGGTTTTGTGAGGCGCTTTGCCTGCCAAAGCCAGAGTTAAGATCCATTTGGGGAAGTTAAAATTGGAGAAATTGGCTTAGCAGGAGGTGAAACCTCAGGGTAGGATGAGTTTTTTTTTTTTTAGCATTTCTAACAGGAAGGAAATGGAGCAGAGCTAATTTAGACAGAATACCTCCACAGACTCCGGCAGGTTAAGAAAACGTTTTTCTGACGTGCAGTAGCAGCTGTGACGCAAAAAACAAGTCCACCATGTAGAACGGTCCGTATGTAAACTCACTATTTCAACCTCTGTAATTGCCAACTGCTGCAGGTGTGCAGCATCATTAATGTCTTTGATGGCACTAAATAGCTTTCGTATGTTAATTGTGCTGTTTTCCTCTGCAGGCAACACAAGCTGTATAACAAGGAGTTGTATGCAGACTTCATTGCTGCGCAGATCAAGACTCTTTCATTTCTCGCTTACATCATCCGGATCTACCAGGTACACCTGTCTGATGGCTGTGTGTTTCATCACTGTGGATGAATAGTTTCAATGACTTACCCTGCTTTATTGGGAAATAGCTGTCATATCTATTTTAGCATTCCCTTGCTTCATTTTGCATCATTTACTTCTATCAGAGATCCTCTACAAGGGGCATCAGTTTAGCTTTGCTTTTGTATATTGGGCGCATGCTCAACCCAGCTAAGCTCTGAGTGAGACTCCAACCCTCGACTTTTTGGTTCATGACATCCCACACTGTCCTCTATTTTCCCTCTCTCTCTTCAGCTGGAAAAGGTAGAAAAGTGATAGAGATGCCTTGACTGTAGAGATGTAAAAAAGCACAAAGACATGTTTTTTAAATATATTCCCTTCTTGTGGTTGTTAGGTGATTGACAGGAGGCAGGGTGTTCCATCATGTGCTCATTGATACAAAAACTAAAAAGCTGTGAAGTCCTAAGATGAAATAGACACAAAACTAAACTTAGACTTTGTGAAACTTCCAGGAGTCGTTTGTAATTATGAAAAGAATATCTCTTCTCTGAAGCTATCTCCTGCTACACTCACTGAGTCATTATCAGACATTATTAAAAAACAGACAGAAAGACTGACAATTGGTTTAAAACATCAAAAACTTGTGATAACACCATTGAAGTACCTTCAAACCCACCTAGAAGAATTCTGTTGGTGGGGGGTTCAGTTCAGCTGTTTTTGTGCTGTTAGAGATACCCTGCTGGGCCAAATTAATGGAAAAGATACAAAATAAAACATATTGAATAAAGGCATAGCATTTGGTTTGTATTTGAAGGTTTTTGAATATGTGCATAGAAAAAGAAGTAAACAGTTATTTGAAAAAAATGATTTGTTCTTATTTTCATATATTGTGTGGGTGTGTGTGTGTGTGTGTGTGTTGCCCTATCAGGACCTGGTAGGAAAATACTCTCAGCAGATGGTAAAGGGCATGCTGCAGCTGCTATCCAACTGCCCCTCGGAGACCGCTCACCTCCGCAAGGAATTGCTCATCGCGGCCAAGCACATCCTCACGACTGACCTGCGAAGTCGTATGTACACACACACATGCATGGAAAACAAGCGTGAAATAGCCACAATTCAAATTACACTTCTTTTCTCCAAGGTGAAAGTTGAAGAAACCAAGATTCCTGCTTAGTCATGCCAATCCTGATACAACTTTTTTTTTTATAAGCTGTCAAATTTCATTTTGATTTGGTGACAGTGCAGTAAAACGTGAGAGGGGTGAAACTAGAGGGAAGCTAAACCACCTATCAGTGAAATTATGAGACCCTGTCCCACATTTTGGATGATTTAACAACAAGAGTTAACTTGTGAGTTACCTCTGCTGTGTGGCTAAATCCATTTTCAGTGATTTGTCTCGTTTTTTTGCAAAAGATTAAAAGATAATGAAACCATCAAACAACAAATAAGTTTTGATCACAGTCAGCTGCAGAAGTAAGTAAAGATGCAATGATATAGTTATTATATGTCTCTCTTTTTATCTGAAGTTATTATATACTTCTACTTTAAAACTGTCTTACTGGGGAGCTGGTTTGACCTAGTGGTTAGAGCTCTATATGGCTCTATACAGCCCTCAACGCCGTCAAGGGTTTTAGTTCGACCCTCGACATTTGTAGCGTATCATCACTCACAACATTTCCGGTCACTCTACACTGTCGTATCTGAACAAAGGCTTGAACCCCAAATATATGTCCAAGTGTTTAGCAACACATCTACACAAATTTTCTTTAGATTTTTCCTTTTGGGCCATCAACTTAATTTCCTTGGGTATACATTAATTATTGTATTAATGCCATGAAAATGTATCTTATTGTGTTTCAGAGTTCATACCTTGTATGGACAAACTTTTTGATGAATCCATCCTGATTGGTTCTGGTTACACGGCTCGGGAGACTCTTAGGTGAGTTTTGTGTGTTTTCTCGATCATGTAATGTTCTTTGTGTCAGTATCTTCTCTCTCTCCCTCTCACTCTCTCTCCCTCTCTCACTCTCGTGTGGCTGATTGCGCAGCGAGGTGCATGTTAAGTGTCCTCTCAGATTAATCAGGTAGCTCTTGGTGCTGCTGAAATTCTACCAACACTGAGCACAGATTGCACTGTCAGGCTGTCATGTTTACCTGCATCACCAGAGTGTAGGCTGCCAGCCCATTCTCCCTTTTCTTCATTTTAAGACCTTGTTGACCCTCTTCAGAAGCTTAATTCTGCACGCTCGGCAAAGTAGTTGTCATTTCACATTAGCATGACATTGAAAACAAGGCGAACGTCTGACACTCGACATACACTATATTTCCAAAAGTATTCGCTCACCTGCCTTGACTCGCATATCAACTTAGGTGACATCCCATTCTTAATCTATAGGGTTTAATATGACGTCGGTCACCCCTTTGCAGCTATAACAGCTTCAACTTTTCTGGGAAGGCTGTCCACAAGGTTTAGGAGTGTGTTTATGGGAATTTTTGACCATTCTCTAATTCTCTAATTCATCCCAAAGGTGTTCTATCGGGTTGAGGTCAGGACTCTGTGCAGGCCAGTCAAGTCCATCCACACAAAACTCTCTCATCCATGTCTTTATGGACCTTGCTTTGTGCACTGGTGCACAGTCATGTTGGAACAGGAAGGGGCCATCCCCAAACTTATCCCACAAAGTTGGGGGCATGGAATTGTCCAAAATCTCTTGGTATCCTGAAGCATTTAGAATTCCTTTCACTGGAACTAAGGGGCCAAGCCCAGCTCCTGAAAAACAACCCCACACCATAATCCCCCCCTCCACCAAACTTTACACTTCGCACAATGCAGTCAGACAAGTACCGTTCTACTGGCAACTGCCAAACCCAGACTCGTCCATCAGATCGCCAGATGGTGAAGCGCGATTCGTCACTCCAGAGAACACTTCTCCACTGCTCTAGAGTCCAGTGGGAGCGTGCTTTAGACCACTGCATCTGACGCTTTGCCTTGTAATTGGTGATGTATGGCTTGGATGCAGCTGCTCGGCCATGGAAACCCATTCCATGAAGCTCTCTATGCACTGTTCTTGAGCTAATCTGAAGGCAACATGAAGTTTGGAGGTCTGTAGTGATTGACTCTGCAGAAAGTTGGCGACCTCTGCGCAATATGCGCCTCAGCATCCGCTGACCCCGCGCAGTCTTTTTACATGGCTTACCACTTTGTGGCTGAGTTGCAGTCGTTCCCAATCGCTTCCACTTTGTTATAATACCACTGACAGTTGACTGCGGAATATTTAGGAGCGAGGAAATTTCATGACTGGACTTATTGCACAGGTGGCATCCTATCACAGTACCACGCTGGAATTCACTGAGCTCCTGAGAGCGACCCTGTCTTTCACAAATGTTTGTAGAAACAGACTGCATGCCTTGGTGCTTGATTTTATACACCTGTGGCCATGGAAGTGATTGGAACAACTGATTTCAATTATTTGGATGTGTGAGTGAATACTTTTGGCAATATAGTGTACCTCTCTCGTTATCTGCTTTACCTCTGAACCACTTTCCATATCTGTCAAACTTTCTCTGACTTCTGCTTTTTGATTTTTGACAGCCTTCTTAATTTTCACAACTATTCAGTCATAAATTGTGCTTATCATTTTGCTGAAGATGTCATAGTTACATGTCTCTCTTTCTTTCTAGACCCCTGGCCTACAGCACGCTAGCCGACCTGGTCCACCACGTCCGCCAGAACTTGCCCCTGACTGATTTGTCTCTAGCTGTGCAGCTCTTTGCCAAGAACATTGACGATGAGTCTCTTCCCAGTAACATCCAGACCATGTCCTGCAAGCTGCTGCTCAACCTGGTAGACTGCATCCGCTCAAAGTCTGAACAGGAGAACGGCAATGGGCGCGACATCCTGATGAGAATGCTTGAGGTAGAGCTCGGATCAACAAAGAAGATGCACTTAATTACATAACAAGAAATCCTAATTATATGTCCCTCTCCATTACTCAGGTGTTTGTGCTGAAGTTTCACACCATTGCACGCTACCAGCTTGTCTCCATCTTCAAGAAGTGCAAACCCCAGTCAGAGATGGGCGTGGTCGAGCCAGGGGCATTACCCGGGGTCCCAGCCACACCAACACCATCCACTACTCCTGCTCTTCCCCCTCCTGCTCCTCCCACACCTGTTCCCACAGCACCTCCGTCCCAGTCAACGGCCTTCGACCGACCCGGTGAGAAGGAAGACAAGCAGACTTTTCAGGTGTCGGACTGCCGCAGCTTGGTGAAGACTCTTGTGTGCGGAGTGAAGACGATAACTTGGGGCATCACCTCCTGCAAGGCCCCAGGAGGTAAGAGGACACAGATACAAGCTGAAAAACCACATTTAGCTGGGGGTCTAGCATATAAATGCACATCTTACCATTCATTTATTCCCCCTTTTCAATTCCTTTTTCAGAGGCTCAGTTTATTCCAAACAAGCAGCTTCAGCCAAAGGAGACACAAATCTACATTAAGCTGGTTAAATATGCCATGCAGGCATTGGACATCTACCAGGTACAGGAGAAGGTTGAATTTACCATCAGTATTTCTGACTGTCCAAATGAATAAATGTGTTATGGCTCAGATACACTGAAAGATTTGAATCCTTATGTTTCTCCTGAGCAGGTGCAGGTTGCCAACAACCAGCAGACGTACATCAGGGTGGCCAACTGTCAGACTGTACGCATGAAGGAGGAGAAAGAGGTTCTGGAGCACTTTGCTGGGGTCTTCACCATGATGAACCCCCTCACATTCAAGGAGATCTTTCAGACGACGGTGCCATACATGGTGGAGAGGATCTCGAAAAACTACGCACTACAGGTACATGCTGGCTCACACACAAAGAACAAAAGTGATATTTGTTTTGTGTCATGGTTGACATATTTTCTTACACTCTTAAGTCATCATTTGTCCTAACTTTCATTTTTTCTATTTTCTTTTGTTTCCTAGATTGTGGCAAATTCTTTCCTGGCCAACCTGTCAACATCAGCTCTATTTGCGACCATCCTGGTAGAGTATCTTCTTGAGAGACTGCCAGAGATGGGCTCCAATGTTGAGCTCTCCAACCTTTACCTCAAACTCTTCAAACTAGTCTTTGGCTCAGTGTCACTGTTTGCTGCAGAGAATGAGCAGATGCTAAAGGTAAATGTGAACCTTTGCTTTTTGGTGTTACTGTTTTTTTCCCCCGTTTTTTGTGGTTGCACTTTACTTATTAGACTGTCCCTGTTTCGTTAGCCACACCTCCACAAGATAGTAAACAGCTCCATGGAGCTGGCGCAATCGGCGAAGGAGCCCTATAACTACTTCCTCCTTCTTCGGGCTCTCTTCCGTTCCATTGGAGGAGGCAGCCATGACCTGCTCTACCAGGAGTTCCTACCCCTTCTACCCAACCTACTGCAAGGTAAACCTTAATTTGCACGCCATAGCTTACGTGAGATGAGTTGTATTTAACAAAGGTAAAAGTAACATTTTACCAATTTCACCTCTCCATCAGGTCTGAACATGCTGCAGAGTGGCCTTCACAAGCAGCACATGAAGGATCTCTTTGTGGAGTTGTGTTTGACAGTGCCTGTGCGTCTGAGCTCCTTGCTGCCCTACTTACCCATGCTCATGGATCCGCTGGTGTCTGCGCTCAACGGCTCTCAGACTCTGGTCAGCCAGGGCCTTCGCACCCTGGAGCTGTGTGTGGACAACCTGCAGCCTGACTTCCTCTACGACCACATTCAGCCTGTCAGGGCAGAGCTCATGCAGGTATGTGGTCGTTCCTAACATCACATCGCTCATTGCAAATTGTCTCAAGGCATGGCAGCATACTTGTCTGCATCCACTTATCAGCTTATTTTGCGCGACATGACTTAGCCCATGTGCCCTCTAGTGGTCAACAGTGGAGATGGCAATATGAGCAGTTCAAATACTGAATTGGAATCACCCACATAACTCTTTGCCGAAAATCATGAAGTCTGACTCTCCTCCAAAATCAAATCTTATTACAATCTAAATATCTTTACCTTTAATTATGTTGTGGAATATCTTTTATTAATGTTTGGGTTTTTACTTACTAAGTACTAAGTTGTACATTGTACTTGTCATCTATGTTATACTTTTCTTCAGTAAAATATATGGACAAATTGAAACGTAGAAATCTAAATAATATTCTGACTGAAATGCTTTTAAAATACTCTGGCTTGTATTCACCAGCAACTTAAGAGCTTTCCTAGAATTCTTTGTAACATGCAGAGAAATGCAGCATCAACACTCATAATGAAATATATCAACCCCCTATCAACACATCACAATGCTCATTATTTCTCCTCTTGTCCCTCTGTGCTGTAGGCCTTATGGCGTACGCTGCGTAACCCAGCTGAGAGCATCTCGCATGTAGCCTACCGGGTGTTGGGAAAGTTTGGCGGCAGCAACAGGAAGATGCTGAAGGAGTCTCAGAGGCTTCATTACGTGGTGACTGAAGTCCAGGGGCCGAGCATCAAGGCTGAATTCACTGACTGCAAGGCATCCATACAGCTGCCCATGGAGAAGGTAAGACCTCGCTGCTCTTATTGGCGGATGTGTGAGTGGTTTTCTTACTTTTTCTGAGGAGCAAAGTTTTGTTTTTGTTTTTCTTTACTTTGTTTGAACTTTTCTGAAGACCCTTTCTCTTCCTTTTTCTCTTTGTATTTTAGTTTTAGAAAGAAAGAAGTAAACGTAAAAGAGCTTGATATTCCTCATTATTGTTCCCAGCTGAGAGCAATATATCCTTGTCAGGGGTTTGTGTGTAAGAGAGAGCTAGTGATTGGGGAGATGTGTGTGTGTGTGTGTGTGTGTGTGTGTGTGTGTGTGTGTGTGTGTGTGTCCTCCAGGTAATTAAATTCATCTCCTGTTTCTCCTCCTGATCCCCAGTCAGTAATCATCAATCTAGTGTGGGCCACCATGACGGCATTATTTACTCCCACTAATGGCTGCTCCCTCTTCTTTCTGGCTATCTGTCTGTGTGTTTGCTATCATCAGACCACACACACACACACACACACACACACACACACACACACACACACACACACACACACACACACACACACACACACACTGACATGCTCTTGCTGAAGGCATGAATCTTTATCAGGCTCATGATACACCCATACTGTTAGTTGGCACATTAGGAAGAGACAGTTTAAAGTGCTGTAAGGTAGAGGCAGAAAGATCAAATATCACTGATCTCGATCTCTTCAATGCAGTCCACTGAGGCACTCACTAACATTTGATTTGAGCTGTACATGTCTGAATAACTTCTGCTTTCTTAATCCCTAAAGCTGTGTCCTTGTACAGATGTATCTCTTAACTCTACATTAGTAGTTTTTCCTCATAAGTTTGCACTCAAATCTTTCTTTATTTTATAGCTAAGTACTAGTAATTGAGCATTCCTCCTGTCTCAGTCCTGAAGTATATATTATTATACACTGACAGGTCTGTAACCATTTCTCCTGTGCTTCATCTCTCCTCGCATCCTTCTTTTTTCTCGCATCCTCCTCATCATCTCCCCCCTGTTCTGAGTGGCATTAATTAGTCCATTTTCCTCCCTTAAAAATGCCTCACTGGCGTAGTTTGTCAGCCCATAATGTTCCAATCAAAATGACCTTTGCTTAGCCAGATGGTGCACTGTTTTATTCCTGCGCATTAATCACATATATAGTCATACCTTGCAGTATTAGCATTTTTCAACATCGGAACTTGTCTTTTAAGAAGAGTATAAATTGCTGAAGACTGAAGTAAGAATGTGTCTGTTTTATTTCCCCAAAGGCGATAGAGACGGCCCTTGACTGTCTGAAGAGTGCCAACACGGAGCCTTACTACAGACGACAGGCCTGGGAGGTCATTAAGTGTTTCCTTGTGGCCATGACAAGTCTGGATGACAACAAGCACGCTCTCTACCAGCTTCTGTCTCATCCCAAGTGAGTAAACTGTCTGGCTCTGATTTTTGGCTTTGGCTTATGCTCAGATATTGTGATTGTTTTTTTCAATTGTACTAATCATCACTACATTATAGATATGTTAGAAAATGTCACAACACCAGGGTTTCAAACTGATTTTGATACTAGTTTTAAGAATGGCACTAAATCAAGTCCATGGCAAACAAAGACATAAAGACAGATCATTTTCCTTTTCCCAACTAATCTGAACAAAGTTCTGATTATGAACACATACAAACACACAAAGTGATTTAAGGCATATGGAGTGAGGGTTTTCTTCAACAAATTATTTTTAGACTCTTTAAAAAAAGTCCCTCGTCACTTCTATTTGAAGTGAGTGTGTGGGTGTGGGGTTTGTACCCGCAGAGAGCTTGCCCTCTGCCTGCATCTTCTTCTTATTCTTCTGTTCAGGACATCTCTGGGTGTCCTGAACAGCAGGAACTGGAAGTCAGTAGGGCTGCACAATTAATCGCAATTTCGTTGTTATTGTGATTTGAGCATTCACTATAAACACTTTGCAAAAGTTAGAATTGAGCACCATGAATAGAACAATATTTTTTGTAAAGAAGCAATGCTTTCGCACTCCAAATGTGTACATTTAAGTTTTTGATGAAGCTTTGTGTATAATAATGGCCATGCTTTTAAACTATTCTGATGCAGTCAGATGAAGCTAAAGCCAGCTGTCTGCTACCCCTCAGACTAACTTGTTCAATTTAGTTGTTAATAAAAACAATTTTTAGATTGATTTTGGATTGAGTTCAGATTCAGATAAAGCAAAATGGCCAATCAGTCATCCCCATCTCTAACCTTTACTTGACTTAACTTGACCTTGGCATTTACCCATGACCACTTCTTCCCCCACCGTACAAGCTGTTTGAATTGTTACACCCCCCCACTCTCTCAACCCTTGGCCCTCCAACTGTAGACATGCCCTCCTTTAACCCTGACATGCCACATCTTTACCCCACTTCCCACCACACACATCTCATCAACTCCATCTCAACAGCGGGAGTGGCTAGTTACACACTCATACCCTCATCTGGCAGACCTCATTGTGAGTTGGAGACACACACATGAACAGACACATGTCTGGGGGGTGGGCGATGTTGGGTGGGTTAGTCGCATTACCATCATTGATCTCCGGGCAGGGGCTAATTGACTTTCCCCTGTCTGTTTACGCTGCAGCATGCCCCTTACACTCTCCTGTCACTATGCACTGACGCATACACATGCACACTAATACGTCTGTGTGCACATTTCTGTGGGTATAATGAAGTGTGTCAGTTATCATCAGGGGGGCTGCACCTGCCGCCTCCTCTCATCACATTTCCAGCATCCTCTCTCTCTCTCTCTCTCTCTCTCTCTCTCTCTCTCTCTCTCTCTCTCTCTCTCTCTCTCTCTCTCTCTGTCCCTTCAGTGTTTGTGTCTTTTTCCTTTTAAGACTGAAAGGCTACACTTACAGTGACCAAACTGAATCAAGTGAATGTCAAGCAGAGCAAACAGAGCTGTGTTGGATTGGCATGGCAGGGGAACGACATACTTTTTTTTTATTATCTTAATTTAGGGTATATTTTAATATTACGTTTGTATATAAATAAAATATGTTTTTCACTCCAAATTAATGTAGTTTTTGCAATAAACGTCTTTAATCTGCTTTAATCTGAGTGGAAATGACGTTGCTATTGTTAAATTAGCTGCAGACACGGTGAGAGTGACAGAGTAAAGTCGAACCGACCGTTTGACCGGATCACGTATCAACTGTTTGTTGCATTAAAAGTAAAAAGGTGTGTGTGTGTGTGTGTGTGTGTGTGTGTGTGTGTGTGTGTGTGTGTGTGCGTGTGCGTGTGCGTGTGCGTGTGCGTGTGCGTGTGCGTGTGCGTGTGCGTGTGCGCGCGTTTCAAGTTAAAAGAGATCGGAAATGTACTTGGGCGGCTGGAAATATACTTACCCAGGTATCATAGACGATGGGTATCGTCTATGTGTGGGAAACACTGCTGTTATCTTCTCACCGCTTTCATTTTCTGTCTTGGGGAAGCCAACATGCTTCCTCACCTCCGATTTATAGGACGGTAGTGCGTCCTCAATTTCAAAATCTTGCTCTGCAGCTGCCAACCGCCTCTGCTCTACAGCTGCTGACGCTCACGATATTATTGCGATTCATTTTTCAGAGTACCGATGTGAATCTTGAAACCTTTGAATCGATTTATCAGGATTTTACGACTAATCTTTACATCCCTATTTGCAAACCCACTTTCTCAATAGGTTCGTCACTTCTTCTTTTTTTCTTCCCCCTGAGCCCCCTAACCTTCCTTTCACTTCTTCTCCTTCCTCATCCTCCCCCCTCAAAAGAGTAGTTTTTTAAATGGCAATAATGAAATGAAGCGATCCATCAGGTTTGCCCCTGGCGTGTGGCGTTATAAAACACAAGCTCAAGCATGGAGAAAACAGCTGCTCAATCACACCACGGCCCGGTTGCCCTCAGCTGCAGTAAATAACAAAAATACCAACAGGGGACAAAAAGGGAGGAAGAGGAAATAGAAAGGTGGAAGGAGCTAAGAAGAGGCAGAAATACAAGGAGAATCAAAGTCACAGGGGACTGCAGTTGAAAGGGATCTTTTTAAATTGAACACAAACCTTTGAACAATATTTGGACTTTCAGTTAAAAATGTTTTCACATGATATTTTCCAAGTGAATGAATCACCATTTAATTGCTTGTGTTTTTGTCCCACACCAGCTTCACTGAGAAGTGGATCCCCAACGTCATCATCTCTCACCGCTACAAAGCACAGGACACTCCTGCACGCAGGACTTTCGAACAGGCCCTGACCGGGGCCTTCATGTCTGCTGTGATAAAAGACTTGAGGCCCAGTGCGCTGCCCTTCGTCGCCAGCCTGATTCGCCACTACACCATGGTTGCTGTAGCTCAGCAGTGTGGTGAGGGACTTGTGTTCTTTATTCTCTCTACGTCTAATATTAGCTTTCTGTTTTGCCCTGGCTTTGACTTTTATTCCCTGCTGCATGAGAAATCTATCACTTTCAAGTTTTGCACTTTCTTTTGACTGTTCTATTCAAATTCCAGCTTTGGTTTTGCATGAAAGAGAATTAAAAAAATAAGAAATTCAAGTTAATATGCTTCAACACAAAAATGTGGTTGTAGCATCTTTTAAACTTTGTATAATTCATGAAGTTCAGAATGTCTCCACTCCTCTCATTCTTACCTTTTGATCCCCAGGTCCGTTCCTGCTGCCCTCTTACCAGCAGGGCAGCCAGCCGAGCACATCCATGTTCCACAGCGAGGAGAACGGCTCAAAGGGCATGGACCCGCTGGTTCTGATCGATGCCATAGCCATCTGCATGGCCTACGAGGAGAAGGAGCTGTGTAAGATTGGAGAAGTGGCCCTGGCTGTCATCTTTGACGTGGCCAGCATCATTCTTGGCTCTAAGGAGAGGGTGAGTCACTGCCTGGAAACGATTTGTGAATGTACTGAAAGCATTGGGGAGTTTGAATATTTTCTGCCTACTAATAAAACATAAAAAATGATTCCACTCTTAGTCTGGTGCCAAATATTCTGACAAATTGATTACTCGCATTTACATATAAAAGTTTGCAACGAACACACACTTTTAATCACTCAAACTTCTTGTCATTTTATAATTAATATTCTCTGTGTTTGATGTATTATTTCATTTGTGTTTCATAGTTTTAAATTGGAATCAGTTTATCATCCAAGCCTCTTGTCTACATTTCCAGGCGTGCCAGCTGCCTTTGTTCTCCTACATTGTGGAGCGTCTGTGCGCCTGCTGCTATGAGCAGGCCTGGTACGCCAAGCTTGGGGGTGTGGTGTCCATCAAGTTCCTAATGGAGAGACTGCCTCTGATCTGGGTGCTGCAGAACCAGCTCACCTTTCTAAAGGCCCTGCTCTTTGTCATGATGGACCTCACAGGAGAGGTGAGAGAAAATTACTCAATTACCAAAAATAATTCCAAAAGTTAAAGCAGATTTACAATTTTGAATTTGTCGTTGACTTCTTCCTCCACATTTTACAAAGCTGGCACTTGTAACTTACATCTTTTGTCACACAATTGTACTCCCACTGCAGTAGCCTTGTAATACTACCTTATTGATTTTCACGATAAGGTGTCAAACGGAGCAGTAGCCATGGCAAAGACCACCCTGGAGCAGCTGCTGGTGCGCTGTGCCACTCCATTAAAAGATGAAGAAAAGACAGAGGAGCTGCTTGCCGCCCAGGACAAGTCTTTCCACATGGTCACACACGACCTGGTGCGAGAGGTCACCTCCCCGAACTCCACTGTCAGAAAGCAGGCCATGCACTCCCTGCAGGTGCTCGCCCAGGTCACCGGCAAGAGTGTCACTGTCATCATGGAACCACACAAAGAGGTAAAACCAAGGACAAACTGTATAACAGGATTTAATAACCTAGAAGACAAGACTTTCATGTTAAACGCACCTTTCATTTCATGTGCAGAACATACCACTATCAATAAGTTTGTCTAATCACGCTGAATACATGATGTACCTTTTGCCCTCGCTTTCCTCGTCAGGTGTTGCAAGATATGGTTCCTCCAAAGAAACACCTGCTCCGCCACCAGCCTGCCAACGCCCAGATTGGCCTGATGGAGGGCAACACCTTCTGCACCACCCTGCAACCCCGCCTCTTCACAATGGACCTCAATGTCATGGAGCACAAGGTCTTCTACACAGAGGTATGACGGATGCAGAAGGCACTGAATCTTATGAAATGGACTGTTTCAAGTTGTAGTTTCATTTCTTGTTTTGGTGACTTTTTATACAAGAAATAAATCCTTGTTGGCTCTTTTTCCATTTAATGAATGTAATTCTACTTCATATTTGATGGCATTTTATGCTTACATCGTATGTTTATATGTTCAAAAAAGATGGAACAATTGAGGAATGTCTCTGCGTTCTTCTTTATTATTTAACTCATAAATCCCCTCATCTATCAATCACGTTATTGACCCCTGACCTCCAATGTTTGTTTCTTTTTTTAGCTTCTGAACCTGTGTGAGGCAGAGGACGCTGCTCTGATGAAGCTGCCCTGTTACAAAAGCCTTCCCTCTTTGGTTCCCCTTCGCATCGCAGCGCTCAGTGAGTACAGCCCTCAAAATTGAATATCTTAAGTCCCTTGTTTTGATTGTATTGTATTGATTTTGCATTTGATGCTTACGTTTGTCCTCATTGAAAGTTGTTCTAGAAAAAGCCAAATACCTGGAATTTACAAACAATTCATATTTCATTAAGTGTAATGATATATTATATGATACATATTTGAATGATCTAGTTTGTGATGTTTGGATTCATTCTTTGATTTGATCATCTCGCTGTCAGAAAAGATGCGTTCAACGTTCCTGATGTTCTTTCTTCTGTTTAGATGCCCTGGCAGCCTGTAATTACCTTCCTCAGTCCAGGGAGAAGATCATTGCTGCCCTGTTTAAAGCCCTCAACTCCACCAACAATGAGCTGCAGGAAGCAGGCGAGGCGTGTATGAGGAAGGTCAGTGCAACATCCTCCCTCCCTTCTTTAAAATTGTTTTATAGTTGGTGACGTACATTTGGATGAAAACACGTTACACAATGGCTGACCAAAAGTATTAATTTGACATACTTGAATAATCCCTGAGGGGAAACTCTGGTTATTGAGAGACATGCTTCTCACACACACAAAGGCCCAAATTACACACATGCACAAACAGGACCTATGAACATGCATTAATGAAGAGATCTTGGCATGGGGGGGGGGGCTGCTACACAGGGAGCACACCAGAGCTGTTGGGGGATTGGTGCCTTGCCTTGTGAGGAGATTTTAACTGGGACTAAAATGTATTTTGGTCCCTCTGTATGAGTTACAAAGGCAAAAAACACCATCAATGTGTCCACAGTTTTTTTTTTTTTTTACTTTTGTTGTAGATTAAACACATTAAAAGAGTCTTTCATACTTTCAAAATAATCTACTTAAATAGTCGCATACAATATCAGAATATGAAAGTCTGAAAGTGTACTTTACTCTTCCGGTCATAATACTCCAACAAAATGGCCTCGCTGCATCGTCAAGGGTCCCCACGGTTCCAAATCCAGTAAAAGATTTTATCCAACACATTCAATCCGTTCCATCAAAAAAAAAAAAAAATCCACCTTATTTGACCAATTAGGACCTTCCATTCACTTTTCCTTGGCTACTATAGCCAATGAGAGCCTGCGTAGAAACAGGGCTTTCTTTCTCTCCCCTCCATGGCTACGTTACACATGATACAGAGGTGTCAGCTGAATAAAGGGATAAGATGTTCAGATGTTTGAAAGCTGCCTATACAATATCTAGATCAGTCCTATCTTTGCATTTTTGGTTTATGGTTACTTTCAGATTGATTGGAATTGACTCAAA
This sequence comes from Tautogolabrus adspersus, assembly GCA_020745685.1. Classification (NCBI taxonomy): domain Eukaryota; kingdom Metazoa; phylum Chordata; class Actinopteri; order Labriformes; family Labridae; genus Tautogolabrus; species Tautogolabrus adspersus. Next base: position 8,934,926 of record CM036554.1, on the reverse strand, counting down.
GATTTGGTAACACTTTACTTTACAGGTCCGCAAATTTCGTCGTAATTAGGTGATAATTAGACAATAATTACCCCCGAATTTCATGACAATTGGGTGAAAATTAGCACTTAACTTATTTGAAATAATGCCCGAATTTAATTGTAAGCAATAATGATTACAGCTTTTGGTAATAAATGACTGAGATCAGCTTTATATGATTAACCAAAAAAAGATTAACACTGGAACTCCTAAATGAACTCGGCTGTCATTCTAACTCAGACATTTATTATTAATGAATCCTGAATCACATTAGCTGCTGTTGTTCACAAAGTCATATTGAAGATATTCTATGATTTCTTCATGAAATTAATTATTTCAAAGAAGTTACGTCCTAATTTTCACCCAATTGTCATGAAATTCCGGGGTAATTTCAAAGAAATAATAAAAACGTTTTTCTAATTATCACCTAATTACGACGAAATTTGCGGACTTGTAAAGTAAAGTGTTACCAAAGATTCTTCTGAAAGCTCTCTGACATGCTGTTTAATCCCTGACTCCACTCCAGCCAGAGAGCTACAGGCATGACCTTTCTAAATCTGGATTAAAGACCATGCCCTTAAGATATGAAGCCAAAGATCACACTTGTGAACCTGCTGGCCCCCTTTTAATCCCTTCTAAAAACACAGTGTCCACACCTTTGACTTTTCTTTCTACTGCTCAGCCCTGAGGCTTCACTCTCTTTTTCTTTTAACTGCTTGTATCATTTACTTTCTGGTATAACATATTGTGTGTTGTAATTTTCCTTTATTATTTGATCTTAATCACTCATGACATTTACCATCTAAGAAGTCCATTGTCAACCCTCCCCTCCAACCATTTCCCCCCATCTTCGTATGGACCTCCCTCTCTTTTATCACACTCTCCCCTGAACCAGTCCTGGCTCTATTTATCAAAGTATCCATACCATCCAAGAATCCATCCATCTATCCTTTTGTCCCCTTTTCTTTCCATTCCTGTGTCCTTCATTTTCTTTCTTCACCACTGTCACTCCTCTTCACTATCTTGTGTTTTTTTTTGTTTTTCGGATGCCATTCCCTGCTCTCCGTTCTTTCATCTCGAGCCTGCTAGCACTAATGAGCGTTGCCATGGGCAGATCGATACAGGATGGAGTGTTTGTTCTCAGCTCTGAGAGGAAAATGAATGTGGCTGCCATTCATCATTCCCTCCCTTCTTGTTTGAGGCTGTGCGTCATCAGTGTGTGGTTTTGGCATGTGCGCTTGTTTATGGCTGGTCGTGCCCTCATTTGAGTGGCCTGAATGAAGACACAAGGCAGGGACTCACGCTAATATCTTCAATCACAGAGTATACTCTGGGTGGTTCAAATGTAAACTTTTGTCAAAAGAATTCAGCATAGGCAGTTTAACACAAATGAACAGCTTCCATTAGCTGTGACTTCAATGACTGAAATGCATCATGGACATTTTTTAATTGTACAACAGCAGTGCAAAACACTTCTTCTTTTTTTTTATACTTAGTTATTATTTTTCTCCAAGAGTTGCTTCATTCATACAGTTAACATTTCGTTCCAACAGACATGTTTTCAACATAAGATGTTGAATGAGTAAAACACTTCTGATCATAATAATATAAGAAAAATCTTTATCTATAAAGTGCAGCTCTGATTCCTGAACCACAATATCTTGTTTCTTTCACAGTATTAATCTCAAGAGTTATAAACACTTGTGAATGACGTTTCTCTCCGCTCTTGTTTTAGTTCCTGGAAGGTGCGACCATCGAGGTGGACCAGATCCACACTCACATGCGCCCCCTACTAATGATGCTCGGGGACTACCGCAGCCTGACGCTCAACGTGGTGAACCGCCTGACCTCCGTCACACGGCTTTTCCCGAATTCCTTCAATGACAAGTTTTGCGACCAGATGATGGTAAGAAACGTTGTAATGATTCAAGGTTTCTTTATTAGTACCTCAAAAGGCCAGATTGTAGTGCAGACGGGAGATTCGGCCTCTTAAGAAATTTGAACAACACATTATTGCAATACAAATTCAAAGTTCAAGCTACGTCCAGACCAAATACATTAAAGCAAAAATTAAAATACATCAAAAGATGCATCATTGGGGCCACAGAAAAAACCCACTGTGAACGTTTGCGCACCCTGTGAGCATGTTTGACTGTTGTGTGTTAAACTAACCTGTTACAGAGTATCTTGGTGTTGAATTATTTTTAAGACTTCAATATTTAACTTATTATTCTGCAAGTTTTACTCATTTTAAAGCGGACGTTTTTGCAACTCTTTTGTCCCCCTGGCCATAAGACTGTATAACACCTCACTGTCACGGCAGGGATAAAGCACTCAGTGACTCCTGGACTAATTTTTTTCATCTGTACTGCTGTCCTAAGAGTCAGCCTCTAGTTGGACACTTTAATGCTTATCTGACAATCACTTTAATGTTTGCACTGACTGTTTAATGACTGTTTAATGTCTGTTTTCACAAATTTTTGCTTTTCACATTTGACAATCACTTTATTTTTTGCACCTTTGATGTCTGCACTGACTGTTTAATATCTGTTTTCACACTCCTTGCACTACCCCCATTTTAAACACTACTGTACAACAACACATACCTTCAGAAGGTCAACACTCTTCATCTCTTATGTACAGGTCTAATTACAGATGCTCTTTAACTGTTTATAGGTTTCTTTTAAATTGCACATATATTCCTATTCCTGCACAGGTTTTGTACATTTCATTATATTTTTTTTTTTAATTTTTTTTTTTAATTTTATATACTTTATTAATCCCCTACGGGGAAATTGTGGTTCGCACTCTGTTATTTTTAGACATGCTTCTCACACACACAGGCCTGAATCACACACATGCACAACGAGACCTGTGGACATGCATTAATGGAGAGATGTCAGAGTGCGGTGGCAGCCCCTTGGGAGGCGCCCCCTGAGCTGGTGGGGGTTCGGTGCCTTGCTCAAGGGCACCTCGGCAGTGCTCGAGAAGTGGTCTGGCACCTCTCCAGCTACCAGACCAACTTCCATATTTTGGTCTGCATCGGGACTTGAACCGGCGACCCTCCGGTTCCCAACCCAAGTCCCTACGGACTGAGCTACTGCCGCCCCAAATTTATATAAGTTGTAAAGGTCTATTTACAATTGCACAGGTTTAATTTTAATTTTTTATTCTTATATATAGGGGCTCCTTAAATCTTTGTTGTCGGGTAATATAATATATGTATGGGAGGGGGGACAGGGGGTGTTTATGTAACAATTGCTATGTGTCTTGCATGTTTGTATACTGCTACTGGATGCCTAATAATAGAGAAATATGTTTGCCCTCTCTCTTCAGAGGAAAGAACTTGAATCAGCTTTATTGGCAAGTTTTTCTGTAATTAAAAACACGGAATACGACTCCGGTTTAACTTTGCTCTATATCTGTAGCCTTCAACATTAAATATTAAACTTAAATGCAGTTTCTACACAAGACAATTGTGCAGTGGTAGACTTTTGTGGCCGAGAACATAAATACAAGTATGAATTCATGTTACAGATGGGTTCATTTACGCGAGATCGATGTCTTAACAGTATTTAAATTATAACAGCCTGCTGAGATTCATGTCACATGAGGGATGTTATTTCCATCATTACATGCGTGTCCGTGATAATCGTCCGCAGAAATTGGGGTGTAAAGGTTTAATAGCTATGTGTTATTTATAACTGGAATCTGTTGAGTAAATATCCTGTCCTGTTGATGGAAAATTCTATCTGTTGAGCTGTATGGACATGCACACACAAATGAATCACCATTATCATGTCTGTCTCTTTTTCCCCTCAGCAACACCTAAGGAAGTGGATGGAGGTGGTTGTAATAACGCACAAGGGGGGACAGCGCAGCGATGGCAGTGTAAGTTCACACAACTCACACAGACCAGACACTTCCATGCACACATCTCTCTACTGTTAACATTGAATACAAATGAGCAGCTTTCCCCACTCAGTATATGTAGATGTTTTTTTTTCTAATCCTTCTGTAGTAATCTTATTTGATTGTTACACCATAGCAGTCACAGCCTGTGGGAGCAAGTCAACACAGCTGTCTACTGGCACCTTTTTATTGTTCGGCTCCTCTGTCCCTCTGAGCCTGACAGCTCTCACTGAAGGGGCAGAGAAATTGCCCCTTACACATACTCAAAGCCACAGTCACATGAAGTCAACACCTCCTCAATGTGGCCTCCTCCCAGATGAGTTGTGAGTGGCCATATTACAATCAATGATTAATTAGGCGCCAGGCAGGCGGCGGTGGGCCCAGCGCTGCGTCTCCTCATTATCTCCCCGACAGATAACCTTGTAAAGGCAGAGAAAAGGTGAGAGAGGAGGAGGAGGAGGGGGAGGATGAGGAGTAGGGGGAACCATTGCCTCTCCCTCATAGAAATAATGCCCATTTTCCCTCTCCCTTCTCTTTATGTGAACTCATTCTGCTCTATCTCAAATTGGTGCGCTTAATTAGATGCAAATTGAGCCTTTGTCTTTCCTTCCGTCCAACTCTTTGTCTTTGTGGGTGTTGACAGCAAGGCTCACTGTGACAATAAAAGCCAGGGTCAGGGGGTCAATCAGCGGTGTCTGATAAAGACAAAAATTGAAGGAGGAGGGACAGAGCAGGGCTGAGGAGGATGGTTTAAGACATGTAAGTGGGGTAAGAGTGCTATCAGGGTGGAAGAGAATAGTGAGAGGAGTAACAAGGTGTCAGTTAAAAATATGAAAGATTTTTTACGTTGACTGAAAGGGTTTCAACAAAAACAAAATGTCAGGTGCTGCATTCTTGACCTGATATCTGTCAGAAGAGCATTCTCCCTCCAAATGCCACAGATTCGTACACATCCCAGCTTGGCTCCAGCTCTGTTAATCCCCCCTTGTTCCGAGAAAAGGTGTCCACTAGGTCACCTGTAAAGGTTGCTGCTGTCGTCCCATTTCATTATCACCCTGTCATATCTGCTCACCTCCCCTTTGGAACAAAGACAGACAACACACAGACAACACACAGACACACAATCAAATGCACACATACTGCTCTGCTGACTCTGATCATTGTCTCCCCGTTCCGGCACAGCCTGCGTTGGAGGGCGTTGAGGTGAGATGTGACCTGGTGTTGCGCCCTCTGTTGGTGACTCTCTGTCAGTGATAGTTGAACCAATGTCTTGCTGGTGAATTAAACCTATGTTGTGGTTGAAATCACCCTGTATTTCTGTGTTTGTAGTTGTCTGTAGAAATGTTACTGTCATCGCAAACATTTCTCTTACCTCCATAATTGTTCTGTTTTAGTACTCTGCAATTCTCCCCTATCCCTTTTGGCCTTTATGTGTCATACTGTATAAAAAATACAAGGGATATAACTGTCATGTATTTGTTTGTACCCTGTGCGAATATTATCCAAGAACCCAAGCTAACTTTGTGATGAGCATTGTTCATGGTTTACCAAGATTCATCCTCGTCTCTCTACAGTTGCTGTCCATTAAGAGTGTCTGTCAGAAACTGTGTCCCTGTTTAAATCAAATCGTCTTTAAAAAAAAAAAAATCACTCCTTTGTTTCCTTCGCTCCCCCCCCCCCCCGACTCTTTGTCCAGGAGATGAAGATCTGTTCTGCCATCATCAACCTTTTCCACCTGATCCCAGCCGCACCTCAGACTCTGGTCAAACCTCTACTGGAAGTGGTCATGAAGACGGAGAGGGCCATGCTCATAGAGGTAGGACCTAACTGCACTGGCGAGAAAAAATTTATCGTAGACAAGCAATCCTTTAGGCCTTTAGAGGATTAGCGTGTACTGTATATAGAAAACCATGCTTCAGTTGTTGGTTTACAATTTTTAATTAAGTATTTTAAAGAAAACTTGATTAAAAAAGACCTTTAAGGGGCTTTCATGGTCAACATTTTTCATGAAGGAGTTGGTGGTGGTTCCTGAGGGGTAGACCAGTTAAGAACCACTGGAGAATCTCATGATGCTAATTTTTTTTATCCTGGGATAAGATCCCTAATCCTGTCTGATCCATCTCAGACGTATATTGTTACCAGCACATGAAAACCTGTTATTAAGGCCTAAAAGATCTTAAGAAACAAATAATTGAATCTAAAGCTGCGTTTGCTGTTGTGAATTAATCTATGTCTCTCCTGTCTGTTTCCTCCTTTCTCTTCTGCTTTTTTGTTTTTCATCCATCCTGCATCAGGCCGGCAGTCCATTCAGGGAGCCTTTGATCAAGTTCTTGACCCGTCACCCATCTCAGACAGTGGAGTTGTTCATGATGGAGGCTACGCTGAACGACCCCCAGTGGAGCCGCATGTTCATGGTCAGACACTGGAAGCTTCAAGCAGCTGAACCTCAACATTTTTCATTGACAAATTTGACACGTGAATTTTTCTGCCGAAGCAATTCGCTTTAATCAGGGGTGAATCTGTTGATCAGAGGCTCAGTTGTCAATATACAGATTGATCACTCTCAGTGAAATCATCACCTTTATTTCTATTCAGTTACAGCTGTTGATGCAGTCGGGAAAGCAGCGGTAAGTTCCTTTAATAACAAAATCTGTTTGTTTGTATACAGAGCTTCCTGAAACACAAAGATGCCAAGCCTCTCAGAGATGTCCTGGCCTCTAATCCCAACCGCTTCGTCCCCCTGCTGGTTCCTGCTGGCACTGCAGCGACTGTTCGACCTGGCTCTCCCTCCACCACCACAGCCAGACTGGACCTTCAGTTTCAGGCTATCAAAGTATTCATACATATCATTACAGTTTTGATCAGAAGTATTTTCACACTATCCTATCTTGTGAGGTTAGATGTATCCATGTAATAAGATAACCCTCAGTAATTCAACCATTAACCTTTTTGCCTGCTCCATCTCCTCCCCACAGATTATCAGCATCATAGTGAAGAATGATGAAGGCTGGCTGGCAGGGCAACACTCCCTGGTTAGCCAGCTCAGGCGAGTCTGGGTCAGTGAGGCCTTCCAGGAGAGACACCGCAAAGACAACATGGCTGCCACCAACTGGAAGGAGCCCAAGCTGCTGGCATTCTGCCTGCTCAGCTACTGCAAGTATGTGCCGTTATTCAAACTGTAATGGGATGAAATTAGGGAGATGTTCTATGACTAAGAAGCCATAAACTGTGAGCTTAAAACTTGATAAAACCTGTTACTCTATGAGTTATAAATACATCATGAATAATTTGTACAATATCAGGTTGCTCACATAAGACAATACGGTATGTGTCTGTGCATTGAACCTATTGACCCCCTGTCTCCTCAATAGGCGTAACTACTCAGAGATCGAGCTGCTGTTCCAGCTGCTGCGGGCCTTCACAGGTCGCTTCTTATGCAACATGACCTTCCTGAAGGAGTACATGGAGGAGGAGATTCCCAGGAACTACTCCATTGCCCAGAAACGGTCCCTGTTTTTCCGCTTTGTGGAGTTCAACGACCCACACTTCAACGATGAGCTCAAAGCAAAGGTACACAGACAGGCAGTTAAACGTACTGTATGTCTTGATGCCACAGGCGATTTAAATGTTTGTTAACAAATCTGCAAATCATTGTTTGGCGTGGACATTCAATCTGTTGTTGGATTTATATTTATTTATTATTATTAGTTACAAGAGAAGGATAAAGGATTGCTGCTTAACTGTTGTATTTCTTTTTCATTATGACACAAAACAAGAATAGTCATATGCTAATTTATACAATAAGGGCAGAGCCGCCAGGTCACCCATTTCTCCTCTCACTGCCTGACCCTCATCATCCTGCTCTACCTTTCTCCCTCTCTGAGCAAAACTCAGAAAACCAACTGCATAACAAAATAAACAGCTGTGTGTATTTTGTTATGCAATAGAGGAACTTTTTAAATTTCATTAAAGGAGCATTTTTTTTATTTCACAAATAATAAATAGTAGTTTATTTTTACGTCATTTTCCATGTTTGAGTGTCTCTTCAGCTTGCTTCCTTTGCTTCCTCGGTTTGGGACCTGCTCTGTGGGACCTCTCCAGTTGGTGTGATTTGTAGCAGAAGTTCTCTGACAGAAAGCAGGAAGGTCATTTTGTCTGGCTCTAGACCCTCAGAGGCTCACAGATGAATGCTTCTGTCCTCTTTACCTGACTTCCTGCTAACCTTACAATCATCGGGGCTGCTTTTTAATTAAGCTCACTCGCCCACATTCATGCCCTAGCGCTTAAACACACGCACACACACACATTATGCACATCTGTAACAGGCGCACAACCTGGCACAGCGGAGCAGCTGCACTGTTGTTAAGTACAAACGGGTCAGTGGGGAAGGCCATGGTAGCATATAGCCAAATGGCTGTGTGGCAAGAACATACAACTGTGCACACACAGACACAAACAAGAAGCCTGCATGAGCACACAAACTCTTAAAAGTAAGGACATAAGCTGGTGTTTATTATACTCCACACTAAACCTTTCCCTTTTCTGTTCATGTTCACTTATTTAGCTTCAACAGCCAAATTGCTTGAGGGAAATTTTGAACAAAATAAAGTCAGCGGTTACATTTCAGCTAAATTACAGTAGTTGTGTCTTCATACACCTGAATGCTGATTTAGAATTTGTAACAGAGCAGACTTTACCTTCTTAGCAAGCAGAGCCGCATCAGCCCCACCCACTATGAGGAGTTTTCTCATGTTGTCGTTTTTCCCTTAATTGTCCTCCTCTGGTGCGTAGCAGATGCTGGCTGTGTGTGCGAGCCGAGAGACAGACGGACAGAAAGAGAGAGGCTGTGTTCCTGTGGGAATATGTTTGTGTTGATTGGTGTATGAGTCGTGAGTGTGGGTGTTACCTCCACTGACATTTAAATAATTGCCTTTAGCGTTGCACCGGAAGCGTAATATCAGTCAAGTGGGTGTGTGTGCGAGTAGCATCACGGGGCTTGGGGAGAGTATCTCTCTCTGAGACACTAGAAGAGTTTGTAATGGAAAGAAGGAGAGAGAGAGAGAGATGCAATGAATCATCTCTGATGGCACAGACTGACCTAATGATGCTCTTGTATTTTTTTTTGTTTAAGACTTCTTAAAGAAACTGTGTTTGTGCTGCTCTCGTGTTCAAAAGCATTTTGACTATTCATGGGATGCATTTCAAACAGACAAGCAAACAAACAAGCGTACAAAATTAATTAAGCAAAACTCATCTGCTTCACATTCTGCTCCTTTTTTTTTAATCCGGAGAAGTCGAGCATCATATCAAACTTTTGTAAAACATCATTATGTGCCCACATGGTGCAGCTGTGTCATTGCAGTCAAACGTCAGAATTCCACAAAACAATTTGTGAATGTTTGTCTGTTTGAAGGTGTATAACAGCTACAGGTACAAAAGCAAAGATTTATGGAATAATCCAAATTTACAGCAGATAAATTTAATATCAGGCAGGGTCCGAAAACAAATATAAATATATACCGGTATATATCATTTTTTCTTTCTTTCAATTTCACACACAGCCACATACACTTCTATATTCAGTATTCAATCTGAAGATTTGTTTAAGGGTCTGAAAATGGGATGTTAGATTATTAAGACACAAGTAGAATGAGATCTAAGCTTCTATACCATGAGGTATTGTTTGTGCACACAAATAACACACACATAGCCTGCAAGAGCAAAACAATGAAGAGCACTACTGAGATCTTACAGTGATTGATATAGGAGAAGCTTAGAATTAACAGGAACAGATGAGATTGAAGAACGCAATGGTGCTCCATGCATATTCTTTGCGTCTTCATTTAGGGCTGTGTGTGTGTGTTTCATCTTGTGTGCGATTCTATTAACCATGCATGTACATTGTTCAAAGCCAGTGTGAATAATGTGCTAATGGAGGATCCTGAACATATGCCGCCACAGCTCGTTCTACACTGAGCGATGCCCTGTCCTCCCCAATGATTGATTGAATTGGTGTGGTTCATTAACAGATAGCAGCTTCTTGAATAAATGCAGTCGTTAGCTTTATAGTGTTATTCTGAAATATACCAGCTAATAAAGCCTTTGTCTTTATTCTCATAGTTATTTTTTTTCTCTCTAAGGAGTAAGAAAAGCTTTAATTTCTGATTCTTTAAAAGTCTACCCATGCGTTCACCCTTGTTTTGGACATTTGTTATTGATCTGCCTCAAGTCTTTTTTTAAGCCCGGAGCGCCGATAGCCTAGCAGTTATGTCATGTGCCCCATGTGCAGAGGCTGTCATTCTTGTTGCAGCAGCTGTGGGTTCGAATCCGTCCTCGGCCCTTTGCTGCATGACATCTCCTACTCCCCCTACCTCCAAGCATTTCCTGTCTCTCTTCAGCTGGCCTACCCAATAAAGGCAAAACGTCTTTCTATATGCTTTAGCTGTCTCTAATGAATCAAAGCATAAACCCCCATTATTATTCATCTTAAAGAAGGACCTGTGTCCCCCTATTTAAAGAGTCAACTACCTATTCATCACTAAATGATGTGCCATGGAGGATGGAAAGTGTGCAGATCACAGCAGGGGATTTCACTGACTCTTTTCTCCTTTCTTGAAGGTGTGCTTTAAGTAAAAGCCATTGTAGTCTTTGAAAACGTGAAGGAGTCAAAGTTGACTTTTTCTCAAAGTGAAATAACATCAGTAAAATGGTTTCAATGCATCTTTCTTTCCGACTTCAAAGGTGCTGCAGCACATCCTGAATCCAGCTTTCCTGTACAGCTTTGAGAAAGGGGAAGGGGAGCAGCTGCTCGGACCGCCCAACCCTGAGGGAGACAATCCTGAGAGCATTACCAGTGTCTTCATCACAAAGGTACACACGCACACATACACATGCACTCACAGGCATTCTTTTCCCTCCTCTCAACATCTCTCTTTTCATTCAGCCTGCTTAATCCTGCCCCCTTTGTTGATTACTCACCAGCTTTGTCTCCCCATCCATCCCTCTAATTTCATTACCTGGTCCACTTCCTCTCATAATGTCTTATCAGTCAGCACATCTCCATACACTCAGTCATCATCAACTACATACCACTTAGTCTGATTCTTCCTCTCTAATGTCCTCCACACTTCTGGATCATTTAATTTGAGTCTTTCTATCTGTTTCCTCTTCCTTTTTCTTCCAACCATCTTTGTCTTCTCTATCTTGCCTCCACGGGTCCCTCTCTCCATCGGGTTTCATTCATCAGGCTAGACTATAATTCCCGGTGTAAATGCCACCGTGTGACCAAGCTAAAGGTCAGCGTGTTTGTTTGTGCTGTGGCAGATCTCATCACTGACTAACACCAGTACTAATGGCTGCTAATGGCTGCCTTTCCAGTCTGGTTAAAACTCGCTTCCTCACTCACCTCGCTCTCTCTGTGTGCTCTCTTCCAATCCGTACCTCTCCTCCAGGAAACTCACATGGTGATGGCTATTCTGAATTGATGTAATCGATGTCTGATATGTGACAGAATGGGCTGTTGTGCAGTGTCAATGAATGGAAGTAAACCTCAGAGCTAGAACTGCAATTCCTTCTGACCAACAGACAAATATGATACTCAAAAGAGTTTTTATCTTCTCACTTTATGCTTTTGAGTTGCATAAAATAATTGAAGCCTTCTAATGACCTCTGCTGACTTGCATTAAAGCTGCACCACTGACTGTTTATAGAAATGAACAAAGTGTCTCCACCTTCTTCCAATTGTACAAAAGTGACACCGAAGTATCCCCCATCCGCTAACCAAAGCACAAGTTTAACAGTCCACAGCAGAACAGATTCATGTGTCCGTTTGAAGCAGACACTCACACTTATGGAAAGTCCATTGACTCTTATGTTTGTGTTGGTTCGTTTGTAAGTGCCACAGGAGCCGCACTCATCCACAGAGCTGTGAGTCATGCTAGTTCACACCTTTACATAGCATCAAACAATGAGTTAAAAAGAAACTTCTCAGAAGAGGGGACTTGAACAAAACAAGTTACTATCACGATTGAAACAGGGTTTGAGAGAATTTTATTTGATATGAATTTGTAATTTTAAAGTTCAATCCATGTCCCATCTGCCAACATGGTGGAGGTGGCGGTTATAACCTATACTGCAGCCCGTCAATATAGGGAGCTCCATACATTTTGGCTTCACTTTCAGGGAGCTGTTATGTTGTCCATCTTCTTAAAGCATCACTGAGCTGTATAAAAAACATCAACAGTTCGCAAATAAACAATTCCCAATCTGTTCTATGGATAGCAAAGTAAACCTACAATCTGTGCATCTTTAATCAACTCATGTTTGACCCCACATCTCTCCTGTCCATCTCAAAGGTTCTGGATCCAGAGAAGCAGGCTGACCTTCTGGACTCGCTGCGAATCTGCCTGCTGCAGTTCTCCACCCTGCTGGTGGAGCACGCACCCCACCACATCCACGACAACAACAAGTCACGCAACAGCAAGCTGCGGCGCCTCATGACATTCGCTTGGCCATGCCTCCTGCCCAAAGCCTGTGTGGACCCTGCCTGCAAATACAGTGGTCACTTACTCCTGGCCCACATCATCGCAAAGTTTGCCATTCATAAGAAGATCGTCCTCCAGGTGAGGATGCAATGACAGACCAGAAACAACACATTTTAAACGATGTCCTATTTTCGTAGCCTTATAAAGTAAATCAACGCCTATAGGAAGAAAGCCAGAGAAACATGATCTTGGAAAAATAAAGGTGAAATCAGATGACAACAGATTTATCAAAAGATAAAAAAAGAAATAGAGAATTGTTTTCAGACGTATAATCTCCATCCGGTTGAATATGAAGGCTGTGAAAGAGATATTAAGTAGTTTTAAGGGTCTTTGAACTTCTATGAGGAGTTATAAACTTATTGTTAAACACTGTCAGTTTAATACTGATGCATCTGTTTGACCTACAAAAGCGAAAAAGGACCATCAGCCTAAGATTAGTATATCATAGTTATTCTTAAAGCCTGTCACCGAGTTGGATTATGATCAAGTGTGCACAGTTTACAGATTGAAAAATCCTTTGTTTGCAAGTTTCACAGTGAGGAGTACGTAAGCCACTTAAAAGGAAACAGTTGTTAATGTTGTCCAGCACAGGACTAACAGAGAGAAAAGCCATGTGGCTTAGACTACGGGGGGCTGCTTAAAAAAGGAAATGGAAGGCAAGAATCTCATTGGAAAATGTCCTTTTGTTTTCTTTCTGCAGGTCTTCCATAGTCTGCTGAAGGCCCACACCATGGAGGCCCGGGCCATCGTGCGGCAGGCCATGGCCATCCTGACCCCAGCTGTTCCAGCCCGAATGGAGGATGGCCACCAGATGCTGACCCACTGGACTCGTAAAATCATTGTGGAGGAGGGCCACACTGTACCGCAGCTGGTCCACATACTGCACCTCATTGTACAGCACTTCAGGGTGAGCAAATATGAAATAAACACATCCGTCGAAAAAAGTGCACTACCCTCTGTCAGCCACTGTTGAATGTATTAAGCTAGTTTTCATACGTGCTGGGTAGAGAACATGACGTCAGGTTCTGGTCATGTCTAGCGAAGTTTTCATAACGTCTCGTTCAGAGTTGCAGGAAACCTATCTGGGGATTTTGCCAACAACTGTGTACCTTGTTTTTAACAAACGTTTGCCCTGGTTTTGTATATACATCCAACATCGTAATATGAATCGGCATAATTGATCTTCTGTAAGGATAATTTATCACTGAGTATCAAATATCAGCATTTTATTCGAATGATTATATCGTAAAACAGGGTGAACTAACACTCTTGTGTACATCCACGACCATTTCTCACACCTGCCAGCTCCCTGCTCAGTGTGACTTAGGTAACCACAGTGAACCACATGGGGAGAGAACAGTTGAGAAGCTATTTTTGACTGATTATTTGAGTGCCCTGAATTACATGATGCCTCTTAACCAGTCCTCACGGGAATGGAGCATCATCATAAAAAAGTTGGATTATCTAGTTTGAGCTAATTAAAAGTTTTTATCATACAACTAAGTTAACAAAATGTGAGTTTCATATTGACAGTAGTCACGATGGGAGTGATGTGTCCTATTAAATCATGTTATCAAAATCTGGATTATTCATCACGTAGCAGTGGATAAAATGGTACCTGCCTGCTGCCTGTAATGGCTTTAATGTAGATACATATCTAGACAAAATCTCCTCAGCAGAGTCAAAGAGCATCCCTGTGTGTTCACAAGTCTGCACCAGCAAAGGACCATTGGCCTTTATGTTCTTTATCCTCTCCAAACTTCTAAGAGACTTTGTGCCCTCTCGTCTCTTCAGCCGATGCTCACCGCCTCGCCGGTCAGAAAGCTCCAGTCTTTAGGCAGAAGACTGACATTTCCCTCAGCTCCCCTCTCTGTCTCACTGACAGGCTGCTCTCACTGGGCCAGATGACTAATCTAATGTAATCACATCAGCATAATTACACTGGGGAGAAGATAATGACAGACAGATGAGCGACTTGGTGTGTGCGTGCGTGTGTGTGTCTGATAAAGAAATAGAGATATTGCGTGCGTGTTTGTCTGTGTGCACACGTGATGGACAGGGCTTAGCCGCTCTGTCATTAAGGAGCTGTGAAGCCCCGCTCGATCGGCTATAATTACCCTCAAAGTGAGAAGCTTTAATATTCTTTGACACAGGCAACAGCCCTCAGATAGACATCTCATCTCTTGCTCTTTTGTCGGCATGCGTCTGTGTGTTCGAGAGTCCTAGTTCAGTTCGCAGGGAGGCTAAGTGACTCTTGAGTGTGATGCTTGAGAGAGTGAATTCTCAGGGCTAAGTGTGTGTCATCATGTCCTTGAAAGTAAGTGGAAGTATGACTTCTGAGTTTGCCACTTGTGACTGTAGGTATCGAAGTGATTGAGTACTCGGGTAGAGCTTTGCATGTGGTATCACTTCAAAATCTAGAGCAAAGGATCAGCCGTCGAGCAAAAATACGATGCACTTAATTTTTTTAAGCATTCATTTTTTTTCAACTAGTTTTATTTAAATTTCTTAATATAGTGACAAACAATGGTAAATGACACTGACTATTAAGGCAAGATTCTTCTGAAGCAGTGTGTCAGTAAGCACATAACCCTTCCTCTTCCCACAAGCTCACACTCACCCAGCTCAGGTCAGAACCAAATAGGGACTCACTCACTCACTCGTATCGTATCGTATCACTCACTCACTCACTCTCTCTCTCACTCACTCTCACACACACTCACTCAGACATCACATTCAAAGTGACTTTATGTGCCATTTGACTGCTCATTTTGCTGCCTTAAACTGTCGACTGAGCCATGTTAAATGACCACAGTGTCTTTCCTCACATCAAATCCATCTTGCTGCAACAGATTTTAAATCCCATAAAGGGCAAGAATTGCACCATAGCATGGATGCAGCTGCTACTGTAGAAACATAGACTGACATCAAGTCTCATATTTTAATCATGGAGTAGATTGTCCTCATAATATTGCATCAACCTTCAAACTGTCATTCTTTTTCCACTCTTACATACTTACATTCTGCCTCTGTTTTTTACAACAAAAGAAAAGAGTTGAGTTGTTTGTTGTCTACGTTTTAGAAGTAGTGAAATGACTTGTAAATATTTTCATTTCTATAGAGCACATGACATGTATTTCAAATCTTATTTTTAGTTTTGATCATACTTGGGTCTCTTTCCAGGTTTACTACCCTGTGCGTCACCACCTTGTGCAGCACATGATCAGTGCAATGCAGCGTCTGGGCTTCACCCCCAGTGTGACCATCGAGCAAAGGAAACTGGCTGTGGACCTTGCCGAGGTGGTCATCAAATGGGAGTTACAGAGAATTAAAGACCAGCAGGTTTGTTCATGGGTTGCCACAAATACACACACGCATCACATCAACATCCAGGCAAAGAAGTTGTCTAAGCTAAATACAGTTTTTACTTGCATAAACAGTATTAATTTAAATTGACAGGGGTCATCAACTACATTTGATGTGGACGGGAAATGTAATTTTTCCGATTAACCTAATGCAAGTATTTCAGCCTTGTGTATTTTTATATTAATTGTTTAATCACCCGAGATCATTTATATTCTAGGGGACGGATGTGGCCTGCGGGGCCTCCAGTTGATGATCACTGTCCTATGCTCTGTATTTTATTTAGGAGGTTTCCTTTGGATCTTTCCCAATAGGAGCATCTTATTATTTCAGAAGAAAACCCCGTTGATAAATACTTAACTCAAAGCCCTCTAAGAATTGGTCATAAACCCTGATAGTTTATGCATGTTTCATATAAACTTTTCTTATGTTGCTCATTTGACTCTTCAACACTTCTTCTTCTCTTCTCCTTTTTTTTTTTTCCTCCGTGTGGCAGCCGGAGTCAGAGGCAGAAGTAGGTGCAGGTGGTGAGGGGACCAGTGCGGGTGCTGTGAAAAGAGGACTCTCTCTGGAAGCCGCTGCCACTGCTGCCGGACAAGATGCGAAGAGGTTCCGCACGGCAACAGGAGCTGCCTCCACGGTTAGCCTTGTCCGGCATCACTCAGTTCCCTCATGTTTTCTATTACACCCACAAATGAAAAATGTTTCTATTTTTCAAAGATACGCTTGTTTGTTTCTTTTTCTCGCTTATCTTGATGATTGCAAAACAGCCTGAAAGATACTTTGATCAAACTGTCATTTTTACATCCGTCTGAAACTAAATTTGCCAACAGGAGAGAACAGGAAGGTTGTTGATGCCTTAGTCCATTTTTCTACAACAGAATCGCAGCTGCACATCTTTTTCATCTTCAATCCCACTGTGATCTATTGTTTGTGCAATTTCAAAACTTGATGAGATGCCTTTGTTACAAGTTGTGCCTGTTCAAAATCTAAATGAAAGTGTCTGATTGACACAATGATCATTCTCTGGTACATAGAAAAACTAAACATTGAAAAGGCCAATTTTCTTTACTATATAAATAATTAGCTGTTAGCTTGTTATCACGGGGCCTACAGGTTTTGACCCACAGGCACTCGAATCATAGTGCCAAACTGCATCTGCAGTACGGCCGCCACAGTCGAATGACTGGGGCTGTGTTATGTAGTTCAGACAGTCATGATTGGGGACATAAAGTTGTATTTATTTGCCTCACTTATTGTGCAATAAATAAACGTATTGAAATTAGAGCCCAGCCGATTAATGGGCAATATCGGCCGATATTAGCATATCCAGTGACTATCAGTATTGGCTGTTTAATCGCAGATAAACGCTGATATTACTACCATTCAAAAAGTATTGGATTTGAGTTTCATTGTATTAAATTCTTCTACTTAAACAACAAAAGTGTGAGTGCTTACAGACAGTCACACAGCTTTAATTTAGGTATTCATGACTGTCTTATTTTCATCCCCTTTTATCTGATGACAGCAGAAAAATGCAGACGTAGTATATGTTTCTGCTTGGTACTGTTATTGTTCATAACGTTGCTATTATATTTATCAGAAAATAATAGGTAGTAGGTACAGACTGTTTCTTTTTAACTTTCTCTCCAAACGAAGGAGTCTTTGCAGAGTTTGCAAAGCTAGTTCTGAAGATTTTTAAGTTGGGTTTTTTTGACACGAGAAGTGAAAAAACAATCCTACTTGTTGTTAGTAGGATCTTTGTCTTCTCTGTATTCAAACAGAAACTATCTAATTTATTTGTAATTATTTATTGATTTTTTTTTGTGTTTTTAGGTGTTCGGACGTAGCCAGTCCTTGCCAGGAACAGAGACCATGCTAACCAAGCCGGTGGAGAAACAACATACGGACACAGTGGTCAACTTCCTAATCAGGATTGCATGCCAGGTAACACCTCCACTGTAACTTCCAGACAAACACAGCACTCCATCTCTCACTAACACACAAACACACTGAGTACAGTTCTGCCATCCATAGTGCCTGCCAGGTAGCACACACGTATCCTTAACCCCCTTCAGAGGTGAAGGTAGGACACGCCTTGTGGCTGTCCTGGACACAACCACTAACACACACTCACACAGTCCTTTATGTGTGTCCTCCTAACACAGCTGTCCCTCGCTCTGGTGGCAGGGATGACCTTGATTACAGGCCTGAAATAGACTGTTGAGATTTCCCTCACCTTGACTTTCCGTTCCCTCTTTTTCATGCCAGCCTCCATTCTCACTGTTCATCCAACCATCTCTGTTGAATTTAACCTTCTCGGATCACTAACTGCTCACAGAAGAGACTAAAAAACATGATCTTTTCTTTGTATTCCACCTGATTAGAGTGTATTGTTACATTTAATTGATCCCTCTAATAAAGAAGTGCATCAATTAGCTGGCCTCGGGGGTTACTATTAACCAAAGGACGCCACATCCAAAATGAAACATGCTGAAAGTCCTTTTTCAAGATGAAGATCTATTGTCTATGGTATAATACAAATAATAACAACCTTTTTCTCCTCATCACTTTTGCAGGTGAATGACAGCACCAACGTGGCGGGGTCTCCAGGGGAGCTGCTGTCCCGTCGCTGTGTTAGTCTGATGAAGTCTGCCCTCAGGCCTGAGATGTGGCCTCGTGCTGAGCTCAAGCTACAGTGGTTTGACAAGCTGCTTATGACAGTGGTAAGATTTCATCTGCTTTCAGAATGACTTCAATACCTTCATGCTTCATATAGCTCCACTTAAGCTTGTTAAGTGACATTTTTCATGCTAATTGGCCATTCATACTTTGTTTCTTCACTGCATTTCCCAGAAATCACTTGTCAATCACAAACATAACTGCTTGGATTTTCCATTTATAACTATGAAAGTGGCAGTAAGCAACATTAACATTTCAATGGAAAAAAACCTCCCACCTGTTTCTAAGCTACTTTGTTTCACTCTGCTAAGCCCCACCCACCAAATGAGTCACAAAACATGCACGCCAACCGCTGTCACTGCAAACTGTTCCGTTCAGCTGGATATGTTGGACTGAGAGGACAGGAACACTGACAGGTGATCAATATACTTCCCAAAGAAGTAACAACTTGTGTGTGCTGCACGGCCATTGTGCTGTCAGCACCAACGGGGCGGGGAGAGAGAGAGATTGAGACAGAGTGGGAGCTACCGACACAATTCACTTAGAAGACAGATGATGCTAGTTTTTACAGAGACGCTGTGATTAGCTAGTAATATGCAAGCTTACCCTGATTGGTTTTCAAACCCCAGCCCTTGTAACAAGGACTATAGCCTCTATACATGGGGTGTGTAACACTTCCGCTGGGCCATACAGCGCCCCCCAAAATCAGCTATTTTAAATAAAATTCTAATTAGGTAATGTTACCTACTGTGGTTTTAACTTCCACACAGTCTCTGGCTGATCTTTTCCACACGTAGATGAAAACTAGTAATATTAAAACAGTATTTGCTTACATGAGGATTTAGTAGAATCTCATACCAGAAAGTTCTGCTGAAGTTGAAATCATTAACAGTATTTTGGCCAAACAAGTTTAGATAAAATGAAAACCGTAAGAATAAATAATGTGTCTTTGCAGTTTGCCTTCCAACAGACTGTTGAAGTTTCCCCGTCCATGCTGTCCAAGTCTGTCTTATGTGTTTGCTCTAACTGAGTCCTTTGTCCCTTATCAGTTATACATGAAGTGAGGCACTGACTACCATAATGACAAAATAATGACAATGGGAGATAACAGGAGACTATCCGGGTTGGCCTGTGCCTTCTCGTTTCAACCCCCCCCCACCCCATCCCTCTTCATCCTTTCCTCCTCATCCTTTCCTTCTGTATCGCCCCACTGTGCCTCTCTGAATCTCCCCTCGCCTTTTCCCTCTGTCTCTTGCTACCGTTTCGTCCTCTCATCTCTTCTTTTCTTTTCAGCCTCTTATCGCATTCTTTCTTCTGTGTCTCTCTTTTAATCTGTTGTTCCTCTCCTTCTCTCGTCATCTCTCTCTGGTCTGATTCAGCGCGACGGTTCAGACAAGGTTATCACCGAGTGCCCGCCATTGTCACGTACTTCCCTTTTTCTCTTTTGGGGATTGCTGCATGAGCTGTGCCTTTGCCTCTCTTGCCTACACCAGACAGACACGCACACGCACACACACACACACACACACACACACACACACACACACACACACACACACACACACACACACACACACACACACACACACACACTCACACACACAAAACCAATCAGCCACTCCAGATCCCATGGGAATAGAGTGATAAACAAGGCTTTATGTGGGTCTTATGCAAATGCACATACACGGGCCCTCGTCCCCTCGGGAGCATGCTCTACCTGCCCAGCCATCTTCCTCAGACTAAGGAACAATGCTCTAAATCGGATTACATTTTATCATCTCATTGTACTAGCATGGCAGTGATTAAGAGTCAGGGAGTGGCATGAGAGGGCAGGGGAAGCAGGCAACAATCATGCACATACACGTAAATACACGTAAATACCCCTATCTACATGGCTCCAGATACAAGATCCCATTCTGTTAATACAGTGCCAAATCAATACCACCCTAATATCTACCAGAAGCCTTATCACAGGAGTCACCTTGTTCATTAGCCGAGATTAGTGCCATGGATCTGTCCCAGATTATCCTCTTGGCCTTGCCATCTTGTAAACCTTGATTGCAATTTAGACAAAATTAGGGACCCGATGTTGGCCATTGATCTTTAGTTTAGTAGCAATCACATCGGCCTGGTTCTTTTTGTGCGAGAAATACCTCTGTGTGTGGAATATTGATCTCTCAGTTGTCTAGAGTTTGTATGGAATAAAAAGTTCAATGATTAATGCTTCTGCTAAGGATTTTTGTTCTGTAGTTTTCTTGCTTAGTTTTGAGGATTAATACTTAGAGAAAAAAGAAAAGCCTGCTCGTTTCCTCTGAAAAGATATTACAGCTATTAAGAAACTAATAATGGTGCTAATAATTCCTGTGGTTTATGTTTTTAATTTCTCAGTTCACCTTTATTGTCTTTGTTTTTTCTTTGTAGGAGCAGCCAGCTCAGGCAAACATCTCCAACATCTGCACTGGACTGGAGATTCTCTGCTTCCTTCTACAAGTGCTGCAGTCTCCCGCCATCCTGGCGCACTTCAAGCCCCTCCAGCGGGGCATCGCTGCATGCATGACCTGTGGCAACACCAAAGTGCTGCGGGCTGTCCACTCCCTGCTTTCTCGTCTCATGAGCATCTTCCCCACTGAGCCCAGTAAGTTATCTTAGTCAGATCGGCTAAACTCGTGTCTGGGCCCTTCCGTGATAATTCTTCATTGCCAAAATGTTTGTGATTATTTTTTTGATGCTGAAAAATTGCCTTTTTTCATTCATTGTGCTAAAAGCAAGGCATTGATTTAGATTATCAGCTAGTATTCTTCAAACACTGCTCTCTCATCCTAAAGGCACATCAACTGTGGCATCTAAGTACGAGGAACTGGAGTGTCTCTATGCTGCTGTGGGCAAGGTCATCTATGAAGGACTCACAAACTATGAAAAAGCTACCAGCAACACTAATCCCACACAGCTCTTTGGTAAGACCTTCAGCTCTCCCTTTTTCTTCCTCTCATGTATCCCTTTCTGCCCTCCTGTGCTCTGTTACCCTCCCTTTATTGGTCATAAACCCATATAAAAAATAGATTTTTTTCACACCTTCACTCATTTCCCCACAAAACCAAACTAACTCACTCCCTCTTAGCAATTATACCAGTGAGTGGGTCGTTAAAATGCAAGCCGACGGGCCCTGCTGCTCGGGCTAACATCTGCTGTGTTTAAACTGAGGCCACAGTCCAGCGGTTTGGGAAAGGTTGTCTTGGGAAGAATGCTGCTTTTGGGTTGCCCTCCCTGTGTGACCATTACTGTTATCCTGCCAGATGTCAGAGCGCATTCATTCAAAGCGTACATTATTTCAAGGAGACCGATGTTTGATTTCTCTCCCTCCATTTGAAATATACAGCAGCTTTTCAAATAAAAGGGCCCTCAAGGTGAAAAAATGGCTTTTAAAGTACAATCTAAAGGGAGCGCTATCTGATATGTTTTCCAAAATGACAGTTCTTGCTGTCGCCTGCTATTGCAAAGAGAGGTAACACTGACGGCAGAGGGATTTTTAACATTTGTCTCATCTCCTGTGAGCACTAACTGTGAGTGAGTGAGTGTGTGTATGTCCCCACCCAAAGAGCCACAGCCTCCTTTCAGATAGTCTTTCATCACTTCATCCTTCAACTTTCCCCTTCATTGGTCTTCCAGGAACACTGATGATCCTGAAGTCAGCCTGCAGTTACAACGCCAGCTATATCGACCGCCTCATCTCGGTGTTCATGCGCTCGCTACAAAAGATGGTGCGGGAACACCTGAGCCCGCAGCAGGCCAACCCAGGGGTGACGGAAACCAGCACAGGTACCTCGTAAATTTAGTGTACAGTAATGAGAAAAACCAGTCTGAACCATAAAAGAAACATCCATACAAACCCACAATTTGTTGTACAATACAAAATACAATATGTCTGATACATAGAAACAAAGACTGCTGAAGAAAAAAGTTTGATAATAGTTCAGTACAGCAATTTAGAATGTAGAATTTTAAACATAGGAAGAATTACAATACGTTGCACAATCCCATGTAGCGTTCAACAAACTGTAGAGCGTTTCACAAAGGCTTTTCAAGGTTTGGACTGTTAAATGTCTTACAGAGGCAGAGTACTATGGAGAAGTTGTTCTATTGTTAATCTGGTAGTAGAGATAGCCATCCCATTTTCCCTGGAACACAGCATAAAACCAGACTAGTAGACCCTAATGACTACGCTGTTTGTTTCAGTGTGCAACTGCAACTACCTATCAGAAATAATGTTCAATGGCAAAAAAGACCTGCAAACGTGTACATTTGGGGGAAATGAAGGAAGAAAAAAAAAGAGCACACCATTAGAAGTGTTTGACCAATACACCTTCATGCAAAAGGAATAATTTGACCTCTTAATGCATGCAGATTTATATTCTTATAAAGGTCCACACAGACACACAACCATATTCACTTGACTCCAAACCCATAACTCCTACCAAGCTAGCCTGTCTGATTAATAGAAATGAGTGCATACAAGTCTCTGAGTGCATATAAATGTGTCATCACAACAGAATTAAAAGCAGAATAAAAAGGGGAAACGAATAAAACAAGTACATCTTGTAGTTCAGCAGGACCTGCAGGTCTGTAAGGTACATGTAAATAATTAGAGTCTGAGAAAGAACATCCCTCAGGCACAGTCAGGCCTGCCTAGCTTTTCCTTTTCCCCAGTATCTCTCCCTATGTTGCTGGATCATGAGGCCCACTTTTGAGTTCACAGCACCTGAGTCACCATTAGAGCTCAGATTTCCATCCTAACTTTCGTTTCATTTGAACCTTTTCTGCTGTCGGGCTGTCGTTACAGCTGACTCATGCTATCAACAGGACTTGTGTGCGTACTTTCCCCAAACCCTGATCCTACAATGCTTTGTCTGTCTGTGAGATCAGTTTTATCAAACACACTCACATGGCGACCTTCCACAGACTCCGTCAGAGCTCGGATATCCCGTGTATCTCAGCAGTACCTGACTCCATACAAAGACCGTATCAGGACTTCTCTATCAATGGCCTCGGCTATGTCCTTAGAAGCCGTTGCCGTTAGGGGAGATCCTCTGCACAGATAGTCTGTTTCTCAGGGAATGTTCCTCCGCTCAAGTTTCCACCCTGTATTATCTCTGAGTCTCTCTCTGGATAACCCAAACAGATGGTCACCTTGTGCTGTTTCGCTTCGTTTGAAACAGTACTCTCGGTTTCATGACAAATCATTTGATAATTCCATTTCAATCAGTCAGCAAAGGTCAAGAGAAGAGGTTCACAAGTTTAAGCGTTGCTGCGTTGCCTGTTTTCCATCTCTCTCGTGACTATAAGGTTCCTTGTTAACTTTGTTCTCTGAGCTTGAATTCAGCAGCTCTGTAGAAGTAAAGAGTACATAATTCCTGCTGCTGCTTCTCAGATGGGAGGTAATGGCTATAAGATGCTATCAGTGCTTTAAATGGGTCCCTAATGACTATATCGGGAAACACAGACATATACTGTCCAGTAGGCACAGTTATTGTCACTGAAAGCGAAGGCTGTCTGACCAACAAGGCCCTTTTCCTGTACATTTTTTATGTCTCACTTATCTCTTAAGCTTTACTGAAGCAGTTTAACTCTTATGTATAGAAATGTGGAGAAGAAAACCTTCTACCACCTCCATGAACGACTCAAATAGCAGATGCTGAATTGATGGTTTTTTAGGCCAACTTGATTTTCATTTTTTTCCCCCAGACCTTAGATTTTAAAATGGCAAAAAAACAGGCAAAGAATCCTATATGGTTTTTAATGTACACTGGGAAGTCAAGCTCAACATAGCTGCTCATATTTATTACAAAGCCTAGATGATATTTTTACACAATTTTCATCCAAAAATTCCCTTCACCATTTATCCAAACATTGTCAATATTTGGACTATTCCCCCTTCTAGCTCGTCCGTCTCAATCCTTCCTCTGACATTTTATTCTCTGTTCTCTTAGTGACCAGTGAGCTGGTAATGCTGAGTCTTGACCTGGTGAAGACACGACTGTCGGTCATGAGCATGGAGATGAGGAAGAACTTTATCCAGGTCATCCTCACCTCTCTGATCGAGAAGTCGCCTGACCCCAAAATCCTCCGCGCAGTCGTCAAAATCGTCGAGGAGTGGGTGAAGAACAACTCTCCCATGGCTGCCAATCAGGTAAGAAGGAGGCTCAGGGAGACTCTTTACAAATATAATCAACACACACAGAAATGTGTGAATCAGCACATCACTGCATTATTTATTTGATAATATATGGTGTGAATTAGAAAACTGAATCAGCAAAGCACATTTTAAAAAGTGTTAAAACTTTGTGCAAACAACAAGCAAAGCACATTTCCTCTGTTCAGAAAGTCGAACATTAGCATACCACCCACCAAGGTGTCTTTATTGTCTGAGAAAGCTGTAGAATAAGAGAAGACAGAAGTGTACCGAGAGATGTAATAATAAGAGAAAATAAATTGGATTATATCTGTATTTAATTTTCTCCCATCTTCCTTTCCTCTCTCTTAACTTCCTAATATCTCTTTCCCCGTGTCTCTCCTTTGTATCACAAACCCCTCTATTCCCTCCTCTGTCCAGATGCCCAACATCCGCGAGAAGTCCATCTTGCTAGTGAAGATGATGACCTACATTGAGAAGCGCTTTCCAGATGAACTTGAGTTAAACGCCCAGTTCTTGGACCTCGTTAATTACGTCTACAGGTAATTACTGCCATTCATCACATGGCCAAATGGCCGTGCCACCGCCGCCTTGCTGCCCTTGCATCCATCTTAACGGGAGGGATGAAGGTCGGAGGGGGGGTTAGGTGGGGAAAGTCGCAGGAGGTTGTGTCAAGGAGTGATGGAAAATTGGAGATGAGGAAGGAGAACTACCTTTTTCTTTTTTGTTTACTTGAGGGAAGAAGAGAAACGTGATCATGGTAGCTAGATTGACATTGCAATAATCTGTTTGTACATGGAAACAGAGTACTCATTGATAAAAATGACAGCTTCAGATAGAAAAAGGAAGGAGTGTGGGATTGTGCAGAAGGGGTCAGATAACTAGCAGGTTGTGATAGAGATAGATAAAGCAGCCGGATTTCTCACAGGCCTACAGTGGTGTCAAGACTCTTTGACAGGACACACAGCAGGTGGGGGCCAGAGGGGAAAGACTGTCTCACTGCCCCGCTATCCATCAAACCACAGCTCTCTTTTGTCTTCCTATCTCCCACACATACACATTTAATCAGCCAAATGTAGCCTGCATCCCTCCAGCCCATCTGCTCCTCATGCCAAAAGATTTAAAAACGAGCATTAAAGCCGTGATGGACAGCAAGTAATGAGAATGAAATGATAAAGCAGCTGTGCTTGAACAATGTTTGATTAGGAGAAGAGCACAAATAGGGACAATATGCAGCTGTGGAGGCCTTAGCCGTGTTGTCGCTTTTATCCCACCTTCCCTCGTGTGAATAATACCCATGCTGCGTGTTCACTGCAGAAGGATGATGTAGAAATGAGGATTATTGTCATTGAAGTGTTTAATGCTGTACTGTCTCCACATGAAAGATGCTTAATTTCACCTAATATTCAGCATTAACTGCCATCTCCTCACACTTCAGTGATCTTCAGTGTTCTGTGATACAGCTGTTTAACGTGCTGGCAACTTGAATTGTTTGAATGTTGATGTCACTTTTTGTGTTGTAATATATTTAGAATCTCACCTGCTTGCCATATTTGTAAATAACCCCCTAGTCATCATTTGTATTCTGCTTATAAGTAGCATGCAAAAGTGCAAAACAAGAACAAATGGAGCTGTGAATAAAAAAACACTGACCGTATTCTTAAGATTATTAATGCTGTCAAGAAAGAAGATCATCTAACATTTAGAATTAATGAAAGTAAAGACAGTAATGAAGCATGTCTGAGCTTTAACAAACAGTCTGATTCCTTGTTTAAACAATACATGTTTACTAATAACTATGGAGGCTCTAAGTGGACATGCATCCATTCATTTTTTTACTCTGTTTTCCTGGGATACTGACAGATTTCCGGGTGTTTTTCTTGAGATCTCTACTTATTTATCTCTGCTTAATTTACCTTAGTCGTGTCGGCAATGACAGTATGACATGTTGGGGTCTGGTGTGTAGCAATGATCAGCCTGTTGATTTCCAGATCACCTGAAAATTATCCTGTTATCATGAGAAAACAAGCTTTATTTGTTCAAGATAATGAAATTGATTGATCTGTTATAATATTAAATCCAGCTTTGTTATCAATCGACAAATGCTTTTTTTTATCGGATGCCAATCACATCACTGATAATAGATGTTCAAAGTATCATCAACAATACCCTTAAATGCTACCTTCATAAATCATTGACCTAAACTAAAGGGGAGCCAGTTTGTCAGCTGCATGAATACATGTTTTGTCCATCGCATTATTCAGGGATGAGAGCCTTTCAGGAAGTGACATCACATCCAAGTTGGAGCCAGCCTTCCTCTCAGGGCTGCGGTGCACCCAGCCGCTGATCAGAGCCAAGTTCTTTGAGGTGTTTGACGCCTCCATGAAGCGACGTGTTTACGAGAGGCTGCTCTACATCTGCTGCTCTCAGAACTGGGAGGCCATGGGCAGCCACTTCTGGATCAAACAGTGCATTGAGGTAAAGAAGCAGAGCCTTTATGCCCTTTAGACAGCAGTAAAAAGGAATATTGTTGACTCATAAGACACGTCTTCTTTCTGTCTCAGTGAGCTTCTTGTCATGCCCGTCACTTGTCATGTCGTTTACTGTCACTGATCTTTTGTTTGTGTGCGTGTGTGTGTTTGTCTTAGCTGCTGCTGGCAGTGTGTGAACGAAACACCATCATCGGCACCAGCTGCCAGGGATCCATGCTGCCGTCTATCACCAACGTCATCAACCTAGCTGACAGCCATGACCGCGCTGCCTTCGCCATGGCGACGCATGTCAAGCAGGAGCCGCGTGAGAGGGAGAACAGTGAGACCAAAGAGGAGGTGGGACCCGCACATACACACACAAAAATCACGATGCATCAAGAGACATGCATTCTCACACAATTTAGCACATTATCACATTAGACATGAGCTACAAACTTTTGGTCCTAAGATTAAAGCCTTGTTTAATCTCCCCTGTTGCTTAGAAACCTTTGACGGCTGATGCCAAAATGTTTTTGTCTCCAACAGTTAGACTAAATGTCAAAGCTCTCTTTAAACACAGTTGTTTCTTCTCTTCCTTCGTGTCTTCCTGCAGGATGTGGAGATAGACATAGAGTTAGCCCCAGGTGACCAGACTGCCATCCCCAAGAGTAAAGAGCAGTCTGAGAGAGATGCAGGCAACCAGCTGCACATGCTCACAAACCGCCATGACAAGTTTCTTGACTCACTACGGGAGGTCAAGGTAGGTTTGAGAACTTCTCGAAGTTAGCCACATTACCCAGAGTCTGCAAAGTGGAAGTAATAGAAATGTAGTGTTTGAGTTTTTAGACTTCTTGTGTAGAAGTTGTTTACGATCAAGTGTCCTGCTGATTTTTTATTCCAGCTGTAACATCAGGAAGTGATTCTGACCGAGGATATTAGTGGAAAAGAATTAACCACCCAGTGATAGTGAATCAGCAGTAGCCTTGAGCCCTGAAGACAGGGATTAAGAAGCAGTCCCTTGTCGAGTCAGCAGCTGACATTATGCTTTGCTTTGTGTTAGACCGGGGCCCTCCTGAACGCTCTGGTCCAACTCTGTCACATCTCCACACCGCTGGCCGAGAGGACCTGGGTCCAGCTCTTCCCTCGTCTCTGGAAGATTCTCTCTGACAGGCAGCAGCACGTGAGTAGAACTCAGAGACCTCTTTGTAGATACAACAATAGCAAAGTGCCACTGGTTAAGTAACTTCACCTATACATAAAGTATGTTTAAGTTTCGCTGCGAGTACAACATAGGGGTGCTGATGGTTGAGGTTAAATGTATAACCAAGACATCAGCATTGTAATGATTGGAAATGATCAATGACAGAAGAGAAATGCTATTGGTCATTTTTATGAAGATGTATCAGTAAAAAGTATGGAAATATAGATACAAAAAAGTCGGTTAATGGGTGAATAGATCCACGTGTGTACATAGATCTGCAAATATGTAGGCCAATTTGGAAATGCACACCTAGTTATTAACGGCTGAAAAGTCTTTTTTTTTAGAGCTCAATATACAAACAAGTCATCAGCTACAACTGAGACATGCTTTTCGAATGGCTGAAAGACCCACAGACTCATGACCTCGCTGGTCACTTGTTTTCATGAATTGAGGGGTCATGTCAATCAAACCAGCTCCACAAAAGGTTTATTGACTAAATAGTACATCACAGATTTCTTAAAACTCATGATTATGACACTATGACGGATAAAGGCTTTTAAAAAATGTCAGTATGAACCCACTGAGAACTGAAGCGCGAGTCAATTCCGATTCATTGTGTATTGCAAGTAGTTGACAGCATGCTCAAAGCATGCTGGGATACCTAGCGATGCACACCAGACTGGTGGTGAAACATTTGAGGATCTATGCATGGATCTGTGTATGCGTTTGTAGAACTATTTATGCATTAACAAACAGCTTTGCACCAAAAATATCCCCTTAACAAAAGCACCAACTTTAAGTGAATCAAATCTAACGTAATGTTCAGTGCTTTAATTAATCTTGTGACACTTGGTGAGAAGTTCCTGTCAGTGTCTTAAAGTCAGTCATATTCAGAGATAAACATTTATTTCTACTCCCCAGCTCCGGTAATTTTGCCTTTTTGTTCTCACCGTGTGCAAACACACACACACACATTCTCATCTACTCCCTGTATCTATTTCTGTATCCGATCAGTGACATTAGCAAACAGACAGCGACGCTGACCTTGGCCACCCCGTTCATGTCCCAAAATATGCAATTCCACTAAATGAAGACAGATTTATTTATGCTAAATATGGAAACGAGAAGACTGAGGGCAGAAAGCTGTAATGAGTTTAATGAAGCAGATGCATGGGGAGTATATGAGACTTGTTGAAAGGCTTTGATTTGTAGTGATTGAGCTCTTAAAGATAAAGTCGATCGAAAGATGGCTTCCAAATAATGACGTTCTCATGAAAGGCTTGAAGTCACTGAGATGTCACAAGTGCTTACTCTGATGTCTGCTTCCCTGTCAGCATTTCATCCCAATATTACAGCGTATCAATTTATGTTAAAAACTGAGTGATTACTGCTGCCCAGGCTTTATATCCGAGGCCTGATTATAACATGGGACTGACAGAAAATATATTCTTCTTAGGAAGGAATTAACTTCCATTCACATTATTGGCCTTCTCCACCACCAACCTCATTTAAGTGACCATCAAGGCACTTAATTATTCCATGCTGTCAACGGGCAGCGAAAATTATATTCATTACCACTGCATCATTTATTTCTGAGTGTGTGTCAGTCATGATTATCAGAGCGCTAACTCCGCTGTCACGCTATTCTGTGGCTTTTTTAAGAGGCTGTGATTGCAGTAAGTGCCAAAGTGCAGTTAAAACAAGCAAATAAAGATATAGTGCTCAATACTTTTGCTTTTATTCAAAATGTGTGAATATGATTGAGATCAATTATTTTAATCACTTTCAGTATTAAAGCTCCTTTGGGAAGTTTTTTCGCTGGTTATGAAACAGACTGAAATTGATTGATCATTTCTGATTGCTGTTTTTAACGCCTGGAACCACTAAGGCTGGGTAGGTGTCAGACAAAGTGATTTACAGCATTCTGCAGGAACAGACTTTGTTTACGTTTCACAGCAAAGCTTTACAGTGAGTGATATAATTAACTGTTAAAAGACAGCAGGATGAGATATTTCATCAGAAAACAGAACTTACACATGTAAGGGACAAGATCAGCAAAGAGACGAATGTGCTGCTTTGTCCACAGGGGATGCCAACAGCTACACAAATCGTTTTAAAGTAGATTGCCAGTCTTACAATGACATCCATTATGTTTCTTGTGGTCTTTATTTCAAAGCAAATGTAAAGGCTGCAAACAACTTGTGAGTTGTTCCTTTCCAGTCACTCTCTTCCTGTGTCTTAGCAGCTCTTTTACCGGAAAAGGGCGTTGTATTGAATCACATACATGCAACAGAATGCCTTTATCAATATTCTGTATCAGTTCACTGCTTCTTAAGTGAATATAGTTAGTACATGAGCGCTCTCTCTCCTCTTTAGGCTTTGTCAGGAGAAATGAGTCCTTTCCTGTGCAGCGGCAGCCACCAGGCCCAGAGGGACTGCCAGCCCAGCGCCCTTAACTGCTTTGTGGAGGCCATGTCCCAGTGTGTGCCTCCTATTCCCATCCGGCCCTGTGTGCTCAAGTACCTGGGGAAGACGCACAACCTGTGGCTGCGTTCAACACTAATGCTGGAGCAGCAGGCCTTTGAGAAGGGCCTCAGTCTGCACAGCAAACCCAAGCAGAGCACCGAGTTCTACGAGCAAGAGAGCATCACACCACCCCAACAGGTAATGTATTTTGATTTGAACTTGTAAACAAAAATGTTGCTCTTTATGACAATCAAAACCTTTTTTTTTTTTTTTTTTTTTTTGAAGTTTCACTCATATTAATAAAGAATGGACAATCATTATATACTGTAGAGTTTCCTCCTGGTCAATAAGGCATTAAAGGCATAAATAACCCAAAAATAAATCTTTAAAAAAGGGTTTTTATTTTTTACTGAAACTCAGAGAAAAGGAAAAATCATCAACAGATGAAATGCAATATTACACCTTTATATTTCTGAAACTGCTAAGTTTGTATCCCTTTTTTCAAAAGTAGGGGATCCAGAGATATATTTGTCATATTACAAATTAGCATAGTAGCCTCTTTTTTCCATTTGAAGCAGACTCATCAGGAAGGCTGCTCTTTTTCAAATCTTATTTAAAGTTTATTAAACCATCGCCGTCCTCATTCATGTACAGCCTGCTCCGACCCCACCTTAGCGGCAAGGAAGTGTGGACAACAGGAACGCCAGGAATAGAAATCCTGCTTGCATATTATCCCATATGCTCTTTTGTAAAGCGTCTCCAGATAACACTTGTTATGAATTTGCGCTATACAAATAATGATTGATTGATTGAAAGTCCTTCACAATTTACTTATTTGTTCCTCTACCTTTCTTGTTTTATTCTGATGCTCATTAGGAGATTTTGGACTCCCTCGCAGAGCTCTACTCTTTGCTCCAAGAGGAGGACATGTGGGCCGGCCTGTGGCAGAAGAGGTGCAAGTTCCCTGAGACTGCCACAGCCATTGCCTACGAGCAGCATGGCTTCTTTGAACAGGTGAGAGAGAGCTTAACAGAAAACAACCTGCAACTTTTGTCTGTTTATTATGTTGACAGTAGTGTGCACACAAATCCTACTTACAAAATGGTGTTAGTTAACTTTATTATCATCGTGGAGGCAGTTATTTGTGTTGCTGTTAATCGTAATGCTTGTCACTTGAGATGTGTTTGTAATTTTTTTTTTAAGTATATCAACGAGGACAGGCAATATGTTGTTCTGATAAACATTTTGTTAGCTTCAAAAAGCTTTGACTAAAAATGTCATGTGTTGTTCAGGCCCAAGAAGGCTACGAGAAGGCAATGGAGAAGGCAAGAAAAGAGCATGAGAGGAGTAACGTCTCCCCAGCCATCTTCCCTGAGTACCAGCTGTGGGAGGACCACTGGATACGGTGAGATTGCTGGAACACAAAAGATGCTGCAGTCCCAGAGGGCGGTCTGTTTGACACATCGAGAGAGCCAGAAGAGCATAACAGCCTCAGTAGATTTTTACTCTCTCACCTTATATATGTATATTTGCTGTCCAGCATTTATAGAACAAACTGGATATGATTCATTCAGGCTAGTTCCCATTATACAGCAGGGAATCCAGCAAAAAGATTTGCTTCATGTAAATACGAAATATATTTCTTAAGTATTTTTTCTCTTTATAAATCCATTCATGTCACTCTTTCCATAGCAGGCTTAAAATTAAACTTTGCTCAGATATGGAGCATATGTA
Organism: Tautogolabrus adspersus; assembly: GCA_020745685.1. Classification (NCBI taxonomy): domain Eukaryota; kingdom Metazoa; phylum Chordata; class Actinopteri; order Labriformes; family Labridae; genus Tautogolabrus; species Tautogolabrus adspersus. The sequence goes on along the minus strand of CM036554.1, from coordinate 8,902,349 downwards.
TCTGTCAGTGGGAAATTAGAATCAGTTCCATTATCTTTTTATGAATCTGGCACAAATGGTTTCTTAATAACAATCCGCCACAGTGTAGGATGCCAACAGAGCCTCCCTGCCGAACCAAATGACTCTCCCTGCTGTACGCCTGCCTCTTTAAAAAGCCAATATTGTTAGATTACACATGGTCAAATATTTAACGCCTCTCTGCTCATTGACGTCATGAATGTAACTGTGCACCATTCATGACATTAAGGAGATGCTCAACTCTATTGTCAGTCAAGCCCTACTGGGCCTCTGCCTATGGGAAAAACCAAGAGAGTATTTTAAAGCGCACTCACACTAGGCAATCAGTACCTTGCACAAGCACGTTTGACCCCCGGAGTCCTGTACGTTTGACCATTGTGAATGCTCCATACTCTGCTGAAGCACCATAAACTTCCTTAGCCGTGGCACGGTTGGAAGAGGTGTGCTTCGGCACGGTATGGTTGCTCATGCACAAGCACATATTTGAAAAATCCAGGAGTAGGAGGGCCGTATCTGACCGAAACGCCTAAAAATAAGTCCAGGAGCGCTGTTCCAGTGTGCTCAAGCAGCACTACACGTATGGTGATAAAGTATACGGAAGAGTTAACCGTGCTCAGGCCTGGTTGGACTTGGTGCAATGTGAGCGCAGGCCAACAGTGTTCTGGGGTGAGGGAGACAATCATGCTTCAGCAGGGTACGGGGCAAATGGGCCTAGTGTGAGTGCGCCCTTAAACAGTACATTTTTTAGCCAGGTAGATCTCCCATAGTGACGGCTCCAAATGACATGCCATGAGTCAGTCTAATAAAAGCTACAATTTATCAATTAAATCTTTGATGTAACAAATCTGTCGAAGCTTTACAAGCATGTTTACAGTTCAAAGTTTCCTAAACTTTTTATCCCCCTGGTCTTCATATCAAGCTGTTCTAAGGAATTGAACCAGTGGGAACCGCTGACCGAATACGGCCAATCCAAAGGCCATTCAAACCCTTATCTCATGCTTGAGTGTGCTTGGAGGGTGTCCAATTGGGCTGCCATGAAGGAGGCTCTGGTTCAGGTATGCATTTAAGAATGTCTACACACATAAACACACATCCACACAAAGGTTTCACTCTCGCTGTCCTGCCAAAGGTGCCACTAAACCCAATAACAGTTTCACAGAAAATACAACCATGAGCGCAAGTTCTCACTAGCAATCACAGACTCAGTGGAGCCTCCAGGTTTGAACCCAGTGAACCAGAGGCTTGACTCTCCTTTTTTATTCCCAGGCCTCATGTCAGTGAGGAATATAGTAACCTGATATTGGGACTGTCTAGTCCCTGCACAGCCCCATGAGAGAATCAGAGAGACGGCTGTAAAGCTGTGGAAATGCTGCTCAGCCATTTGGCCTGTTAATTTATTGGCTTCTTGTTTCCTAAAACAAAGTGAAGACGGGTGGCGAGCGTGTGATAGCACCTGACATATAACAAATACTCCGGCTTTGCTCTTTCAAGGAGACTTGGAACCAATCCATTGAGCTGCTCTGTCCTAAGGTGACACCTAATTAAGTTGTCTGGACGGCAGCTCCAACTCTGCTATATCCTCTCCTCTATGTTTCATTCCCTCCCTCAACTTCCTAGTATTCCTCTTTTTCTGTCTCTTACTTTCCCAACCTCTGTTCTTTATTTATTTTTCTTTGTGTTACAGTCGCCTTCTCTTCAACCATTTCCACTTCTATCTCCTTATCCCTCACTCTGCAGCTCTGTTTTCAGCAGCTAATATTTACAACAGCAGTATGCGTGAATAATTACCCCGGCATCTGCTGCAGGGTGATTTGTTTTATGGAGGAGGAAAGGCGCAAGGCTTCCATTCGCCCACCGCCCGCTCGCCACTTCAGAGGCGCAGTCCGTATATGTCCCTGCTTTCAATTAAAGCCAGCTCTTGATAAGGGCGGCCCTGTCTCCAGGTTATTCATCAAGTGTCACCCTTGATAGGTGCGCGTTGACCGATCACTGTAATTTTCTCCGACACTTTGGGGGAGCTCACACAAATACACACCCAAGGGGTCCTCATTCTAGTTTCTCATTTACTTTTCCTCTTTGTCTTCTCTCGTTCTGTGTCTTTCACTCGTTTAGAAACACTCAACGGCAAACCCACAGATTTGACATAGCAGACCCCCCTGGGCTATTGTTTGTTTAGTGTTAATGCACTCAGCATTTTAATCAATAGCAGGGGCCTTTACTCTCCTCCGCCTCTTTGTCAGACTCGCCAAGATGATTAGTCATTACTACAAAAGTCGTGCTGAAACCTTTCAGACAATGAAATGGAAACATTATTGTTGTGCATTTGTCCGAGTGCTTTATTATGCAAGCTTGGTGTGATAGGCCCTTTACCTTCAAATGTTTACATTTAATTAAAAGTGTGCGCTATTCTTCTTAACGTCATAGGGACAAAAAAAACACGCAGGAAAACAGCATGCCACACACAAACCAGACCCTTTTCACACGTTCACAGCAGACCACTCAAACCACTTTCTTTGGGGGTCTGGGACTCTTTTTTGTATTCACATATCTTTTGTTGTGTAAACACTAATGTGTTCTGATCCCAAGCAGAGGCATGAAAGGAAAATACGTCATCAATATGTCACCAAGTTCAGTTTGATCTGTGTTCTTATTTTTGCTGCAAATAATAGTTACTGACTGTCTGTAGATCCAGACAGAACACCCACACACACAAAAAAAACAAATGTTTGCATGCAGGAATTTGAAATTATTCAGCATTTAAATTTAGTTTAAATAATTGAAATGTTATGGCATTAGTAGCAGCTCTACACCTGGAAAGTATACCCTCAAAAAGACAAGTCAGATTATTCTCTCAGGCTGTCCTGCCCCTCCTTGATTTTGATGGGTTGTAAGGGAGAAGTGACAGCTGAGCTCTTTTCAACTGAGAGCACTGTCAGTGCAGCGACAAAAAGCAACTGATGCTGCGGGCCTTTTTGTGCTCAGGATGCTGAAAGTGCTGAACCATATTGGTTTTGTATTGAAAATTGGTGCTGCCCTTTATTGTTTTATTAATTTGATAATTGTGTATCACAAGTGTTATTCATTGCCTACCTGTAATCCTTTAGTAAAACAAATATCACAGTCTTTTGCTGCTTTAAATATTTGTTCCAATGCACACATTGAAGTTTTGTCTGCTTGTCCAGGTGGAGCTGAGCTGTCCTAAGGAGATGGCCTGGAAGGTGAACATGCACCGCGGCTACCTGGCTATCTGCCACCCAGAGGAGCAGCAACTCAACTTCATCGAGCGGTTGGTAGAGATGGCCTCCAGCCTGGCAATCCGCGAGTGGAGGAGGCTGCCTCACATCGTCTCCCACGTGCACACGCCACTGCTGCAGGTTTGTTTACAATATGTCTTTTCTTTTTTTTCTCTGAAAGCCGCTATTAAAGGCAGAAGTGGCAGTTAGGAAACCAGGAAGAGTAGCGACGGGAAGTCAGTTTATTGTCCCAGCACTTGAAGAGAATCATGTTGAGAGATCATCAGTTGCCTGAGACATTGTGCTGCAGAGTAACGCTGATAACGGCCTCTATCTCCTCCTCTCACTCCATTTTGTAAAATGTAGATAGATGATAAAAAAGAAATCAAAAAAACCTTTGAGCCTCTTTGATTTCACCACGAGAGATTACAAGTGAAAGGGGCACAGATGAAAAGGGAGAAGGAGAAAAGAAGGTAGACTGAAAATTGAAAAAGGAGAAAGTGAACAAAATGAGGGGGCACAGGGAGAAAGAGAGAGAGAAGAATAGAGTGAGTTCAGAATGGCTGTAATTACTTCCCTGCCATCAGATACCATTTGATTAAATACCTGCAGCAGAATTACATTTACATGATGAATGGGACGCTCTGAATGAAGGTTCGAAATGGGCCATCAGCTGATATTAACAGATAATTGTGAAAAATATTGTATTGCCTAATTTATTTTGTTTTGGGAGATTTGATTTTAGGGTTAAGTCTTCTGCACAGCTCTGATTCGCTACATTTATCTTTTCAAAATGGCTATTTGAATTGGGTGACTACGTTCTTTGTTAGTGTTTGTGTGTGTTTTGGCTGTGCGTGTGCTTGCATATGTGCAGTCCAATTATTTACCCTAGCCGAGGGAAAACAAGCTATTTATTCCTCTGCCCAGCCATGCGGCCTGTTGTAAATCTCCATTCCGAACTCTATATCTCATATTCACGACTCCATGAGCCTCGGAGAATGAGCGAGCAGCCCAGACTCTGCAAATACACACAGGCTCAAATACCATCTGAATCAAGTTATCATCAAATCCCAGCTCTTAGCTGTGACTGACGATCGATGGATTATCACCCACACTATCGATTACCAGGCTTGGCATTAATATTGATTGATGAGTAGTTGTAATGGAATGATTGATTACATGTTCACAAAGCGGCTTTTGGGCCGATCGATGTGGCTTCTTCGTTTTTTCACAGAATGAGATCGAAGCCCTCGCTTATGATTTTCACATTTTCCCAACTACAGGCCTTTTTTTCTGGTTAGGAAGGCATAATGGTTTTCCCCTAAAATTATTTTTATGGAATGAAAAGAATACTGCCGAATTGTTACGGCTTTTGACGCATCCTTAATGTAAAAAAGACTTAATCAGATCGGCACAAAATTGGCAATCAGGTAATGATTTTCTCCAAGCTGTGTGAGGGATCTTCATGTGTTTCTGTCCTTTGATCTAAATGTGTTTGGTCACTTTGATCCATCTGTGTGTGGAGGCTTTCAGTCCCTGGGATAGTTGGGTATGAGTGTTGAGCCAGTGATAGAAGTGAGCAGCAGCAGTCTGTCTTCTGTCATCATGCCTGTCAATAGCATGAAAGAAACAGTCCTCTTTTTATTATTATTCCAGTCTCTGCCTTTGATTTCATCCTTCATGTGTCTTACTCTCGATGCTCTTGCTTTAATAGTCTCATACAGTCATTTTGAACATTCATGCTGTGGCCTCACACTCTTTCATGCTTTCTTTTTTCTCACCTTTTCCTGCTAATGTCCCTCTCCTCCTCATCCTGTCTCTAAGCGTATTGTCATGATCATCTTATCTGACCCTTTTTTCCGATCTTTCTCCTTCTCCAGTTACGGTAATTCAATTAATTTTGAGGTTTTTTAATGTGTGACCCCCGCACATCGAACCCAACAACAACTACTGTAGAAAAAGAAATCAGAAGGTTTTTTTAGTGCCCTAATGCGCCGCTTAAAAACAGAAGCCTTAAAAAGACACAAAGAGAAAACAAATGATGTACACAAGGTTTCTTTAAAAAGAGAGAGTCACAGATTGATGACAGATGGCAACTTGTGTGTAATGCAGTGCAAACTAAGTAAGAAATGTAGCTGGTTGAATACATTTGTTTAGATGTACTGTGTGAAGATTTAGTGCAGCTAGTTCACTCTCTGAAGTGAATCTTTGAAGCAGGCTGCAGAGTGATTTCTGCTGTATTTATGTGTAAAATGTGGCACATTCTTCCTTTAAAGGCTCCTTAAGTTATGTGTTTGAGATACAAAATTAAAGAGCAGATTTTACTGTCAACTAAAGCAGGCATTTTCCTTTTTTGTCTTGCTTACTGTACGTTTTCATGTGTTAAAAATACATATATTGTACCTTCATGCATATATATTATTCTCTGTTTCTTCACCTCAGTACCTTTTTTTAAGTCTACATGGTCTTGTAAATGTTTTGCACTTACTGTTAGCACTAAATATGAGACAATAACCGTCAAATTTGAGAGCCAGTTTTAAAGTTTTCTATTTTGGTCACTAGGCCGCACAGCAGATCATCGAGCTGCAGGAAGCGGCCCAGATTAACGCAGGGCTTCAGCCAGCTAACCTGGGCCGCAACACCAGCCTCCACGACATGAAGACTGTGGTGAAAACATGGAGGAACCGACTGCCAATCGTTTCTGACGACCTGTCCCACTGGAGCAGCATCTTTATGTGGCGCCAGCACCACTACCAAGGTATGAGACAAATCAAGTAATGCCTGTCACGTGCACACACACTCTACATGTGTTCAGGGTCTCCTGCAGAAGTATCTGACTCTTGCTGAGGTTTCTGCTACTTCTAGGATGGGGGTCTTCTCTAAAAGGCCACGATGTGCAGAACCCCCTCAGGGTCTCTGTACATTTCCAAATGTCAGCTCGCTAAAGTAGTCTCTCTCTCACTGCAGGACATAACTCCCATACACACACATAAGCTCTGACACACACACATATTTACCTTGCTCAGTGCTCAGCTCTCTCCTGCGGTGACTTTGAAACCATTCAGCGAGGCAGCCACTGCAAAATGTGATGTCTCAAGCAACTTGAGCTCAAAACTCTCTGAAGTAATGAGAGCAGTGGTTCTCTGCAGCACCGTGCCAATAAAAATCCACTTCATTTTTACGTGACAGCCTTCAAACTTATGTTAAAGTGAAATGGAATTTTCTTGATGAAATCCAAAGCAATGGCCCATTTACTGTTCAATACATTCAGTGTCCCCAGTGCTCTCCTCTGCATTATGTTAGCTGAGCTTTGAGAGTGCTAGACGGTCCCCAGTGTTCACACTGCTCTAAGCTCTTCTGGATTTTATAATTCTTCAAATGCAGCATTTGAGTGAAGTGCAAAGCCATTCTTAACTCTTTGTCTCTGTCCACAGCCATTGTGACGGCGTATGAGACAAACACACAGCATGATCCAAACAACAACAACGCCATGCTGGGAGTTCACGCCTCGGCTTCTGCTATCATTCAGTACGGCAAGATAGGACGCAAACAGGTACTGGCTTAAGCTTATGTCCAACTATGTTGAAGTGCGTTTCCTGAGATCTTTTTTTAACTGTTTTTATGAAACCTTCTTACACCGTTGTTTCCTCAGGGTTTGGTGAATGTAGCTCTGGACATCCTGAGTCGTATCCACACCATCCCCACGGTGCCCATCGTCGACTGCTTCCAGAAGATCAGACAGCAGGTTAAATGTTATTTGCAGCTGGCCGGCGTCATGGGCAAGAACGAGTGCATGCAGGTAAAAACTAAAACACAACTCTAACACTGTGCATTCGACTTGTTCAACAGGGGTCAGCCACACTGCTGAACAAGCAACCAGCTGAACCTAAGGTTGAAAGGAAAGAGAGCTTTAAGCTGTTACTCTTTGTCAAGTCTGCCTGAAGCTAGCAATTGATTGAATTATTTACTAAGTATGGATGCATCAGCCAGCGTTACTGACCCTTTTAGTCCGCCCTCACACCTATTCCCATATAATGCTTTACAGCACTCTTTTACCACAGCGTCACTTCTGGTAAAACTCCGCCCATAAATGATCATGTATGACAAAAGTCATGGTGTAGGAATTTGTCATATAAAATCACACTTGGTTCTATTAGTATTTGCACACACTTCTAACACTTGTGATAGTAAAACATGAAAAATGTTATATTCAAAATTCTTCTTGTCAGAGAAAATACATAATTTAGATGGTGCAATCTTAATTATGTTTGATCAAGTCTTGATGTGTGTGGCAGCTAGGATTTCTAGGTGTGTATCATTTGATCTGGCTGACCTCTAAGCAACTGTGTCAAAATATTCAACTTTCTTATTTTTTTTAATTTTATCTTGTTTTTGGGGTCTTCCTTTTCTTGACTTGACTAAATGTACAGTTTTGTGTGTGCATAACAACGTATAGATGCAATAATTGTACATGTTCTGATCATGTTAAGAGGCCTATAAGAAAAAACGTTAAGTGTTCTTGAATGCGCTGCACCATAATACAAGAAAACAGAAAGAAATCTGGATCTGGATCCTGCATGTTGGAATTTATAGAACAGTTCTCCTAAAGAACAACACATTTGATGCACTCCATGTGATTTAAGCACTTGGGTTGATTTCTGTTAGCAGCTGCCGGAGGTGTAGTTAGCGGTACTTCGATTGGGAAAGCAGTAAGAGCAAAAAGTGTTTGGGGTGGCTCTGGGTGACAAGCTATAGCAGGGAGACTTATAAGAGTGCGTTACTCAGGAGCTTGCTCTTAAGCCCATGGAGTACTCTGATTAATAGAAGCAGTTCAGCACACCACAAGTCATTAAAAGTGCCAGCAGACACTCCTCTCTCTTTTTCACTCTCTTCTATCTCATCTGCTCTGATTCTCTCTCTCTCTCTCTCTCTCTCTCTCTCTCTCTACCGCTACACATCGTTTGTCACAGCAGCACATGGGGGACACCTAATCAGAGGCTCACCATAATGGAAGTTTAGCTCCCTTAACACCTCTTTTCTCACTTCTTAATGAACAGCGAGCAGTTTGTTTGTTTTTCACCTGTGATTACGGCCCTGTCTAAAACACAATGTCGGGGTATCTTCTTCGCAAAGTTTCTGCTCGGCAGTTCAGTGTGAAGTTCAAACGGTGTTGTTTCTTTCTCTTGTCTGTTAGGGTTTGGAGGTGATAGAGTCGACTAACCTGAAATACTTCACCAAGGAGATGACGGCAGAGTTCTACGCCCTGAAGGGAATGTTCCTGGCTCAAATCAACAAGTAAGTCCACCAGCTGTCCGCTCTTTCTTTACAGTAGTTGGCACTGTTAGCTAACTTTAGATGTGGTCCTGTCAACTTTTTGTCAGGATTTGTTCATTATCATTATCACGTTGTTGTTCAAGTCACCAAACCTAAAGTCAGAGTCAAGTCTTGAGTCCCGAATGTTCAAGTCTGAGTCCCCTTAGAACAATACGAGTCAGCTCAAACAGTTAATCGGTCTCTGGCAATACATAAGTCACGGTCCCTCCTCTCCATCTTCCAAGTCTGAATGCAGTCAATGCTCAAGTCCGAGTCCTCAGTGCTCGAGTCCAAGTCGAGCCACGAGTCCCAAAAACAGGACTTGAGTTGGGCTCTTTTCCAATTCCTGGGCTCAAGTACTACAACACATCGATCTCACATTGCCCTCAAACTGTGTAAGTGGTCCCCTGACTGTGTGGGTGTTTTATCACGTCTGGATTTAGCAGTCATATCTTATCTGCACTGCTTCCTCCAGCTAACTAACCTCACCTTTGTGTGCCTTCCATTTGACATCTTTGTCATTAGTTTGTGATTTTGTGTTTTTTTAGCTGCAGAGGTTGCCTCTGGAGCGTACAACTGCTTTCCATGCTTCACTTGATACCCGAAGCCACACTTTTCCCCTTTAGCTACCCCTATTCGCCCGTCACTTTTGACATTACATGGCGTCCTGAGGGGTGAAAGACAAATTGAGGAGGGCTTATTAAATGTATATGCAGCTCAATAATTAACTCGAGGCAATTTGCAGGAATCACCGGGATCAGCAAAACTTGCCTCCACCTCAGCAGGGTTTATTGCAATCATTAAGTTTCCCGTTACACCGTGGGGAGAATTAACAGCAGAGTGTGTGTGTGTGTGTGTGTGTGGGGGGGGGGGTGGGTTAGGAGGGCTGAGAGAGTCTTTCTGAGTCTGTGTGTGTGCGTGCATGTGCAACCACATATGCTCAGGATTTATGGATCACTCAATTAAATGGGTGTCCGAGATTTGACAGTCTGTTGGGTGCCTGTGCTTCTGTTGAGTCGGGTAGTAGAAACTGGTAATGTACTTTAACATTGGCAAAGTGACTGAGGCAACCCCATTAAGTATTACTGGAGGTTCTTCGGCTCTGACTCCCATAGCAATCAAGCTCCCATTTCTTAATCACATGCCAAAATGCCTTTTATAATAACGCATTTTAATTGATTGGCTGGGGAGACATTTCACTGTAAGTAAGTGGTAGAACAGTTTGCAAGCTGTGGCTCAGTAATGCTTTTCCATATTGACAGGCCTGTCTCCTTGTTTTGACTGCAGGGTGGGTGCGTCTCAGGGCGCCTTTTGAATCTTATTTATTAATCAAACGCTGAAAGGTGTGTAAAAATTATTCACACCGCGTGCCAACTAGTGGGTAAGAAGCCGCTTGGCGTGGTGAAAACAGCTGATGATTCAGAATATATTGCCCTGTCAGCATAAATGGTGCAGTCAAAATGTGGGGGCGCTGCCAGATCTCACCTGTCTATTTCTTTCGCCTGCTATTTAACAGCTTCTAAATCGAATACTCATAGTGTAACTGCTAGATTGCACTACCAGGATGAAAAAAATCCCAAGGGTGCTCAAGTTTTATCAGCCTACAGATTTCTCTAAGCTGCGGCAATGCTCTTCACGGTCAAAGTATTTGTGTACAGATAAATATAGCCATTACCCGGAGGTTTTTACCTTGCTGCAGCCCTGTCACTTCTGATGAAATAGGAAGATGCTAAGCTCGTATGTCACCCTGTATTTAATGGATCGATCTGCGCAGTATGATAGGGCCGGGTTTAACTCATATTCCAACATAGCAAAACGTCTGAGCCCTTGGTGACATTAATTCATGCCGGGTTAAATGCTTACTCTGTAGTGCTGAGAGGGAGGGCCTTGAAGATTACAGCAAATGAAATATGGTGCTTATTGATGTGTAGTACATAATTCAGAACGTGATCATCATAATCTGTTTCTTGCACACTCCATCTCTCTTCTTTTCTTTCGCTTTCCACACAAGTATTGAATCCATCTCTTTCAAACCACTCCCTCTGTTAGTGTCCTTTCCTATCTTGTATCTTTTTTTATTTTCATTCTGACTTTTTTCCCCTCACCCTCCACTCTCCTTGCCTCCCTTTTGCTCCCTCACCCCTGACAGCTCTGTCACCCTCACTCTCTAACGCTCTTCACCTTTCCCCCCCACCCATCTTTTCCAGGTCAGAGGAGGCCAATAAGGCCTTTTCTGCTGCGGTACAGATGCACGACGTCCTGGTGAAGGCCTGGGCCATGTGGGGCGACTACCTGGAGAACATCTTCGTCAAGGACCGACAGCTGCACTTGGGAGTCTCCGCCATCACCTGCTACCTCCACGCCTGCCGCCACCAGAATGAGAGCAAGTCGCGGAAATACCTTGCCAAGGTGAGAAAGGAATTAGGAGCATGTTTAATTGGAACTACTCCTTCAGCTAGCTCTTTTTCCATTACACCAGTAGACATTATCACATCTCCTTTCAGATATCGTTTTAATTCGCTTGTGTCCTGACCCCTTCCAGGCCATACATTATTCGCGCTGATGAGAAGAAAGGCATTATTTTTCCTCTATCTCAGACTGCCTCAGTTACAGGCAGAGAGCAGTAATTTGATCGATTACAGTCCAGCGGTAGACAGTGCAGATGGGTTCCCATGGCAGATCGATGTTAGAGGGAAGGCCATCCTCTGGCACGGGGGGGGGGTTAACAGACTAATGGCCTCCCCTGATACTGCAATCTCACAACCCTCTACCTGAACCGACCTCTTTTTAACGGTCAGACCAAATGCAGCTGAACTTAAACTTCCAGTATCGCCTGTCCGGGAAGTAAAAAGACGGGCTCCTCACTAACAAGCATCCCACTGTGTTACACTGACGCACACTTTCAGCACAACCCCTCCAGTCCCTTTAGAAGTTGGCCAAGAAAGACCTTTACCAATTAAAAGAGCATATACTGTAATGTGCTTTGCCATCGAAGTGGTCCTCCTAATCAGAAAGGTGTCAACTAGGGGTGTCACAAAATACAGCAATTGAATGTCCTAGATTAGGTGATACATTGTTGCCAAATATCGATAAAAAGATTCATCAACCCTGGATTTGACCTTTTAAAGTGGCATTTCTTTTTAACTGTTCAGGTGATCGGATATTGTAATTTATCAATATATGATGGTCTTGCAATATATCAATTTCCACAGTGCGCATCATATTGTATCTGATTGTACAAAAAAAATTCAGAGAAAATAACAGCTTTAAGAAAAGTCTCGATATTATTTTGCTTTATTAAACATCTTCTAAACATGATTTCTCAGTTGTATTTATTAATGAACCAGAGGGAGTGGAGAGATTGTGAAAACATGACCAATCTGCCTGCTGGGTCTCTGCGTCAAAGAGCCACACATGAGTCACATTAGAGCGACTCATCCTGTTAGCAAAAGAGCAGCTACCTCTATGTGTCAGACAGGATAAATAATAAATACGCTCTACCACATCCACTGTTAACATCAGGCATCACTGTCATTATCTAGTGTAATAGTGGCTGCTCCTAGATGCACATTCCAATTAGATGTTTTTTTTTTTTTTCTCATGACCCCCCCAGCATCGTGCTGCCAAGCTGGGTTGGCACAGCTTAGTCCTGATGCAGGGAAGTGAGGTGACCGGTCATTATCAGTAATTATACACAATCTGTGTACCCTGGTCGGCTCACTAAGGGGAGCCTGGGGGGGCTGGGTGAGGTTAATGTCTTCATCGTAATGTAGATGCACACACAAGCACACCAGGGGAGCGGGGATCATCTCCACATTGGCTCAGCTTTGATCATAGGAGGGATTGCCAAGAGGCTGCCTTGGCATTCAGAGCAGGACTGGTCTGATTAATGACGGAGACCTTACCTCTCACTACGTGGTGTCTTACAGTTGTTGGCACAGTGTTGCATTCCATTTGTTGATGTTTCCGCTCCTTTTCTTACCTGCTCTCCCTTCATGTCTTCACCTCTCTCCCCCCTCCCACGTTCTTTAGGTGTTGTGGCTTCTCAGCTTCGATGACAAGAACACTCTGGCAGATGCTGTGGACAAGTACTGCATTGGAGTCCCGCCCATCCAGTGGTTGGCATGGATACCACAGCTCCTGACCTGCCTTGTTGGTTCAGAAGGAAAACCTCTGCTCAACCTAATCAGCCAGGTGAGGCCTTTCTCCAAAACCTCTTTTCCAAAGCCAGATCTAGATCCCCAAGCAGCTTAAGCCCAAATCCTCTTGGTCTTGTAAATTAACTTCTTTATCATGAAAACATCTGCGAAACATCTTTTTTTAAAGTAATCTCACCATTCAAAGTCATCTTTTATGTCGCTTTTTCATTTAGTTTCATGTTTGGATCCCTGCTCCCCCCAATCAATCATTCCTTTTTTTTTCTCCCTTGGCTTCTATCATCCATTCGGGGAAGCACATCTGGCTGCTGCGTTGGCATTAGTGCTCATGCACGTCTTCTAATCAAGATAAATTAACCACATTCATGCCAAAGTGGCCTCTCTCCTGCTTTCTATTTACCAAATTAAGCATTCAGATTCCCCCACTGTCCCTTTTTACAGCAATTTATTGGCTTCCTCCAGCCCCCCCGTGAATTGGATTTTAAATTATTTGTTCAAGAAATTATTATAAAGTTAATATCATACGAATCCGCACCGCGGGAACAGAGCTCGTAATTAAAGCCAGGACTAATTTGCTTTGCTTAATGGAGTATTATTTCCGCACAATTTGAAGTGGGTGATCTTCAAAGAGTAGTCTGCTATAACAAACAGCCGTCCTCTCAGCAGAGCAGGAGTATCGTGTGGAGGATATGAGAGAAAGTGGAGGAGGAAAAAAAGAAGAGGGAATAGACTTGGGCTTTAAAATACAAGTGGATTGTGTCAAAGAGAGATGAATGAAAAGAAGGATGTGATGATTACTACAGGAATCCTCTGCTATGGATTCAGCAGTTAAAGCATCATTTCTCTTTACGTTTTTATCTGGGATTATATCACGCCATGATATTTTTATATCTTTTGGCGATGTAGAGGACGCACGTTTTTTACAAGGTTCAAAGACTCCTCTGTAACAGTAGAGTCACTTTAACCAAAGTCAACCTTCTGAATGTTTATGAATGGAAGTCGGAGGGTGACTACAGAAATTCAGCCCTCGCTTTGGTCCCCCTCATCAACTTGTGAAGACTGAAAGGTTGACACCTTCTTCTTCATCTCCTTTTTTTATGGAATAAGAAAACCCCATTTTAATGCATGGAAGGCTTTGTCTCTGCCGCCAACCTGAATTATTTAGAGTTTCTCTGCGGCGGCGGGATGTTTAAAAAACGTATGTTGAAATATTGATGAAGGTGAGGAGAAGAGCGCCTGGGGGCGGGAGGGAAGATGAATCAAAAGTTAACAGAGAATCTCAACACCTCTCCCCCACACACACGCTCTCACCCTCCCTCCCTTCCTCTCTTGTCGGTTCCTCATCGTCTACCATTCGCCCTCTTTCCCTCGGCCCAACTCGGCCTTGCAGAAATATGACATTTCTTATCTTCCCATTAGCCGCCTGATCTGTGGTTCCTCCTCTTCCTCTCTGCCTTCCTTCCTCTTTCATCTTTAATGCTGCTGTTAGAAGCCACTTAGAGCCCCCTCTTGCCAATACTCTTAACTCCAGTCCTCAAACTTAACATCTCAGGAGTGAATCTTTCACTTTTAGAGTGTCTTTCTCCTCCAAGTTTGAAAGGAGAATCATTAAAATTGCACAATAACTGTATTTGAAATTTATGAGCTTAAGAAATGAGCGATTAGGTGAAGGTAGCGTGTAAATATTTGCAGAAAACTTTATATTTAAAGGATTTACAAATGTGCTCACATTTAAAAAAAAAAATCTCCGATTATTAAAAACCCGGATAAGACCCCTGGCATATGCCTGTATCAACCCGAATATTGGGTCATGTAAACGCGTTAGTCGGAATATGCTCCTGAATATGCTACTTCAAGGATTTTGTTATACAAGTAGCCTATGTCTGTCTGTGAAGGAGCTTAGTGCGCATATGTGTGGGTGGTGGAGCGAGTGAGGAGAGCGAGTGAGGAGAGAGAGAAAACGAGGCGAGTGTGTGTGTTCTGCAAATGTGTGCGAGAGGCGCGTTATGATGCCGGGGACTGGAGCAGAATTAGGCAGAGAAACGTTTAGCTCAATGGTACTGTTATACAAGTTCGGTGTGTGCGAAATAAACGGCCTGACACCTCAAGCTACCAGCCGGACTCTCCGTGTCTGTTTTACAAGTTGCTGCACCCCAGTAAAAGTGACGGGGGTTAGCCGTGAACTTGAGAGATACTTCGGCCCTGGAGCAGACAAATAATTCTCCCATGTGCGCTCTGACCACGGTCGGAACAATTTGTTTGCACCCCTGGATGACGTCTTGTCATGACGCTACTACTACTGCTAGCCTACTACGGTGAATTCGGAATATGCTGATTAACATGTAAACGGGAATATTCCAGTAGCTCAGCACTCTGCAGAGCATGTAAACACCTTTTTCGGAATATTGCCTTAACCAGAATATGGACCTTAATCGGAATATGGTGTGCATGTAAACGTAGTCAATGAAATGCGGGAAAGGAGCCACAGGTTGGATTCAATGCCTAACCACTAGGCTACCAGCGCCCCCTCCAGATGTGCACACATTTTACTTCATTTGCAATTGTTCCCTTTCGACACACAAATATTCACAACAGGAGGTGACTGTAACTTCACTTGAGTCTTCCATGACTGAGGCTGTGGCTTTTTCTACTGGAAGTATTGCACACAAGGCTGCACTTAGGCCACAAAGGAGCAGTGAGAGGCTTTTGGTGTCGGCTGAAGCTTTCTCCATAGCTGAATCACCTCGCCATTGAGGAAAAAGGAAGGGTTTTCCTAGAAGCCGCTCAACTTAATAATGGTTTTCATTCTTCACGTCTGTGTCCTCCTCACCAGGATGTTCAGGCTTATACCCACAACAACAGCAGCAGTTTTCCCCACTTAGTTAATCCTATCTTACTCTTCAGCCTCAGTGCTGCCTTTATAGCACAACCACAGCTGATAGAGTGACCATGTAGAGTTGTGGGTTACATGGATTGGACAGACGTGAGTTCCTTGAAGTATCTAAACCTGCCTGGAGCTGAAACAACTCTTTTTAGCAGTCCAGTCCAACGAGAAGTACAGTGTGATCTGCTCATTTGCTCGCCGATCCACTCGCATCCTTGGCAGCTTTTAACCTTTTTTTTGTAATCTTGATTTGTGCAGTTAGGGAATCCCTCTAAAGACCTGGGTGAGATTACAAAGGAACGGGGATTCAGTCAGACTGTCAGGCTAAGAGGGCCAAAATCCATTTAGCCTTAGGCTACAGTAAGAAAAGGCTTCTTCTCTCCTCTTCTTTTCTCGTTCTCTCCTTTGTATCCCCTGAGCACCATCCACCTTCGACCCAATTTTTAGTCAAATATTGAGCTCCATGTGGTTGCTGAGATGTGTTGGTATCTCTTTCTTCCTGCAGGCGTATATAGGCTCTTGAAGGGATCAAGTAGCTGTGTAATTACCGCCTATGAAATTGTGCTCCAAGACCTGAGAGAACCTTGTGGTTTGGTCATCCACCAATATCCAGTGGGCTTAAAGCCAGGCTGGACGACCTCTCCCAGCACGAAATAAAATGAAAAATCATTTTTTTTACAACTTGGTTATTGTTGTTATCAGCTTTAATAACTTTACATCTCTACGAATGATTTATATATACAGTGAATGTATAATAAAAGGAATCTCCATCAAGAAAACCCTCCAGAGAAATGTTCAAAAAAGAAAGAATGTGTGCGGCACTCTTTTTGCCTCTGCTTCTCGTTTTAACATACCGCAGGTCTCTGATCTTGCCTCTGTACGGTACTTAGGATTCTTTGTCACAGATCATGTTACACCTCTAGGCGCTCACTTTGTGAAGTCACAGTGATCGCTAGATGTCACACTCACAAACATATCAGCGTCGAGGTGAGATCACCTTTCTCATTCAAAGGGTGAATCCTCTGCTTTCCTTTAAAACATTATTTGGCTGTGATGTGTAACAGTGTTCCCCTTCTTGTGTAGTACAATGTTTCTTACAGACGTGTGGAGTCTGTGTTGTTGCTCCAACAAGAAAGGAGAGTCTAAAAGTGTTCTCTGTATTTGAGCCACCTTGTCATCACTTACTGGTTTGTATAAATGCCATTTTGTAGCCTTTAGGTCAGCGTTTTACCGATGCTTTGTTGCTTTTATGGAGCCAGAAAGGACAATATTTGGACAAGACCATAAAGCGGGAGTAGTAGCTATGGGCTATGCAGTCCAATCATTAGACTTATTCGTTACCTGACTTATTGGATAGTAAACAACTGTAATTTTGCACAGAATGAGATCCCTTATTTGAGAAACATCACACAGTCGGCTATCGTCCTTGCAGGAAAAGCCAACAAAAATCTTAACTCCCATGCATGCACTGCCACAAAACAAAATCAGAGTGAAGTTCTAGATAATGATATACAGTCCTTAACAAATTTATTAGACCACCTGTCATAAAACCGAGAAAACATAAATATTTTAGAAATCTTTCAAAAACTTGTTAGCTCAAAATAACCCAAAAACTTTATATTTTGTACGGCCTCCTATGGCCTTGATGACAGCTGGCATTGTTTTGATGTACTTTTCGACAGTCTCTTTTGTTATTGAGTTCCAAATAGTTTCCAGCTGTTCCCACAGACTTGCTTTAGATGAAACTTTTGTGTCATCAACCTTTGAATCTACTAAATCCCAAATTTGTTCAATAGGACTTTGACATGGCCAGTCCATCAGTTCCAGTACTCCAGATTCCTTTTTCTTGGTCAAATAGTCTCTTCACAGCTTTGAAGTATGCTTGGGCTCATTGTCTTGTTGGTATATGAACCACATTTCAAACTGAATTCCCCTTTTTATACCCAAATTTGAGCCGGCTCACTGGGCTTCTCTGAGAAGTCAGAAATTAATGAAGCATAACATTCAACCACTAAAACACGTTTTTCTTTTCAGGACTGCAAGTAAATAACTATAATTTGACATATCAAGAAATAATAATGTGCTTTACAATTTTTTGTTGTTGTTGTAAAATTCATGGATAACAATAATAATGATATTTTAGGATTGTAAAACATCATTTCGGTTAAAGAGCTTCTACATACTGATGTATTAACCATTACAGAAATAAAAAATGATTTTGGTAATTACCAAGGCTGTTCATTTAGGGCAGCTTTGGCGTAAGTGGTAGTCTAATAAATGTGTTAAGCACTGTAGATGAAGCTCATATGCCAGGTATTAGATCAGCTGCACATCACTCAGATCGAGTCGCCACACACACTCTTTGTTTGGCCAGTTGGTACAGTTAACCACACATCAAGACATATTTTTTTGTCCTTAATTTGCTTCAAAGAACCTTAAAAGGGCACCAACACCACAAACACCACAAAGGTGTCAAGTTCACTGACTGTCTGTGCAGCATCACCTCGACAATTCAGTCTGCCAGCAAGCGGCCCCCAACTGTCACTGAAAACAACCAAGCCCCTTTTTAACAAGCACATTCATTTAACCTAAGTATATGAAAGGAGTTTAATCAAATTCAAATATGTCTTAAACTCTGTACAACTGGAATGAATTAAAAAATATTTTTGTACCAAGTTGTTAATGTTTTAGTTTAGCTAGAAAGTTTGGCTTTTTATCATGGAACTTGTTGGGGATTAACTGACTTTATTTGGGCAGCTTCAAGTGGCCATTATAGGAACTACAGTACAGTGTTTGTTCGGTCTCTGTCGGCTGGACATTTCCACATGTCATCTACTGAGTTCTTCGCTTGGGTCCATTCAAATTAACCAAGGTGTTAATGAGATGTACACTATTTAGGCTGCCATTCGAGTTGGCCGAACCACAAATTAGGAAAAATTATTGAACAACATCAACAATAAATAAAGTTACTTTTTGTATTAATAATGAAAACAAAGAAAAAAAACTATACATGTTAGGTAACCTGCTGCGTTACCTATCAAAGGAACTCGTCCCCCACCAAGTTGGAGGTGAATTTGTTATGTGTGTAAAACTTCAAATCTCTTATGTCCTGAGCCTTCCAATGTTGTCAGTGACTTTTCTTGAAAGTCTTGAGGGCAATTTCATCATCAGTCACATTCAGTTTTGTAATTCAGCCATGCCGGTTTTTAAGCTTCCCTAACTCCCCTGACTTCGAGCATCAAACGCTTCCTGTGTTACAGCTGAGATCTCTGGCTGTATCAGTATGATATCTCTCTCTCTCTCTCTCTCTCTCTCTCTTTCCCCCTCACACACATACACAGAGTCTCTCTGTTCCACCCTCTCTCCATCACCCCTGCCTGACTCACCTCTCTCGCCCTCCTTTGCGGTCCTGAGGGGGAGTCTTTGAAATGTAATCTGTGACCCTCTTTTATATGCTAGGTGGGACGAGTGTACCCCCAGGCTGTCTACTTTCCCATCCGCACCCTTTACCTGACACTCAAGATCGAGCAGAGGGAGCGCTACAAAAGCGGTGAGTAAACATGGCTGTAGTGCTTTGCCTCTCTACTACTCTTTGAACTTTGAAAAAAAGCTCTTTTTACTCCTCCCATGCTAAGTTAATGAATCTAAAGATATGTTTAGGAGGAGAAATTGTGTTGAAGCATGGGAGATATTCTCTGTGACAAAACCTTTCCCTTCTTACCCTGGTCTGCAGATTGATTTATTTTTATCTAAAAACTGAAAATGTTGCATTTTGTTGTTGTCTTGTTTGCTTTTCTGCTTTTGGTTTCTCTCTGATTTTGCAATTTTTGTTTTGCTTCTGTTACGTCTCCAGCCACCTCTCATCTTGTCTTTCTTATTCTCCTCTTTAGATGCATCTGGACAACAGCAGCCCACCTCAGTTGGGGCCCAGCCTCACTCGGGCGCCTCTGACCCGGGGCCTATCCGGGCCACCGCCCCAATGTGGCGCTGCAGCCGGATCATGCACATGCAGCGGGAGCTCCACCCGACCCTGCTCTCCTCCCTGGAGGGCATCGTGGACCAGATGGTGTGGTTCAGGGAGAACTGGCATGAAGAGGTGAGAAGAATAAAGGATGCTGTTTTTTTGTGTCTGACTTTTGTGTATGTTTTTAGTTGATAAGATGGTAAGAAACAACAATTCAGCAGCTGCTTCTAATATAAGTTTGAAAACAAGTTAATGTGTAAATCTTGTGAATGTGTGTAACGCCACCTGGTCAGCCAGGTGACCACAGTTTGGCGGATCCTGTCTCTCTGGTCGGCCAACACATCTGTTTAGTCTGAGGTGTTGTCCTGACTTAAGTCACCTCTTTAGCCAGATGCATTCTTTCCCCTAACTTAAGACAGTCCCTGATGTTAGCTTACAACAATCATCCCAACTAAGCTCTGTGCTGCTACAAATTGTTTTCGCCACGCTAGGCAGCGTCATCCCACGGTATCTAGTCTGTGGGTGGAGAGAACGCTGGCAGACAGAGGCAGCAGAGCGCGACAGGTGATGGATGGGTGCAGCCAGCGTGTAGGATGGGGCGAGGGATTTAGGGCTGGAAGTTTGTTGATGTGTGTGTGCGTCTGTGTGATTATCTGTGATGGTTCGGGGAACTCTGTAGCAGCTGCAGGCCTGATGCTTCATTCCGCGGGGGCAAGCAGGTGCAGAAGCATGCTACGCCATCATCACCTTCCCCAAGCTCCACTGCTTTGGTATTTGTGCGACATCAAATCGCTCTACCTTTTGTTCCAGAAGAAATCTGCTCGTCTCTGCTTGTTAGTTGCGTTTTCATCCAGGACTTTGAGTTACAAAGGTTGTCCATTTTTCAAAAACTCGACAGAAACTTCAAAATGAAATGATTCAGTTTGAAGGATAATATTGTCTGAGGACACAAGTATTATCAGACTTGCTTCTAACTTCTTCCTCCCTTCTCGTAGGTCTTGAGGCAGCTCCAGCAGGGCCTGGCTAAGTGCTACTCAGTGGCTTTTGAGAAGAGCGGAGCAGTTTCTGACGCCAAGATCACACCGCACACACTGAACTTTGTCAAGAAGCTGGTTAGCACCTTCGGCGTCGGCTTGGAGAACGTCTCCAATGTTTCCACCATGTTCTCCAGCGCTGCCTCAGAGTCTCTAGCCCGTCGAGCCCAGGCCACAGCGCAGGACCCAGTTTTCCAGAAGATGAAGGGGCAGTTCACAACAGGTTGGTTTGCTTTGGAAATATATACACATGTGGCCAGGTCATCCTTGTGAAAGAGATCTTGATCTCAATGGGTTTCATTACCTGGTTAAATAAAGGTTAAATAAAAATGTGGCTTTATGGACACAGTAACATACAGAACAGACAAAAAAACAAGCGATGAATAACCCTTTCATTTTGAGGTCGTTCTTGTGTTTACTTTTTCAACTTACTTGTTTGTTTACTTTAATTTTGTGGCAGTCAGCCATGTTAACATTTAGCATGGCTGGTGTAACTTTAACATAACACTTTAGAGTTTGAGGGGAAGCTAAATGTGAAGCATACGTTTTCAAGCTTCAAACCTTTTTTTTATTTTTAACTATTTGACAAGGTGCGACAATTGCAAAACCAGCAACACCTCCCACCTTTCCCCCCTCAATCCCCACATCACACATCGGCCACCTCTCAGTAAACAAGGGCAGTGTGTGTGCTGCAGTGTGTCTACTGTACTTGAAATGACTCTCAGTAAACAAGGGCAGCGTGTGTTCTGCTGTGTGTCAAAACTGCTTTAAATGATGGGTCCAGCCTATTCAGCCGTACGTTGAACCCGTCACTTTATATCCGCATTGCGCTGTAATATCGGTGCTGTCCGAGGGTGGCTGTTCCTGCTGTGTAATTAAGGTTTCCAATCACATGTGATGTCAGGGAGGGGTCACTTGGGTCAGAAATACACGTGTGTCTGTTACCGTCTTTATTCCACTGTGAGTACAGTGCACATATTTACACTTGTTTCCACTACATGGAGGTAAATTGCATCACAAATCTAAGCTGCATCATCGATGTTCTGCAAACTTTTTCTAACTTTGGTGAAATACAGCAGACGACTCTTGAGTGCTCTTGCCTCAGCTGAAACTACGAGACTCTGAACTCTTCTTAAAGTTCTGTTCTTAGTCTGCGAGAGCTTTAAAAGTCTGTCAAACATTATTGGTTACAATACATGTCTTTAGTGCCGCTGTTATGAAATTATTCAATTTGTTGGCAGCTCTTTATGTCAGTATGAAATGGATTCTTAACGCAGGTTTAATAGACTTCAGTGCTTGAGTGAAATAACACCCACCATATTGGCACTGGCTAACTTTGGCCATTTTGTATTGAAATGTAAATGGAGTGTTCCCCCACTTAAGCTAAGTACCTGCCGCCACCAGTCAAGTGCTTTTTTTATTGTGGTCGAGATGAAGGTTGCACCCACAGTTTATCCTCTTTGTCAGGGAGCCTAGCACTGTTTACACGGCACTGGCTGTTCAAAAAGTGAATAATTATAGCTCATAAATATTGGAGAGGAAGGCTTATTTAATGCAATCCTGCTGCTTACACCGCTGTGCTAAATGAAACACTTATTTCCTCTTTCTCATTGTAAAATATTCTAAAATAATTGGAGAGTAGTTTGGTTCTTATTATAGAGGAAAACATTCTGTAGAGAGTCTAACGACCAATATTAACAGTCTTTTCTATGTTTGTTAATAACCTAACAAAGCCACTTTGTTTGCCCGTGTGGTTTATAATGTAGAAAAGGTATGACTTACGTCCTTTTTTTACTTACTGGAGGTTTTCTCTTCCATTGAAAGTGATGTTAAATGACCGACTGTCATTAGAGCAGTCTTGGAACCCATTAAGGTCTGTTTTCACATATGGGCAAAACTTCAGAAATACTCCCGAGGTTTTCGGGCTGAGCTGCAAGTGTAAACCCAGACAGACACATTTTTCACTCAGACTTTATCCAGAGTTTCTCCTGCCAGCGCTCTAGTATTTTTCTGCAGAACGTCTGAGTGAGCTGGTGTAAGAACACAGCAGGATACAATCAGGAGAATTCACCAGGAGCGAGTGGGAGGAAGTGTTGATGTTTATTCCCTACGATCGGTGCACGACCATAGACTGTATGTAAGTGACCGGTACGATCTCTGTGCAATGTGCACGTAATTAAATGGCTGCATTATGTTTTCTGTTAGCCAGTTTGTTCTCCTCCACTCTTTTGTTGATAATTCTGTCAAACTACACATAGCGTTGATTTGAAGGCAAATGCCCTTAATATAGCGTTGTATAGCGGACTGTCATGCTTCGTCCACCACTCACGCTTCGTTCTTTTTACGTTGTTGCCTCAGGAGACACCATTGCATAAAAATCAACAAATCTCATAAAATCACAGCATTACTGACAATAGGAGAATCAATAAACTCAAGAAAAAGGCCTTCGATTAAAGTATGTTCTTAAAATAGATTAAAATGTGGTCTCTGAGTCTGCTGACCTGATTTCCTCATCCCTAGCAGAGGGGAAAAAAGCTGAGCATAAATAAATAAAATGGACTGCTTTTTTAATCTTGAATTCTGTGAAATGTGTCATTTGTAGTTACAAATGTTTCACTTCAAAGTCGAACTTCTGTGATTTCCTTGTGCATGCTTGTAGAAAAAGCCGGGGGTCATGTTGGCCTGTGTTCAGATTTAAACACAAGCTTTGAAATCCAACAGGACAGGTGCAGGTCTGGTTTAGCCATGGCCCCCTCTGAGACATTTTTTCTCAATAACAATCATCCCCTTGTTTTGTGAGCCACGTGTCTGATCTCCCTCATTGCACAAGGGAGGTGAACCACAGTTTAAACAACTGCTGTCTGCAGCTCCCACAGTTCCCAGCTTTAACAAAAAAAACCTCTTTGCTGACTGGTTTTTACTCCTACAGACTTACTAAACACACGTTCACTGAAAACGGTCAGGTCTCTGCTTTTTTATTACATTTCCACGCAGCAGCTCCTCCCTCTCTGCCTCAAACCCCCCTCAGCTCTTCAGTCTCTCCTTTGCTTTTCCCCTCCACTGCTCCTGAGAGTGGCCAATAGAGCTAATGTGTTTGCCCCTGGGTAAGAGGAGGACAAGGGCAGCGAGTGAATGAGAAGAAAAGAGATAAAATGATCACCTGATTTATAGAGAAAAGAGCCATAATAAGGGTGAGCCAGAGCTGATGGTTGTAGACAATGACAGGCAGGAGCATTTAAGATTGAAGAGAGGAAATTAGCAACGAGAAAACAATAGAAATGAGAGCCTGAGAGAAAACATGAGGCAGGTGTGATCGAAAGCAAACGCATTAGAACGGCACGCGTACTGACTGATTGAACAACACAAACAAAGCAAGCATGACTCTAGGCGAGAGCTGATGAATCTTACCAGATGTTGCAGTGCCAGCTGTGCTCATACGGCCAGGCGTCACCGGGGCTTCTGCCTCGCAGGAAGCCCGCCGACCATCACTACCCAGCTGTCCCACAACGACGTGGGAGCAGGGGCGACAGAGACCGAAACCACACAAGGCTTCCAGAGCGGAACAAACAGGGTTTAAAGAGCTGCTGAGCAGCCAAGCTCCCATTCCCCACACCACGTTAGTGGCTCACTCGCTTTCACAGGGTTTGTGGGCCGGAAAATATGGGTTTATGTGTGCACATATAACATTTGGCAGCAGGGAGGCATTCAAATCCAATTACTGCAACTGCTATTTGCATGAGTTACTGTTTTAGCAGTGGATCTGTTCCAGAGACTTTTGTCAGAAGAGCTTTCTGAAAAAATGCACAAGTTTCCGGGCTTTTCAATTCTGTGCCTTTTCAACAGTCATTTGTCAAGCTAAAATGATTTAGCACAGCCAAATGTAACTCAGTATAATTCTGTATAGCAATTTGGCTTAGCCCCTATGTACCCTCAGTTAGTTGACAGTCACACGCTTAAAATGTCAGAAAGCCCTCTAACCTCCAAACACACTGTTGTGAAGACTTCTGAACCGCTCAAAAGTTCACCGAACCAATCAAATGAAGTAAAGTCGACTGCAGGCGACCACACACAGTCATGCAACTCCACACTGAGTCATGAGGGGATGATGGCTCTATACACACAGGTGGCCCACCTCCCGAGTCTTGATCCATCATTTGGTGCAGCAGCGCAGATCCTCTGCTGCGGTCTGTCAGAGCAGAATACCTGCCTGGGTTTCTGCACTCAGGTCATTGAGCAGCCTGGCTTCTCTCCATACCACACTCCTTCTCTGAGCATCCTTTTCCCCTAGCTGACAGAGAAAGGGTCAAAGATGAGTTCAGGTGGACAGATAATAACTGTCTTCTGGTCTTACTGACAGTATAGCACTCTCACCACTTAGAGCTCCTCTAAAGTCTCTGTCAGAAAATGTCTGCAGGTTTAATGATGTCACACATTTAAGGGTCAAAGTTCAAACAATGTTACTATTATCTGATTTGTGAAGTGCAACTTACAAATAGAACTAAAAACAGGTAGAAATATTGGTGGGAAGTCAGTTGAAAGAAAGCAGTCTGTGCCCTATGTTTTAATATTCATTCCTGAAGTTCTAAATTGAAATATTTTTATGAGTTGTAGAAATGTAAGACCTTCGTAATACGTACTGCTGTCTCCAGATTTAGGCAGGTAAAATGTGTTATATCCAATAAAGATTGAATTATATGACTGTATTGCTACATTGCTTCGAAGGAGTGTAGCACGTCCTGCTTTTTCTATTTGTAAGCATTATACACTTTTATGGCGCTGAATTGTTGTCGCGTTGCAATTCCTCAGGACTGTTTCAATTTGGCCCGTGCTATCGAGGCAGGTGAATTGCAGGCAGACGGATGGCGAAATAGGGCCTCTCCGAAAAGAACATTGGCTGTTTTAAAGGGCTTATTTAAAGTATTAGGAGGTCTCACTCTGGGGGAGATTGAATGGGTCTGAAATGGCAAGGCCTTGCAGTTTCATGGATTCATTATAAGAGGCTGCTCAAACAGGGTGTACTGAAATAGGAGAGGTAGATGTATGTGTGTGTGTGTGTGTGTGTGTGTGTTAGCATTTGTGTTGTCCTGGGGGCTTTAGTCTAAAATGGAAAACCTTGCCTGGCTCACTTCCCCCCTCTTTCTGTCCTTATTGCTGCAGCTCATCACAATATGTTATGTGCAGTATGAGTTGTGACTTGAAACAGGAATTTAATACTTTAAGACTCTAATTTCTGTAGCTCTAATTTAATCAGCTCCCAGCCTCCACCAGGGAGTTTTAAGTCGATAGAGCAAACAGTTCCCCTTGTGCTGCCGGCCTGCCATGAATAACTTACCCATGAAGTTCCCCTCCAGCAATGCAGCACACTGCTGGAGTGGAGCGGCCGACACAATATTTAGAATGGACTTTTCCCAGATGTAAGTTTGTGTAGCCAGCACTGCTTTGCCTCAAGCCTTCACTGTGAAAAACAAGGTGCTCTCAGTTCATGTTACTGTGTAAATAAAGGCAAAGTAAACACCCAGATCTCTCTTTAATTAATCTTAACCGTTTGTGGTTCCAGAAGGGGCCTTTAAAGTTTGCATTGAAATGTCATTCAACCAAATATCTCGATCCCGATTTTGAGTCCTTTTTTGTTGGCTTTAAACTTCTTTACTTACAGACATATTTAGAGCACAAGTGAGGGAGTATATAGCAGCAGGAGAGGTCAAAGGTTGCGTTCACAAACCCAAACACACATGGGAGCTGCACACTATGTTACAGTCCTGTACTGTAGGCGGCTGAGAGCAGCTCCACTGGAACAGATCTGGGGGTTAGTGTCTTGCTGAAGGGCATTTTGAGGAAGTTGATTTAGGAGGTTAAAGTGTAACACAGACTTTCTCAGCCCCTGAGGATTTCTTGTAGCAGCTTTTGGATCACTTTTGTTTATTTGTTGTCCTCTGTCAACCAAGCCCCTGTTATTCAAAAGGCATTTGTACATTGAAATTGACTGTATATGGATGATGAGGTTCCATGGTCTCCTCTCGTTGTCTAACAATGCAGCCAAAACATCCCCCAAGACAGGCACTGACTTATTGCACATTACAGTAGACAGAGTTATTGGAGCTGCAGTACTGATGTCCAGCCCTTTCCACTAACTCTTAACTTATGTCAGTACCTTCCACATCTGAACAGATTCTTTAGTCAGTTTTCAGCAGTTACTCACAGTTGTGGAAAGTTCAATGACTCTTGTGTTAGTGTTCGTTACGTTTCCTTCTCACTGTTCCTCCTCATCTCTGCTAATCAAGTGCACACTGCAGGAGCCGATTTTGTCAACAGAGCAATCATGGCATTTACCTTTTTCTTTAGAATCAGGTAATTAAAAATGAAAGTTCTCAGAAGAGTGAGCACTCCAGCATAAGTCAGCACAATAAGAAGAAACTATGATGTGAAATATTTTTGAGATAAAATAAATAAATTCTCATTTTATAGTTTGACCCATGTCTTATCTGTTCATATGGAGGAGGCGGGGCTTATGACATTTACTGCAGCAAGTCGGTTGCTCCAAATGTTTTGACTTCACTTCTGGTGAGCTGTCATGTCATCCATTTTTTTTATACAGTCTTTGGTCAGAACTTGTGTTCTTTAACATTTTCATCTCTTCTTCTGGGGAAAGAATTGTAGCGATTTAGAGAAATCAGAAGATGAAAACAATAGAGAAAAATATTCTTCAATAAATGAAAAATGTAGATCTATTTGAATAATAATTGTAACAATTATTTTCTTTTCCCGGACCAGACTTTGACTTCAGTGTGCCAGGCTCCATGAAGCTCCACAATCTGATCTCCAAGCTGAAGAAGTGGATCAAGATCCTGGAGGCCAAGACCAAACAGCTGCCCAAATTCTTCCTCATCGAGGAGAAGTGTCGCTTCCTCAGCAACTTCTCCGCACAGACGGCTGAGGTGGAGATCCCCGGGGAGTTCCTCATGCCCAAACCTACACACTATTACATCAAGATTGCAAGGTAAAGGACTCGTCTTATCATAACTTGGCTTCATACACAGAATGTATTATAAAGCAAATAATGATGCAAATACTGCAAAGTTTTGACTGTGATTGACTCAATCGATGGGATTACAGAAGAATGCACTTGGAATCACACAAGGGAGTGTTGCTCACATATCTTTCCTCCCACAATGTTCATAACTTCTCTCCAGGTTCATGCCAAGGGTGGAAATAGTTCAGAAACACAACACAGCTGCGCGGCGCCTGTACATCCGTGGCCACAACGGCAAGATCTACCCTTACCTGGTGATGAATGACGCCTGTCTGACCGAGTCACGAAGGGAGGAGAGGGTCCTGCAGCTGCTCCGCCTCCTCAATCCCTGCCTTGAGAAGAGGAAGGAGACCACCAAGAGACACCTCTTCTTCACCGGTAGGAGCAGGGGGAGAAGAAGTGGGAGCTTGTGTGCATAAGGGAGAACATCTCCCTAGGAATACTTAAAAAAAAACTTGTTTAGAATATTTTATCACATGAGTTTGTTGGTTTTTGTTGTTGAAGAGATTAGGAAAGTCTCCCGTTTTCCATTTTACTTGCAAATGTTAACACAGATCTGTCCTCTCTGCTCTGATGCCTCACAATGACAACAGTGACCATCTTCTTTTTATTCTCTCTAAGACTCACACACACACACACACACACACACACATAAAGAGACAATTTCAATTCCCTTTCATGCGCTATTTCCTCCCCTGTCGTCCCCTCGTGGTTTTCCTCCACCCAGATGTTTGCCCACTCTCCATTTATGCACTTGATTGGTTTGTTTAAGGGGAAATATGGATGGGGATTTCAACAGTCCCTTCCAACCCATTTCCTTCTCACTGGAAAGGCTGGTATTGATTAGATCTTGGGTGCCAGTCTATGTAAATGTTGAGACTGCTCTCACTGGGCGACCCATGTGCAGCTTATTTACCTCCGTTGACCCTGCTTGGTGTGGAGAGTTGGCACGCCTTCACTGCAGCTGTTTCCTTCCTCTGGGGTATTTTAGTTGTAGGTTTGGATATGCGGTTTACACTGTGGTAAAACAGGGACTGTTTGCTTGCAAGTGCAGCCATATGTTTACAGTTTGCGTTTTATTTACTTGGTTGTTTACCACTTCATCTTCTTTTTTTCTTTCTTCCTGTCTGGCTTTCCTCCTTCTTATTTCTTCCCCCTGCTCTCCCCACCTGTGTCCTGTCTTTTTTTCCCCTCCTCCCACTCCCACCATCTCTACAGTGCCCCGAGTGGTGGCAGTGTCGCCTCAGATGCGGCTGGTGGAGGACAACCCTTCATCTTTGTCGCTGGTGGAAATTTACAAACAACGCTGCGCCAAGAAGGGCATCGAACATGACAACCCCATTTCCAGATATTACGATCGTCTGGCCACAGTGCAGGCCAGAGGCACACAGGCCAGCCACCAGGTACTGAGACGATTATAGAAACTGACAAACACGAACCACAAAGCCAGGGCATAGTACAGCTTCCTTTAATGCCATGCATCGCTGTAACAGTATTTGAATGCAACAGAAGTGTAGGAAGCCATGCCATGGTGATATGGAAGTCAGCATTTGAGTTTTTGTTGCAGTCCTGTGATAACCGTGTGTCTCCTAAACGTACGTTTTATATTTGGAAATTGCATTTCTGAGTTTGAGTTTTTCGTTGAGATAATTTGATTTGTTTTTTATAGAGTTCATGTTGTAAAATTATGAGAACATAACCTGAAAAACTATTCTTAACTGTTGACCACATTAGGTGGTTTATGGATTTTCTGAGGACTGGAACTGTTTTCTTTCTTTAGTTCCATTCTTTGTGTTGGTATTTAAAAAACAAACAGATTATAGATAGTTTCTGAATTTGGTTATGCTGTATTAGTGGCTAACTTTTATTTTAGGAAGGATGTTTAATCCAAATATTCCATCAAAAATGAACCAATGCCAAGCTGTTGCCTTTATGATTTAGTGGCAGCAGAGCAATTTGTTTCATCAAGGGTTTTTGAGGTTAAGAAATCTTTTCCTCGTCCATGACAGATGTCCATTTTTATAATTGTTCAACATCAAACTACCATGATGGTACTCATATAGAGCCTTAGTACTAAGCTTCTTCAATACAAAAGCTTGACATGTGTTTGTTGATGATTCTGATAAATGCTCTTGGGTCATTTAATTTCAGAGCATGAATATGAGGCCTTATGCTAACTTGCTAACCCTCTCTTTAACTCAAGGTGCTGCGGGACATCCTGAAGGAGGTGCAGGGCAACATGGTGCCTCGCAGCATGTTGAAGGAGTGGGCTCTCCACACCTTCCCTAACGCCACCGATTACTGGACCTTCAGGAAGATGTTCACCATTCAGCTGGCCCTTATCGGCCTGGCCGAGTTCATGCTTCACCTCAACAGGCTGAACCCTGAGATGCTGCAGATCGCACAGGTAGAGGACACACATACACATACAAACACACACACACACACACCCAGAGACATGTCGAACTGCTGTCAAGGGCGAGTGAGATCCATTTGACGAGGGCTAATTCAATAGATATACACTCTCATAGATGCATTAAGAGATCACCATTACCCTCTCCATATCAGGCCGTATGAATTACCGTTCTCCCCCATGACATTCACGCTGCTCCTATCAGTCAGCCAGTAGCTGTCGATGTTTTGACAGAACGTTATATTCAGTCGCTCCACTCAACAGCTATCAAAGACATTTCAATTTGAAGAGGCCGTGTTTGTGTGTGCACACGTCCGCATGCATCCGGCTGCTGCCGCCGCTCGGGGTCTGCAGACGGCTTTTCTCAAAGTCATTATTAAAGATGATTGTGTCAGTCGGCCACCCCTCCCCTCTGATCCTAATCGGCCTCTGCTGACAGGCGTTCCTCTGGGCAGCTAAGCACTGGTATTAAGCCCCCTCTCTGCCTGTTCCACTCGGCAGATCCCATTAGACACAGGAGGATTACGGTACGGAGAGCGTTCGCACACACATAAACACACACACAAACAAGAGAGAGAGAGCAAGAGAGAGAGAGAGAGAGAGAGAGAGTGCAAGGACAGGACATCACAGCTGTAACATCCTGTGCCCCAGCCTGCCCTTGATGAAGACCATAAGTTCCCCCGGCAAGGTACAAATAAAGCTGTGTGGCATCCACAAAGCTATGATTATTTCTTAACTTGAATCTTTCAACAACAGCCTTCTTTTTAATTGAAAAAAAAGCAGTATCCCAAACAAACAAATCCATTTGTATATTTTTACATCATATACTACATATCTATGCATATGTAAGAAAGGAGAAATTAGAATCTGAAGGGCTTGTGTGTCCTAATTCAATCCTGTAGAACTTTCAGTCCTTCATCTTCACTTGCAGGTAAATACGTCTACGTATAATCTTCATCACACAGACTAATCCATGAAGACATAAATGTCTAAATTCATCATACCCACAAGTACAAAACATATAAAGCTGTGTTAAATGTCAACATTTGTACTCAAGTGTTCTTACATATATCCCCATAGCACACATCCATAAAGAACGTTTTTTTGACTTTTCTATTGTTGAGAAGAGGGAAGGCACAATGAATGAGTCGGTGCAGTCAAACAAGGGAGTTGTAACCTCCATCCTTTCATTCCAAACTTGGTAGAATTTCTCTTCATGGATCCTCACAGAGTTAGTCAACGTTCTCATCGTAAATATTTACAAAATGAATCACATCAATCTGCTGGATTAAGCACTTTCTAGTGATTGATTTTTGTACTTGCTTCTTAAAGGCCCTGCAGCAGCTTTGTGTCCCTCCTCTGTTTTTAGAAAAATAACACAGTCCAATGAAAGACTTTCTATATTCTGGAGTATTTAAGTCTTGGATACCTTGTTTGATGTTTCTGCGAATTCCAGTGAAATACAGATTTAGTTAGGGACAGTTCCTCAACATATGGAAATGATTCGACAATATGAATCCACTTTTCATATTGTACTAAAAGGTGAAGCACAGTGCTGCTCAGTGAATTTAAATAGCAGAAATAAAAACAGTAAAATACATGAAACACAGACAGCACAAAGAGCCCGTAAAAATGGAAACATTATAGTAATCAATACGATAATTACAGGAAGAGACCACACAGCTCTAATAAGAACAACTTTTAAGCTGGAGGAGGTGGGGGCCACTTTCACGTGGGAGGGACTTAGTTCCACAATTGGGAGGCCGCTGCTGACAATGTGCAGCCACCTCTGGTTTACAGTCGAGTTTTAGTGACTACAAGACACAGCTGATCAGCGGACTTCTTAGACCATGAGGGGGGTTTAGACATGCAAGAAGTCAGCGATGTACCAAGGTGTTTTCCCATTTAAAGATATCTCGTATATTTCCTGGCATGGCGATGATTGAATATCCTTTAGTGGTGAATTCTTCATCTCCTTTAATATTGAATAATAACTGCCTTTTCTCACGGTCACATTTCAAAACCTCACGTCCTTGCATGTGACACTGTGTTGCGTCAGCCTCCAAAATGAAGCCATCGTCGGCCATTACTGTGCTGATTTAGCATTCTGAGTGTTTCCTTCACAGCCAACTGTCTGCAGGCTTATCTGAGCCTCCTGGGGGTTTGCTGGTGTCTCAGCCCGCTGCCTCCAGGCCCTCCACTGGGGCCTAGAGGAGCAAATGACAGAAGGAGAGAGGGAGAGGGAATTAAAGGAGAAGGATAGAGGGGGGGGCGCAGAGAGAGGAGAGGGAACAGGAGCTGGAATGAGATGCTCTGCTATAAAGCTGTCAGAGCCGCTCACCTTTTCATATAAGGGAGCTTATCTTCCTGGAATGGCTGCTCGTGTAGCAGTCCTCTCGCACATAAATGCAGGCTTATGGATGAAAACTTGGCTGTATATATTTAAGTTAGCGAGCAGGGAGAGGGGAGCGGGAGTGAATTGAGGATTATAGATGTTCTGCTGCTGATAGTTTGAAGTGTTACGGTGTCTGGGGCACACAGATCAATAACTGCAGCCATTTTGTTGCTGTGAGCTTGTTTTGTAGCTCTTAGTCTCTGAAGAGAAGACTTATTTTTGTGAAGGCTGTTTGTGTTCTAAGACTGTGCAGAAAAGAATATCCATATTTAAATTAACTTTTTTCACTCGCGGGTATTTTAAAAATACCTCGTTTCTGATTGATTACAGCCGTCTTGTACTTTACCTGAACCTTTTTCTCATTTCTCTGATTTTAGGACACAGGAAAGCTGAACGTCTCATACTTCCGCTTTGACATCAACGACGCCACAGGAGACCTGGACGCCAATCGTCCTGTTCCGTTCCGCCTGACACCCAACATCTCCGAGTTTCTGACAACTATCGGCGTCTCAGGGCCGCTCACTGCCTCCATGATCGCAGTGGCACGATGCTTTGCACAGCCAAACTTTAAGGTAACGTGTCTGATATGAAAACTGTCACATTATGACTGTCCTTTGTTTTCTGAAGAACTTAAGCCGAGTTATTTTACAGGCCAATAAGGCCTTTTTCCTTACATGCACTCCTGAAAATTTCTAGAAGACTTCAGGACAGGCTGCCCCTGAAAACTTCCTGATTAGCCTGATTAACATCTAACATTACAGCAGAAGACTTTTCTCTGTTAGAGGGGTATTTTCAACAAAAACTCTGATACAATGTCTGAATGCTGCCTGTTCAGCTTCGACAAAGTTAGACGCAAGATGAGAAAACACAGTGTAGCAATTAACCGCTAAAACCGGGCCAAACAGAGGCAACTCTGTTCTAAAGAAGCGTATGTATTCCTTATCTAGGTCTAACAAAAATCTTTTACATCCTTATAAAAAAACCTTCTGTTTAATGTGTTTCTTCTGTCATACAGGCCCATATGACACAGGTTTTTTTTTTTTTTTTTTTAAATACTTTATTAATCCCTGAGGGAAATTCGAGTTTCCACTGTTATTTTTTAGGGACATGCTTCTCACACACATAGGCCTGCATCACACACATGCACAAACAGGACTTGTGGACATGCATTAATGGAGAGATGTCAGAGTGGGGCTGCTACACAGGGAGCGTACCAGAGTAGTTTTGGGGTTCGGTGCCTTGCTCAAGGGCACCTCGACAGTACTCAGGAAGTGCCCTGGCACCACCAGAACAACTTCCGTATTTCCGTATAACCGGCCAACCTCCAGTTCCCAACCCAAGTCCCTACGGACTGAGCTACTTAGAGGGTTCAAGGAGAATATATTTCAGCATGGCAGCATCAGTGAGGATGCTTAAGCTGCTGCTAAAATCTCGACAAATGCTTTATCACTTAAACGTACATAAACCCGCAGAGGAAGTTTTCAATGGCACAAGCAAACAAAAACAAGCAGTGAGAGCACAGGCAGCCTGAGGGCTGTACAGTGTATCTGCAACAGGCGGTAATGACAGGCGTGTGGTGTCTATGTTTAGTTCTGACTCATTCTTGAAGTCTCGACAGATGTGGAGGCAGCAGGAGTGCTAAAGATACAAACAAACAAAACACACAACCCCATGAATACTCGTGAAGGCCGAGTTCCAGAGACCAGGGCTCAGTGTGGTCACAGAGATCTGACATTTCCAGGGAAAACGACAAAAACACAATAATAAAAACACTTTGGGGAAGAAGGGGGGGACATAGTGTACCTAGTAAGGTGATGATTGCTGGTGTTGTGTTGCCGTCATGGTTTGCATGGTTATGTATTTTAGTTTTGTGTCACCATAATGAGCTGCTAACAACAGAGAGCTCTCCCTGAGGATAATGACTCAGCCTTAATTGTGCTTAACAGCTTTGTTTCATGTCTATGTTTGTAATGGCAACAGCGTTATATAAACAGACGTTTTATCATGTTTCATTGCTTGTATTCCCATGATGGACACTCTCACACAGCTGAGGAAAGAATAGCAACAAGAATGGCACAAAAACACACAACCGACACTTTCAGACAGAGGCAATAAATGTCAAATTAGAGGCATCTCAATATGTAAGCTATTCTCTACATTCAGTTGTTATACTACAATGAAAGATGTCATAGAAGCCTTTTTTCTGAAAGGTTTGAACATTTACCAAAAACAATCCTTACAAAAGTTTGACCTACGTGCATTTTTATCCACGAAATGTCTTCATAGATCTGGTTGATTACAAAGACTTAAATGTTTCACTGTGCATATTTCTACTCCATTAGCTTTAAAATGTACATCTCCTCTTCCTCCCTCTCTGATAGGTGGATGGCATCCTGAAGGCGGTCCTTCGCGATGAGATCATCGCCTGGCACAAGAAGACCCAGGAAGACACGTCCATGCCTCTATCCCCGGCCGGCCAGCCAGAGAACATGGACTCCCAGCAGCTTGTTTCATTAGTCCAGAAAGCTGTGACGGCCATCATGACCCGCCTCCATAACCTGGCTCAGTTTGAGGGGGGAGAGAGTAAAGTGAACACACTGGTGGCTGCAGCAAACAGCCTGGACAACCTCTGCCGCATGGACCCCGCCTGGCACCCCTGGCTCTAAGAGGAGAATGAGATGCAGGGACTGAGAAGTGTTTGATTTTGTCTTTTTTTTATATATATATATATCAAAGTATGCTGAATCAGTTTTGTGAGTGGAATCAAGCTGAAACAAAAGCCCTGACACTCACAGTCGTAGGGCTCACCAGTTAATATCTGGACTGATGGAATCTCTATGAAAACACAACTTATCTTCTACCTTTTGTATTTATTTTTATAACTAAACAGGGACTGTATGTGTGTTGTCACCCTGTCTTCAATACGACAAGTAAGACAGTACAAAGATGTGTTTATGTGTCAGAATCATGTAGGCTTGTGTTTTTTTTTTTATTATTTAAGAGGTGGGAAATGTTTCTGTTAATTGTGAAGCTTTCTATTTCATCAGCGTATTTCCCCTCAAACAGCCATTTCTCCCCAAAACTTTGTATTTAAACTTCAATACGTGCTGTTTGTGTTCAACACCTGCCCAATGACAAATACTGTGATCCTGTGAATATCAGATGAGGAGCTTTTATTTTTTTCACTTTCTACCCGAGCTGTACAAACATGTCTGACTTTTTCTAATGCCATTTTAATTTACAGGACTTTTTTGTCTTTCCATCAGGCCTGTTTTAATGTAACAAAGTGTTAACTACTGGGCCCTCAGACGCTGTAATCAGCTATAACAGCTGCAGTCATTCCTGAGCCTGCTGTGTTTGCTTATTCCTCCCCTTTTTGTAAAGGTGCAGTGCTTTTTCCAACACAAGTATTGTTATTGTCGCCCTGTAAATAAGCATTTTGTTTTAATAAAATGCTCTTTTTATAATACAACCGCTGTGTTTTCTATTTCTCCACACTGTTTATGAGGACAATTAAGACCAATAGATAATAAAAATGAGTTTCAGCTATGCTCACAATTTATTTATTTTCTGTAGTTGCTCTTTTGTGCAGTTGTAAAACAGCAGTAATACGCAGTAATCCCCATCTGTGTCTTACAACTACTGCATCACTGTCACAGCTATAATCACCCTGAAGGATGCACTCCTGGATATTATTGCAGTAATAACTCACGCTGTGAAAAGACCCCACGCTAACCGTTCTCTGATGCTAAAAAGCCTCTCGGCGTCATCCTCGCGGTTCACAGTTTGTGGACGTTTATGGAGAGGCGTTGCCGCGCAGCAGTGTCGAGTCTGCTGTCTGTGTTTCTCATGAAGGTAGAATAACCTTGTGGTCATTCCCTCCCTGCAGTTAGAAAGTCCTGCTGAGGTGTGTCGAGGTGTTACTCTGCTCCCCTGGTGTTTGATTAATGCGTGCCAGTAGATCTGCGAGTGGGGCGGCCTCGCTTGACTTACACATACTGTCAGAGAGCCCGTTTGCACTCATAAACAAAGGTTATATCTCTGTTCACCTCTATAGGATCCACACACACACTCTGCCTCCCAACATGTTTACAAACTGACTCTGACATCTCTGGAAAATAACAGTTATTTCTTATGGTTCTCAGAAGCTGGTAGTTTTCAGCTTCAAACACCTAGTTTCAGGGATTTTCAACTACTTGTTTTTGTTCCTGTTTTTCATGAGGCTGCAGTGTTTTTCTGAGATGTTTAACTGTGCAAACAGGAAATGCTGTGTTATTCCATCTCACATTTCTATTTACTTTGAGTGGAAATGTTTAGGAGAGAGGCTGGAATAGGAGAATTTAGTCTAATTTAGTAAACCCTCAATTCAATACATTTAATTTAAAAAATTGTTAGTGATCATTTAACAGATGTTAAACTAATGCATTACATGTTGAAGGGCTTCTTGTAAAGACCACCTTTTAAACAAAGCAGATGGTGAGGGGCAAGGCCTCTGTTGGGAAAATGGTGTGAATGTTTTTTTTTGTAGTTTTAACCTTGTTGATGGGCCCACTGAACTTAACTGTAAAGCCAGTAATGTCGGACTGTGTACAGCCATGCCAGGACTTTTTTTTCAGCTCTAAAAGCTGATTGCAGACAGGCCCAGGAGGCGAATATTAGCCAGGGGGATAACGCAAGTGCTACTGATCTGACGTGCACGCGCTGATATTCTTATATGACCAGTGGCGATCCTAGAGTCTGTTGGGGCCCTTGGCAAAAATTCATCGGGGGCCCAGATAATTCCTCCTAATTTTCCTTTGGTGATTTTCACTGACAAACTTTGGTTTTCACAACAATAATGCATGCAACGCTTGGCTGGCAAGAAGAGTGAGTGCTGTAAGATGGAGCCCTCTTAACAAGGTTTCCGTCTGCACATTTTGAGCCACTGCTGTGGGGGGGGCCTCCCGGCCTAGGGCCCAAAGCAGTTGCCTGCATTGCCTATTGACAGGCAATGCCTCTGCATATATGTCTGGGGAGAGCTTATTTAATGGGCCTTTCAGGGGCCCAGCCATTGCTGTGAGCAGGCCTGGGGAGGGGGAAACGTTGCAATCAACTGGCAGACATCCACACACTTGATTAAAACTCACAAAACTTAATTACATTGTAAAAATGCAACGCTTCAAAAACACTGAGTCCTCATTAGGCATACGGCCAAGATGACAATGGATGAGAAAAGTGTTTACAACCTATTATTATCACACTTGTGTATGGAAGTCAATTTCCAGCATCCCAACAATATTTAGATAAGAACTTTGCCTTGATAATGGAAATATCCTAACGGTAGGTCTTTCATTTATTATAAAAAGTAGAAACTATGAGATTAAAAAGTAGCCAATTATGAGATAAGAAAACATCAAACCTATGGCATCAAAGTTTCTTGGTCAAAATTATAATCAAATCAAAGATAAGTAACGGTTGTGAGACTTAAGTCTGTGATGTAAAGAAAAGGAGAAAGGACCTGGAGTTGACTGACAACGTCTAAGCAGATTTGTAGCTACATTTGCATGCATCTATGTTTATAGATAAATTAAATATCATTAATATGGAATGAATTAAAAAGTGTGGTCATGTGAACGCTGATGGGAATCCAGGATTGCAAAATGGCCGATGGGTTATGCCTCTTTTGCTTTAAATCAAATATTTTTTCCCTCTGTACAATCAAAGCTCACTTGACAATGAAATTCCCTCCACAACTGGAA
Organism: Tautogolabrus adspersus; assembly: GCA_020745685.1. Classification (NCBI taxonomy): domain Eukaryota; kingdom Metazoa; phylum Chordata; class Actinopteri; order Labriformes; family Labridae; genus Tautogolabrus; species Tautogolabrus adspersus. The sequence goes on along the minus strand of CM036554.1, from coordinate 8,864,170 downwards.
ACAAGAACAATACTCAAACTGTGTCATTTGCCTACATACTCTGTATTTGTATTTAAAATCTGAGAATAGAGATCACCAGCAGAGTTATGCTGGTTTCAATATAAGTCAGATTAACCAGGTAGACACGACAGGCTAGGCTAACCAGGTGGCCAGGAACCAATTAAATTGTTAAGTACAAGGCCTTAGCTAGATGGAAAAATACAGTACATTTGTTCAGAGTGCTTTTGTATGACTGTGCCTGAATTAGTGGAAGCCCTCTGTTGAAACATCCAATTCACGTCTCAAGTGTTGGTCTTGATCTGTGAGCGTTTATGAGAAAAACCACAACAGCAGAACTTCCGTAAACACACAGAAACACACACTCTATAATGGTGTGACACACCTTAGCCTCCACGTTTTTGCCTTTGCATCGTATGCCTGATAACAGATAGCAGAGAAGTAGAGGCGACAGCTACAGCCAACTTCCTGATATAACTGAAAGTTGTGGCTAAGTCTTCACCAACCTCCACCCCACCCCCCTTCCCGCTCCGGTGATGTGAGAAAGGTGGAGGTGATTGATGTGCTCCGGTGGGAGTGGAAGGTGTAGAGCCTGGATCATCATCAGCCCTGGCACAGAGCACAGATCTCAGGAGGACACACCAAAGCTGGAATAGATCCTGGCAGGACCCGATGATGAAATCTTCCCCCTCCAATGATCCTCATCCCCCGAGGAGAAGGAGGAAGGGCTTAAGGGAGGAGTGGAGGAGGGAGACTTTTTCAGAAACTGTCTGTTTGGTTTGTGTGGCAACTAAGCTGTCATATTTCTCAAGAGTTTAACAAAAAATAACAGGAGACACAAGGAAATAATATTTTACAAGCAGCATAATCCACTTCTTTCCTCTTTTCATGATTCATCATTCAAGACCAGGATGCCATCAACTCCCCCTCTTTTCACAGCCAGCATCCAATTATACATCTCATTGTATCAGACATGTATCGCAGTAGGGAGATAAGTTTTTTTTGTATCTTTGTGTTAACAAACAGTGTTAATGAAATAAAGATTGTGTGTCGATCTGTAGTCTTAGAAGCAGCTCATCTCGTATGAAGCGGCTGAGGATTTGTTTTGTTTCGCAGAGAAGGAGCCCCATCAGGACCTCTAATGGCATTTTCACTCAGAAGAGTTGAGCTCATTAGTTTGTTGTCGAAAAAATCTATCATTATGATTTTAATTGCCCAAGCTGTACACAGCAGTATGAGAAGCGATCAAAGTCACTTTTTTTCTCTTAAGTTTGATGCAGCATCACATCAACAACTGGCATGCTGATGTAAATGTGCACTGATACATGGGCGCAGATTTAGCTCATGAGGCGCTCCATGAACATGAATCCTCATTGCACTGGTTGCAGGTTTGACGCCTGATCCTGATGCTGTGTGGTGCATGGCATGAGCCAACACACAGACAGAGCTTGTGATTGTGATGGTTTTGTTACATGCTCTGTCAGCATGTAACAAAATTAGCACATCTGAGGAACATACATCCATGTTTTTCCACGGATTAACCAAACAAGACAAAGAGCCTTTGTTTTTTTAAACCTTTGAGGTGACAGTATTCAGATTTTTCTGTCCCTGGACATGACGGCTTGCTATTTTTCATTTACAATATTTCAGCCAAAGTAAGACAACATTGGCTATATTTGCTGCTATACGTTTTACATTGAGAACTTTTTTGGGGGAACTTTCCATTTGTGTTGATTTTGGCACCACTGTAGACATAGCAGTAGCCCATCTCTTATCTCCTCCTTGTTTTTGTCCCTAACATATAAGTAGTGTTTTTTGAGGAGAAATCTCATCCTGGTTTCCCATTGCTATCTAACGCATGACTGACTGTGAGTCTTTGCTGTGGAAAATGTGAGAAGAAAAGTCTCTATCTTCAGAGCACTGTCAATCAACTCCTGTGACAACTACCCAAAGGTAGGCAACTTCAAAGCATTCATAATAACTACACAGTTTGAATCTTGGTGCTGACTGTCTCGTTTGCTTTCGTAGGTAATACAGAGGCTTCAGAGTTAGCTGTATCTTCACTGGTGTATAACCTACCCATGTGTCCATTGATGAAATCTGTGTTCATTCTGTCTAGAAGACTACACTTGGTTTCAATTCTTTACTTCAAGCAGTCTTAAATAATGTGAACTTAAGAACATATCTTAGCCAGGTGGAGTTGATTGGGGTACTTGGTGCACAGATGAACCATGGACCCCTTTATCTGTAGTCTCAAATTAACTTAATTTAAAATATACAACATGCAAACTTTGACACATGACCTCTCTTTAACCTCTATAACACACTTAGACAAAGCAGTCATAATGTAGGACAACATTTTAAGGAAAAAAAAGGGGGGGGGAGTTGAAGTGGGATTGCAGAATAAGGAAGAACCATTTGAGAACGACAGTCTCCTCCCACCTCAAACTCAATTGATGTCATCTTGAATCTGCAACAACGACATCTTTCCTCTGAATTGTTGTTTAGTACCAGTTGGCCGCATCAGTGTGGCTGGAGTGTGAAGCAGTAAAGTGTGATTAATTATGTAGTACTCTTGGCACTGTTATGCTGAAGTGGTATTAGTGCAAGTGTGTATGAAGTGTTTGCTGGTGTTATTTCACACTGTCAGTTTTAAATGTGTAGGACTCATTGTTTATACATTAAACCTGACGCCAAATGTTTTCCCCAATAATTGACAAAAGGCTGTTTTTGAATCTTTTGGCTCAGAGTACCTTAAACAAGCTTTAAACATTCTAGTCAACACAATACCCTCACCTGTTTAATTACAGTGAACGTCTCGCAGCTCCATTTGCCTGCATCTTCCTGTTGTTTAACACTGTACCTACTGTAATCAGCAATAACAGTTTAAAAGTGTAACAGTACTATGTTGTTATTTTACCATTCCTACAGTAATCTTGCTTTACAGTTCATTACCGCTAAAAAAACGTTTCAAAATAAAGACCGGCAGAAATTGCTTACAAAAAAATGACGAGATGTTCTTTCACCATCACACTTTCATTAAATGCCCTCGATATTCAATAACACATTCAGTAAAAGACTAATTTTAAGGGAGTTACATTTTTAAAATAAAATTCCATGCAAGTTTAAAATCTGCATATCCTTGCCTATGTAACCAACACAACCTGTACATGTATACAAACTGTGCTTAATGAACCCTGCCTTTATTCTCCATCTTCAAGATGATATTACTCATTTGAAATATGATGCAAAAAACAAAAACAAAACAAAAACCAGTAGATAATATTTGCATGCATACTACTTATAATATGACGAGTCACATGAGGTAACATGTTTCTGATCGGATGGGCGGTCTCAAGCTACAAAAATACTGTATTATACCGTTAAAATTGCCCGCATTTTTACAGCAATTTGATATTGCTATATTAAGGTCATGGCTTCACCTTTTCTATAATGTTACATATTGCGGTTGTAAGAAAATATCAATATACTTGCTTATCGCATACACAATCCATTCTTAATTTGAAGTTTACATTGGACATTTTTGGCAATGGTTCATTCTGTGTGGTGTTTAAACTCCCAACACTAGAAGGCATTGCTGTAATGTATATGCAGCCAATTGAAACTTTGACTCCAACATAGCGCTAACTAGAAATATGTTATGACCAAAGACAACAGCACACGTATAAGGTCATCTAAGTCATTCGCTTCAAAACCGCCAAAAAATTCACGTCAACCAGCAGGTTCTGTTTGTCCCATCTATGGAAGCTATAGTTCCTAAAGCAGGCAGCCCACATTTGAGTCCGACCCTGGGCCATTCTCCTGCATGTCATTCCCAGCTCTCTCTCCCTTGTTTCTTTCTCTTTCCTCTAATAAAATAAAATAAAGGCATAAAAGCCCTGAATAAATCAAAGCCTTATTTCCTGCTTTAATCAACTGTTGTTCTAACCACACCAGTGGCTTGCTGAGTGGTGTTCACATGATTCATGATGTCAAACTGTATTTAGCACATCACAGAGCTGCATAAATCAATTCTTGTGCGGTAGAGCTGGGTGTGAACCTTTCTGCTCCAGCTGCACACATTGATTTGGGGATACAGATCTGGAAATGTGCTGCCTGTGGTCAATGTTTCTGCTGGAGGAGAACAAGAAGGCTCCCCAACCAGCAAGTCAGACTCTGATAAAAGAGTTTGGATTTGAATGAACAAGGAGGTAATACAGAAGGGTACCTAATGCTGTTTCAGCTTGAAGTTATTCTGTAGGAGCTTGTAAAGCTCCAAAATCTATATAATCACAAGGATTTGGCTTTCATTAAAACTGCTGTAGGTTTGTGTCAAAGGAAGTGAAATTGACAATAAATGGTTGAGTTACAAAAATATTCCCAAAGAAAATGAAACGTTTAGAACCACGGCATATTCATTACTTTCTACTACACTACTTCAGACACAAGTGTGTATTTCCACCATCAGCTTTTATGGCAATGAACAATGTTATAAAATTGAATCTTCACTCAGTGGTTATTTTCACACAGATTCTTAAGATATAAATTAAAACAATATTCAGGTATCTTTCTGTCAGTGCCAGAGAGGTGTTCAAAATGTCATGTCCCCTAGAAGATGAATTTAAGATAACTTTGATTTCTCCTTCACTTTGCATGTAGTGCCTCATTAGACAACAGTTTCAATTGTCCAATACCTTGGTCTAAAGCCACTTGCAGTACAATGATCACATATATCATTATACTCCACAGCAAAGGAGTTGTCAATCGAAACATCTCAGTTTGTAGAAATTGTCTAAATACAAAAAGTATCTTACTTTCCAAAAAAGGTTTCTAATTGCTTTAAAGGTAATTGGCACTTACATTTTTGTGGATGCCTGTTAAGATTTTTAAAAGCAGCCAAGTTCTGAGGCTTTAAAAACCAAATGCCTGTGAAACCAAAGATGTGCTTTGTAGTGTTAAGCAGATTTAAGCATGCTTACATGCTAAACTAAAACTTAGCATGGTATCATTATACCTGCTGGCCATTAGCACATCTTTATTTTCAATGTGAGCATGTTGGCTTAGTGAAGCTGTAGAATAAACATTTAACTTCACCATGTTTTTCCTTGATTAAGTTGGGATAATTGCTATTTCATTCCTCAAATTCACTTGTTTCATTGAAAAGCAAGAAGCCAAGGAGGGACTTTTGGAATTTTTGTTTGGGGTTTACAGTAGCCAAAAGGGTTGAAAAAGGAATTATTCCAACAAAAGCATGGTCAATAGTTCTGGCTTCTTGGTATGCCCTAGGATGAGTCATTAAATGGCTTGATAAATAAACAATATTAATTAAGGTTTTCAAGAGTATGACTATCTGTAAAATATCAATAAGGATACCAAAAAACATTCTATCATTGTTGGCCACAGACCGTCTTATAGGTAGAAAAGACCACCAAACAGCAACCATGCTAAGTGAAGCCAAGTTACATTACCTTATTCAGGTGGATGTTTTTCTTCCATTGTGACAGGTGGGGTTGTTACTTCGCCTGCAGCTCCTATACCTCCTTCATTTCTAATAAGGCCCATAATTGGCCGCCATCATGGCTTTGTCGTGAACATTGCTGCCAGCAACAGAGCTGTCTCCCACTTGTGTTGCCCTCCATCCAGAGCCAATTAATGATTCTCCTCCTCGGATGTCCTGATCAGAGGAGGCAGAGGGCTACTCAGCAGGGTTGACAACTTTTCTCCCTCCTCCTCGCTCCACTCTCCAATCCAACCCAGCATCCTCAGCACTCTCCCTCTCCTCTGTGCCCAACCGCGTGATTTAATTTGTTTGGTAATATCAGGATTGGCATGTTCAGCCCAGCTTCACTCCAAAGTGAAATTGGACAAGGGCATTGGAGCCTCACCATGTAAAACCGCCTCACCTTGACAGCTGCTTGAGTGGGCAGCGGATTGCAGTCAGGAGGGGAGGAGAAGGAGGAGGTAGGGGGGATGAAGGATGTACCTGAGAGGAAGGCAGACACCAATTCACTTCTCTCTTTTCCACGGGGGAGTTTTGTGTCAGGAAGGGAGCCAGCTATGAAGGCGGAGGCTGTTTAAAGTGGAGACAAAGCACCAGGTGCTGCTGGGGACCAATCTGCACCACAACAACGTGTTGGAGCCCATCCAAGCTGTCCAATAAGCTTCCACCGAGACTCTGGTGAGACAGCTCGTCCTTTAGTTTGTGATGGATCTCTCTGTAATTTGTCACATTCATTTTGTCATCGCAGAAATTCAAGCTCTGCCTTGATTGTGGGGATCACAGATATGTGCACAAGAGAGCTGCTTATTTTTCGACCGTGTTTTCAAATGTAAAAAAACACACACAAAAAACACTGTAGTTTTGTTTGCCGAAGTTGATCTTTGTTAAACTCTCTTTAAAGGAAGAATGTGTGACATCTTTCACATAAATATAGAAATCCAGGATCTGTAAATATCTCTGAGTCCTGACTGTCTACAATGAATGAGAAGAGCAAGTTCCGCTGGCTGTGTTGTTGTCAGAGCCGTGTTTGCATGGACCGGCTCTTGCCCTTGCGTATAAACACAGTTTTAGTCAAAGATTAGAGAAAAGAAGAATAACATACTCACTGCTTTTTTGAAAGTCACGTAAGTGATTTTGGATCACAGTTATTCTGTGTAAATTTACATGAAATGTGAAGCTACGAGGTAACTGAAGAGTGCTAACATTAGCCAGCTAACACAATAATGCAAAGGACAAGTTTGTCCCCCCCTTGCACTTGACTCCTTCGTGGGAACACGAGGGTAGAGGGGTTGTATTTGTGTTGCTGGACGAGAGTGAAGGCTTCAGTATGGAGGAGGTGCGGCCAAACAGCAGTTTGTTTTGGTTCCATGTTGGTTCTCAAGGGCGACTTCTACTGGATCAAAAAGTTGCATTGTTCTTTTAAAGAACTTTAAATACATGATTCCTCATTTACTGTGGAATACACAACCGAAAAAAACTAGTAGAAATGACTACAAATGAAAAAATAAATTTCATTGAAATTGTTATGTTGGAATTCTTAGCATTTGTAGACTGCAAAATATATAGGCTATTATATGTCAACATATGTCATGTTTTTTAAGTTTTCAGCTTGAGTCAGCAGGCAACTAAATCTGTTAGTGTTCATATGAGCCAATGTTACTGAGCTCAGCAAGACACACGTGCACGTGTCTTCCTTTACATTCAACAAATTTGTTCATGGTTCGACATGTGTACCAGATATGCTTGGCTGTTAAGTAGTCAACTTGGAAAACACAGCAGGGCAAAATGGATGCCACAATACTTGCTAGCAAGTGGATAAAAGCCATGCTCGTGAGATGCTCAACACGGCCGCCATCTTGGAGAGGGGCAGCTGTCTAGTAAATCTTTAATAGTAGGTAGTCTATCCATGATATAAACTATTCATAACTTGGTGAAATGTGAAATGCTTTAAAAGCGGTCTGTTTTGAACAAACATCAGACATGTTTTATCATCCATGATACTTGGTTAAATTAACTGCTAGCTAAACACAGATGATTTGATGTGTTAGATAGGCTAACTTGTTTTATGCTAATGCACATTTAACTGATGCTAACTTATTAGGGAACTATTGAAAGACAACAATTAAAAATCTAGATAAAGCAGAAAGTAATGAGAAATAAAGGTCATTCAGTGAAGTTTAAAGTAGGATTAATAAATAATTCTTGTTTAATTTCCTTTCCTTTGAATGGCAGTTTAATTTTGGCGATAGATCCAGGGTTAGTTCACAGCTGCCACACATCTGCATTACCTTGAGCGATACCCACAGAGTTGCCTTAACACATTGTATCCTCACACAGCAGTTCTCGTGTAAAGGTTTAATAAAATAGTGCAGAGGCTGAGAGGAGAAGCCTTGTAACTGTCTGGAATGACAGCTTTACAACCTCACAGACAGACAAGACAACCAGTGAACCTTATTACATGTATATATGGAAAGTCCAGGTCCGTGCCTCTGCTTCTCCTCTGTAACTCAAACAGTGAAAGCCCCTGGACCGGAAACATGCTGAGACAGCGAGAAGAGATGCTAATCAGATTCCAAAACTTTCATGGCCATTATTTTTGACTATGTCACTTTGTCAAGGCCCCTGTTGATGCTGAAAAAATTGGCCGGCTTGACGGACAGTGATGAAAAGCACGAAAAAATTGAGCCTCCGAGTTTCGCTGACTGTGCTGCTTCGAAGCTTAAAATCAGCTGTTGAAAGAATCGAAGGTAATTCTTTTAAAATATAATAGCGGCGATTGATTATTCTGTAATTTACAAAAGTTGAGGTTTTAACCCACACACACAATCACACACTCACACATTTAGCTGCTGCTCACACTGGTCACGTCAAACAAAGTGAGATGGCCTAGATAGGTAGACGGGGGAGACAAGCTGGGTGTTAGAGGGAGCAGAAAGGAGCGGGGATCTGAGGCCAGATTCATTTCCACCTCCAGTGGAGGGAGACCACCTATTTAGCCCGTCTGTGAGAGGCCAGGCCACAGGGACGATAACAGATCACAACCCATCAGCCGCGGGAGCTCAGATCTAACTGATGGCCTTGAGAGGAGAGCTCACGACTGCAATTCACGAACTTACGGCTTCAATTTCCATATCATTAAGCTTGTCTGTGTTGCATTTCACTTCTAGATTTCGTAAATCCACAGCAGTGCATTACAAATAAAAGTCGTCACAAATCTAACAGTGTCAGTGTTGTGATGTTTTAAGGTCTATGTCGAAAAATGTGTAATTGCTCATTTTCCGTGTTTCATAAAGGCTAACCTCGTACCGCAAAACTTAAAGCACACAAAGGAATATTTTGATGTGTTGATCGTACAAACGGAATGATCTTTCTTTCTTTTTTAACGAGTGAAAGAATGGAGGAGGAGCCCCCAATCTCCTGTCTTCCCACCTCATTACCCACACCTGGATAGGACTGCAGGGGATCCTAATTTAAGTCACTGGTTAGCAACATCCTAATTTGTTCTGACAGCAACAAGAGAAAGGAATGGAGGGAAGGTGAAAGAGAAAAATCGAAGGGGAAAGAGGGTGAGGGAGGAGGAACAGAATAGTCTTGACAGACAACTGTGGGAGAAAAAACCAGGAGGAGGGGAAGCATATGTGCATTACAAGAGCTGTTCTTATTTCTTGCTTTGATTTCCATAAAATGAGCATCATCCTAAATCATCCCAGCCCTCCGCTGTTGGCCTTGTATGCATAAACCATTAGATCCCTTCACTAATGCATATAAACTAATGAACACAATATCGTTTTTCCTCTACTGTATGCCTCGGCACAACAGGAAATCAAATTTAAAAAAAAAAACTGTTTACCGTATAAATTCCTCCTCGTCTGTTCGGTCTGCCTCTGGTTGATTGTATGTTTTGCACCCGACACAGCTGCACAGTAGCTACAAACAACACAACACATCAACATGCTGGGTAATGGATCGGAAAGAATTATCAAGGGAGTTGGGATAAATGTGACTTCTGAGAGTGCAGCGTGGTGAATTTACACCACCAAATGGCTTTGGAACAAGGTCGGAAAATATTTTTTCAGTGAAAGCAAATCCCTTATTCTGCCGCAGACATGGAAGGATATCTCCTCCATTACCTCACAATTGCAAGAAACAGTGTTGACTTGTCGCATACATCTAATTTTGTTGCCCCCAGTGAAAAGATTTCCATATTAGGCCAGTTATATGCCATATTTAGTAACTGAAAGTCAATGAATGTCTCTTCCACAAGACTACTGGCAAAAAGGCAATCCTGTTATTCACTGGAGGGGAAAAAGGGGGGTTTGTAGGTCTTTTCCAAGTGGGTCAGAAAGACAGAAAAATGTATTAAAGCGGGCTGAGGAGCTTGAATATGATATTTATTATTTACTACAAGGCATAATTTTAAACTTTCACTTGATTGTTCCAGAAACAAGATCAATTCTATAAAATTTCCCAGTCTGGACTCAAAGTCTGGAAGTCTTAGGTCAAATAAGTCTCAAGGATTCTTTTCATTTTCAAATTAACTTTCCAAAACTTCACTTCCTGCGATATTGAAAGTAAAGTCTTAATTCAAGTCAGTTTTAGTCAAAGCAAGTGCAACCACAAATTTCTAAAACTTGAGACAAACTGAATAAGTGAGGAGGATGGAGGGGTAGACGATCAGCAGGTTCATCCTGATAAATATGAGAAAATGTGTCAAACCTACTCATTAGTCCTGAACTGATGTAGATATGTGGCTCTGCAGCCTGACGAAGCTGTGCAGTGAGAGGCAGAGGAAGAGATGATTGTGGGGAAGAGTGTGGAGAAAACAAGAACAGCTGGTGACAATACGCCTCACGGTGGCATTTCCAGATAAAACGAGAACTTCTGACTTTAAAAGCACTGAATGAGCAGTGTGAGAAGTAAAAATAATGAGAAGGTGCCAGAGCTAATGGACCTGCAGTAGAAATAAAAGCAACAGTATTGACACCCATTCTTAACAGTCAAAATTAAATCCATGGGTCAGAAGACAATTTTTGTTACAAATTATTTGACTGTCATTCCTTTTATTAACAGTACAAAACATTAAGAGCCCAAATAGTGCCATTTTTCAGTCATAGTATAGTCGCAACAAAGGTAAATGGACTTATATAGCGCTTTTCTAGTCTTCTGACTACTCAGAGCACTTTTACACCGCATGTCACACCTACCCATTCACACACTGATGGCAGAGTTTGCTATGTAGTGAGACCATCAGAAGTAACTAATCCCATTCATTTGCATTTATACACCGCCGCCGAAGCAGCGGGAGCAATTCGGGGTTAAGTGACTAGCCCAAGGAACCATCAGACTTTTTGCTGCAGGAGCTGGGGATCGAACCCTCGACCTTCCAGTCGAAAAACGATGACTCTACCAACTGAGCCACAATGGCTGATGGGAACAGATTGTATACTTCCTTCACTAACTTTCATTTAGACAGAAAGTTAGTGATGAGATGATGATCATGGAGAAATATCAAGCTGCTTAAGAGCCTCCAACACACAATTGAGTGTATTTTATATTTTATTATATACCATTATTAATATTTTAAGAAGCATGTTCCCACATCCTTTGATAGATTTAATACTTTCAAAAACAGGCACACTTTAAGATAGATATCGAGTAAAACAAGATAGTATTCATAGCTTTCACATAAAGTCACATTCATATGAAACCGCCCACCTGGCGGTAATGAAAGGCTCTCTACCGCTGTTTGCTACTGAGGAGTTATCGGTCTCAGTTGCCACCATATGTGTTTTTATATTTTTCAATTTTTCAAATAAAAGACAGCTGTTGTTGAATGGGATACACTAACCGACAAGGAGACGAGCCAGGATTTTGCTTTGACAGAATTTAATCTGAGAAAGAAAACCCAGAGAGGAAGAGATTTTGGCTTAATGCTGTTAGACTTGCGCTGGCCCTGTGAGGGAACAAAAGAACAGACTTCTCCTCATTTTGACATGAAACATTATGTTAACTTGATCAAAATAATCCTGCCTTTTAACTAACAATAGTTCCCCAGAACACTGAAATTGACAGATGAAAGTGATCCTGATAGTATCAGGGCTGCCAACTTTTCAAAAAACCTTGGAGTGAGATTTGGTGGGGCCAACCAAAATGTTGCCGCATACACAGCAATTTTTTGTTTGGCCCATTCAGGATCATAACCATAAAGCAAAAACATTTACCGCTTACCGTACAGCAGTGGTTCTCAATGTATTAGCCTTAGTCAGAGTATACAAATAGAACCAATTGACCCAGCAGTAAAATACAAGACACAGCATGGCTCATTTTGTGCATGTTTACTTTGGGATTCTTTATAAAAAAAAAGTCATCAAATCGTAAACAGATATGTAGTATACAGATATGTTGCAAGAAACATTTCAATAAAAATGAAAAACCCCAAAAGGTAATGTTTTTACATTTTTGAACATCCCCACACTACATGCAACTAATACCAATTTAAAGCCCCCCTTGGTAGGATGAGCTAGGATCTCCCCCTCTGCTGGAGAAGTTGTGCATTATGCTATTTCAAACTGAACAACTAATGGCATTAAGCAAATGTGGATTTGTTTACAAGCTGTGGTAACAGTCAGCATAAATTCGGCAGAACAATGTGGACTTTACAAGGTAAGATACTTAACGTAAAGGAGGCTACTGTCAGTCCTTAAGAGCTGTGTACTTTTTTGTACTTGCTTGTGGCCTTTTTTGAGGCCTTGATTATTTCTGGGGAGGGCTCCCACTTGAAGCAGGGCTCCAGGCCAGCCATCTTGATTGTCATTATGGATGACAGGGTTCCATCCAGAGCCAGGCTGTTCCTGGTTTTGGTCTTATTTAGCCCCACCACAAAAAACACCCTCTCTGCATCAGCATTGGAGTGGGGTAACACCAGGACCAGCTTTGCAATGGTGGCTAGCCTCATAAACAGACTTAACCCTGTCACCTATGAAGAATGAACCAAGAACACAGTGGAAACAAATCTGTTATATTCCTTTGAAAGATAAGTAAAGGATAATTATTTATTTCTAAAACAAAATACATGCACCTACTGTATATGATGTTTTATACATACATAACACATTTTTCTATTTGTATATACTACTATATATATATATATACTTCTACTGTGTTCTTGGTGTACAAGAATAATAACTTCTTATTCCAAATTAACTAAACTCATAGCCTATACCGTATCCAAACACAAAAGCTGAATTCGTATGATAGCTTCTTACAGTTTAAGGGCATAAACACTTAAAACATATATACCTGAAAAGGGGGAAATCGACGTCTCTCTGCCACCTCAGTCGAGAATGCTAAGTTGTAACCAGTGGTTGTAACTTTGTTGTGACAATTTAACAGCGGTCTCTGGTTCTGGTTCCGACAGCGCGAAATCCAAGCTACACCCCCTCGCTGGCTTTAAAAGCTTCACTAATCAATCACGGGTGTCGTCTGTCACTCTAAGCTCAACAGGTAGCCTAGATTACAGATAACAGAATAGATTTTTTTTTTTTTTGCTGAAGACGGACACTTCTGCGTGAGAAAATCGGGGGTGGGGCGTGAGAGCGTGTGAAGCCAATCAAATGCGTGTGTCTCACGGCCAATGCGTGAGCATTGGCAGCTATGTAGTATCGTTAGCTAACGTTAATTAGCTAATGTTCTCTCCTGAGGTTAGATCATAGACTGTAAGGGTTAGACGTGACGTAAAAAAAATATGTGGAAGTAGTGGCGGAGCAACAGAGTCCTCTATACCAGTTATTTTCAACCATTGTGCCACGGCACACTACCGTGCCGTGAGAGATCGTAGGTGTGCCGTGGGAAATTATCCAATTTCACTTAATAGGTCTAAAAAATATAATTATTCAGTCACTGCACGTAATTTATAAGTGCCGGTGCCAGCAATGTAGTGGCTGTTAGAGTAATACTCCTCCATGTCAGTGGGTGGCAGTAGGGAGTGCATTCATTAACTTATTAAGACAACAGAATTAGTGATGCATGATTAGTCAGTCTGCATGACAAATGTGACGGTGACGAGAAGTGCGACAGCTATGGATAAATATTTGAAAAGGAAAAATGCAGACTCTGACCTGGGTCCTGGTCAAAATTCTAACCCAGATGAGATGCCTAGTGGTTGTCAAAAGAAAGCAAAAGTGGTGAGTTCGAGGCAGTACAGCGAAAGTTATCTTGCGTTTGGGTTTTGGTTGACTGATGTCAAGGACTTCCACATGCTGTCAAACAGAGGTATTTCAACATTGCTCCCATTTTCCACAACATATCTATGTGAGCCGAGCATTTCAAGCATGACTGCCATAAAAACCAAAAACAGAGAGAGACTGAGAGCTGTTGAGGAAGAGCTCCGTGTGTGCCTTTATTCAATTCCTGCCAGGATATCAGCTTTGTGCATGTCGAAACAGGCCCAGGTTTCACACTGAGTGAGGATAAATACATTTAAAAACTAAACTGTGGCTACATGTACTGTATTAGCCTGTAATGTGTCATTTTGTACAACTTTTGGTTTGTGGTGTGCCATGGAATTTTTCTTAATCTAAAAGTGTGCCGTGCCTCCAAAAAAGGTTGAAAAACACTGCTCTATACGATGCTATTATGACAATATTTGGCCTTTATATCAATGATACGTGTAGTAAGGCGAAATGACAATGTTAACAAAAGAGCGGAGAAATACTTATTGACGAACAGAAAACATAATGCAGCAGTTTAATTGCTTTCGCGGAGATCGTAGCGGTCTTGGGCAGACAGTTAATGCACCGACTAGTGATGGGATAAGCAGTTCATTTTCAGTGTACTTAATCAGTAGAATCAGTTCAGTAAAACGATTCGTTCACCGAATCGTTCAGTGCTTAACCGGAGCTCTAACTGCGAATCAGAACTCAATGAGTTGAAACACGGCCAAACGTTTAGTCCTGTCGCGATCGTACTGAGAACGGCCGTTCGTGAATAATAAGCCAATGAGCTGAGAATTTAGTTGGATGAAGCTACAGTTTGCAAACTGAAAGCTGCTATAACAATCACATATATTTTCCCCGACCGTTCAGTCTAGAATCACTGACGGACTGATGCCGAGGGAGAGAGAGGATCAGGGCTCCTGCAGTAGGTTCAGTACACGAATCACTGACTGATGCCGAGGGAGAGAGAGAATCAGGGCTCCCGCAGTACGTTCAGTACACGAATCACTAACTGATGCCGAGGGAGAGAGAGAATCAGGGCTCCTGCAGTACGTTCAGTACACGAATCACTGACTGACTGATGCCGAGGGAGAGAGAGAATCAGGGCTCCCGCAGTATGTTCAGTGAACGTGCGAATCACTCACCCCAGTCCCACACACACTGTACTGAAACACAATCAAATTGAGACCGTCGTTAGTGGATGATAAGCTAAGTGAAACTACGTTGGATAAATAAGCTGTTTGCAAACTGACAGCAGCTATAAAAAGCACATATATTTTCGCGACACCTAATTGTTAAATAAAATATTTGCTACTTCCTCGATTTTCGAGACATGAGAGGGAGATGGAGGGGCGGGCTTGAGCGACACAGGGCTCAC
Organism: Tautogolabrus adspersus; assembly: GCA_020745685.1. NCBI lineage: Eukaryota > Metazoa > Chordata > Actinopteri > Labriformes > Labridae > Tautogolabrus > Tautogolabrus adspersus. The sequence continues at coordinate 8,849,082 of CM036554.1, read as the reverse complement.
GTCCTGTTCTGTGCAGCAGAACGTTCAGTACACGAATCGAATCACTGACTGACCAATGCCGAGGCACCAGTACGAGACATGAAAGGGAGAGGGAGGGTGGACTTGAGCGACTCACTCTACTTGGCATGGCACTTACAGTCTAGAGAGAGAGACATGAGACGGGAGAGAGGAGAGCTCAACTAAAGTTGAGAAATGAACAACTCTTTTCAGTAAGTGATTCGGTTCAGTTCGTTCACCCATAAGATTCGGTCTTTTTGAACGAATCGTTAACAAACGACACATTACTAGCACCGACTCCAGTTACAGAATATAAACATCACCACCCCTCCCATTGGCTCAAGGTGAATTCTCCGGAGAATATCCTGCTGCACTCTCACATCAGCTCACTCAGGCCACGTCCACACATATATGGATATTTCTAAAAACCCGTTTTTCCCCCCTCCGGTTGCAAAAACCCCCCGTCCACATCAACAGTTTTAAAAAAATCTCTCAGTCCACATGGCAACGCAAAAACGATGGAAAACGCTCACATAAGCATGCCATAAAGCATGCCAGGCCAGAAGGTGGCGATAATAGCTGTGTTTCATTCACATGAAACACCGTAGAAGAACATTGCGAGCATGCGCATTAAGCGTCCTTTTGACAGTGGCGATTTGGAAAGATGGCGAAACAAGTCAACAAACACAAATCCGATTAATTTGTTTGGACGGACGAGGAAGTGGAGTTGCTGCTTAGGGTTACACTTGAATATAAAGTAAATAAGTGCCAGGAAAATGTCGACTGGGAGTCATGCCAAAGCAAGTATCACGACATTTTAGCTGCATTTCAAGAGCAGTATCCAGACAAAACATTAGCCCTAGGGGAAAAATCAGGAAAGGATTTTCCTCACAAAAAAGATGTACTGAACAAGAACATTTTGGCTACATAGCTGAAGGCCATTCGCAGTAGTTATGTTTACACACAAATGCATACACCCCCACCACCACCACATGGCCAAATGCATACACCCCCAACACATACCACACCTGTGCAAGGTTTTCCTCAGCTTTCCTACATGCAAAGCCTGTTACAAAATGACTGTGACCCCTTTGAGGCAGATGTATGACGCACATAGGAAATGTGTTGTACTGTACTGTATGTTAAGTGGCATATGCTGCTGTATTGTTATTTTGTTTTGATTGGCCGAGACATGTCATGTGCATGATTTCTCTGTAAACCTGCTAAGAATGCAGAATGCATAAATTTTTCTCCAAACGGTAGCAACTAATACATTTTCTTTGATATGCACTGTATTTGCATTATTTTTTTTGTATTTAATTTGTTTTTGCTTTGGAAGAGCCAGTACTTGAAACACATGTTAGGCCCACATTGTTTAACTATTTATGTTGTATGTTTATATACAGTCAGTACTCTTGCAAGTATTGTTCCACTTGAGGTGCAAAATTGGTAGTTTAATCAATAAAACTTTTGTATCGCTCAACAGGTTTGTTCGAACTTTGTTGTTCATGAATACAACATTGGCAATTCTAACAAAAACATCTAAAATCTGTATGAACAAGCAATCATTTAGTAGATAGCTATGCGTTCTTCAATGGAAATTACAGCACTTAGCCTTCTATAACTTTGCTACACATTCTCACATATCAATGTGTTTCGGATGACATGTTTGCACTTGAGTTCATTTATTTACATGTCACAAGTAATGAGTGTCCCAGTATTTCATTTAAGGATCAAGGAATTTTGTAACTACTCTTCTGACCCTCTTTCCTTCTGCTTCATTGCAGTCTGTTCTGAAATTGTTATTCTGTGTGGGGGGCTGACGTTCCTGCTCACACTGCATGGCTGCTAGCACTGTGTTCTAATCAACTGTCTCTTTGTTGGCCTCACAATAATTATGAAGTACAAAACAAGCATAAATGACAAAAGGAAGGTCATTGAGATTTATGTCCATTGCCCTTCTTAGCGCTCCAAACCTCGCCTTCAATCGTCCAAAGGTACATTCTACAATTCTACAATTCACTTAGCAGACGCTTTTATCCAAAGCGACGTACATCAGAACATTCAATGACCATTCTGGCTTTACACAGAGATAGGCCAAAGTACTGTTCTTGAGCAGTGCAGCCACCATTTCCAAACTCCTTCATGAGGAAAGGCAATAAGGGATATGCCGGGTCCCCGAGTAGAAAAATTGGTATTGCTTCCTCATCTTCCACAATTTGCTTTTTCAAGGTAGGGATCCTGCCATTCTTGAAATGTGTATTTAATTGGGAATTCGCGAACACTCGAGCGTCGTGAACGCTTCCAGGCCATTTGATCACAACATCAATGAATGTGTATTTATAGTCACAGGTAGCTTGCACGTTCAGTGAATACTTGTGCTTTCTGTTTATGTAATCTGTGGAATTGGTGGGCGGCTGTTTAATTTCTACATGGGTCCCGTCTATAGCGCCCAAGCACTGCGGCATACCATGGGCACGGTAAAGCGCGTGACAAGTTCTTCTGCTTCGGGTTCTGTGAAAGGCAGCTTGATGTACTGCGGGCCTAAGTAGACTGTTATAGCTTTACAAACTTGCCTGACTATTTTTGAGACAGTCTGTCGTGACCGGCCAAATGCGTTAGCTGTCTTGCGCAGTCTTCCTTCATCGCTTAGGTAGTAAAGTGTGCACGCAACCTTTTTCACAACATCAACTGTCGATCTCATTACAGTAGATTCCCCCTCGATGTGTCAACGAAGAAGTTCACTCAAAGATAAGAGTGATTCTCTGGACATCCGAAAATGTTTCTGCCATTCCTCAGCAATAACAACGCTAATCTCGAAATTGTCCCACCATCTGCTAGTCCGACCAGGCCTTGTCCAGAATCGACGTTTGCGCTGTGCTTTGAACTTTGTACGAAGAGGTGGATTGAAAACGATTGGGCACAATATATTCATGCGCCGCCGCACGGCCGTGTAATGGTGAAGTAAAGCTAGGTTACTTTGTAAACATGCAATTAAACCTAACAGCAGCGAACACATGTAAACAAACTGGTAGCCCGCCATCTTGGTTATGACGCATGACGCATGCTCAACACGCAAGTCGACGTAGTTACGTCACTATTACAAAAAGCTCCGTTTTAACCGTTTTAACTGTTCACACGAATACAAGTAAACGTGGTTTTTCAAAAATCTCCACCTTGGATTTGCGTTTTTCAAAGACTTTGTTTGCAGTGACCAAAAACTCCGTTTTCAAATGTTTTCATGTGGACGGGAGGCCAAAAGGGAGAGAAAATACTACGTTTTCAAAAAAATCCATATAGATGTGGACGTGGCCTCAGACTTACTGCGGAAAAAATACTACGGGGCTGGAAGGAGAAACTCTGGGTGAAGTCTGACCGAAAAATTCGGCTGTTTGCGTTCACAGAGTTTTTCAGGAGTTTTCTGCAAGTGTGAAAGCCCAAATACAGTATTGACCCTAATCTATAACATAATACTGTTTGCAGCAGGTGCATAAGGAAGATGATTTCATTGTCACCTGCTCTTTCAGGTCAAATGATGTTTAGTGATGCACATCAGAAACCAACAGTGATCCACATTACAGCTTGCCTTCACTTTGAAAATGGTGTAAAACTTATATGGAGTCTAAATATAATAATCTTTTCTGACTGAGATATTTTTATAGCTTGATGGTTGCAGAACAGAAATGAGGGCGTTGACAGAGCAAAGCCTGCAGGTGAGGTAAACATGAATATGCAATGTAAATAACTGCCAAATTAAAAGTTAATCGTGTCCTTACAGTACCTCCGATGCTGGTAATGAAGTCCCTCCGTTTACAAATATAACAGATGGCTAGTCACGAAATGCTGAATATTCTTTCACAGATTGGAAATAATATTGGTAAGCCTGGAGCACTAAGATATGAGTTTTAATTTGGTTTGCTGATGCAGTCAGAGGGATGAACAAACAGATAGCACTGTGATCTTTGACAGGCAGAGATGGCTTTTCTGGTTACTTTTTCACGGTTGACTTTGTTTGTGTAGCATGTAGTTGCACACTGGTAATGGGATTTTTAAGCTTAAATGACTCTCAATACTGCTACATATTGAGATGGGTTAGGAAAGCTAATGTGAAGGGAAAAATTTAATGAATTAAAATTAAATACATTTAAGTTAGCCACAGTTTTGTGTGTTCAAGTTAAGCTACCAGCAGCAGATGAAAATTATTATATACAGTATATTGATTGGCTACCCAGTCCCTCAAAAGGAATATGAAGCTGAGAGTAAGGGATGCTTAAGTAAGGAATTTTTAGGCCATTACCAACCCAAATTTACAGAGCAGATACAAGTTTTACCTGCTAAGCTTGTTAGAATGTCAAGCTGCTAGACCAACAGTACAACCATGTTTTTTTTTGCTAACTAAGAGTGAAATAAGTAGCAGAACTGATACCTTACCGGTGTCTTGTGTTGCAGGTTATATTCAAAAGAAGCCATTTTCACAACTAGTACAGTCACTCTATTTTATTTACCAAATGGGTGTAATCAAGACAGAAATGCTAACAGAGTTTAGGCTAATGCTAGCAGCGCTGCCTTATTATATATTGAAATTGAGAAAAACTTGAGTGCAACGTTTGACAAACATTGATTACTTGTTTCTAGGATTTACAACTTAAGCTCAACTATAATATATTTTTTTATTTTTAGCAAATTTTAGCTAACTTGCTGCCATCATGTTTATAGGCCCAATATACCTCAAATACTGTTGACTCAGAAGATATGAAAAGACTAAATGTGAAACCTTTGCTGACAATGATATTTACAACTCTAATGACTGCATTATTTTAACTTTGTAGGAAATATAAACTTAGTCTCATTTAAATAGTGTAAAAGGACTTTTTTTTTTATAAATGTCCATATTTAATCATAAATATAGTCAGGCAATTGACATAATTCATAGCTTATCTTAATTCATTCTGCTTAATAGCAAATGCTTAATTATAATTTTATAGCTACCTAATGTCTCTTTCCAAATTACTATTTCTCTATATCTATTCGAGCTATTGGTTTGCATACATTCAATGACAAAACCATTTAATTAAATTAAAGGTACAGTAAGTATCAATGTTTGTTAAAGCTTATAACAAAACATTCAAATTGGGCCCCTCCTCCTGGGCTTATTGTCACCATTTGCACGCCCACTGCAGGGTTAGTGTGTATGTTTGCTGCTTGTAGCTAGCACAAACTAACCGCCAGTGTTTTGCACCTGCCTGCCAGCCTAAGATTCACCAGCGTTTTGGAACAAGCTTTATCCGTGAGTCGTTTTGCCTCACTACAATATTTTCAAATGAAAATATTCTGCAGTGGTCACTACCACACATGAATGGAGGCCCATAAGTGATGATTGAGCAGCATTACTTGTTATAAGTTTTTTTTTTTTAGGTGTGGGGGGGGGGGAAGCTACTGTCTCTATCTTTAATACTGGCATGGTTTTTGTAATTAAATTGTACTGTTGTCCTCCTCTTACCACTGTAGTATCGTGCACAAGAGGGGGTGTGGTTTGAACCACTCTGGAACCTTTGGCTATACCCTCATGGAGAAACAGTGGGTTGCCTGTGACGGTCACTGCCGTAGTATACAAACTATTAATTGCTTCTGTCTCCCCATTATCAGAAGAGTTGACTGGTCCAATCTGGAGCACCTGGCCCTGTTGCTCTCAGGGCATAAAAGCCCAACGCCTGGCACTCTCTCTCTCTCGACACACATGGATGGATGGATGGATGGATAGATATTTTATTGATCCCGAGAGAAATTCAAGAAGTTGGCAAAAAAAAAACACTAAACAAAAAGCACTAAACACAATAAAATACTAAAACGAATACGACAGGGACGGTGCTACTGGATATGCGGCCACTCGCGTCAGCGCAGGAAGTGAATAAGAATATTGAACATTGACATTCACTCCATGTTTGGTTGTGCTGTGGTCATTTTTTTCGTTTGTCTAATAAATCATTGTTATTAGCAACTTAACTGGTGTCCTTCATCATATTTGTTATGGCCCTTGAGCCAGGTTATGACAAATTGGGGGCTCGTCCGCCTTTTTCTCTTTTGTGCCGTGACTAGGGTAAGAAAGTTTGATTTGTATTTGTTTGGTAGCACTAATTGGTACTTGGTTGAGCAGTTCATTTGGAAGATTTTTTGGCTCAATTTAATGTTAAATCGTTGAAATTGACTATAGTTTACCTTTACGCAAGTTTTTGCTTGACTTTGATAAGTTTGGTGCTTCAAACTTTTGTTGACTGTGTGCGTAAAGTTGGAGCGCTCGCTGCGCGCGCAGGAGCCTATTGTTCTGTGGTTTGCCGGTTCGCGGTAAAACTTTTGTCGGCTCGGGTATGAGCAGGAGTTTGTTTGTTGGGAAGGACTGCGAAGTCGGGATAACATTGCAGGGTAAGTTAGTGAGTTGTGCATAGCTTGGTGGATTGTTTGCGCTTACCTTGACGCGTAGAGAGAGAGTTTGGTTGTCAGCTGCTTCTTGTTTCGGCTGCCGGCTGGCACTTGACAGTTACCACTGAAGCTGCAATAGGGTCGAGTTTAGGTAGCTGGGTTTATGTTTAGATAGTGGGGAAAATCCACATTGGTTTGGGGAGTGTTCCTCTTGGTGCGCACGGGTTAGTGTCTCTGTGTCTGCTGGTTTCCGTGTGTGAGTAAAGCTGACAATCTGTTTTTGTTTTTTTTAGGTTCGTTGTCACAGTAATTGTAATTAAAATGTCTGAGATTGAATTATTTATTGCTGATCCATCTCAGGAATACCTGGATAAATGTTCCAAAGAGCAGTTGCTCATGATTGCGGAGCATTTTTCGGTGACGGTTGTCGGAGACAAACGTATAAAAGAAAACATTAAATCAGCAATAAAATCTAAGTTAACCGAGGAACGAATAATGAAAGAAGATAAAGAAACGCCACCTACTGCTTTATCTTTTCCGACGCATGGTCTGACATTTGAACAGCAAAAGGAAATTTTATTGATGCAGATGGAACATGACAGAAATAAACAGGAATTAGAAATTAAAAAACAGATTGAGCTCGAACGTATCCGCCAACAGTCTGAGAAAACTAAACTGTATTTGGAGGAATTTCGTTTGTCTTTGGTGAGGGATGGCGTCTTGTCTGGTGAGGAGCAAAGCGCACAGGCCCGTGGCTCTTCCGTGCATCGCTTTGATGTTAATAACTTGCGTCTCTTACCACGCTTTAATGAAAAAGACCCAGACACTTTTTTCTTGTTGTTCGAGCATGTGTCTGGAGCAAGATGTTGGCCCGAGGCTGACTGCGCACTGATGCTTCAGTCTGTTCTCACAGGGAAGGCGCAAGAAGCATATTCTTCTTTGAGTTTTGAGGACAGCTCCAGTTACGTTAAGATAAAGTCAGCTGTGCTTAAGGCATATGAACTTGTGCCTGAGGCATATCGACAGCGTTTTAGAAGCTGGGAAAAGAAAAACGGTCAGATGTATGTAGAGTTTGCCAGGGATCTGTCCACTCATTTTAAGCGGTGGTTAACTGCGCTTGACGTTACGTCGTTTAATGGTTTGTGTGAACTGATGATTTTGGAGCAGTTTAAAAATTGTCACAGAATGATGTGGGCAGGAGAGGACTGCCATACTGAGCTGCCTTAAATAATACTGTAAGTTAAATTGGTGAATTGAAAGCAAGTTACTTCTGACATGTGTTTCTCAGCTATAGCAAGCAGGCATTGCTTGTTAGCTTAAGTTGTTAGTAGTGCTTCCATATTAAAGGTACAGTATGTAGAATTGCATGCTAATGTTTACATTAAAATATCTAACTTAAATTAAAAATGGACTAAACCCATGTTACATATATTTTTTAGTTGAGTACTTACATCACCTAAAATATTTCCAAAAGTTATCAAAGCCAGAGAAATCTGTAATTTTATAGTTGTAACGGACCGTGTCTTGTAGGCGGCCGCCATGATGAGCCACCACGATAGACAGGAAATGTTGATCGTTGCCAAGGAAACACCGGATGTTACGTCAAAGACTGCTGCATAAGCTAGCGATAGCTGCTACTGAAAGCTGCCGTTCTGTCGCTGTATGTGCTGCTGTGATATAAAACGTCATGTAAATTATACTTGGATACATCGTCAGTACACATACCTTTCTCAGGTCGGTTTCGCCCGTTCGTATTGATTCGTTCGTTTTTACTCCCATAATACACTGCAAGCCTCGACGTCATCTTTTGTTATTGTTTTGATCGAGAGCCCCCTAGCGGCGGATTTTACATACTGTACGTTTAAAGTAAGCTTTTGCACATTTAACCAGTACACTAGTAGTTTTGCTAACAGTGTTTTAGAAGGCAATAGATGCTTTTTTTGGCAAAATTGATTTGGACAGTCACGATTTTGGTTGAATTGATGGTTCCTTTTCCTTAGTAGTAATGTGCTAATGCTAATTTTAGCCTGCTAATAGCTAGCTAACAGGATGTGGTTGAATTCAGTTGTAGCATAACCTATAGCTTATGCCATTGGTAGCCAACCTAATGAGTTAACAAAGGTGTTGCTTTGACTTAATATGACATGGCCAAAATGGGCTACGGTGGACTGTGAAAGAAAAAGCTGCTTTAGTCGACTTTAGTGTCTTAACTCATTTGTTTCAAATAAAGAACACAAAATCTGTTCTTAAATCTCATATGCTTTGTCGAAACTTTGAGGGAAAAGACTGTAAACATTGACAAGTGTAGCAACCGGAAAGAACGTATAGCCTAAAAGAAAGTAATTCTAACTTGGCTTCAAATCTGTTTTTTAGGGACCTATCGTACTCTCAGCACAAAGCGTCCTGGCAAGCAGCGCAGATGTCTTTCCTAATTTCTACCTGTAGTTGTCATTTTAATTCCCAGAGCTCATGTTGCTTAAATAGGAAATGAACTTGCGCTCCCTTTAGTGTGGGCAGAAATGTGCGTCAACAGAAACTGAAATTGAATTTTGTATATTTGTATTTAAATTTTTTAACTTGAATATGGAATTAAATGTTTGAATTTAAATCACGTCATTTAAATTGGATCTTAAATAGCATAATTTGAAATTGAATTTATTAGTTGAAACTGAATTCTAATAAACTTGAAACATTATTTAAAGGCAGGGTTGGTAATTTTCTCCAGATACACTTTTTAAGATTTTGGTTGAAATTGTCTTAAGGTCCTGACAGAAATTAATAATTCATCACTTTGAACCTAGTATTAAGTAGGGATGTAAAGATTAATCGTGAGGCAGTTAAAAATCGATTCAAAGGTGTCAAGGTTCACATCGATACATCGAAAAATAAATCGCAGTAACAAGGTCCGAAATTAACACCAGCCAAGCGCCAAATGCGGGTAGATTTTCCGTTTGGTGAGTACATGTCAGAGGGCTATCTGCCAAAGGGCGGGTAAATGTTTTACCATAAAGTAATAAAAACTATGTTATGAGTATTTATAGCGTTTTATGTAGCTGCACTGTTCCCTGCTCCTCTCTCTGCTGTCATGACTGTGAGCATCGCGGAGCACGCTGACAGACACACCAACATACATTTCAGTGCAAATGCACACACACGCGCACACACACGCGCACGCACGCACGCACACACACACACACACACACACACACTGGAGCGCCAGCCACCACGCGCGGCGCGCCCCTTTATACTTTTACACACACACAGTTGATCCGTGATCTGTATGGACCGAGTCGGGAACACACGTGATCCGGAAAAACGGTCGGTTCCACTTTTCTCCGTTCACTCTCACCGTGTCTGCAGCTAACATAACGATAGCAACGTCATCTCAATCGCTGTAGTCTCAGTCTGTGAACTTCTCCACTCAGACTCTGTGAAACAGCACTGCGTTATAAACACTGCAGATATAGTGCGCGCTAAATGCATATTATATTAAGTGTCTAATATTGTCAAAGCTAAATCAAGAGAAAGCTTGTTTTGTGGAATAATAATTTATTATTCTCTGATGGATTTTTGTTTTCAGTCTGTAATGTTGTAATGCGGGGGGGTTCAGAGGGGAGCAGGGGGGGTCTGGGAACTACCTATTTCAAAAATAAAGGCCAGCAAATATATTTTTTACATTTCTCAATTTCCTGATCTGATAAATTATTATGTGACTTAAATCTGTGATTGATTCAACAGAACATAATGCCTTCTCAATTAAATGTACCGTAACAGATGTGTATGTGACACAAAAACACTATTTGTTATTTCGGCCGTTATAATATAGTAATATCGTGAGCATCAGCAGCTGTAAAGCAGAGGCGGTTGGTTGTAACAAGCAGGCGGAACCATGGCAGCTGCGAAGCCAAACTATACTAACAAGCAGGTTTGTAGCCCCGCACGCCCAAACGAGTGTAAGAGCCAAAGAGATTACGAGGTGCATTGGTGTTTTCATGAAAAAATTAAAGGAATCTTTTTGATCATAATTGGTCTTCAGTCTCATTTTGAATCGTATCGTATCGGGAGTTGAGTGAATCGTTACATCCCTGGTATTAAGTCTAAAATGTTATTAAGGCATAAAAGAAAGATTGGCAGACATTTGCGAGTTAACAGCGCACTTCTATCAACCTTGTTCCACACAAACAGGATCCACGAAAGCGCAAATACGCAATAGTTTAATATCAGTGCATTTTCTAATACGTTTGAATTGAGTTATTAATTGGACAAAGGGCTGAGGGACCAAAAGCTTTTGTTTCTGTTTCTTTGTTTCCAAGCTCTTCTCTGAGCCAATCCCTCGAATGCACGTTCTGTCATATATACAGAAAAATACACACAGAAGCACACACATGCTTGCATGCAACAGATAGTTGGGTTCATAATAAATCTAATTCATAACTATGAGTGCCAAACACAATATAGCCCACAGATATATTAAAACTGTCCAGTGTCTATTACATGCCTAAAAGCGCTATATAAGCTCAAGTCCATTTACCATTTACCATTTACACATTCTGTCAGTAGACAGTAGACAGTCCCTACTATCCTCGCTGTATACTTTTAGTGCCTACTGTTCAGTAAGCGTGCACAGTAGGCAGATATTTGTTCCTACTTCGTCTGATTCCTTCAGTATGGAAGTGGCATCATTTGAAAGGTGCGTAACCTGAACCGGCCGCATCCATTCTCTTTTTGTTCAAGAAGAGTAATGCACATATACAGTCAGGTAAACAAAAAAAAAATATCACGGCATGTCTGGAGATTTTTAATAATTAATGAGGATAAGCTTTTGTTCCTCATGCGACATATTCAGGGTGTCTTTCTGATCGTTTCTGATTTTGTGGGAATAACTCAGTGAAATATAACTTCAATCCGGCATCAACATATTTCATACAGTATCCTGTTTGTGTTGTGTGTGTGTTCAGGGGCATAATGAAAGAAGAGAAGTTCAATGAGCCAGTCAGAGTTTGATCTATTTAACAATAAAGACTGAAATCCACCCTGTAAATAGCAACGTGCCATCCTGCAGGCGTACCTGGCTCTTAAAGGGTAAGAGAGCTGACGCACCGTTTGGTTTGATTCATTCAAAACACACCTATTTATAATCAAGCAACTTAATCCAACCGCTTTGCACTCTGCACCTCAGATTGTGCGCCGCATAACTAGCTAAATCTATTTGGACACACCCCAAATCACTTTGCTCAGGAACCTTTAGACAGCACGCTTTAAAAAATGGGGTCCTTAGAGTCTAGCAATTATGCTGACACCAGTCTTTGATTCTACACTTGTCCAATGTTCAGAAATACCTTTCAGGCAAATCCACAGTCAATAACGTAAGCCATATTCTGCTTTGTCCTTGTCCAGCGCACGTGAGCATGTTTCCAGCTAGTTGACCTCTTCCTCTGCTTAGAAGGCACTTTTCAGCTATTAGACTAATTTGTTCAGGGCTCCTGCAGCCCTGCATGAGGAGCAGTGAAAAGGTTTTGGAGAACAGTGTACCTTCACAGTGGGGTTGTAATTAGCACAGACTGAAGTGCTGTGCGTCACCTACTCCTGTGCAGCCTGATGGATGCCTTGAATGATAAACACAGTGTACAGTTCTGGTAGACTGCATTTAGAGTTCCATTTTAAATCTGAATATTTAATCTAAACATAAAATGTGAAATGTTGACATTCGGTTTTATGGAAGGTTATTTCAGTGTTTGTAGGACCACTTAACCTTTTCATTTAACCCCTAATGTTTTTGTTTTTATTCAGTCCACCTGAAGTGCAATTTAAAAAAGGGGTCACCCCTTAACCTTCAGCTCCTGTAGTGGTGTCAGTATCTCAATAAGAGGACTTGTAACACTCACAGGAAGATTAAATGGGTTTAAATGTATGTGTGTGCAGCTTGTGTATATGTGCATGCATGTGAGTGCACATGCTGTCCTGTAAGCGAGGTCAATGTCACAGGATCACAGGTAATAGCCTTCTTATCTACCTGTCGTTGCTGTTTCACTTGACACAAGAAAAGGTTGTCAAATGTTTCAAAGTGTAAAAAGCTTCCACCACAACAAATAACCCCATTACCTTTGTGGGAGGATTGAGAGATGACTTCCGCGCACTCGGCCCTGTTAATAATTAAAAACACTGATGCTGTTGTCACTTTTCATAAATCATATTTAACAGTACCGTAAAGAGGATTTGTGTGATCGCGTCAGTGTGCGGCTCTGTGTTTGTGTGCCGAGAGGTGTAGGCTGTACAGGCAGTGACTTACAACGTGACCTTAGCTGTTTGATGATGGATTGCTATGTTGTTTAACATCCATAATAGAATTATTTTGACAATCTGACGACAACTACACCTGTTTTCTTCCACTGAGTGTAAAAAAACTTCAATTTATTTTACACTTATTCAATTTTGATGCATGTGTAAAATGTTATCATTGGCCAAACACAACTTTATTTATCTTATGCTAATGTTGCGTAGCACTGAGAAGTTTGTTTACTTGCAAAAGGACAGAATAAAAAATTAAAACATGATGTTTCTACTAATTTTCTTGCCACTACAAAAACAGTTCTATCAATGAATTCCTGTGTTTGTGTGTGTGTGTGTTTATGTGTGTAAAAGAGCCATGCATACTTTCTCAGTGCTATCACAAAGGACAGAGAGGTACTGCACTGTCACAATGACACCTGTGTGACTTTGAGTCTTCATGCATACAGGCCGCTTATACGTGCATGCATGTACCAACTGGTACATTTTTACCCACATTTTTGTGTGAATGAGCGTGTGCAATCACATACAGCCTCTGTTGCAGGGGCCCATGGGAGCCCGGTGATAAATTGTTGACAACCTGCAGTAATTACTGATCTGCACGCTGATAGCTTCAGCTAGCAAGTCCGAGGGGGAGAGATGAAGCAGCAGATAGTTTTCAATCTAGCAGCTCGTCATATATAATAAAGAGGTTGTCCCATCCCATTTCATCAGCTTAGAAATCTGTTCGGACAAATTATTGTTGGACTCTGTTTGTTCCAAAGAGCATTTCTGGTTTGATTTTGAAAAAATTCAAGCACTTTTAGGCTCTGACTTTGAACTTTGCTTTCCAGTTTCTCTTTCTGCGAGTCACACTCCTTCGACTAAGTTAGAACGAAGCAGAGATGAAAACAGATGAAAACACTGAATTCACGGTGCACATTCTGCAGCTACAGTATGCCTGATGACATTTAGATATTATTTGTGTCTCTCTGTGGGTGACCTGTGTCAAAGAGCAAATCTTCGCTCTTCATGTCTGTGAATCTCTAATTACAGCGCACTGAGTCGTGTTATTTCCTGCTATTGATATCTTCCCACCGACTCATTTGCACCCTCATTCAACCGCAGGAGAAGAAAATCAAGTGAATTGTGTATAACTCGTGTTTAGGATGTGGCGCCTTTCTTTTCACATCTGTTTGTATTATCTGACAGCATGTTTTCAAGTTTTTTTTAAGAGAATTTGGCTATTTTGGCAAAGTGTGTTAGCCATCACGCTAGCAAGCTGGCATAATGGGAAATTATCCCCTCAAAGGCAAAGACAACAATTTGCATCAAACAATTTGGATAATGAGGCAGTTATAATGCTGTTTAGACATGAATGAGTTAATTGGGATAATTGCTGACTGTAGATTCACACGTTTTCTCTAATGTGTTGCTATAATGCATGCTAATGGGAGGTGTGAGAGGCTGTATGTGGTCTGCAGCTACAAAGTCTTATCCTGTATCTACTGCTGATTTTGTATTGTCTTTAATAACTTTATGCTAATGTGCCACATGAACCTCCAGTGCAACCATTTCCTCAACTTATTTTTAAATTGACTTTGTAGGTATTGCCTGAGATTTGTATTGAAGTGGAAGTTTTTAAAGGTCACATATACTTCTTTACGACAAGTTTAAAGAAGTCTCAGAGGTCCCCAAAACATGGCTGACTAATTGTCTTATTATTTTGATTGTGGACAAATTCATAGTTAACAAATTAACAAACACCCAGCGTTTAAAACCCTTTTGAAATAATTGAAATGAATTATAATCGTTTTGATGTCATTATACAGAAAGTTTTTGATTTCCCTCTCATGCTATAATTAGTTTAATGTGCTTCGTTGCATTGGTTTATTTTTTTTCTGTTCATTTAGCGTTTACTAAATTGGATATAATTGATAAGATGGAATGATAAGTCTAATCTAAATACTTTACACTCATCAGGCCCTTTCTAAGTGCGGTCTTAAAGGCTCTGCAGTGAATATAAAAAGTATTTCCACCTTGGACATTTTCACAATTTGATGTTTTATGATATAAAAAACAGTTCATTTAAATAGCAACTTGTTTTTTTATCAACAAAAAAGTAGTTTTTATCACAAAACACAAGCAAATTAAGTCAGTAAGGTAAAATGTAAATAAGTAGCCTCGAATGTATTTATATTAGGGCCCGACCGATATTGATTTTTGAGTGCCGATACCGATGCCGATTATTTTCAGAGAAAAATTACGATAACGATTTAATCGGCTGATTATAAAAAAAAAAAAAAGCATATAAAACGTATTTTTTGATACCTTAAATATACTTTAAACACTTTTGACGAATATGTGAATTGAATGCAGAACCTTTGAGTGTTTTAGAATACATTTACAGTCAAAAATGAGTGCAAATACAGCCTTATCTTATTGTCAATAAAATTAAATAAAAAGATCTTAAAAAAACGAGTGTAGAAACTTATTTTTATTGGTAACATAGTTCTAACAAAGTAGTACAGGACAGTACAGGAAGAAGAACTATTTTGTAACTATACACAACATCTTTGTAAACAAATCAATATTAGTATAAAATAACTGTATAGGAACGAGGTAACATGTGTTGTGTGGGGCAAGCAGCATATGGATATTTTCCAAATAGAATTCTATTCACAAGCCCCTGCCAGTCATAGAATCCTTAATATTGCCACTTCAGCAGAGGCAGGTTGTAGTGCAGGAAGCACAGCTTTTCAGCATTCTCTCCCTTGAGGGAGCTGCGCTTCTCCTCATAAATGTTGCCAATGGTACTGAACACCCTCTCACTTGGCACAGAGGAAGGTGGACAGCAAAGGTATCTCCTGGCCAGGCCCCACAGTCCCTTGAAGCGGACTCTGCTGGATACTAAGCGCAATAACATTTCAAAAAAAAAAAAAAAAAAATCGGTTGTAATCGGCGTCTTTTTGGCAGATGTTGATTATTTTCAAAAAGGCTATAATCGGCCGATTAAATCGGCAGGCCGATGAATCGGTCGGGCCCTAATTTATATATATATTTTAACAGTCAAAAGTCACAAGTATTTTACATGCACAAAGGTAATATATAGTACAGGCACAATCTGTAGCGAAAAGCCTTGAATGTGTTTTAATATATTCTGGACCGCTTTGTGCATCAGGAAAGAGGAATTGTTTACCTTTTTCTTTCCAAAGGTTGTACAACTTTCATTTTGAGTAACAATCCTTTACAAGACCATCCACAGCTTCTCATTTGTGTTATATTTAGGACTGTGACGGAGCCACTAACTGTAGGACATTCAGTTTGATGATTTTAAGCCATTCCCGTGTAGCTTTGTCTTTTTTTTTGTCACTTACATTTTTTTGGGTTTTTTTTTCAGCATTTGTTAGACAAACAATCAAGACTTAACTCTTAAGTCCTTGAGGACTAATAACATTTATAGAAAACAAGTAACAAAAAATAAATAAAAGTGTTGTTTGGGAGCAGTAATTCCAGTCGTCTGTTCATTTTCTCAGCACCGGTAGCTTAATCAGTTTTTTTGTAATCCTTGTCGCTGCATTGAGTCCTGAATAAGGTCCATTTTTCCCACTTGTCCTCCATCTGTGTTTCCTGCAGTCTCAAACGATATGCCATTTTTTCCATGATGTAGATTTCCTCTAGCGCCGTGTAGCTTTGTCTTTATGCTTGAGTTAAACAAGTCTCCCTGTCCAATTCCTTGAAGGGTTTGTGTGTTATGGAACAATTGCAGTCTTTAGCCTACACCAAACAAAGTGTTATGTTTGACGGCCGAAAGGTTCAATTTTGGTCTCGTCTGACCATAACACCTCCTCCAGCTGTCTCAAATGAGCCCACTGGAGAGCTCGAGGTGACCTTTTTAAAGGAGTAGTTTTGACAACATTGACCACTCTCTTATAGATCCGTGACTGGTGAAGATGTCGACGACTGTCATCACATGCACAGTTTATCCAGTCTCAGCCATGAAAGCTTGTAGCAAACCAGAGGAATTTCTGAAAGCTTGTAGTGAATCTTCCATCTCTCTGGTGCTACAACAGCTGTGAACTGAGCCGTGATACAGACGCTAATTGGAGCGACGGTTTAATCAGCCTAACAAGGCGCGGTAAGTCAGTCACTCAGACAGACTCCTAATGAACCAACAAGTGTTTGGTAACCTCACAATGTTAGTGAGCGGGTGGAGACAGAAAGTCTTTTCTTCCTGTTTGAAGCATGTTGCCAAAGATGATTGACAGTTTGTGAGGATATTTCTGATAAAAATACAGAGGAAGTATCTGATTCGTTACGATCATACAGAGCCGTAAAAGAGGAGAAATAATGCAGACACCTACATGATTTAATATAATAACTGCAGATGTCATAGAAGATGTCCTTCGCTTTTAGGAGGGCTATTTAAATAAATCCCATTATCGATATGCTGAGGCAGTTTTTACATCACAGAGAGAAAGACGTGGAGTGTGAGGGGAAAAAAAGAGTGAATGACAAAGAAGAGACAGACAAGAAGAGCAAGCGAGATGTGAAATAGTGTCTAACAGAGATGAGAAACAAAGACGGAGGGGGGGGCGGAGGACAGAGCAGATATGATAATAGATTCACTACAGAGCCAAACCAATTTCCATTCTTAACCTCATCCAGACCAGCTGATGATTACGAACAGTCGGGTCACCTTCCTCCAGCTCTCCTTTCTACATCCAAAATTAGATATACTTAAGGATTCATGACATGCAAACAGTGGATAGAGTCACTCTGAATTACACGCCAGCACATAAACCAGGACGTTCGGAGTTAATAAGTGGGACTTGCCAGGATAGCATATGTATGCATGGAAAGGAAGCTGAGTGACTGAGCTTGATCTATTTCTGTGCTGTGTGTGGGAGGTTAAAGGGTAGAGATACACAGAAAGAGTTATAATCAGGAGACTGAAGTTTTGTTCAAAAGGTGCTGAAGTTCACCCACATGTGACCTCAGAGCATAGGGTTATGTTTGCCCCCGTCATGCAGATCTTACAGAGGCACTGCAGACAATAAGTATTTAACTTTCTAAAAAGTTGAGGCTCTTGGGAGAGAGCTTCTTTCTGAGAGTCAAATGAGAAAACTGATTCCATTATCTTTGAGGTTAATAAAAAGCTACAATTTAGCATAGCTTAGCAAGAAGACTGAAAGCCAAAAGTGCTAGCCTGATTTTTTTCAAAAAGAAAATCCACCAACCTCCATGTCTTACGATCACAAAATAACATGTTATTTGTAGTTTGTTTAAGCTGTACAAAACCTGAGTCAAAATAGCATGTTTTTTTTTTTTTGTCGTGGCTCTCGAAGTGTGTTACCCCTTGCTGCAGTAACACGTGGAGGCGGAAAAGTAGGCTGGATTCATTCTGCCCCTCCTCCGCTATCCGAGGTAGTAACAGAGTCGTAACAGGGGGACATGGTGGTGATTGGGTAGGGCAAAATAATGTTTTTTTGTGTGTGAGTGTGTGTGTTCATCTCACTCTAGGACATCAATATTACGTTGTTGTGGATGCAATGTATTTCGCACGACGACGTAATGATGGCAGAGCTTTGTTGTGGCGCTGTTGCAGAATGGAAATGTAGTGAGCCCTTATGTTACTGCTCGTTGAACTGTTATTTGAACATTTGAACACTTTTATTAGTAGGTCTTGTAGGATTTTGTAAGATTTATACAAAACAAATTATCCAGTGTTAATAAGTGAACTTAAGCAGTGACTTTAGCAACATTCATGTCATGTGGACAGAGCCTGGCTAGCTTTTCCCTCCATTGCCAGTTTTTGTGCTAAGCTAGGCTTATATTATATTGGCTTGTGCAGCCAACATAATTTAATAAAAGAATCATGCGTTAGGGTTTGGACCCTGCATGCACTAACACTTGTATACAGGTGGGAAAAAATATCGATATGGTAATATATCGTAATCCTGACTTGTGACAGAATAAAAGAAGTTAAAGGATAAAGCACGATAAGAGATGTGGAGCACCCCACCACTCTAATCGTCTAAGATATAGGAAACCACTCTGACTAGACTGATGGGGCGATATGGTTTGTTTTGTTTCTAAAGGTAGCTTCCCGGACGTTTACCTGAGTAGGATGAACTTAAATGACTATAATGACACACAAAAGTAAATTGTTCAACACACTGTATTCTTACTTACTGTATTAGAATAAACTGACCCTTGACAACATTTTAAAAGGAAAGACAGCTAAGTTTATACAAATATTATAGGCACTTCAGACTAATATTATTTCAAAAACACTGTTCCTCAGATTAACATCTTAAGTGTCCTTTTAAGTACAATAGACACCTCAAAACAAAAGGATTAGAATAATACCAAATAGTGGCCTAAACAAATTACTTAGAGAAATATAAACCTTAATTATGGGAAACCCACAATAGTAAATATCACGCTGTTAATCTCAACTGTATTTAACTCTAATAAATTAACCCTTTAATAAGTATAATTAAACTCACTTAACTATGTGGGCCCACACATAGACACACACAAAGAAACGAAAACGTTGCAGGCCTTTTTCGATGCTGGGGTGCGTTGTGGCTGTAAGGAATCCGGAAATCCTCTCCTCTTGAAGTAAAGGTTAAGAAACACACTCACGGAAGCCGGAACAGTCCTCTCCTCAGCACCAGAAGGCCAGCAGGTAACACTCACGACCCAGCTGATTCAGTTCTCTCGTCCGGAAGCAAACGTCCAACTAGCAGGCAAACTTAGATTTCAACTGAAGAAATCCTCATCGTACATCACGAGAGCGGGGTAGCAGCGCAACTTTATCTGAAAGTCCACTCAGGCCTTCTCGGTCGTTGGCTCCATCGTGGGACCTTAAGTTCACTTTAGCTCAACATGAAGTCATTAAAACACACACGCACACTCACCTCAATAAACTCCACATTAATGAGGAAGTGTTCTGTTGTTTCGTTATGTACAGGATTCTTCTGTCTACTCAAACAAAAAATAAATATACAACACTTTGATGTTGCTAGCAATCAACATGTGCTCTCTCTTCCTGGTGCCAGGGTTGCCAGGTCTGTGTGACAAAACCAGCCCAATGGCCAATCAAAATCAGCCGAAAACAAGCCCAATGCCGGAAATCAAAATAAGCCCATAAAACCTCTGTCAAGACGCACGAGCGCAGCGCTGCGCCTGTGTGTGTGTGTGTGTGTGTGGGCACAGCAGAACTGTGTGTGTGTGTGAGTGAATGTGTATTGTACTGTTGGACTTATTCCATGTGTAGCTGTTTGTTGATTTGGTTTGATTTTTGTGTAAACAAATGGTTTAATTATTTTATTGATATTTATTATTCATTTACTCAACCCGTGTACAAAAAAAACTACCCGCGACAGCACCTAAAAAGCAGCCCAATTTCACGAACCCTTGCCATTGCCGTCTTCTCTAACACTTTTTTTTTCAGTCCTAACACACCTGTCAATCATCAAAGGAAGACTCTTCTGACTACCTATGCTGACCAATCAGATAACCAAAACAAAACAGCAGCATACTTGTGTTCACTATCGTGACACTTTATTAATAACCTCACTTTCACTTCTATTTCTTATGTTTTGTTTACTCTTATTTTTGTGAGACATTATATATCATTTAGACTTTATATTGATTAAGACATTATATTGATTTATTCACTTATTTACCATCGGGCTACAGATGAAACTGACACCAATTTGAAGTGAAGAAATACATTAACCCTGCTCAATACCTTTTAAATTGGATATGGTGATGTATCATTGTATTGTTGTCTTGCAATAGATCATTTATTGCAGAATCACTGTATTGTGATATTATTACCCTGATTTCCACCACTACACGCTGACAGTCTCTTACACAGGGACTGACATTATGTAGAACATTTCCAAACAGTTGTACAATGTTAGGACCATCTCTGCCTGCTAAACACCAATATAGCCGTTTTCACATATACACTCCTGAAAATATCTGTCTGGATATTCTCCTGACCTGGCTAATCACATATGCACCTCACAGGAGGAGACTATCCCTGTCAGACAGGAGGGGAGGCAGGGGGTCTCCTGAGGTAAGACGTGACGTAAAAGAAAACATGCTGAAGTAGCAGACAAAGCAACAGAGTCCGCTATTCGGTGCTATAATGAGAATATTTGCCTTTATATCAATGCTTAGTGTAGTTCAATGGAATGACACTGTCAACAAAAGAGGGGAGAACAACATACTGACGAACAGAAAACGTAAGGCAGCCGTTAAATTACGTGCACAGAGATCGTAGCGGTCACATGCATACACTCTATGCATGGTGCAGCAGTCACAGTGTATAAACGTCACTCCCCCTCCTATTGGCTTGAGCTGAATTCTCCGGAGAATATCCTGCTACATTCTCACATCAGATCAGCACACTCGGATTTGCTGCGGAAAAAATACTAGTGGTTTGGCAGGGGAAACTCCGAAGTCAGAGCGAACAATTCAGCTGTTTGCGTTCACACATACAGCTCCACGGGGGTAACATACCTTTCTCTCAGAAATATGATGAAACAGAGTTACATAGTGTTGACATCATAAGGGTTACTTTATGAGGACAAAATACTGATCTTTATATGTTGAAATGTGTGGTGTCTCTCATCAGTCATGCTGAATATCACTGCTCATACAAGTGTTAAAGTACTCCTCCTAATTGCACTTTTGCTGCTTTGAACTCTATGCTCACCACACGTTTTTTAAACCCTCTCACAGCAATAGTGCTTGCATCACTCCAGGACCTTGTTAGAAAAGTGTAGTAGCAGGATTTGGTTCATGTAGGACACCAACACTCAGAGCTAATTCAGTATTCAGTGAAATCTCCCGCTGCACTGATGTGAGAACGATCTGTTACTACAAGAGAAAAGATGGATCAGTTGGGCGTAGTAGCCCAACTGATCCATCTTTTCTTTCATCCTCCCCCAATGATATCCTTTTCTTCAGTGGGCTCATTTAACCGTAAGTGAGTAGCCTTGTGTAATTGACTCTAAGTGCATAGTAGTTCCAAAATTCCCATTATTTTGTAGTATTATAATAATAATAATACATTTGTTTTATATAGCGCTTTTCTAAAACCCAAAGACGCTTTGACAGAGAAAAAACAACAACAACAACAACAATCAATAAACAAAACAAGAACAAAATCAATGTAAGGGGGGAGGATGGGAGTTAGTGATTGTAGGCAGTGTTGAAGAGGTGAGTTTTAAGAGATTTTTTGAAGGAAGTGAGTGTGGGGGAGTCTCTAATGTTTTTTGGGAGGGAGTTCCAGAGGGTGGGAGCAGCAACGGAGAAGGCCCTGTCCCCCCAGGACCGATAGTTTGTCCTGCAGGGGGGGGACAGGAGGTTTGCATCAGCAGATCTAAGGGTGCGGGTGAGTGTGTGCCGGTGGAGGAGCTCAGACAGGTAGGGGGGAGCCAGGTTATGGAGGGCTTTGTAGGTGAGGATCATACTTTTCTTTTAAAATCATTTGGTCATTTAACAGAGTAAGTTTTACTCCTTGATGTGAACTCTTTCAGTCTAATATGACAATAGTGTGTGTGTGTGTGTGTGTGTGTGTGTGTGTGTGTGTGTGTGTGTGTGTGTGTGTGTGTGTGTGTGTGCACTATGTGCTGTCTGTGTGTGTTGGTGATGGAAAAGGGTTGAATATCACCTGTGAAATTGTCACAATAAAGTGTAGACCTCAATAGTGAGCTTGAACTGTTTTTTTTGTCTTTAGTTGTTCACTCTTTTAAGTTCTTTCTTCTGGTAGTTGCAGTTGAACATAGTCCAGAATTTTTTTTATAATGGGGACAATAAAAATAAATGTATTTTGTCATGAATGAGTTACATTACAGGTAACCCTGTAGCATTATTTCTAGACACTTTCTTCTGGTTTATTGTTTCATTGAGGCTTTTAAATTCATTTCAAACAGTAAGAGGTAGGGGTGGGACAATATTTCAATTCCATAATATATATTTGTTCTAACCTCTGTGGGACATCTATTGAATCTCTGATTTCTAAAAATTGATATTTAAATTGAAAAATGAAGTGATCAGAACTGATTCCCCTGCCAATTTCTCTCACAGTTTTGCAACTTCATGACTCTTCAGTGTCACTCAAAACATGAATGAGTGTAATGTGAAGACAGAATTTGGCCAAAGAAGGAATTTACAGTGGGATAAAAGAAGACGTAGACAGCCGTGTAATGTCCGCCAGTGGTGAAAAGAAGTTAAAGAATGAAGCATGATAGATAGATAGATAGATAGATAGATAGATAGATAGATAGATAGATAGATAGATAGATAGATAGATAGATAGATAGATAGATAGATAGATAGATAGATAGATAGATAGATAGATAGATAGATAGATACTTTATTGATCCCCAGGGAGAGGTTAGTTAGTCAGTTAGCCCCATTTCTTTTTTTTATGATTGTCTTACAATATATCAGTAATTGTCGAATTGCTGTGACGTGAAATGATCATACGATTGGGCCATGTATGTGTATGTAGTGTTGTTTCGTATGGAAGCCTTTCTTTTCATGTTGTGTCATGTCGTATACAACATTGTATCATATTGTATACTGAGTTAGTCCACTCGAGTATGAGGCATGCCAAAGAATTGGGTGGCAGTCAAGCTGATAAGTAAAAAATAAACACAATACTTTCTTTTTTATTAGTAATGCAATTTTTAGATAATATCGGCCGATATTAGCATATCCAGTGACTATCGGTATCAGCTACTTTTATTGCAGATAAACACTGATATTACTAGATTTATTCACCATTCAAATAGCATTTGATTTGAGTTTCATTGTATTACAATAGCAGTTCTCCGTCACCGGCAGAGTGTGCTATATGGATTACAACAAGCATCATCACTCTCCAAGCGGTGTCAAGCGGTGATGCACGTACATGCGCAGTTACTTTACAGTTGAGTGACCATCTTGTCTTCGATATATAGCTTTTCCACAAGTGTTTGATAACTGCATTTGAGTGATCAACACAATAAATGTGTAGATCTATATCTATATTTATCTCTACACATAGAAGATAGACCTAGATATCGGCCAATATATCAGTATTGGATTATTTTCTGTCACTAATATCGATATTGGACACAAAAATCCCATATCGGCCCTAGTAATTTTTTTATATACTGTATACTGATGAACCTTACATCTGTAACAGTGCATTACCTAAATAACATGATAGGTACACAACTAACAAAGCTATGTCTGCACTTATTTAAACCTAAACCTTTATCCTTTCCCTAAACCAAACAAAATAGTTTTGTTGTCCAAACCTGAGCAAACTGCCACCGTTTCCAACGTTTAAGTTTATCAATCTTTATTTGTATAGCGCCAATTCATAACAAGTGTTATCTCGAGACACTTTATAAAAGCAGGTAAAAGACCTTACTCTATGTTATTTAATATTACAAAAGAGCAGGTAAAAAGACCATACTCATTGTTATGTTTACAAAAAGCAGGTAAAATACCTTACTTATTGCTATAAAGACCCGGCTTAATCCATCATGAGCACTTTCGCAAAGCAGCAAAAGTTACATTGGTAAGAAAAAACGTCCTTTTAAGAGGCAGAAATATTTGGCCGGATCCCAGGCTCATGACAAAACAGCCTTCACAGGCCTAGACTGCGCCGGGCTTGGAAAGGGATAGGGGGAGATGGGATAAGTGTATTCATGATTTTTGCATTTGAAATAGTAAAAAAAAAAGGAAAATTTTCCCCGCAAACTTTATTTCAATACTTTAACCGCCCGGGGGGTTTTACTTGTATTTTAAGCTACCATGACTGCTT
Organism: Tautogolabrus adspersus; assembly: GCA_020745685.1. Lineage (NCBI taxonomy): Eukaryota > Metazoa > Chordata > Actinopteri > Labriformes > Labridae > Tautogolabrus > Tautogolabrus adspersus. The sequence goes on along the minus strand of CM036554.1, from coordinate 8,824,556 downwards.
TATTTTGACTATCTTATCATACTGTATGTTGCATAATTATTATTTCTAACTTACTAATGCTAGATTGGTACCCAGATTAGCTTCATATTTTGAAGCTGTGGGCTACAGGCAAACTGCCATAATTAACTATCTGGGGTATGCTGTTAATATACAGTTTGTTTGTCATATTTTACCTCATAACTAGTCAAGCTATCACCTTCTGTCCTGTAAGATAACAAAATTCTCACGAGAACACATCATTACTGTAAAGCCATTAGGGAATGTAGGTCTTATCTTTAAAATTATAATAAGCAGTGAATATGCAAATGATCTCCCAAGTGGTGAAAAAAAAATCATTCCAACAGAAAAAAACAATTAACGGCATAATCAAAGGGGCCTACAAGCAGGTCTTTAACTGCTTCCCGTTCTTGCTGACCTTGTGTTCACACACACACTTCGTGGTAAGCTCTTGGGTCCTACCCTGATGCATGTAGAAGATATTTCTGTGTGACTTATTGTGTTTCAAATTATGTTGTAGGGAAAAGGGACCAGGATATAATTAGTAACGATAGGGAAAAAACATTAACAGTATCAGTTAAAGCCAGGAATTAAGACACAAAATGAAACGTGAGGACCTAAGAGAAAGGTAGTTTTTCAAGTTGTAATCTCTTGGATTTTGTTCCTGATTGCATTTAGATGACTGTTACACAAGGAAACATGTGTCCAGGGTTCCCATGCACTCACACTACCTCTCTATCTAATTTTGCTCCACCTGAAGGCCACATGTTACATGATTTCCATTAGAAAACGCCACATCCTTCCTCCAGCATCCAATTTCCTTGCCCTGTGTGCGGGCTAACAGGTTAATGGGTTCAGTTGTAACCCTGTGGTAGATTGGTTGCTCCGTAGTGGTTAAAGGAGTAATTCAAGTGGCTGATTGCCGCCCAATCACCTATTCTGATCCCAGAGGTCGCACCATCAAACAGGCCGGTCACACAATTTGCGCGAGTGCTGGTTGAGCTAGCAGATGGCTAATAATTGAACAAGCTAGGGGGTTTAAAAAAAGAAAGAGAAGATGAAAAAGCGGAGTGATGAAGGGACAAAGGATTGAGGTGCAGGGGAATGAAGGGAGGGATGTAAGGTCAGTAGCAGATTCTGAGAAACTGTAAAAATAGTATCAAGCAGAAAGATGAGGTGTAAGTGTGGTTAAATCTACAATGCAGAAATATTAAGATATCAATTCAACACTTTTCAAAGCTCTTGAAATATGAAATCTTATAAGAAATAGTATCAAACTGTGCAGATGGTATTTTTGGCGGGATAACATGAATGCACCAATACACCAAGACAAATTCCTTGTATGTGTAAATATACTTGGCAATAAAACCCGATTCTGATTCTGATGTAAAAGACAGATATGTGAACAGGAAGCCAACAGTGTCAAATGAAACAAATATGGTGGGGGGAAGAGAACATATATGTTTTTAATATTTTTTGCAAATTATAATGCAATCACTAAGTAATGTCTTGAATTGGTGACTTCTGCAATTTGGGTGAAGGAACAAAAGAAGTAAGAATAATGGGTTTTTAGAGAATAGATTGGTATTTTGGAAAGATTTTGCGTTCTTGCACAGCATTTACAAAGATGATCTAAACCAACATCATTATTAAGTTACAGCCCAAAAAAGTTTGCTTAACTAAGCTTTTTCATCTATTGGGTTTAACAGCCAAGTATCTTTTGACTTAATGAAAAAAAAACTAGAAAGTGCTCGGGAGCTAGGGAAGCTGCGTCCTCTTGTTGTCAGTCTTAATGCTGAACTAAGCTAACCATCTCCTAGCTGTAGCATCAAATTATCTGTACCAGAAAGAGGATAGTGTGTTTCACCTCAAATTAAAAAGATCTATTTCTATCAAATATCTATTCTAAAAATAAAATAAAGTTTTATGATGTAACTTGTCCTTTTAATAAAACCCAAGTTAAGCTTAATCAACACGATGTCATTGTTTAGTCTTTTGTGTTTCATGATTTACTTTGTAGTTGTCCTCAGTGTGTCTTGTCTTGTGTTCCTTGATTCATGTTGTGGTTCTTGTGTTTCTAGTCTTGTTTCTGTTCCTAACTCTGTGTGTTTGCCTCCTGTCTGATTGCCCTGATTGTCTTCACCTGTCTAACTAGTCTCACCTGTGTTGATTACCCCTGTGTCTATTTAGTCTCTGTGTTTCTTCCCCTCTGTGTCAGTTCATTGTTTTGTCAAATGTCGGTGTTGTATGTTGTCTCTGTGATTCCTCGTGGCTCCCTGTTTTTCCCGTCTGGACTTTGTTTTTGATTTTGGAGTAAGTTTTGGTTTTGCATTTTTTGCCGTTTTTAGTTTAAATAAATATCATATCACCTTAGCAAATACAATGTTATCATGTTTCCATGTGAAATAGATATTGTGTCCAAAACTATTAAAGTAACCCCAAGTAAATCTGACATACCTCGGACTAACATTTTTGGTCAATTCTGCCATTTTTTGTCAGTGGCTGAGGGATATATCAGAGGATTTCTACCACTCTTGTATTTAAAGTTGATAAGCTAACGCTTGCAACTGGTTAGCCAAGCATGAATACTGGAAACATGGGGAAAATGCAGCTTATTAGCCAATCAGCACCTCTATAGCTCACTAATTAACATCATCTTGTGCTTGTTATGAATCCTAAAGCTTGAAGAAGAGGCATTGCAGTTTGACAGGGGTTTATGGGAACATATAAATAGGTGGTACGAAGGAAAGAAGAAAGGACAAATACTGTACAGGTAAAAAGTGAAGAATGATAAAAAAAAAAAAAAGGTTAAGAAAGATATCTCACAAGATGAGAAAAGATAAGGGGGTGGAAGGTTTAGGGGGGTGAGTGAAGAGGAATAATAAAATAGAGGACATGTTAAATATTAAAGGAGAAATGAGGCAGGCTGTAGGATCACTCAGTCAACATGACCTGTATCAACCTTTCAAAACACGTCAGCAAAAACACTATTTGAATAACCACTGCTTTCCTCTCGCCCAACACGACCCCTGGACTGTAGGTCTGAATATTTATAGAGACAACATGCAGAGGAAGAAGTTCTGCTGCCCATTATCCCAGTGAGAAATTCATCTGCTATTCCTGCTCGCTGCAATAAAATGCTTTACAAAGCATTTTTGGACCTAATAAAAAAATAATAATAATGCACCACATGCAATCTTTTATTTAGAGATCCATTTTCGGAGCTCGCTGTGGCCGGTTTCTCTTGCTCTGATTATCACAGTGGCACTGAGATTTTCACCTTGAATGTCCAGTTAAATCTGCAGTAAAATCGAAGAAGTTAATGACTTTACTTTGGAGGACATGAAGTTTGACAGAAAAGAATCGCAGTGAATTACTTCGCACATTAAGTTTTTTACAGGGAAGTTGTGCTAGATATCTTTAATTGTCTTGGGGCATTACCAGATTATTAAAATCATTTGATCAAAGAAAAAAACAAGCAACAGATTGTACTGATTGTGTAAATCTTAGACTTTGAACTCATCAATTGTTTGTGAGCCCTCTTTTGTGGTCTCAAGTTCGGTCGTGGCCATCGTGCTTTAAAGACTAAATTGCAATTTTTTTAGAACCAGAAGCTACTGTATCTGGTAGAGAGTGTGGATATGTATTGTTACATTGCCATTCCATAGATAGATAGATAGATAGATAGATACATAGATAGATAGATAGATAGATAGATAGATAGATAGATAGATAGATAGATAGATAGATAGATAGATAGATAGATAGATAGATAGATAGATAGATAGATAGATAGATAGATAGATAGATAGATAGATAGATAGATAGATAGATAGATAGATAGATAGATCGATCGATCGATAGATAGATAGATAGATAGATAGATAGATGTACTTTATTGATACCACACTAGGAAGGTTAAAAGGTTGTAAATATATTTTTTTTCTGGGCAATTTTTTTGCCTTTATTGGATTGGGCAGCTGAAAAGACAGGACATATTGGCAGGAGTGAGTGGGGGATGACATGCAGCAAAGGGCCGAGGATGGATTTCGAACCCATGTCTGCTGCAACTAGGAATACAGCCACAATACATGGGGCACGCGACATAACCTCTAGGCTATCTGCCCCAGCATTTTTACTCTTAAAGTTTACAAAATGAACATCATGATTTTATTGAATCAATCATTCACTGGCCTTTATTTGAATTGCACCAAACCACAAGTTATTTCATAACAATTTCATATAGGTCTTGCTTGTACTCTTTGGAATATTCGTTAAGTAAACCCAACATAGATCCATCTATGAGCAACCATGGCCGTAACCAGCTATGAGGATAGCTGGGGTCTGGACCTCGGTAATATTTTTCAAAACAAGACAGCAAAAATTGTTACCAATCAATGTATGAAGCGCTAGATGGCTTTTACTTCAAAAATACTTACAGAAACGCTACAAAGTCACGGATCGCCCTACACTGCCTCTGTGTTTCTCGCTGCGCTTAACACGCACCCACTGTCTAGTTATGAAAAAAAAAACTCTGCAGGTGAGCAGAGAGAGAGAAAGACAGAGAGAGGTGTCCGCTGTTAAGACTCGTTGAATGCATCTGTTTCAGTGTATGTTATTCTACTTCAAAAGCCGTTTTTTTGTTCGTTTTGTGCAGCTGCTTGATGCAAATGTGATTGTGCTCTCTCTCTTGGTATTTGCTGCGTCGTAATCTCTCCATAGAAAACTCACGTGTTGTGATACAGGATGAAGTTAAACTTTTAAAAACGGGAGTATTGATGTTTTGCATGGAGCACCTGAAGGCTCAGTTAGGAAAAATAAAGCTTCTCTCTCTCTGTCTCTCTGACCCCTCTTAAAACAAAACAACCCAGAAAAACTATAATAATAAGATCACTGTGTGTCACATTGTTTGTCATTCTTACAAGTGCATAAACAAAACAAAATAATGTCATACTAAATGATATATCAGCTTTACATATAGACTACTTGTAGAGGCTAAATAAACTTTGCAGGGCTGTAATAGTGCAGAAACAACTGTCCAGTCCACATGTTTAAAATTATTCCATTAATGCATTCATTATTGTGTAAGACACCAAAAGGACTAAAAGATGAGATAAGAAACATCAAGTTCTGCAGAAAAAGACACAAATTGGACAATCAAAACTGACTAGAATGCAGGAAAATAAATGTAAACTGCTTAACATTTTCTGGGGGAGACCCCTCAGACCCCCCCTTACCATGGAGCTGACTACCACACAGCAAATAGGGCCAATTTAACTTTAACTAATATCTTGGATGCTCTGTTTCCGCCCGCATGTGATCCATGGATCATTCACTTTACAAATAGGAAGTAATGTGTGTGAGTTTGTGTTGGTTGGGTGTTAAGCTTCTGTTGCATTTGAAGGTCTCATTTGGGCATAAATTTAGCCGGCCTTGAATATAGGATATAAGAGAAAAACATTTCTGGGCCTCACTATTTTCTAAACCCTGGTTACGGCCCTGTGAGCAACACTTGCCAAAATTAGCAAGGGTTAAACTTCCTTTATCATGCAGAAACCTTGGAGAACTAGATTCCTGGTGAAAAGGCATCATCTCAGAGCAGTTACTTTGAGAAAATTGGGACAGTGGAAGAAAAAGAAGATATGTGTATTTTTTTAGGTAATAAGGCAAGTGAGAAGTAGTATTAGTTCCCAGTAATTGTTGATTCAGTTTAACTTCTTTTTCACAACAAATGGAATCGCCCCTTACCGGACATCAGAGAGACTGCAGCTTCAGGATTGGCTTCCTTCTTAAAATCATGAGGCTACATCCACTTCTCATTAAAAGCTCCTGATTTTCATCCATTCTCCTATCACTGGATGTGAATGTATGTTACTCACTTTCTTGCTCTCACAAGCATGCAGCTTTTGACACAAGTAGAAGGGAATCGAGTCAGGTGTGCACTCAAGTAGTCAAATACTCAGACATTTGTGGAGTCAAGCAGACAAGCTGTGAGACAGACAGGCAGTCACGCAATTCAGCCTCCGGACAGAAATTCAAACGGTCAGGTTTTCAGACAAAAAGGCGGACATTTAGGAAATGTGATATTGATGCAGTCAGACAGGCAGTTAGACCCAATCATGTGTTCATGATTGGGTGTTCAGGCAGGTGGTCAGTCAGTGCAGTATAGTGAGGCAGACATTGCAGATATTTGTGCCAGTCAGAGAGACAAACAGGCAGTCAGACGAACAGGTAGGCTGTTGTATAGGGAATACAAATAATTCTCAGTCACTGGCCCTACAAACACAGACAGCATTGCAGATTAGACACTCTCCACTGACCAGAAGCTCTTCACGGAGCCACAGAGAATGAATGGATCATTTAACAATAGCTCCTTCTTCCTGGAACGGGTGGAGGTTGGGGGGATGAAACGACCAATATGGCTGCCAGTAAGACAAGAAGACAACTGTTAGCAAAAGATGACTGATCATGGCAATTAAGATTGTTTTCCAATAAGCCTTTTATTTTTTGGGGGAGAAGAAACTGAACATATAGACATATGACTTATATTTTGTGCTTTTATGTGTCAAAAATACAACATAGGGCTGGACGTTTGGATAGATTATCTTGAATTGTGCAGTTTCAGCCTCATTAGCCAATCACTGCCCATTAATTCTTTTAGTGTTATGATCCAGTTTCTGCTGTGGACATGATCCATGACCTTTCTCTTGGACACCATTAGCCATCAACACTTAAGATGCAGTAGCCGAAGCAGTACAACCCCCCCAGAAAAATGCCAATAACTGCAGATTATTAAAGCTATATCTGGCATGTCAGGAGAATCAAATAAGTTTAATGTGGGTGGGAGATGGATCTCCTGTGATAGATTTCAGGTGCCAAACCAAGATTTAAATTTGAAAAAAGAAACATTTACTCATACACGTTATGTCAAAGGTTTACATTCGAAATGCCAAAGAGGTTATGGTGGTTGCTGCTCAGTATAGCAGCCTGAAGCTGGTTCTACTAATAATACATTACAGTTGACTGATCTGGCCAGAAAATATTGGAAAACTGTTTTATAATAATTTAAAAAAAGAACTTTAACTGCATTTCACAAAACAAAAGAATAGACCTAACAATGGCATATTACTCTCTGTTTTTTGTTAGCATGATACAGCTAATTCTCTAACTTATGAACACTTCCAGGGATGTAATGCACTCTTTTCAACATGAATGTAAATACATCATACCTGTATTACATAAAAGAGTTAAGTAGTTGATGTTGTTTGGCTTCTGTTAAACTGTTATTTTTTTTGTAATTTTTCTGCACCTTCTGATATTTTTTGGACAAACTCTGCCCTTGCGTGAAGTTCTACGTGCTAATGGTGCTGCCAAATTTGATTATCAGTTTGGATCTATTACTGTAATAAGCAGTGGCATGCACAGACTTTTTGAAGGGCAGGGGAAAAGGGCACATACAGCACGTTCTCGCCACTGAAAAGGGCACTAAGTTCCGCGTGTTTTCGGCACTTTAGCACGCGTTTTTGCCTCCCAAGAGGGCACTTTAGCGCGTTTTGGCTCCCAAAAGGGCACTTTAGCGTGCGTTTTTCAACAATTGGGCCACGAGGGGGGAGCGACCGCCCCCCCCCCCCCCTGCACACCACTGGTAATAAGGACTCTACGCAAAGGTAAAGAAGCAGGTGAATACTGGTCAAATTTGTTAATCGATTCCTATCATGGTTAAAAATCAAATAGAAATTCAGTCATAGAGAGGTTTGTTTCATAGCAGACATTTTGACTTGTCTTAGTAGTAAAAGCACATATAGCTTTAAACACTAGTTACTGTATGTCTTTGCAAGTGTCCCATGACAGTTTTCCATGACTGTGTGATATTCTTTCATCATACTGTGACACAAACACCACAAAGTTATCTCTCACATTCTCCTCTTCAATGGTTTGGATCTGTACTTAGAGACTTAATATCTTAGAAACTCAGTTAAACTGAACTCGTCTAAATTCTCCTCACACCTTTCTTTGTGACTGGTTGTTTGTTAAGATATTTTGGCTGGTCACAGCCACCAAATTATAGAGAGAGATTTATTCTGGCTCGTGCACGGGTCAAAAGCCTTGTTCTGCTTCCTGATGCAGTTTAATAACAGCCATAACAAGGGCTGACAGAGAATTAATATAAATTAAAATGGACCAAAGACTGCCTGCAAACTTGTCTTCATTAATAGGTAAGTGACAATATAATTTTTGTAGGGCACTCTCGCCAACAGGCTCAAACAATAAACTCGGTACAGCCTGCCATCTTATGAGTTATTTCATTGTTTTTGAGGATAATTAGCCTTTGATAAAGCTTTATGAGGGGGTGAAGAGGAAGGCAGGGAAGAGGAAGGGGAAAATAAAAGTGCGCTTACTGGGGATTAGCCTCTGGGGGGTCTGGGGCTCTTCTCGCTGTGTATTAGATTATATTAATTTGGAGAGTGGTATCTCATGCAGAGGAGGGGGAGCTGTCTTTGATGTGCTCTTCTCTGCGTTTTCCCCCGAACCATTTTTCATGTGGGTGCTCCACTCTGTATTGATTAGGCCTCATAAATTGTGAAAGAGTATAGGGGCGATGGAGAAGCCTAAAAGCCGCCCTAAATAGGTTAATGCTGGCCAGTGAGAGCCAGCAGGGAGGAGAGCCTCGTCTCAGAGCGTCTCATTGGAAGGAGCTGTTGAGACCATGAAGAATCCCCTCATTAAATGAACTGAACGTTTTTTTGGGATCTATTAACATGAATAACGGTATTTTTTACTTTCTTAATTTTTAATAAAGATTTGTTTTTTTGGCTTTATGCAGGGATAATGTTGGATTATGATTTGCATAATTGCGTATTACCCCTTCCCGACATTAACACAGATTTTAACCAAATTGGATGGGACAGTAACCTTGCAAAAAATATATTTTTTGGCCTATCCATCTCTCTATTCCAAGCAAGACAGGCCTAACAAGACTGGGAAATTAAAATTAAGAAAACATAAAGATGAAACTGAAACAGAGAAGAGAAGAGAAGGAAAGCCAACCACAGAGTAGAGGCATTATTTTAGTGATGGATGAAAGTGAACCACCAAACAACGCAACAATTGGTATGTTTTCTCTCTTGTTTTTTTCTTTTTACAGGTAAGAAGAATTTAATGTCGATGATCTTACAAATACAAAATGAGGTTTATTCAGCTTTGCACAGAAAATGTTGTGGAAAAATCCTACAGTGGGCTGCTTTTTACTTTCATACCATACATAGGGGCGGCTGTGGCTCAGTTGGTAGTCTCTCAACCTGAAGGTCGGGGGTTCCTTGGGCAAGACACTTAACCCCGAATTGCTCCCGCTGCTTCATTGGTGACGTATGCATGTATATGAATGGAATTAGTTACTTCTCCTGGTCACTTTACATAGAAACCTCTGCCATCAGTGTGTGAATGGGTGTGAATGGGTAGGTGTGACATGCTATACAAGCTCAAGTTCATTTACCATTTTACATTTCCGAGCCTGTACTGTACCTTTTCACCTTTACTACTAGTAGTACTAGTGAAGAAGTTTAAACAATATATTTTAACTTGTACTTCTGTGTGCTTTTTGTCACCCCTGTAAACATGACACATTCTTTTTTTTCTCAGGAAGTGCCCTGCATGCTGTCGACCCTCCTTGTGTTGTGTGACATTTTTGCCAGGGGCATAAACAGCAGACAAATTAAAACGGACATTTGGCAGTGTTAGGAATGCATCATGTAAATTCAAAGTGACTTATAAATTACATTTATGGTATTACCTTGCAACCTTTTACAACAGGTTTATTTGTCCTCCTGCTGCCATGCACGTTAGACAAATTTCCAACTTACTTTTCTTGCACGTTACAGAAAAATTAAAGCTGGCAAAATCTTAAAAACTAGTTCTGATTTTATCCTCAGTGTGTACAGATTTTGTTCTTCTCCTTTCTAAAATCATAAAAGGGATCACAGCAAGTTTGGCTCTGTACAAATTAAGTGGAATTTGTTCAAACATTTTCTTCCTCCTGAGAGTAGATTCTTTATTTTTCTTTGAAATAGTGAACATTTAGGCTTCCCCTGCATTTCTTTTTTTTTTTATTTTTTTTTTTATATACTTTATTAATCCCCTACGGGGAAATTGTGGTTCGCACTCTGTTATTTTTGGACATGCTTCTCACACACACAGGCCTGAATCACACACATGCACAACGAGACCTGTGGACATGCATTAATGGAGAGATGTCAGAGTGCGGTGGCAGCCCCTTGGGAGGCGCCCCCCTGAGCTGGTGGGGGTTCGGTGCCTTGCTCAAGGGCACCTCGGCAGTGCTCGGGAAGTGGTCTGGCACCTCTCCAGCTACCAGACCAACTTCCATATTTTTGGTCCGCATCGGGACTTGAACCGGCGACCCTCCGGTTCCCAACCCAAGTCCCTACGGACTGAGCTACTGCCGCCCCCATTCTTTGTTATTGAATGTTAATAACATGATGATAGAGGGAGAAAACATTTACATGGCTTGGATGAAGTAAAGTCCTTTAATATCTCTACTGCATTCCTTCCTTGAAACATAATCAAAAGTAGATTACACTGGAATAGATATGAAAATCCAGGCATTCAAAGCAGTCAGATACAAGCTGCCGTCTGGAATTGAGCTGTGAATTAAGCTACAGTTCATGTTTGCTAACACGCATAATCAGTCATGTGTATGACTGCTTATCTTCCCTGCTGTTTTTGTCGTCTGTCGGAGCTGAAAATAAGCTCACAGTCCTATGTTCTGATGCTTCCGATAGTGACATATTTAGATTAAATCCACCTCTTCTGTTTGCGTTTATCACACTGCACTGCTGCATGTCACTGCCGTGTTTTGAGAGACGACAGGAAGATGAATGTCTGTGTATTTTTGTTTAGTACAGCGTACAGTACTGTATGTTAGAAAACAGGTCATGGGTTTTTCCTATGTATTTGTGCATTTCCCATGCATGAAAATAAGGTGTGAGTTGTAAATGGCGGTGAAGGGGGGAGCCACAGTCATCTGTCTTTGTTCACTGCTGGTGTCCTGTTATATATCAGAGGGAAAGATGAATGCAGTTAATAGACTGTGACATGGCCATTAACTACAGCTGTAATAGAAGTGTAATGGAATCAAACAGCCATTTCTCACCTCAGCATCTGCACGCACAGGTAAATGTTTAAAGACACTGTCACTGTTCAGGCACCTGTCTCTTCCTTTTTCACTATCCTTTTGCCTTGACCTTTTTTCTCATGCATAGGGGCACATTTCCATTCTTCTCACCTCCTCCTTTGCTCTGAAACTTGTCCTTGAACCTCCGCCAGCTTCCTCACAAACATCAAACAAACAGATAAAAGTGTCCAGTTGTCCATTTTCTTACTGATACTCGCCCTCGCCAGACAGATCCACTGATGTCTGCTTTTATCCCCTGCATCTTGGGGATAAAATGTGACATATATCCCCCTCTCTAACCCTATCCGTTTTTCCATGTATATTCCTGTATGAAATTACCGTATTGATCGACGAAATTGTCTTTTATGGTCGAGCTCTTGAGTTTCAGGAGATAATAGAAGGCGCATTATGCAGCAACCTGGACAGGAAATCATTGGAAATGGAGAGAAGTCATATCTGAATGGTGATAATATCCATGTATGAACAACACAGGGAACAGTAATGTGAGATTTGGCCATTTTCTTGCCATAAAAATGCCTCTTTGATGTTGAAGTCCTGCTTTCAAGTAATTTTGTCTTCACTTTGCTCACGTGCATGACTGTGTCCTTTGTAAATGTAATGCTTGGCATGATGTCAAACAAGCTGTTTGACATTTTCATCTAAAGCCAGTGCACATTCTCTGAGCTCACACTGAGATCTAAATATAGTATATGGGTCTATTGATGCAGAAATACAGGAGCAGATGATATAACTGATGAAATAAAAAGAAGATTTTTTTACACTTTAACTCAATACATATTCCCTAAAGTCTCTTTGCATTTTCTCCATCTCACCTGTGTTTATATCCAGAGTTAGGGTTACATTTTTACACTTTAAATCCACAGAGAAAAGAGGGCTCAGGTGCTGTTGTTTTCTTCATCAGGATGCTCCTCCTCCTGTCTCACAGTCATACATTTGCATACAAACATAAATGTGTGTAAGGAATGATGCAAAGCATCTACTGTTTTAGTCTTTGCTCATACGGATGAACATGTGTTTTATCAGTTTGAAGCCTTTTTCTGCCTTCCGTAACTTTGGTCTGCTCATCCGTTTTGTAATGTAGCCGTTCTTCAGGTTTAACCAATGTGTTGCAAAGTAGGGTAGCACATTAAGTCTAAATTTCATTATTATCATAATAGAAGTATCGGCAGTAAACACAAAGCCAAAGTCTGAATTCATTGCATTGAATGAGAAAAAATATTTTATGTAAGCAAGCAATACTTTCTCTCTCAGCATGGTTAAATTGTACCTGTTGGATGGAGGCCTCAGTATAATGGCCATGCTTTCACATTATTTTGATGCAGTCACATGAAACTAAGCTAGCTATCTGCTGCCCTCAAAGTAATTGGTTCCAATTGAGTGGTGAAAAAAAGCTGCCATTTGGATTTATTTTAGATTCAGGAGGGACATGCTGCAAAGTCAAGTATTGTGTAGTATTTTTTTCAGTGCATGCCTACACTGTAAATATTTTTTCTGTAAAATAACAGTAAAGAGCTGGCAGCAGAGACGCCAGCTCTTTACTGTTATTTTACAGTATTCATACCGTGAAATCACTTTACAGTAGTAGGCTGTAAACCATAAGTACATTATCTATCTGTTTTTCGAAGATTTACAGGAAATTACTGGCAGCAAAGATGCCAGCAATGTACTGTCATTCTACATTGTTTCACAGTCTTAAACAGTAAAATTAAACTGCATAATTCTGTTTAGGGTGTAACTTTTGCTGTGCCTGTCTACAGTTAATGTTACTATAGACAGGCACATTGGATAATATAATAACTCAATTGAGAATTTTAAAATATAAAATATCAATGCAATTGACATTAGAACTTCATTATTCTGTTGGTCATAAAAAACTGCTTAAAATATGCATCTTAATGATAGTATAAAATAAGCAATAACAACGTATGAAGGATTGAAATCAAATAACATTTATTTCAAAGGGCAATGTCATCATGAATACTGCTACTTAAAAAAACCTTCTTGGATGACCCACAAAAATTTGCATAAACAATTTCAGTAGAAAAACATATATGACTGAATATCAACAAACTCCCTTTGTTTTCATGACTTAAACACGAACTAAACTTAAAGGAAAACACATTTTAAACTTTGTGTCTTTGTTGAGATCAACTGGACCTTACACTTTTTGATTCAAACAATGTTCTTGTGACCTTATTTTCACAAGGACAGCTTGTTGATAGGGTTATGAAAAAAACATGTATTTCGGATTTTTAACACCATTTTTTTACTATCGTAAATATTAAATGTATTAGCTTGAATTCCTATTTCAAATTTATATGACAACTGTGCACTGAAACAGTAAACTTCACTTAAAATTCAATAAAAAAAAATGAATCTGCATTATGTGAAAAGAAAAATATGTTCATATCTGCTCATATCAGACAGCATATACCCTGATACCAATCTGCAATGGGTCAATATATGCCAATAAGATCAGCCAACCCATTATTAGTCGGGCTCTATGTCAGACATACGTTTTTGTGATTTATCTTACCAAACTTGAGCTATACCTTGAATATCACAACAAGGCTGGAAACCAAGGCAACAAATACAGAAGAAATAAGAGTTAAACCTATCACATGAGGTATGTTTTGTTTCTTGCAAAAAAGCTGTTTAAAACGCAATTAGAAAATAGAATTTAGTGCAAAAAAGAACATTGAGACCTTTTTGATAACATCAATGATGACATTTAGAAAATAAAAATTATTGGCACATTTTGGGAGGAAAGAATCTAGTGTTTTTCTTTTAAAATATAGCCCTGTTAGATAGACTCAAAGCTGCTCATAAGGCAACTTTAAGAACATACATTATACGTACATTATATGAACTGCAATGTAACTGCAACTGCTGTAAAAAATATACTTGTAATAACATTTAGAACTTATGCACAATTGGCAACATTTGGAAAACAAACTGCAGTATTCTGCAAAGATTTGAAAGTGTGCATTTAGAACATTTTAGAAATATAATATACATCAGTTAGAAGACTTTGACAATATGCATGAATAACATCATTATAACATCATTGAGGTTGGATTTTGTTTTGTGTCTTCAAAGATAGAGGTATAGGCTTGTTTTATGCCTTTAAAAGTCCTGTGATGTGGGTATGTGTTTTACCTCTAAAGAAATTTCTGTGAGGACGTTTTACCCCGTTCATAGTACCCGTGGGAACTTCTAGGAAGAGTTTGTGTCGCCCTGTCAAACAACAACAAACAAATAATCATAATCGTAATAGTAAATAAACAATTGAAACAGAAATGTACAAAGTATACCCAAAGTCAATGCTTAATAAGCTAATAATACCAATTCTCTTGTGGCTTAATGTGGCACCCACAATGCAATTTAGTCATTGAGTGACATTATAGAGCCAATTAATTAAACTACATGCAGCTTCCTCTGGAGCCACAAAAGCTTTATACTCCTGTTTTTTCATAAACAGTAGTGTTCCCTAAAACTAGTACACACACTTAAACGCCAAGACTGGTGGAGCTAATCCTTAAAAACATACAGTTAGAAAGAGAAAATAAAAAATAAAACTTACATCTGCGAGAAGGACCAGCCCGGTTAGGTCCTCTCCAAAGTGTGCCATGAGCAGCTGAACAACAAAAAATGCCATCTCATTATCTTCACCATTGGAGAGGACATCCTTGACATCTTGGTTAGTAGGTTTCCTCCTGAAGTATTCTGAGATGCATTTTCCACATTCCTCCATACTTAGTTCCAAGCTACGAAGCACATTGGTGTCTGTGAACAACTCAAAATGCCCGTATATAAACCTTGGCATGAAGAGAAAAGGCCATTTGCTTTTCACATCTTGAATGTCAGGTGATGGAAGTGTATTCAAATGGCGACGTTGTAGACAGAATGTGAGCTCCATTAGATTTTTGACTTCTGCTCTTTCTGCTCCACCCGCACCCTCCTGTCTGTAAATCTCCTCCAGTCTCTGGCGGTGCTTCTCCACAGTCTCGTTAGCTTCCTCTGGGGGAAGCTCTGGCTGAAACCTTGTACATCCATATGTGTCAGTTGGACCTCTCTTGTATTTAGAAGTGGATTTAGAGGATCGGTGGTGTGAGAAGCTTGCATCACGGTTCACATTCTCAATGCGGCTTTTCACTTGAATCAAAAGGGAAGTAAAACCTCCTCCCAGAAGTGACCCGTCTGGTGTCATGTCAGCAAAACTCTTTGGGTACTGCCTGATGATATTTCGAACCACGTTTAGGCACTGTGCACGAGTGGGGTTAGCTTCATACCTCCTTATTTGATCTGTGAGTACTCGTACCATCTGGCGTCGCTCTACTGGTTTAGGTCTCTTGCCATCGACAATTTCAGAAAGAATTTCAAGTGGCATTTTTTCCCAAGGGACCTGAAGTGTTTCTGGCCATGTCTTCAGGATTTGAGATGTTTCTCGCCTGGCTTGAGCTCAATTCATTGGCCGACAGCTGTAATGGGCTAGAATGAGGCGTAGTGCAAAATGATGATGATGAAGACTCTGAGAAAGAATAATCAGTATTCGGGGGTGACTGAGTTGGAATGACTTGCAGATCCAATGTAAGTATCTCGGCCTCTAAAAAAAACATAATTTTTTCAGGACACATTCCTTATTAGACACATCAGAGTTACTGCAGACATTTTTCCAAATATTTATTTGGAAGTTTTATGGTCTATTTTTCTGTCAAAATAGCTAAAGAAAAAAAAACTTTAGTCTTTGTTTTAAGTTCACTTAACTTATCTTATAATGGTTCATTTTGTTATTTAGATTTGTTTCCATAACTCAATCCCAGAAGAGAATAAGGTCTCCAGATTGCTTTTTGAAAATAGAAAGGAGGTAGAGTATCAGCCGTACAAGAGATTCTTATTTAAGAACTGGTACATTCTTTCTTAAATGCCACACTAAATTAACCATACATCACCTAATTTAAATGCATCCAGGAGTTTTTGGCGCTGGATAACAGGTAGCTTCAGCAATGTCTTCTTGTTGTACATATTTTAAGTCTTCTTTTGACTCCAAGCCGGAGATCTGAAGTTTAGATTTGCCACTGGGTCTCTTCAGACAGGTTTGGCAAGGTCTTGCACATGATCTCATTGATTTCTTCACTCAAATTAGCCCTTCTTCTGGAACAAAGGGAAAGAGTGGTAAATAATTATTATCTGTGTGCCATGGACAGAGCACTCAGGCAAGGGATAGTAATCCAGAAGATTCTCTTGGTTAACACAACAGTAGCTTCTCTGCATCAGAGTAAGGCTGTAGACACCCATGTCAGGAATACGCATGGCCTGATATTTTTCAGCAATAAAATATACGTCTGAATTCTTATGGAAGAGAAGCACTTTGATTTTTGCAGTTACAAACCCGTCATCATTATCATCGATCACAATGAACATGTTCTTTTTGTATTTTGTACCTTTAACAGTAACTTTATGTGCTATCAGAGTGTTTATGGACTCAAAGTTGTGATGTGCAACTGCCTCTCTGATTTCATCATTGTAGTCATCTGAGAAAAAGGGTGTACCTTTCTCCACTGAAACAGCTGGAGGGAAGAAGGTGCCAGCACTCAGAAAAGCCTGCAGAAGCTGATGTCTCTCTGCAAGAGTAGAACATGGATTCTTAAAGTTGCACAATTTCCTCAAACACTGCTTAAAATATGTGTGTTTGCTCTCAAATCTTAATGTCCACAGGCGCACAAGTGGCCCAAACCGGATAATGTGCTCAGGATAATGACTGACATAATGATGTTTGGGCTTCAGTGGCTTGTCGGAAAAGGTTTGCATTCGCCAATGCAAATATTCATCAATCAGAACTCTTAAATAAGCTACCTTGCCATTTGAAATGGCAGGAGCACAAATGAGGTCCACAACTTCTTTAAGTTGCAACACCAACTGCCATACTTTGTTGTCACCTGAATCTTTGACTTTGTCTCCAATCAAGATGGGCAACATTCTGAGCAAACACCAATTCTGCACAGCATGTCCCCCAAGTTTTCCACCCTCTGGATTAACCTCACACGGTTTGTCATTTGCATCCTTACCAAGATACTTGAATTGATTTATACGTCAATTCAACTCAAGATAGCTGAACAGTTTATCCACCTTAACAAGATGGTGAATGTACAGTGCCGGATCTGCATTAAATGCTTCTCTGCTGATATCACAGAAATGTAAACTCCTGCTGAAGTTCTCTACAAAGCTATGTTATGTGAGCCTAGGTTGTCCCCTGAAATGGCACATAAAGTTCCCTTATACACTTTTCCATCAGACAGGGTAACCCCATTGAGCTCAAGATCTTTGAGGTCCTTAACCAAGGTGCCCATAACCAAGTCTTGACCAAAATACTTAAAATCCTGTTCTATACAGAGAAGAACAAGTTGCATTTGATCAGCGCTGTACCTGTTGTGTGGCATGAAATCTGCAAGAGATAGATAGAGTTAGAGTTAGATACATCTTGTGTTTTTTCTTTCCAGATCCTAGTGGGTTTACCACTTCAAATGCATCCTGTTACAGGATTAAGCTCAGTGATGAGCTCTCAGTCTGGAAGACACGTTCTCGGCAATATTTTTGCCATCCCACACGTCCTTAAAGGGATACTTCACCGGAAATTGCTTTCCGTCTAAAACTCTCCGTGATGTAAACCAGTAGAACACGCAAAAGCCTGACTTACCGCCTCCACAAGGTTTGACACTTTGGTTCATCCAGTGTCATCCATCTCTTTATTTTGTCACATGTTTTGTATCACCTGAGGTCCAAACTGCACAATTTTCTATTAAGTAAATCTGATTGGTTAAAAATCTCAATTCACAATGTGTTTCTCAGCCATTGTGGGTACTGAGGCTGGACCAGTTGAGAACGGCTGATCTAGGAGGCACAGGACATTCATCCTCAACAGTCTTATTTTTGACACGTCATCTTTGTAAGATTCACTTCTTTGTTCATTTGATTGATACTGAGTTGGACGAAATGCACAATATGTCACTGTGAAATGTTTATGTTTACTGTTTAGTTTCATATCACTGATGATTGCATGTCCAACCAATCATTTTATAACCTGTTCACACTAGATATGCAGCGATGCATCGGTTGAGCATTGGTATCGGCAGATATTGAGCCCTGTTGACATCACAACATCAGCCAACTGGAAAATAATGTGGCATGAATAGCTTTGAGTATCTAATGTGTATCTGTTGTGTTGCATGGATTTAATGCTGGTAATCTAGTATACCTAACTGCTGATTAAGAGGTGAGGCTTTATATTGGACAGAAGAACACGTTGGACAAACTCATTTGTTCTCATTGTCAAATGAGAATGAAAATGTCATCAGTGTTGGAGTATTACACCGTCTCTGGGAAAGATCAGCGACATGCCGTTTATAACGCATGTTATGTTACGCAGTGACATTTTGGTAAGAGGGACTACTAACAACAACAATTTAAATATATCAAATCTTAAAGCTCATTTGAAAAACAGACATAAAGAATAACAAAGAAGTAATGAAAAAAACATTGGTATCGGAATGGGCCCTAATTCCCACAATCGGTGCATCTCTAACACACATTTCTCCATTGCCAATCATACCTAAACAATAATTGTCATGTAACTTCCTTTAGCCTGAGAGCAGCTGGGCATATCTCTTTACCATACTCTAGCACAAAATCAACGAGATAACGTCTTTCCGAAACATAGTGATGCATTTGGCGGTCAGCCATGGCATTTGCTGTTGTCAGCTCATTAACAAACAGAGAAATATTTTAAGATGGATAATGTTGATATGCCATGTTGCCCCTGGAGATGTGTTTGGAGTGGAAGAAAACTCAGCCTGATTCTGCATGTATCCGGTTACAATGTGAGAATAAATATGCTGAAAGGATAACATTCGGGTGACTTTTCCAGTTCCATAGGCCTTGAAGGACAGTTTTGGATGTCAGTGGGTTGTGAAGCAGTTGATGAGATTTTTGTCTGACTTGCATGATGTGAAAATATTATCTGAACTGTGTCAAAGATGCTGGGTTTAAAAGGCAGTGCTTCAAACAAAAGAAAACCCCACTTTCAACAACTATTAAACTCTGAATTTTTCATCTTTGCTTGCTAGCGGACATATTTCAGAGATGATTAAGAGTTGAATGAGCTGATTCCTGTGCAGCTGAGAACAATTATGCACTCATATATGAATTGGGTCTGTTTTGTGTTTACCAGATCTCTGTAGCTGCATCCAGTTTAATCAGAATCACCTGTTTTGGGCCCCGTCTGGGACTGGACAAACTAAGCAGCGCATCATTACCTGGTCTGATTAGAACTGGATGGCTGCAGACAGCCATCACGGGGTGCTGCACCTGTTTCACTGCCAGGTAAAACTATATTAGAACATTCTCATGCCATTGACAGTAAATATAGTAAAAAGTCATGGTGATTACATCCATTGGATTGTTAACTGCTTTTTTAAGCCTCTAGTTTGGCATTTTGGCCAACACAGTGTGGGTTTTCATGAGACAGAATTGACCATATTTGGGTCAACATCACTAGAAGTGCCTTTGGTGTCCTTATCAGAATCTCTGAGATATATAAAAAACATCTTGCAAAATAATGAAATTCTTAGCTGTTTTTATAAATGTCAAACCTAAACACGAACAAATTAAGCAAAATGACAAGTCTCTAGACAACTGCTTGTTCTCTACCCTACCACTAGCCCACACTTAAAGCACGTCACTGATGAAGGCGTTTATACTGTGAGTTTGTTGTTGGCCGCTGTGAGTAGTAAAATAGTCAACATTTTTTACATGTGTTATGATAAAGTTTAGTGTTTACTTACCGCTGAATGAGACATGAGACAACATAGTTTCTATACAATGCAAGTGAGGGGTGTGGCTTTTGAGGGAGCCTAGAGGGGAAGGGGTGGGTGTAGACACAGCACTGAGGGAATGCTACTTTCAAAATCATGCAAGTTTTCGAAAATTACCAATCCTGCCTTTATTGATCAAAAAATGTTCTATCCTTTGGTGCTACCTGCTGCTGGAATCTGAATTTCCCTGAGGGAACCTTCCCAAGGGATTAATGAAGTTCCTATCTATCTATCTATCTATCTATCTATCTATCTATCTATCTATCTATCTATCTATCTATCTATCTATCTATCTATCTATCTATCTATCTATCTATCTATCTATCTATCTATCTATCTATCTATCCATCCATCCATCCATCCATCCATCCATCCATCCATCCATCCATCCATCCATCCATCCATCCATCCATCCATCCATCTATGTAGCCTTCAAGAGGTAACCGGTGCTTAAGAGTGTAAAATGGAATTTCCCCTGGTTGGATAAATAAAGTATATCTTCTTCTTATATTCATATTTTAATAGTATTTGTAGCTTCAATGTCCAAAAAATTGTTAGTATTATTAAATTGTAGTACAATAAACAGAAGGGTATCAGGTGTACCACATAATTAAGCTAATATTATTATTATTATTTTTTTTAAAGATGACCACTGTCTTAACTGATTTAAATGTGGAAACTGGGTAATCAGAATTTTGTATGACTTGACTTGCTTGATTCTCGCCGCAGTGACTTTTGACTTGCTTGAGACTTAAAGGTTGAGACTTGAGACTTGCTTGTGACTTGTACATGTGTGACTTACTCCCATGTCTGCCTCGCGATTCTCCTCCTTATTCTCCTAATCACATATTTTTTCCTTTTAAATCATTGCAAAGCCGTTTACTGTTAAATTTGTTACTTTCCCTTATAATGACACCATACTAGTTAAGTTGGAATCAAAACCATACCGTTATTAAAGTCATATAAATTATAATCCTTGATATTTACTTCATTAATCTGCATTATTGTTCACAAATCTTTTATTCAAATCTACACGTAATCATTTAGAACTTGTCTGTGTTTTTAATGATTTGAAATGTTCCTGAAGGATTCACTATTCTGATATGAGATTGAGTGATTAATTAATTAAAGGTCCCATATTATGCCCTTTTTGGGGTTCATATATCTATTTTATGTGCCTACTAAAGTACGTTCACAATCGCTAATGTTCGAAAAAAGTGTCTGTTTTCATGTACTGACGCTCCAAGCAGGCTCTCGCATCTGGCTGTGTTTGCAACGCTCTGAATCCCCCTCGAGCACGGTCCCCACGTGTGCCTAGTCTGACCTGATTGGTCGGCCGATTTGCTCTCTCGTAATTGGTCAGTCGCTCGGCATTGTTCTCGGAGATGTCCCGCCCCTTTTACCATATCGGGAATGCTGTCAGTCCTAGCAGAAATACCGGCTAGCGGCTACAAGGATCAACTTTACCAACTGACAACGGAGAGGAGAAACAAACACCACAACCTTTGCCACGAAGGCAGGAGCACGACGTTTCAGTGTTGGAGGTATTTATTTTGCAGACTTTTCAGTTGAAATATGTGCTCGTCAGGTAGTTTCATTGTTATATGTTTAGGTGTAGGCTAAATGTGGAAACTGCAGCTAGCTGCTATGCTAAACCGGGACACATCAACAGTAACACACAACGTGTTTGTATCAAGTCTTTTGATCAGAAAAACACTCACCGTTATTGTGTTGGAAAAAACGTTAGCCTCTTCCGATTTCACTGACTGGAGCTAGCAACATAGTTCCCTAATCCAAACATATATATCTTACTCGTGGCTTCACAAAGTTTGGCTTGATTACAATATAATTAGTGTCCACAAATGTGTTCTGTACAATACAGTTTATCTATTGTACAGAACAAACAGTTTATTGAAGCCCCTCACCTTGTACTACTTTGTAAATCGTCCCCTTGCTGTGATGAAAAATTCAATGTATCTATCAGGTCATCATAGACTGTTAGTTACTACTAACGCCCAGGTGATCATTAGGTTTCTTGGATCAATATCTCATGCTGTTTCCTCCTCTGTCATTATTTTCCTTCTTATTGAACATGATTTCATTTTAATCCGTCTCTTCTTCTTTTTATGAGGTCATCACAGGTTCATTGTACCAACAACATCCAGAGTGAGAACCAAACTGTTTAAACCAACATACACTTCAAAACATCCTCAACATCTTCAGAGGAGAACATCACGGAGAACAGCAGAAGAGTATGTTCACTATAAATAATGATTTACAACTTCAATTCATTCTAATCAAACTGTTTCACTTTACAGAGGAAGAAAACCAACAAGTGACAAAATCATTTGTTGAAAATTCTTTATTCTCAGCTAAGGTTCAACATGTTAATGTGTGCAGAACTATATGTGTAAATATACAATGAGAAGTAACATTTTTATGTCAAACTTTTCTATCTTGTCCCCATACAGGCGGTGCAGACACTTGGCAGCTTTGTGAGCCGGTGCTGGGGATACTTGAGACGCAGCTGCAGAGTGGTTATCCTGTCGTGTGTTGTGCTGAGGATTCACTTGATCTGCAGAAAAAAAGTGACTTCACTGAAAAAAAGTAATTTCAAGAAAAAACAATCTATTTCATAATGTTTGGTTATTGCTCATTTTTCACACTCATCAGTTTTTTTGGAAACATTTACAAAGACGTTGAAGGTATATTTAAATATGTATTTACAAAAGGTATTTAAAATAAAAGAATTAGTAACTTACTGTATGTTGTGTCTGTCTTTTTTTGGACTTGAGGAATGCACCCTTATAGATCGGCTGTCCTGTAGAGGTTGTTGCTTGATCAGGTTCATTATTTTCGTTGTAATGCATCACAGACAGCAACAAGCTACAATACAAAAAGCTCAAATCAGCAATTATAGAATGACATCACAGTTTTCTGATATTCTTTTGAGATATTTCAGCAGTTGGACAATGTATTAGGTGTGTGTGCGTACCTTTGCTTGTCATCTAGTCCCTTGATCGTCCCTTAGTGTACCCCAGGCCAACTGTGTGTGGACTGATGACCCCTTTGGAGGTAGGTACTGTCTGTGTGACCTCTGAGACTTGTGGGGAGTCTGTCTGCCACCCAACGTCATGGATCCTTTGGTACACTGGAGCTTTTGCTCTGTGTAATCTGCTGTGACGTACTCTGAGAAAAACAAAGAAGAAAAATATCAAATTAGCTTGGCAATCTAACATGAATCAGAACTGCTCTGTCTTCTTGTTCATATCAACATAAGCAGACCACAGATATCTTTCAAAACAAAGTGCCTGCTGCTCACATCTTTACGATTCTTGTGTTATTGTATTTATGTATTATCTATGGGTTAACCCGTTCTTTTGCAGTCGGTGCTATGATCAGAAAACACCATCTGAACACTGGTCGAGCTGTTTAAATACATTATCAATACTTTAGCAATGGCCTGACTTATTACATCGATAAAAAATCACCATGTTACAAAGCAGTTTTACACAGAGGTGGGGATAAGACAGAGTAGAAAGAGCCTAACAACAACAGCTGTTAGCAGCTAAGTTAGCAGAGTCTTACAATGCTCAGAGTCTGTAACAAAGCGGATTTTACATTCATTAGACCGTCTCCAACCACGGTCATAAATCAGAACTTTAGCACTGTTCAAGTTTATCACACCGATAGACAAACGCCAAGTAACAAAACAGTCTTATGCAGGAGTGGAGCTACAGCAGAGCAGAAAGAGGCTACAACGTCAGCCGGCATGTTTGCAGAGCTCAGAGTCCGTAAAAAAAGCAGACTTGGACCCCCCAAAACCCTACATGTATCTCTGAGGGTGGTTAACAATGTTATACCTCTTACAGTTTTAGGTGAAAGTTGATAAATAGTTTAGTAGTGCTCAAATTTCGGAACAGTAGTATTACTTAGCATCTTAGCCGAGGCTTACATTTCAGCTACATACAGCATGCACTGAACCAACGTATCCGTAGCAGCTAAAAGTTGTTTTCAAACTAAATAAAAAGACAATAAAAGAAGCGTACTTACATGTTGTAGTTGTAGAAGAAGCAGAATCTCCATGGCTGCCACAGAGAGTAGGAGCTGAAACGCGTTTCTAAGTCTCTTGCTAACATGGCTGCTACGGCATAACGTGGGCGTGCCACAGAAGTTACTGAGCGTGACATAGGCTCCTTGGGCTTGCCACAATGAGCCAATGGGCTTGGATCAGTGACGTCAGTGCAGTGTGATGTCACACTGCACAATTTTCAACGAGGGGGGCTAGACCCGAGCGTTACATGCTGCTACTGCTACTGCTAACAGGAGGAGGTAGGAGAAGCTGCGTTTCCGCGGACTTTGAATTTTTGCACATAGATGTGCCTAAACATGCACAAGACACCTGGAAAACACACTAAAGAGCATATAAAACCAGAAAAAGCACAATATGGGACCTTTAATGTTTTTTTCCTCCATTAAAACATTGGAGGTGGTGCCCCAACAAGATTTAAATTGAGGTAAAATTAGGATATATTAATATCTTAATAAATAAATTCACTACATTAGTTCCTCATTCATTTCTTGGCTAGAGTAGGAAATCAAGAAGAGAGAGTGGGGAAGGGAGCTGCTGGTGGGACTTGAACACGGACTACCCAATGGGAGGGCTAGAGTCTCCACATGGCGTGCCTCCTAACCGCTATTCCACCAGCTACCCCCTCATTCAGTCCTTATTTGTTCCCTAGTTTCTATGACAATTTGCTTTATTGGAAAACTAGTAGTTAGTTATTCATTTGTTCCCTAGTATCTTTGCCATATTTTTCCATGAACTAATGTTTAGTAGTTTGGTTTTCACTCGTTTTCATTTGTCACTAAGTAACTAGGGCTGCAATGGATCACAAAGCTCATGTTTGGGATCGGATCATGAACGCAGTCACAGATTTGATTATTTTTTCTAATCAGCAAAGAAAATAAAAGGTGAGAGAAATAATAAATAGGCTTGGCTTTTATTTTATTTTTTTTAAACACAAAGAACTTCCCCCCATGGCCTTGAATGAAAATAACTTCCATAGTGCCAATGTTTAAATTAATTTTAAAAACACAAGAATATAATCAAATCTTAATATATTCAAAGTATTTAATACAATTGTGGGTGGAAGCATGATACTTCCTTCCTTTAAATTTTGTAACAGTAAAAGGCAAAAATATTGTCCCCAACATCCAAAAGAACGAAAACAGTTAATGGGTAAAGATTCGACAAAGTTACAAGGGAACAAATGACTACAGAAGAACTAACATTTATAGATAACCATGACTTAATGATGAACTAATGGTTCATTAATAATAAGTTCCTCATTAGTTCATTTTGGCATTTTTGAAATTTTTTATGGGAAAAAATTGGCATAGTTCTTAGGAAAAAAAGATGGAATGGGGAACTAAGTACTAGAAAACCTTTAGTTTATGGTGAACTAATGGTTTCTTATATGTTCCTTGGACCTAATTATGCATAACCTTAAACCAAAATGTAACTGAAGCAGGTGAGTTATGTAAAATTTCACCCACGATACAGTTGTTAGAAATTAGCTTTAGTTTAAAATAAAATAGAATTTAGCCAAAGCTTTGGATAAAAGCGTCTGCTAAGTGAATTGTAGAATTGTAAAGTGACGAAAATGTGTTTTCATTCTTTCTTTTTAAATTCTGCTGTAAAGTTGATCATTTTAATAAGGGGGCTTAAAGAGTATTGACTCACTTTAGGAGCCAGCCTCAAGTGGACAATCAAGGAACTTTAGTTTTTGACACACTTGTTGGTCTCATGGACCATGGTTTCTTGGATGTTGCCACTTAACATTCTTTTGCACCTTTATTAAGCTAGTTTGTTTTTTTCATGTCTTGTATCTCTTTGCTTTCATCTTTCAAAACTATATTTTCATTTCACCTCATTCTCCTTTTTTCTGTGCTAAATGTTCCTGTGATGAATGAAAAAATATAAATTGTTTAGATGCAAAAAATACCACAAGCATGAACTGAAAGCTGCTCCACTGTTGGCCGAGAGGTAAATCAAGTTCCACTTGTCCTTCCACCTACTGCTTCCATCAGTGCTACGAGTCATTGCTCTCCGGAGCAAAATCCACCATTCTGGCTGCTTATGTGGCTGCCCGTTCAGGATTTAGTAGACTTGTAAATGTTGTCGTCCACACTACACACACATACACACTCAAGGCCTGTGTCGTTCCTGGTGTCATAGAGTCCTGTTAGTCTGACAGATGGAGTATTACAGCCCTGAGAATTGTGGTTCACTCACATGCTGCAAACAGTCACTCACAGGAAATTGCAGTTAACACTTTGACTCAGACTGGAGCACACAGATGGAGTCAGATTGAAATGTTTTGGTGTGAATTGCAAGAAGTTAAACACAGGGTTGGAAATGACCAGCCTGTTCTCAAGTCGTCAAATACAGCAGCTTGTTCAGTGGCTGAATGCATCAAAATATGGCACTGTCGCTACCCATCATGCTGCATTTTTGGACACTGCTTAATATAGCATTGAAGTAAGGTGGCGTGGAGTGGCATTTAGGGGTGATGGACATGTAGAATGAGCATGGGACCTTCATCCAAGAGACCATGTTTCAATCCCTGCATGGAACAAGATGCTGACATCCTTTAGTTTATATAAAGTACATGACACTAGAATTTCTACACAAGTGCTTTAAAAAAATACCAAAACCATGAGCTTTTTCCTCGACCTATCCCAGTTGTTTTGGTACTTTGAGCATCTGAGTGCATATCCAGGACTACTTTCAAGGAACTTAGCCAATCCTGATCAAAAACTAACTGACTGCAGTATGATGCGTATGGAAATAGAATAAAAACACAATATGGTTTCAAACAAAATAACCAGCCAATAGGGTTATATTTCTTTTAGAAAATATAGCACAAGAATGGCTTCCTATTTGTTTAGGCTTGCTAAGAAAGGAACCTTCAGTTGCCTCGAGGTATGTACGTATGAGTCAAATAATGTTGTTCGAATGAATCCTGAAACCTGTTGGCTTCAATAGAGACACATTCATGCACACAACCATGAGGAGACATGATATGAAGAATAAAAAGGGACACACACACACACACACACGCACACGCACATGCACACGCACACGCACACACACACACACACACACACACACACACACACACACACACACGCACACACACACACATGCAGACAGGCAAAGCAAGGCAGGCCTGCTCACCTTGCTGTGTACTCTGTGAATGAGATGTAAATGTGCTGCTCACCTTGGCACTGCAGGTTCCCGCTGTGATCAAAGCCTTTTCAGAGACACGACTGCTCTGCTCGCGGTGAAAATCTGTTCAGAAGAATATCACTGCGGGAGGAGACACTGGCATTTTAATTATCGCTTGTGCGTGTGCTCATGCAGACACACAAGCATGCATATGAAAGCGTTTTTGCATGCATGTATTTTCGTCCTTCCAAGCATGCAAATTGAAGTAGTTTGCATTCTTTTGAGTTTCTGTGCGGTATATAAGGTTAGACTTTGAGTGTATGAATATGTTATCAGACTGAAGTGTGACTCCAGGTTGACAAATAATATCTCAAAGAGGCAGGTAAATCTTGTAGAAGCATCTTTTCTTGCAGCAGCAGCTACAGTGCAGAGGCTCAGCCTTCTGCTGTTTACATTACAAGCTTACAGACCATAAAGCATATCATCAGGCCTTTGTGTCAACCTGTTTAACAATCTTTCAGACCCTAAAATGCTGAATTTTGGCCCCTTATGACATATTTCGTTGCTCACCTTTGCAAATTCATTTGAGTGTAAAAGGTTCTGCGAGATATATCTGCGCGGCGATGGATATTAGCAACATCATAAATGGTTTACGACACCGACACATTAGTATTTGAAGCCCATGACTCAGACTAAGCCAAGAGAGAGAAAAAAGGGAAATAGCGTGGCCACAAAACTCTGCTGTGTCTCTAAGATAGTCAAACAATTTTCAAGACCAGCAACTTTCAGGTCTATAAAAATTGATCTGTTTGTCATGAGAGGAGACCCATTTGGGATTCCTCAAGCGTGAAATCTTCATGAAATGGGTGTATCAATCAGAAAAACAGAGACAGAGATTGAAAGATGATAGAGGTAGAAGGACAGATGAGAAAGAAGGGGCCAGGGAGGAAAAAAAAAGACAATATCGCTTTAATTTAGTCATTGTTTCAGCTTTCCTAAAACCCTTCAAGAAGAAGAGCCTTCTCCTTTATTGGAGGCTAAAAGCAGCAGAGTTTCACTGCATTGTAACAGCAGATAAGAAAAGAAATCAGCTTCTATTATTATTTGATATCTCATATCTTCTTTATGTTCTTAATAATGCAGAACTGCTGTCAGATCAATGCTTTGTATGCTACGGTATTTGTGTACAGTATCTGTTCAAATAAAGAGCATTGTGCATTGTACAGGATACAAAAGGCTGATTCATAGCTCAGGCAAAGGAAGGGCAAAAAGCAGCTAACAAAGCATTTTCTTACATTTATTAAGCTGTTAGAATCATTTTTCACAACAAACACAACATTTTTTATGCTGATTTTGACAGCTTCTTATAGCATTGGATTGAATGAATTTCTTTTGTCACTTAATAATAAAACAAAGAAGTTAGACTGGGATGAGGGTAAATGCATAGAACAAATCAATGAGTGCATGTGCAAACATTTCCTCCAGTTAAACAAAGACAAAACTGAGGTTGTTGTTTTTGGAGCAAAGGCGGAGCGACTAAGAGTCAGCGCGCAGCTTCAGTCAGTAAGACTGAAAACCACAGACCAGGCAAGAAATCTGGGTGTAGTGATGGACATTTTAAAAGCCACATTAAGACAATTACAAAGTCAGCCTACTATCACTTGAAGAATATATCAAGAATTAGAGGACTTATGTCCCAGCAGGACCTGGATAAACTTGTCCATGCATTTATCTTCAGTCGACTTGATTACTGTAACAGTGTCTTTACAGGTCTGCCTAAAACATCAGTCAGACAACTGCAGCTGATCCAGAACGCTGCTGCTACAGTTCTCACCAAGACCAAGAAAAATGGATCACATCACTCCAGTTCTGAGGTCTATACACTGGCTCCCAGTCTGTGAGAGAATAGATTTTAAAATACTGCTGCTGGTTTATAACTGTAACTTTTACGCTTATAATATAACTCTTTTTATATTTGTATTTTTATTTTATTTATTTCAATTAATTTTATTTGAATGATTTTGGTTTTATTTTAACATACAGTATTTTAGTGATTTTTAAATTTTCTATTTTAATGTTTCTTTTTTTCCGCTGTCATGATGCTTTTGATGTCTTGTGGGAAGCACTTTGAATTGCCTTGTTGTTGAAATGTGCTTTATAAATAAACTTGCCTTGCCTTGCCTAAGGCTAGAGGGATGAAGGGATGAGGTAAGGGGTCAAGGGATGTGGAATGAGGGGATGAGGGTACTGGTTGAGGGATGAATGGATGATTGGATGACGGTATGGTCAAGAGGTGAATGGAAGAAGGATGATGATGTAGGTATCACGTGAGGACACCAGAGCGTGGGGGAGCAGTCTCTTTGTTCCTCTCTGTATGGAGCCCCAAGACAAACTTCGGGTCGAAAGACGCCAAAGAGCATTTCTGATATCGTTGGGAATGTAATGAATTTGGGATGACGTATGTTTGGAACGAATCGAATTAGGATGTTTTATCATTTGGATTGTTTCTAAGTGGGTGTAGCGAGTATTTGGGAAAGCTGGATATCAAGGATTTCTGATGTCTGCATCATTATGAAATGTGGAATTAGCATATGTTCGGAGGCAAAGGTCAAGAATTTCCAATGTCCGATATTGCTTGGATTGCTGAGGATATAGCTGTATTATTGGTTTTGAAAGACCAGAAGTTATGGCTGTAATATCAGTTGTCATTCGGGATCCTAATGAATTTAGGAAAAATGTATACTCGAGAAGGGTAGAGGCCATAGATTACAGTGATGTGAATTTCTTCATGATTGCTCTCAGAAAATTCAGGGTCTGGTCAAAGTTAGTTGTGGTGTGGTGTTGGAGCAGGATGCAGGAAGCCATTGCAAGTGACTGCAATGGAACTTGTGGGGAATCTTGACTAGTGTGAGTCTAGTTGAAAAAGGTTTGAGAGTAAGAGAAAGCAAATTGAAATACGAGGCAAGCAGGATCTTAAGTGTAACAGCAAAAGGTTGTGGTCAACAAGGGGAGTTGAATAATGCTATGAGGAATGTGAAGTCCAGTGCTCGCCAAGGCTCTGTTGTCAGAGTAGACTTTGTCCAAAGATAGGTGAATGGATGGTGGAGTGAATAAGTTAACATTTGTTTTGCACTTAATAAAAATTGGCAGTTTTTGCACATAGAATGAAAAAATTATTAGCAGTAATTGACAGAAATTAATTAATTACATGGTGAATGGATCGAGAAGTGGTTATAGAGTGATAGATTGGGGTCGACGAAAGATTGTACTGAGCATGCTTTGAAAAACACAAATGGTAACAAGCTCTCTCACAAAACTGAGAATGATAGTCGTATAAGAAATGAAGGTTGAAGTTGTTGATAAAGATACAGTAGAAAGGGCCCTTTGAATAGACAGTGAAAGGGAAGTGAAATCCAGGTAAAAGAAACAAACTTTTATTTTTATTTTTTATTGACATTAAAACAATACACACACATATTACTTACACGTCACAAACCATTAACATACCACAAACAAAAACCACAAGAACAAAACAAAGACAAAACCAGTCATCATGATCATCATTCTTCTAAGCATGGCCTTAGTGCATCCCAGTGTTTCCCACACATAGATGATACCTGGGCGGGCCACCCAAGTAAATTTCTGGCCACCAAAGTATATTTCCGACCTGTTTTAACTTAATTTTTCATTTATTCAGAAAAGTGCTGCGTGCACGAGAGAACGAGAGATACAGCGGGGGGAGAGAGCAGGTGCAAGTTTTATGTAGCTGCAGCTACTTTTCCCTGCTCCTCTCTCTGCTGTCATGACTGTGAGCATCGCAGGGCACGCTGAGACACACCAACATATAGCCTAAATTGCTGCACACACACACACACACACTGGCGCGCAAGCCACCACGCGGACTGTTTTACTTTTAGTGCAACAGCACCAGTGTTGTCACAGATTACTTGAAAAAGTAATCCGATTACTGATTACTGATTACTCCTCAAAAAAGTAATCCAGTTACTTTACTGATTACTTTATCATCAAAGTAACTAAGTTACTTTTAAAGTAACTTAGTTACTTTTTACCGATTTCCTCCCTTCGCTGCCTCAACATAACGCCGAATTTCCACCAGATCAGTGTGCATTGCGTGTCCGCTCCGGTGCGTGACGGCTCCGTGCACCCCCGTCCTTCAATACCCACCGGCTGCGTGCTCCGTCCGCAGCACGCAGAGCACAGCCGGTCAGCTGGGGTGCAGAGACAAAGGAATTCCCGCGGTATTTTAAAGATTAACTCGTGACAGCACGAGATAATACGATGTACATGGTATTAAACTCTATATTAACCTTATAAACACATAAACAAACACACATACAGTCCTTTTTCTGAACCGTTAAAAAGGAGTCTTTTATTCTGAAAATAAACCAGATGTTTTAATGTTGTATCGGTGTCTGACTTCCCGTCCCGCTTGTTATTTTCTGTGCTGAATTGATGTGTCGTGCTCCGGCATCCGGCAAAAATAGAAGCCTTGCGTATCAGCTCCGGAGGGCTCTGGACTGCCGGAGCTGAGACGGAGCTGAGATGCAGCGCAGCGGACCCAGTGGAAGCACACACATTGAATAAAGTGAAACGTATCAGCTCCGCTCATTCTCTTCGAAAATGACAACAAAATTCTGCACTCTACATACATTATGAGGCAATAACAAAATAGTAACGCACAGCCACTTAGGAAACTAACTTTAATCAGATTACTGGTTTGGAAAAATGAACGCGTTAGATTGCTCGTTACTGAAAGAAAGTAATCAGATTACAATAACGCGTTAATTTGTAACGCGTTAGTGACAACACTGAACAGCACACAGTTGACTTCGACTTAACTCTGTTCACTCTCACCGTGTCTGCAGCTAATTTAGCAATAGCAACGTCATCTCACCTGCTGTGAACGTCTCCACACAGATTAAAGCAGATTAAAGATGTTCATTGCAAAAACTACATTAATTAAGAGTGAAAAACACATTTTATATAAATACATAAAATACCCCCCCACCCCCCCATACAAGATTTTGTATAGGATTTTAAATTGAAGGTAAAACTGCTAATTGTGATTTAGTATCTATAAAAGAATGATATGTTAAACTATACACCTGTTTCCATGGCAAAGGGGTATCAAATATCCCCTCCCAGTAAGTTTGAAATTTGTGTGGTAAATCATTTAGATCATTAGCCCTCAAGAAAAATGTGTACATTAAAGAATATATCTTTTTTCCTTAAGGCCACAAACTATTTCTTATTAGAGGTCTACAGACCAACATTTTTGTTTCAGTACTTTTAATTTTCATCCTCCAAGCCAAAGGAATCGCAGATACTAGCTGATGGTATCCAAATTTTAAACACATTTTTCCGAATAATTCACAAAACATTTCATATGAATAAATATTTCCATTTAAATCAATGATATCATTTATAAAGATAATGCCCTTTTCAACAAACTGCTCCCACAAGATAGGCAATTGATTAATTAATATATTGGAATCGAACAGACAAGAGTCTTGTGGAAAGTACTGAAAGTGTAACCATGCCTGTATCATGTCTTTGAAGAAGGCTGATAAATTGGTCAAGATATTTTGTAAACACTGAAAATGGGTCTTTGCGATCTGCAGAAACGGAAATAGTCTGTATTTAAATATTGGATGAGTATCATACAAGAGGAGTGAGGAGTTCCAATTTGGATTGCAATATATTTTCTGTGACCAGGATGCTTTTAAAGACAGGTTCAGTGCCTTAAGATACATTAATTTGACACCTTCATCTCAACAATTGTATAAATATTTCCGCTTGATCTTTTCTGGTTTATTATTCCATATAAACTTAAAGAGATACTTCACCTGTTGAAACATGAATCTGTAGTGAAATTGGGTCATATATGTAGTAGAAATGTGAAATAAATTTTGAAGTTGGTGCCTTCTTGACCGAGAAAAGGCAGAAAGTGTCTTTTTGGCTTATGTGGATTAAAGACAACAACTCCCAGAATGCACAGCACCGCAGGACACTCCCGCTGAAGGAGAGGTGCATTCATGTGGTATCGGAAAAATGAGATTCCGAGTTGTAAAATGCACATGAAACACCTGCTCAAGTCGGTTTTGTGTTTTGTTAACATACTTTTTATTCATGCACGTATTGCACATCAACTTTTTGCTCAAATATAACTTTTGACAATAAGATTTCTCTAACAAACTTGGACCACCCGAGCAGCACCTGAATGCAGCATTACTCGCAGACATTTACTACAATAATACGGCAGTTTCCTCAACTAAATCCGAGATTTCTTTCAGAAGGAAATGGCATCTTGGAAATTCCTGGCAGAAAATATACTCTATGTCTGTGTCCATAGGCAAACAGTCACAGCACCGACAACACAAGTCTGCCCCGGCTCCTTCTTCCTTGTCACAGCCGCGGACCTAGCCAGCTAGGCTAGCTAGCCTGCCTGTCGGCACCAGCAGCCAGCTCGCCGCGGCTCGAGCCACAAACATCCGATTCGAGCACAAAACCTTTAAAATCCCCTTCATCCATATCAGTTTGAAGTTGAAACATACTTTTTTTGCCATTCTTGGTTATGAGCTTTCTCCACAGAGCCTGTTAGCACAGCTTACAACTGAGCAACATGGAGGATGTTAAGTTTCGTTTTTGGGAGTGAGGTCCCGCCCACTGATCTGTGATAGGTCTGTAGCTTCATAGGTTGAAAACATGAGGAACTAGCAATGTAGTTTCACCCCTGCTAACCACAACAGCCGCCAATGACGCAATATGACAATTTTTGCGTCATTGGAGGCAGCTTCTCAGAAAAGAAATTACAGATATTTCTCATCTTAGGGGGGAATGAGGGCTGGATGCAAGACCATTCAATAAAACCACAAGTTTACTACTGATACAAAGCTTAATGCAAATGGGTGAAGTATCCCTTTAAAGACTATTTCATTATATGTTTTAAAAAATCTCTCCTCCGGTGATGGAAGTGACATTAACAAATAAGTAAAGTGAGAGGTACATACTGTAATGAATTAACAAGCGTGACTTTACCAAATAAAGATAAGGATGTTGACTTCCATGGACATAAAACTTTCTCCATTTTTTTGAGCTTATTTCCAAAATAAATTTTTACCAGTGCATCAATCTGTTCTGGAATGTGAATGCTGAATACATATATTTGTCCATCTGACCATGTCAGTGTTGGATTACAAGATAATCTAAATGTAGATCTATGTAAAGAGCCTAATCGGAAAATAATACATTTATCATAATTAGGCAGCTCAGACAGCTCTGCAAAACCATCCAAATCTTTTAGTAGAGCATTTAGATAGTTTTCTTTAGGTGATAAAAAGAAAATATTGTCATCTGCATATAGCGAGATCTTTGATTCTGATCCATAACTACTAATTTTTATAGCTAATGTTTCTATAATAACTAACAAGAATAAATATGAGGATAGGGGACAACCCTTTCTGACTCCCCTAGATAATGAGAAGCTTTGTGATAAATAGCCACTGTTTATGATTCTACTTAAAGAGCATGTTGCAGGTTGAAGACACCAGTGAACTAATTTATAGGAAAATAACTTAACAATACTATTTTGAAAGAAATTCAGAAATTAATAAACCGCAGGGTCTCCTGGAGAAATTTCAGTACGTTTGCTCTTACTTCCGCATTCGAATGTGACGTCACATGAGGGAGTCCCGCTGAATCCGTCTTTGTTTAACATGAATAAACATGGATCCGAGTGTCACTCCCGTCAATGAAGAGGAAGAAAATTTGTATTCCTATACATATGATGGTCCACTGGCTTCTAATTATGAACCTCTTAGGTGTGATAGATAGCAGGAACAGGGCAGGATTAGGAGGAATAATGGCCACAGGAGAGCAGTTGAGTTGTGGTGTGAGGCGAGACCCAGTGGAGAACAGGGCCGGTGTCCTGGTCAGTGACCGGTGTTAGCTAGCGATACTGTATGTAATGCTGTGTTCACGTCAGCATATGTAAAGTTTGTAATCAGATACAATAACTTAAAAAATAAGTAGTATTAAGTGTAAGTGCTGATCATTAACCGTTCAGTTGTATGGGATCGCCTTGTAAAAACGGTAAATGTGTACTATGTTTTACGGTGCCACAGCGCTGTGCGTGAGAGAGATAGAGACATACATCCTGTGCAAATACAGCACAGGTGTTTTTATATTTTATTCCTGTTGCAGCCCGTGCTCACGTAGTTTAAATAGCAAATTAATGTAGGCTAGCCAATAAAGTCTATGGTGCAGTATGTTCCTGATTTTAAAGAGTAGGCTAGAATACGAGTTCACAGCGCACGTCCTCTGAACTTAATCCACACACACAGGATGCACAACAGCGCACATACTCCACAGTTTAATATCAGTGCATTTGCTGATACAATTAAATGCGTTTTACTGGGATAGAGGACTGAGAGACGAAAAGCTTTTGTTTCTGTTTGTTTCCAAACACTACAACCTGCGCGTTCTGTCTGTAGCCTACACGCAGAAAAACATGCAGAAGCACAAGCACTCAAACGCTCTCTTGCAACCGACATTTAGATTTATAGTACATTGTATGACTACGAGTGCCTTCCACATCTATTAATACAGACTGTCCAGTGTCTATTATGCGCACATTCGAGAATTTAACAGAGGATTCCAGCAGAGCAAATTATTAAATGTTTACAGCCTGCGTATTTCTTATGTTAAACACCCAGAGCACGAGTTAACATAGATCCTGTCGGCGTGTCTGGAGATTTTAATCATGAGGAAACACTTATGTGCTATTCAACTTGTCGGTTTCATCTTTCCTGAGGTTGTGGAAATAATTCAGCTGACTCTCTGATTGGTTGGATTCACACCCAAAACACACAATGTATAATCAAGCCACATAATCCATCCGCTCTGCACCCAGATTGTGTGCCGCGTAAATTCCAAAATATAGTCGGACATGCCCAAAATCGCAGCGCGCCGCGCGCTTTTGAACAACGCGCTTTAAGCCGTCATAATAGAGCCCACACAGAAAGAGGGAGAGGGATAACAGTCTCCTGTAACTTTTGTTTGATAGGTGCTTGTGCAGGATATGTCAGCCCATAGCTTCAGCCGTGGAGAGTCTATTACCTTTGTTTATACATTTTCGAATGTGTAAATAATAGTACTATCAAGTTTAATTGTAAATATTTTGTCCCTATCCCCAGGCAATACCGTTACACAGGTTACAGGCAGGTGATCCGCTGGGCCTATGGCATTCTGGTATTATGGTATCCTTACCTTCCTGTGTTGTGTCTGCCATCAGGAGCCAGTTTCCAGAAGAGGGAGGGGGTTTATAAAGGCTTTAAATGGCATTCAGTCAGGAACACTTTGTCAAAATGGATACTTTGACGCACTTATTTATATTTGGCGGTATGGCTCTGTAAGGGATCTCCCTTTTTTTGACAGCACACATCCCTGCCCTTCCCGTGCATACAAGGAAAGCTATAAGGCAGGGAGATAAGCAGCAAACCCCCCCAGAGCAAGCATCAATGACATGCATGACATTGCTTAAGTCAGAATAGCATAAAAGGAGGAGCAGGGGAGGAGGAGGGTTGCCAATGCGGCATGCAGAGGGAGCAGAGAAGCATAGGCAGGCTAGAGCAGTTTAAATAAGGCGGCATGAGAACTATTTGGCCAATAGGATGCTTTCAGCAGATCAGCTGGCCATCAGCTGATGAGGCTTGCGTGAGATCAGCTGACGCGAACTCTGGCACAATAATACAGCGTGACTCCGTGGCCTGCCTGAACTAACGCGAGGCTCCATTTCATTTAGAGGACAATTAGAAAAATCACAATCACAATCACAAAATGTCTTACCAGTTGAAATCTTTTTTTAAAGCTTATATCAGCTATGTATCAAACACATATTGTACTATAAGGGTACCCAGCAGGCAACTGCAAGACCAATATCTTCTATTAAACATTTACAGTCAAAAACACAACACATGAAAGCATAGGAAAAATTGTACACAAATGCAGATTTCACAGACTGATATATTCACATGTACATTATACATTACATACATTATACATTTCATATTTAATAGTACATATCCGGTTCCTTGCTTCCGTTCAGTTAATAGTTTTTAATAGTCAGAACAGGGGGGTGATGCGCAGACGCGCAGACAGACAGATGAGCACTCAGCGCACATTGGAGAAGTTTGGACGGCACCAGTTTGTTAACAGAGACTGCAGTCTTTCCATTTCACTGTGTCAAAAGCCTTTTCAAAATCATCCACAAAGATGAAACCAGGTTTTTTGTCTTTCTCATAAAGTTCAATAACTTCCGAGAGATATCTAATACTATCTCCGATAAATCTCCCCTCCATAAATCCATTCTGAACTTTATCAACAATTTCATTAATAACCTTTTTAATTCAAGAGGCAATGCATTTAGATAATATTCTATTATCACAACACAATAAAGTTAAAGGTCTCTAATTTTTTTATTTGACTTGATCTTTATATAGGAACTAACTTTTAAAAGGTATTAAAGCAGACTGAATTATGTTATGGTCCAGTTAGAATGTTAAAGTGAATTTAACTCTTTGAGAAGGTAGGAAGTAAGTATACCAAGTAAACTTCTGTTAAGTTATTATGTATTGAAAAGTTCAGAAGGTAGTGAAATGCTGAAATTTTTGACATAAAAACAAGTCTACTGTCATCTCTTCAACCTTAAGCTGCTGTGGGCAAAAGCAAGGGTGACAGGTAAAATATGAAAGCACAGAAGATTAATGCAAAAGCTTCATTAGACCTATATGGTGGAAAATAAATGTACAGTGGTGAGGTGGGATTTTTCTCTACGCGAGAGCATGGTTTGAGCACGCAGCTGTCTACTCGGCTGTGTTTGTAGCTCGTGGATGGTTGGAGAGTTGACGGATGAACAGGCTCAGATGATAAGAGAGAGACGTGTGCAACGGCCACCAATGACCATCCTAACCTTGGGGTGGTGGAGGGTGAAGTCAAGCATACCTGTCCCACCTCAGGAGGTGAGTAAGGCATGTTTAAATGCGTACAAAACATAAATGGGTTGTGTTTGAGGCGTAGTCTATGTTCCCAAACCAAGTTTGAAAAATATATATTTTGAGAAACACTGAAATGTCTGTTTCGTTCCAGTGGCTGGTTTGAAACTGGGAGCAACAAGGTACGCTGTCTCCAAAATCGATCAGATATTTTCATGCTTTGAGCTGCTTATGACAGATGAAATAATGAGCATTATTTTAGAGATGACTAACCTGAATGAAAGACGGACCGACCCAGCATGGAAGGATATTGATATGCCTTGCCTGCAGGCTTTCCTCAGACTTCTGATCCTGTTCATAGATCCAGACATGAGGCAGTCAGCAGCCTACCGGAGACATAACTTGTGATGACTTTCTGCTCCCGGTAAAGCTGCTAAACGTGAGACAACGATGACACCGGTAATGATGCAGCCTAACGTTACGACTCAGTCTGTTATATTCTGCCAGCAAATAGCTTTCCCGTTAGCAGTGAAACAGATCATAATACTGACTTGTTGGGAAATATTATAACTACTTTGCAACCATGTATATGTCATAAGTTGAGTCATAATGGTCTGTTTATGTGTTGCTAACTGTGTCCGAGGTTTATGTTTATCAATGTCAGTATTCCTTTTATTCCAGGATTCAACCTCAACTTCAATTGATGATGAAGCAGGAGCCAGGGGAGCATCGTCAGGAAGATCAGAGAGGCTTTCTCAAGAGGACAGTACCCTGGCTTCAGGGTGTGCTGCCTTGTGTCAAAATGTTATGATTGCATTTAGAAACTGTAATTGTTCTGAGCTGGTTGTAACAATTAGTAATTGTGTGCATTGCCCACGGATTTTTAGTTCTGTCTTCTTATTTATATTTACATAATAACAAAAACTTTATCCAGGTTTCAAGATTCAAGCGATTGACATTGGGCAGAACAATCTCCATGAATGTTGTCATGCAGAATATACCAAAGGTAATAAGAAAACAGGAGAATATAATATGAAGGAAAAGCTACAGAGATCAAGATAAAATAGTTATTTATTAGAAAAACACTGATTTTCTATATAAATACAATCAAAAGCACTTTTTGGCACTCATTTACACATTCAGCTGCTTGAGGGGGGGGGGGGGGTTCTACACCATCCTGGAGCTTTGTTATGATGGACCTGATCTCTGATGATGAACAGCTGTAGATGCAGGCAGGCAGGACGTTTAAGAGCAGCTTGTTCCTGTGAGATGTGAGTAAAGTTCAGCTCTGGGTGGTGTCTGTGCATCATCAGCACCAGACTCTGTCTTCTAGGAAGATTCTCTTTTTTCATAACTGGTTGTAGTCTTGTCTTTTTCAAGGCGTTCACACTCCAGCTCTTTGATTTTTATTGCAGCAACTTCAGAACCTTGGACAATAATCATTTAGTATTAGAGTTGTTTCATATTTTCAAAACTGTATAAGTATATATATTATTAGCTAACACACCTGTTGCGGTCTGCCTCTGGACTCTGGCAGGGATGGAGGTTGCATTTGTCCTTTGCTGGAGATGATGCTGAGCTCCTCTTTAGAAAGCTGGAATAAAGTTCTTAGTCACTATGTTAGTTTATACACTTTTGACCAGCGAGAAAGTGAACGGGTGTTGACACCCGACATGTTGACACCCGACATGTTTGCCTCGTACTTTACTGAAAAGGTTGCAACCATCAGTAACCAGTTTTCTGAGCCTGACCAACTCAGCCCAAAAGCACCGACCAAAAGTGCCTCATTCGACTCATTCTCCTCTCTGACTGAGGAAGAAGTCTCTAAGCTTGTGCTAGACTCTAGGCCGACTACCTGTCCTTTGGACCCTATACCATCAAGCCTCTTGCAGACCATCTCCTCTCCGCTTAATGATGCACTTCAGCATATCATCAACTCCTCTATGTCAACGGGTGTGTTCCCCACAGCATTCAAGCAAGCTCGGGTCACCCCTCTGCTCAAAAAACCCACACTGAACCCAGCCCAGGTTGAAAACTACAGACCGGTTTCTCTTCTGCCCTTTCTGTCAAAAGTACTTGAGAGCACAGTCTTCAAGCAAGTCTCGGAGTTTCTGTCTAGAAACAATCTGTTTGATCCAAATCAGTCAGGCTTTAAGCGGGGCCACTCTACTGAAACTGCACTACTCTCAGTAACAGAATCG
Source organism: Tautogolabrus adspersus (assembly GCA_020745685.1). Classification (NCBI taxonomy): domain Eukaryota; kingdom Metazoa; phylum Chordata; class Actinopteri; order Labriformes; family Labridae; genus Tautogolabrus; species Tautogolabrus adspersus. The sequence goes on along the minus strand of CM036554.1, from coordinate 8,784,033 downwards.
CTAAAGGCGGCCAGGGCGACAGGTCAGTCATCAGTTCTACTACTCCTAGATCTGTCTGCTGCCTTTGACACAGCCAACCATCAAATCCTCCTTTCCACGCTCTCTGAGCTTGGCATCTCAGGATCCGCCCTTTGCTGGTTTGAGTCCTACCTCTCTGGGCAATCCTTTAGAGTGTCGTTGAAGGGAGAAGTGTCCAAAGCGCACAGCTTATCCACAGGGGTACCTCAAGGGTCAGTGCTTGGTCCCCTCCTCTTCTCCATATACACAAGCTCACTTGGTTCGATAATCCGCTCTCATGGCTTTTCATACCACTGCTATGCTGATGATACCCAGCTCTTCTTGTCATTTCCACCAGGCGATGTCACAGTCTCAGCTAGAGTCTCGTCATGCCTCACCGATATCTCTAAATGGATGAATGAACGGCACCTTCAACTCAATCTTTCAAAGACTGAGCTCCTTGTCATCCCAGCCAGTCCCTCTTTGCAGCCACAGATCAATATCCAACTTGGAACAACCAAACTCATGCCCACAAAGTCTGCCCGGAACCTGGGTGTCATGATTGATGACCAGCTAACCTTCAAGGTTCAAGTAGCCTCGATTGCCCGATCATGTCGTTTTGCCCTGTACAACATCAGGAAGATCAGACCTTACCTGTCAGAACATGCTACACAACTTGTGGTACAGGCTCTTGTGCTATCACGCATAGACTATTGCAACTCTCTACTGGCAGGTCTTCCTACATGCACAACCAAACCTCTGCAGATGATACATAACGCAGCAGCACGACTGGTCTTCAACCTTCCAAAAAGAGCTCATGTCACTCCGCTGTTCATCTCCTTACACTGGCTCCCAGTCACTGCTCGCATTAAATTTAAAACTCTGCTGCTCGCCTACAAAACAGCAACAAAAACAGCTCCTCCTTACTTTAACTCTCTAATTCAGGTCTACACTCCCTCCCGTCCACTACGCTCTGCCTATGAAAGGCGTTTGATCCAACCTTCACAACAGGGTCCAAAGACGAGGACTAGACTCTTCTCCTCTGTCGCCCCCCGATGGTGGAATGAACTTCCAAACTCCATTCGATCTGCAGAGTCCCTCTGTACCTTTAAGAAAAAGCTAAAGACCCAGCTCTTTCAGGAATACCTACTAACTTAACTTAATGATGATGATCTTGATAGTATTGATGTAATGATGGTAATGATGATGGTTTTTGTTTTTGTTTGAAAACGACGACGTATAAGATGGTTTATATACTGATTAGAGTCTCAGACCGGCAGTTAATGTTGTGCCTTGCCTCTGGGCAATGCCTTTCAGCACCTGTGTGTCCAATCGGACTCAAAGCTGATCGTTCGTCCTTACTGACATTGTTCCTTTATTTTTCCTTGATCCTTGCTTGTGTTGTTCTTACTCTCTGATGTACGTCGCTTTGGATAAAAGCGTCTGCTAAGTGAATTGTAGAATTGTAGAATTGTAGTTTGCACTTAGCGCTGCTCAGGTAAGTAGCAACCGGAGCTAACGATATACTGTTTGTATTATCATGCTACGGGCTGAACTTCTGCTGACATGGACCGACTTGGCATACGAACAACCGCTAACGGGTCGACATCTTTTATAGCCATGCATCAGTCAAAGTCTGCCCAAATAACTCCGACAAATAAGGTTAGCATGCTAGCGTTGCTAAATCAGGGTACACTAACGTTATTCTGCTATTCTGGTCGTTGTATGATAACTTCATCTACCTGTCGACATAGACTGAATGTTTTTTGGTGAAACAACTCTATAACTATGATGCAAAGAAACAAGACACAAAGTTTGAAACGAAAAAAAATTATGGAAAAATATTAATCTTTCATAATTTTATAGCAGTTTAAAGTTCAAGCTACAAATCTTGTAGTTAACTGTTCCAACGTAACAAAAACACCTAACACAGTCAAAATAAAGTTAAAATGGATGAAACTCAAAAATTAATTGAAAAACACACTTTCCTCCAAATTTCATGGCTAGGGAACAATCACAGCCAAAATTACCCCAATAAATGCATCTCCAAATACACAAATTTCCCTTAGCAGGGCATAAGGGTTAATGTTCATGTTGCCTACTGCCACTTTTTTTGTTTACATTTGAATTTTTAAGTCTGTGACGTTATCATGAAGATCAAAGGACAAGACAGAACTCTGGAGGATTTTAGATTTATGACTCCGGAGGATCATTATCAGGCCCAGATAAATGGTGACATCATCAGTGACATCACAGAACGTGCCATCAGGAACAGGAACTCAGGAACAGGAACTCAGGAACGTGCCATCAGGAACAGGAACTCATCAGAACAACAACAGTCAGTGATTTAACAGTATTTTAAACAGGTTTTCATTTTTAAACTTTTTGCTGCCAACTGGAGCCATGAATCGAACAGGTTCTGCCGTTAGTGCTTACTCAGACGAGGAAATGCATGCTGACGAGTTAGAGTTGGCTGATCTTGAGAAACAGCTCAAAATCGCAAAAAAAGAGTTAGAGGATGAAAAAGCTAAGGAGAAAGAAAGTAACTCACGTCGCAACCTTCAGTTAGAGCAGCTGCAGAAAGAGCACAGGGAGCTTGTTATAATAGCGGGTCCACCTAACAGTAAGTCACTCCAACAGCGGAACATGGAAGACATTGAGAGACTACGTGCTGCAGCCGAGCAGTACGAGCAGCTTGTTCGACAGAGGGAGGTTAGCAGGCATAAACAGTCTGAGAAAATGGATGAAAAAGCTTTGAAGAGGTCAAAGCAACAAAGGGAGGAGGTCCTTGCTTGCCAAGAAATGGCAAAGGCTAAAACATTAGAGAAATCAATAGAGATGCTTGAAAACAAGCGGGAAACAGCCATCATTCGCCTTGATAAAGCTAAAAGAGACTTAAGCACCCTAAAAGAGAAGAGGCAGCCTCTTGAAAATGAGCGTGCAATTTTTATAAAAGAAAGGCAACAGTTTGAAAAGAAAAAGAGGGATGACTTTAAGTTGACAGTTAAACTTTTGGAGAGGGTTAATGCTTTATTTGAAGAAAGGGAGAAGAATAAAGCTAAGTTGAACAAGATGAAGGGTGAGGCAGAAAATAAACTTCTCCTGTGCAATGCTGAGATAGAGGAACTGTCCACTGCTATTTTAAGTGAGCGCAGCCGATTAGAGCTCATGATTAATGAGTCTACGCAGAATGATGGCCGTGAGACGGAATGCAGACAGCTGTCTCTGAAGGAGCTGAACGAGCTCAAAAGGGTGTACTCCGGAGAGGAGTCCCTGGATGGTCTGAAGGAGATGTTTGAAGTGATGCAGACTGTGACAGGGGAGGACGAATTAGACCTGGTGGTCACCAGATTAAACAAGGATTTTTACCTGAACTCTGCTCTCTATAAAGTCGTGAACGCGCAAAACAGAGACATTGAGGCTCTGAATTGTGAAATCGGTAATTTAAAATCAGAGATGGAGCAGTTCAGAGAAGAAGATTTGCAATACGATCAAGATAATGCCATGCTGCTGAGAATCTTAGAGGAACAACAAATAGAGATCAAGTACATAGCTGAAGAAAACAAAAACCAAGAAATCCTTCAAACAAAACTCCTGGACCAGGCTGATACTAAAGTAAACCAAATTAGCTGTAAGATAGAGTATGACAGTTCAGAAATTGAGGATCATATGAGCACCTCTTCTGGTGCTCATATTGACAATAACATCATGTCCCGCGTGGGTTTGGTGGAAGCGAAGACCAATGAGCTGAATGTCATTGAAGCTTTTCTTGATGAAAAAGATCCCCGTCAGAAAGATGAGGACATTGTCAGTAAGCCACCTCAACAGCGTTCTTCTATTAATGTCAAGAAGAAAGCTGGAAAGACTTTGAAACAAAAACAGTCAGCATCTGTCACTAATATAGTGAAGAAGACATGCCAGGATCATCTTCAGACTCGTCCCTGTCACAAGGTCTCTACGGCACGTCCAATAAAACCCCTAAACGCCAAGGGGTTTACCAAGAATAGGGATGATCTGACTGAGCTGAAACCATGTCCGCCACAAATGGCACAATCCAAAATCCCCTCTCACTCTTCCAAAAGCTCAGTGAAAAAGCCAGAACCCCCTTGTTCATCCCAGCAGGGCGCTCAAACAACTCCCAGGAGAGTTCAGCTGCCACTGAACAAAGGTGGTCCACCACACACTCTGACGCCACCAAAGCCATGTCCACCAAAGACACCAAGATCCAAAGGCCACTGTAATTCTTCTATCAGGCAAAGAAGAATGCAGGAATCTCCGTATGCATTCAAGCAGGAGTCTGTAGACACTCCTGGGAGATTGAGACTGCCACTTATACCCAACAAAGGTGCTGTAAAACATAGTGAGACCCCGCTGAAGCCATGTCTGCCCCCTTGTTCATCCCAGCAGGGCGCTCAAACAACTCCCAGCAGAGTTCATCCGCCAATGAACAAAGGTGGTCTACCACACACTCTGACGCCACCAAAGCCATGTCCACCAGAGACACCAAGATCCAAAGGCCACTGTAATTCTTCTATCAGCCAAAGAAGAATGCAGGAATCTCCGTATGCATTCAAGCAGGAGTCTGTAGACACTCCTGGGAGATTGAGACTGCCACTTATACCCAACAAAGGTGCTGTAAAGCATAGTGAGACCCCGCTGAAGCCATGTCTGCCACAAACTGCACAACCAAAAATTCCCTCTGACTCTTCACACAGCTCAATAAAAATGAAGCAACCCCCTTGTTCATCCCAGCAGGACTCTCAAACTACTTCTGGGAGCGTCAGGCTGCCACCGATATCTAAAAATCTAAAAAAAAAGCCAAGAGCTCACTGATATCTGATAAAGTTAGGCTGTCACATAATCAGACCCGCCTTATCAACATCAGACAGTACTATCCAAACGCCACTCTGATGTAAGCTTATTAGGATTCAGTGAGGAAACACCTTCCCCATGTATTAACCAGAAAAGGCCAAGTAAGAAGCGTGTTGTGTGGGTTTACTCCGGGGAGCTCCGGTTTCTTCCCACAATTAAAAATAAATAAAAAATCTTATCGAAATTAGAATCAAACAATAAAATAAAAATAACTGAACTATACTTTTTATCTGAGTTTGTTATACATTTAGAAAGTAGTTTGGAACAGAAATATATTCTTTGTTTACCCTTACTTTTTTATTTAAAAAAAAAAAAGTAAGTAAGAAATATCGAAATGTTATTGTACACAGTCCGTGTACGAAGTATAATTCATTTGCAGTAGTTCATGTTGTATAATGAAACATGCACGTTTAAGGGGTATTGCCTAATTTCATTGTCCAACTTGGCAAATGCAAATATATGTTTTCGCACGTTTACTCATTCTCCCACAGCCGACTCAGTGTGACGTTGTTAACGCTTTGACTGTATTATTGTTTCATTGAGCGAGGACGTGCAAAGCTATTCAGCGCAGCTTGTTGCATTATCCAACTTGTACAATGAAAATTAAACCAAGGAAGTCGACAACCGGAAATGAATTATACTTCGTACACGGACCGTACACCATGGAACATTATACTGTAACCATAAATTGTGTTCATATTGTGAACCTCTTCACAATACACTTTGTAGGCAAATTAGCATATTGACACGTTCAGGAGTGAGTTGTGAGCGTAGAATACTCTACTCACCATAATATATGTACGAACAAGTCATTTTTATTTAGACAGACGAGCATATCTTAGTGATCAGGGCTGAGTCATGTGCACAGACAGGAAAAAACGGAGAGTAATTTTTCCGGAGTTACTGATATTTTCCTCAGAAGTAGTTAAATGTAATCGTTTTTGAGTGTAATTATTACCAGTGGCCAGCAGAGTGGGAGTAAATATACAGATGAACTTGGATTGGAGTAATACGACTTAACCACACCCACTATGCTTCTTAAGTTTCGATTCAGCCGCTATTACGTGACTGTCGCACACTGGAAAGAGCTGGCAGGCGAACGACAGAGGTAAGTGACAGAGGACTTGTTTGCAACTTATTTTGTAATAAATTGTCAGGTTACTTTGTTATTTTTGATAAACTTAAAGTTTGAAAGTACAAGTCTTGAAGAACAATGAATTTTACCAGTATTGCAGCTTTACTGCACCTACCATTAAAGCCCCTGTATGTAACTTCTCAGTTTTGGTGCGCTTTGGCACCAACAGCAGGTCTCTGACCGAACTGCACTGTCGTAAAACGGTTACGTCTCCCCGTCTGACATAACGTGCACTTGTTGTCAAACAGACTTGGAAGCCGGTAAATACGCTGAAGGAAATTGAAGAACCATGTCGACTGAAAAGGTACAGTGATATTACCAGATTTTGATCAAACCTAAACGCCTGCAGCCCGTTGTTTATTATGTGTATGTGTATTCAACTGTTACCATGATATCTGTAGCCGTGGCTAACTGGCTACATGTAAACATGCTAGTTGTAGATCGGTTTGTAAGGTTACAAACTTTTATGAGACAACGTAAGATGGATATATTTATTTATATGTTTGCAAACCGGAGACATAACTTGTGATGACTTTCTGCTCCCGGTAAAGCTGCTAAACGTGAGACAACGATGACACCGGTAATGATGCAGCCTAACGTTACGACTCCATCTGTTAGATAATATCTGCAGGGATGTTTATACTGCCATCTAATAGCTTTCCCGTTAGCAGTGAAACAGATCATAATACTGACTTGTTGGGCAATATTATAACTACTTTGCAACCATGTATATGTCATAAGTTGAGTTATAATGGTCTGTTTATGCGTTGCTAACTGTGTCCGAGGTTTATGTTTTTCAATATCAGTTTTCCTTTTATTCCAGGATTCAACCTCAACTTCATTTCTCCATCCGTGATGAGCAGGAGCCGGGGGGGGGGGGGGCATCGTCATGAATCAAAGCTGCTGCGTCTGGAAGATCAGAGAAGCTTTCTCAAGAGGACAGTACCCTGCACTGCCTTGTGTCAAAATGTCTTTTAGACGTAAATACCTGTTTTGGCGTAGCTTTCCCCCGCTTTTTTGTGCAATTTCAAGTTGAGTTTGTTGAGTTCACTAAAGTTATTTGTTTTAACCATTGTTTGCAAAATAAAAACAGACATCTTGTCCTTACTCTGTTGTTATGATTGCATTTAGAAACTAATTGTTCTGAGCTGGTTATAACAATTAGTAATTGTGTGCATTGCCCACTGATTTTTAGTTCTGTCTTCTTATTTATATTTACATAATAACAAAAACTTTATCTAGGTTTCAAGATTCAAGAGATTGACATTGGGCAGAACGATCTCCCTGAGCGTTGTCATGCAGAATACACCAAAGGTAATAAGAAAACAGGAGAATATAATATGAAGGAAAAGCTACAGAGATCAAGATAAAATAGTTATTTATTAGAAAAACACTGATTTTACATATAAATACAATCAAAATAACTTTTTGGCACTCATTTACACATTCAGCTGCTTGAGGGAGGGAGGGGGTTCTACACCATCCTGGAGCTTTGTTGTGATGGACCTGATCTCTGATGATGCACAGCTGTAGATACATGCAGGTAGGACGTTTAGGAGCAGCTTCTCCTGTGAAATGTGAGTGAAGTTTAGCTCTGGGTGGTGTCTGTGCATCATCAGCACCAGACTCTGTCTTCTAGGAAGATTCTCTCTTTTCATCACTGGTCGTAGTCTTGTCTTTTCAAGGCGTTCACACTCCAGCTCTTTGATTTTTATTGCAGCAACTTCAGAACCTTGGACAATAATATCATTTAGTATTAGAGTTGTTTCATATTTTCAAAACTGTATATGTATATATATTATTAGCTAACGTTACTCCATGAAAACACACCTGTCGCGGTCTGCCTCTGGACTCAGGCAGGGATGGAGGTTGCGTTTGTTGCTGGAGATGATGCTGAGCTCCTCTTTAGAAAGCTGTAATAAAGTTTGTAGTCAGTATGTTAGTTTATACAGCTGTGCAGAGTATAGTAACGTTAGTTTCTATAGCAACATGAGGGCGAAACTTTTGACCAGTGAGAAAGTTTGCACTTAGCGCTGCTCAGATAAATAGCAACCGGAGCTAGCAATATACTGTTTGTGTTATCATGCTACGGGCTGAACTTCTGCTGACATGGACCGACTTGGCATACGAACAACCGCTAACGGGTCGACATCTCGCCATGCATCAGTCAAAGCCTGCCCAAATAACTCCGACACATAGGTTAGCATGCTAGCATTGCTAAATCAGAGGACCCTAACGTTATTCTGCTATTCTGGTCGTTATATGATAACGTCATCTACCTGTCGACATAGACTGAATGTTTTGGGTGAAACGACTCTATAACTATGATGCAAACAAACAAGACACAAAGTTTGAAACGAGCTACTCACCAGTTCCAAGCCCAGCGTCGGACTTGCAGCCCACTGTTTCTTGAAGCTCTCTCCAACGTGTAAAAGCCTGTCCAATATTTCCTCTGGTCCAGTCACGCTCACTTTTTCTCTTCGTATCTTCATCAGTCACCGTACTTTTGCTCTTAGCCTCAGCCATTGTTTCAAACAGCACAGCAGGCTAACTAACTCGCCGCGTGAACTCTGTTGACTACAGTAGTGCCGTAAAGCGGTGCGTACTTCTCGAGAGATAACCGCGTCCCGCGGTCGAATCTTACATACTGTGGTTTTGAGGCGAGAGGACCGCTATGCGGACGTAGGAGAGACAGCATTCTCTCCGCTGACATCTGTTGCGCCCTTAGATCGATAATAAAACGACATTTAATATAGGTGGAAAAGTTACATATTGTTGCTTTAAGTTAAATGCAGTCGGATGCTAACGTTAGCTTAAAGGTCGGCCAGTTTTAGTGGTTAACAGACATTACCAACGCCAAGTAAACATGTGCAATACTATTAAATTCTCTACAAAGCAGTTTTAGATATTTGCTGTTGCGTGCGGACATAACTGACAGCAGTTGCAGCTGAATAACACGATATTTTATAAGAATTTTGAGTAGCTAATGTGGGTAGTCTATTTATACCTTATGACTGAAGTTGTTCTATAAGAAGTTCGTTCATTTTACCACATGTAAATTACTGAAGAGTGACGTAGTGTTTTTTAGCTGCTGTAAGGTTAGTTTAGCACGTGTAAATTACTCTACATAGAGCTGAAGACTGACGTAGTGATTTTTAGCTGTTGTTAGGTTAGTTTAGCACATGTAAATTACTCTACATAGAGCTGAAGACTGACGTAGTCAATATTTTTTTTTTTTCAGCTGCAGCTTCGTTATTTTCTACTCTTATTAAACCAAATAGTCATTTGAGCCACTGATAAGAAATACATCTGTTATTTTGTTTTTTTTAAGAGAGTAAATATGTAATGGAGAAAATATGATAGGTCTCTTTCTTCAGTCAGTGTATTTTAAGTTCTTGCTTATTGTTGTTATACTTGCTAATAATGATTAAAAATCTGTCGTGCTTCTCCACAAATCATAGATCAAAGATTGCTTATATTCTCATCTATAAACATAAGCTGTTCTAAGTTCTTTGTCAGACACTAACTTTAAAAGTAATTAATAAATTAACAACCAATTTCAGTGTTATTAGAAGCCGAAGTGTATTGCTGTTATATTCAATATAATAATTTCTAATACGATAAAATGGTACTGGGGCCGTTGACTGTGTATTGGTTGGAATGACTTGGAAAGAGCAATAATTTAGTGTCAGGATTACGATGCAAAAGTAAAGATGAGCTCATGTATATAGTATTTTAATGTATTTCAACAAACTACAATTGATATCCCAGATACACTTTTGAAATCTTTTTCTTCACAGTTGCCAAGAAATATGACATTCCAACCTTGGACTTAAAAGTCTACGATGAGTCAAAGATGCATTTGAGTTTCTTCTAAAGAAACAAGACCTTGGTGTACTGGAGATTCGTTTACCCAAAGGCCAAAATCTTGATGGTGAGTTGCTAATTATCTTATATTCTCATAATTATAAATCTAGCCCTGGTTGGCATTGTGTTCTAAATATTTAAGACAAGCAGATGTATCGTTTAAATTGTTTTCTGCATGCAACTCCTAACCAGGAGTGAACCTAAATTAATCTGAAGGGAATTTTTTTTTTGCATTCGACTTACTGTAAAACCACCAGAAATAATGGAAGTTTTACTTAAATTTCATAGTGTTTAAAAGCTTAAATCACACCAGAGGGTTTATACATGTTGAATAGATTCAGTGAGTTCTGCAAGCAGTCCCTGGTCAAGCTTCAGTGGAGATATTGATGGAGACTCGGATGACACCGTTTTATTCCAACAAAGTCCTGCTTCAAGAAAGAGAACTGAGGATGCTCTTCTAGGTCGAGTAAGCTCTTCATGTTACTTGCACCCAAAGTCAAAACAAATGCCAAACTTAAGATTTAGGGATAAGCTATGGATAGCCTAAAGGTTTTGAAATGATAACCGTTGTGTTTTTTAACGCTTTTAAAACATTTATAAAATATATTATAATACAGTGTTGTTTTTTAAACTTCTACTTAGATGATTGAAGATATTTTGAAGAAAAAACGTGGTGGGGAGAGAATCACGAATGAGTATGCTCGGACGAAAAGTCTAACGGATAGCAGAAGACGGGATATGGTCAAGATATTGGTTGCACACATGACAAATGAACATGGGTAGGTAAACATAATCAACATACACCCATGCAGCTAATGAAAATTTCTGGCTTCTTTTGGTGCAGTACAACACCCTTTTTGCAGAAGTTGATATTTACATCTAATAAAGTGTGTGTATACATAGGACAAGTTCTTCAAGGAGGGTTAAGGAGGACTATGCAAAGGGAATCACTACCTTGTTCCCATACCTCGCCGATCCTAGCAGCAAGTTTGGCTATGTAAGTAACTCTCTGTTTCTCTTGGACTTCTAACCTTTATTATTTTATACTGGGAATGTAAATATTTAAATACTCTTTACTATAGGAGCACTATTACAATGCAGAAGATGGAAGTGGGTATCTGGCATGGAGACTGAAATTTGTTCAAAAGGAAGCATCAGAGGGACAAAAGAAGACTCGTCAGTCACTTACTGTACACTACCAGGTTTGTTAATTTTATGGTAGTAAGACCTTAAATGTTATATGATACATGACAGAAGAATATTTATGCCATCATATCTACAAGAAAATGTATCAACTTACTTTTAAAGTATTTGACTGTTTTAGTAGCTCTTGGTAATGTGGGTCGCTTTTTCTTCTGGTTGACAACTTAATGTATGGTTATTTTTGCAGAGTTTCCGAGCATTTTTTATTTTGTTATCTAGTCTCTGTGTCTTATAGTCATCAAGCATTATTTCCATCGCTGTTACAGGTGGTCCACATTCTGATAGAGGACCCTTCAGAGAGGAAAACTGGCTAACCTCAGAAAGCCTGTGTTGCGAGGCCATTGCACTGATGAAGCACACAGCAGATGAAGCAATTGTAAAGGAGAAGATGAAGCAGACCTTCACCTATCGCCAAAAAATGGTTCACGACCCAGAGAAGTCTTCTGAAATATTCACTGCGTTTCCACGATTCCTAGACATAGCAGGAATGGTATGTGAGGCTTCGAATGGCTTGCCTTGAAGCTATTGACAAGTTTTGTTTTGTTCTGAAACAAGCATGTTGGGATATAGATGTCTATAATGGCGCCACATCATAATGTTTGCTGTTCTGTTTTATTTTATGTTGTCTGCAGATTGAGCAGGATTTTAGTTTGATGTTTGGTGATGCAACCTCTGCAAAGTTCCTGGAGAAATGGCCTACAGTCTACAAACGGAGAGTCCTTGACCAAAGCCGTGGCCTCACACAGACAGCTGAACTACAAGACCTGGTTCAAAATTCTGAATCCACATCAGGAGTAGAAAATGGTATGCTAGAAAAAAAGGCTTATACTAATTGGAGGGGGATTTATTTTTGAAAGCTAAATGAATGTTTGTTAATACAAATTGTACTTGTATTTATTAAAGGATGGGACAGTGAGATGTCATCAATTTTACTTCTTGTCCACCTGCTGCCACCATCACCTCATGGCTGCAAGAGACCAGGAAAGCTGTCAGCCAGACAAGCCATTGACCATCTTGAGAAGTTCATCAAGGTGAGGGTACACTTGAATGTCGGTACGATCACGGTTCTGTACAAAGGCTGGGCAAATTGCTAAATTATATCAAATTTTATTAAGAAACAAAGAAGAGGAGAAACTCTTAAATTTATAAGTCAGTTTCAATGTCAATCTGCTGATCTTAATGTTTTACACAATATTGTGTTTGCAACTTGTTTCCCCTGAGACTGTGCACTTTTATTTTATTGCCATAAATTCAGACTTTTGCGATTGGGTTTATGCTAAGGCACATATTGCAATAACAATGAGGTTGCAATTTATTGGGCAGCCTGAATTCTATATCTTGATTGAAAAAGTATTCTGTCAAAATTTGATTAATTGCCAGTTCTATGTCTCTATTCCTAACCCTATTTAACCTCTTCTAAAATCAAGGTCAAGTTATGGTAGGGTCCTATCAAACTGTTACCTAAATGTAGTGTTTTAAAACCGATGAACTGCAGACTGGGACTTTCTCAATAGCAAACTAATAAAATGTTTGTATCACAGACTGGGACCAGTATCCAGGGGCATCTTGACAGCATCGTGGAACGCCGTCAACCCTATCTGCTTGCTGTGGGGTCCCAGAAGAGTCTCATTCACAAGTACTTCATTGTCATTGACAAACATGCCATTCCCTGTAAGTCACCAGACTCCCTTGCCTGTTTTGACGAGCTTTTCAAAGCTCATTTTGTCTTTGGCACCTCATACAACCAGGATTTGGTAAATGTTTACAACTTTCTGCAGACCACCATCTACGAAATTGATGTTGATACCACCAAGGTGAACCCTAGGGTTGCAGAGTTGAGAGCTCGGATGCTGAGTTATTCTATGTTCTGTTTCATATGCAAAGGCTTAAAGTTGATCCATGGACTTTGTTGTGGAAAGTCACTTCGTCTTAAATGTGGTCAGGCTTGTTGTTTACAAGTTTATGGTACATTTTCTGGGATTAGAAAGCATCTCAATAAAGCACATGAACACTTTTCTGATCCGGGCGAAGGCCCCTACAGAGCTGAAGATTCATCAGCACATCATTCAGATGGGATTCCTGCAAGAAGTTCCCCTTCTCACCCAGTCTCTGTAAATAAGAGTCTTGTTGTCAGCTGTGCCACAACAGTAGCTGAACTTAAAGTTGCAGGTGTAGGTGAAACGACCATTAACTCTTTGGTCACTTCCATGGAAGAGATTGTAAACGATATCCATGATCAAGCAAGAGAATCTGTAAAGAAGTGTCTCTCTCTAGAAGAGCCTATCAAAAGCGACATTGAAAGTAAAATTGATCAGTGTTTTGAAAAAATGGAAAATCCGTTTGGTGTTTTAAATTCTGAAGTTAAAAGAAGACAGTATTTTACAGAGAAATTGGGAAGGGTGGATCCTGTTGAATATGTCCTTGGTAGAAGATTTGATATCCTGCGCAATCAGAATTCTGGAACCTATGATCAGTTTGTTGTTACTGATAAGTTTGTTTATATTCCAATTTTGAAAACTTGCAGTTTATTTACAATCATCCCAATATCAAGGAGATGTTGCAGAATGATTTCAGTAGAAGAAACTATCTTCTTAATGACTTGTGTGATGGAGAGCCTTTCAAGAGTCATGATCTATTTTCAAAACGGAAGAATGCTATTCAGTTACAGTTTTCCTATGATGATTTTGAAACTGCGAATCCTGGGATCGAAAAGGGGAATACATAAACTAGGTGCAATCTGTTTTACCTTGCGTAATTTTTCTCCTAAGTTTAACTCAAGTCTGCAAGACTTTACCACTACAAACAATATGTCTTGATGAGCATTTCTATGCATTTAAAGTTGTTTACAATGGAGGAACCATGTGTGGTTGATGTCAAAGCGCTTATGTATCACAAAGGATTTGATGTACAGACATTGTACAGTTGTGATGATAAAAGTGTATTTATTGTCCCTCACTGTTCACTGTGACGTAAACATGTTTGACTTTACCTCTATGCTTTTAAAGTCAGTGGAACGTCATACAGTTCTGACGATTCAACCAAGTACAGTTTCTGTGATCTAAGAATGTAAAAGTAGTTAGCTCTTTAAAATCCAGGTTTACTGGATTGCAGCACTGTCTTTTATTTACATGTACTGGTATTTTGAGACTGACCTTAAATTTGTATTTTATTTTTGGGGGTCAATATTTGATTTCGGAATGAAGTCTACTGTTGACCTGAAAAATGGCTGAAAAAAGTGTTTTTAATCATTGCACATTTTGTAACATTTTGAGAATAAAATGTGCTTTGGGAAATGTGATTTCTGACTTAATGACCTTTTTTATTGAAGATTTACAATGTCGTAATTAGAAATGTTGTACACCATATGATTTTTGTGTGCTACTATTTACAGTAATACACATTTTGCTTCATCAAATTTAGCTCTCCATTGAATGGTAAATGGTTCTATATGGAGTGAAATACAGCTCTAAATAGAGTAATAAATGGTTCTATATGGAGTGAAATACAGCTCTAAATAGAGTAATACATGGTTCTATATGGAGTGAAATACAGCTCTAAATAGAGTAATAAATGGTTCTATATGGAGAGAAATACAGCTCTAAATAGAGTAATAAATGGTTCTATATGGAGAGAAATACAGCTCTAAATAGAGTAATACATGGTTCTATATGGAGTGAAATACAGCTCTAAATAGAGTAATACATGGTTCTATATGGAGTGAAATACAGCTCTAAATAGAGTAATACATGGTTCTATATGGAGTGAAATACAGCTCTAAATAGAGTGTAAAAGATATCTATATGGAGTAATATATAGCTCTTAAATGAATACACTACAACACTGTATTGAGTAAATCTCATCTCTGAAATGAGTAGATTTTATTCTGTATTGAGTGTAATGGCAGTAGAGTTGTTTTTAATTTGTTCTTCACAGAGTAAATTATCTTCATTTGGAGTTCTTTATAAACACTAAGTAGAGTAAATATAACTCTGAAAAATTGAGAGGTATTCTCCTCGCGGAGTAAAGGTGCAGACCGCTTTATCCACTTTAAGAAGCAAAAAAAGTGCAAACTGCACGGAGCAGGACAACTTTTTGGGCATGTTTGTGCCTGATTATCATTAGGGCTATATGCGTTTTGAATTAGTCCTTGAGACAGAGCAGATAGCAGGAGCATATCATGCTCAGTCTTTGGCGCTATAGCACACAGAGTTGAACCAATCCCTTAAACTTTTTTTTTTTTTTTTAATTTGACATAAACAGTAGGGCTATCAAAATGGTGCATTCATTTTGATTCATTAATCACAGAAAAAAAGGAAAATAATGAATGCCAATTAAATTAACTGCACATTGACGTCATGTGTCACTGATTATACGATCGTCCACAGCAGCGTTGTAAACTAGATGAAAACACATGCCAAATCCACACATGGGCTTTTGATTTGTATTATTTTATCCATCCGAGAGATCAACACTATTTATGTGCAGTCTCTCCAGTTTAACAGTTTCATATAAATAAACTCCTGTCACTGTTTTAAAAGCTTGTAAAAAGTTAAGGCGCCATTAGGAAGCACGTTTTTCTCGATCGTTTCTTTACATAAGTTAAAAGGCGCTTTCTCAACATGCGGCTCACATGTATGAAGGTATTATTGGTGCAAAATTCCTGACAGTGGAATTTGTACTTGTAGAAAATAGTCACACGTGTATCAGTAAATCTGAAGTCACAGAGAAAAATGCTTTAGGAGTTGCAAACTAGAATTTTTTGTCTCCCATTAACACAACAAAACAGTTGCATCTTCTCAAGTTCTTCATTACAGGTGCGCAAATCCTATTTTACGAATCACATATTAGGAAACTCATACGCTCACATTTTTGCTACAGTTGTTTCAGTGAATATGGTGCAAAACACATTCACACACCTGTAGAATACTTTCATACAAATACTTATGTTTTTTTGAGATATTTTTCTAGCACAAAGACAAGTCGATAACGACAACTGCTTGAATTTGCCACTACGAGTCTGATGATATGAGTCAAATGCTGCTTTTCTGCTCACAAATTACAAGTACGTGCCGCCTCTACAGGTACACAAATTACTTTTGCTCCACATTTACTGAGATGTATGATGCACAAGTAATTTGTGCATCTGTAGAGGCAGAGTTCGCCTTGGTCACGCCCCAAACTAATTTCATTGTTCCCCCCAACTGCTTTTTCATTCTTCACACTTTCTAGTTTAAAAATAGTACATGCAAATAATAAGACAGTAAACCTCTGGAGTAAATATTGCAGAGAGTACAGAGAAACAAAGTTAGGTGCAGTCAAGAGGTTACAAATGGTCACAAAGTAACGTTCAGTAAAACTGAGAGATTTTATTATACAAAAACAACATGACTCATGAAATAACATACAGTCAGGAATTAACCTAAATTACAGACCAAAAAAGTAACATACACAGGAAAAAGATCAAGACGCAGACAAAACCAAAGTCACAATGTTTTCTAATGCAAAATCTAAACCATGTAACCTTTCGATTTCCACCTCTCAAGGTACACAAATCGAGTCTGTTTCGAGCTGATTTCTTGGTATTTTAATTGATGAGTCTCTTTCTTTTACTCCTCACATTCAGCAGCTGCTTAACGTCTCTTTTGAATCTAAGAAGAGGCTGGTTGCTGCCACTTTCATGTCTGTGCTGGATTACGGTGATGTTTTACACATGCACGCCTCCTCACAAAGATTACATGCTCTGGACACTGTGTATCATAGAGCTCGAAGGTTCATCACTAATTTTAAATCCCTCACTCATCACTGTTTGTTGTATGAACGTGTTGGATGGACTTCTTTGACCTTACGCAGACTTAAACACTGGCGTACTCTAATCTACAAGTCTATTTTAGGTCTACTTCCTTCATACCTTCTGACCTTCATCAGTCTTATAATCTGAACTGGGGAAAAAGGCGTTTAAATTTGCTGCTCCCTTTACTTGGAGCAAATTACAAAAAGAGCTGAAACTTAATGAACTTCTCTCGTTGGATGCTTTTAAGAGGAAGTTAAATGACTTGGAGGCAGACAGATCTGGCTGTAGATGTTCTCCCTGATATGTTTGTGGACGATCTTGACAAACATTTGCTGTTCAGATTTGTTATTTGTGTCTTTTAATATCTAATCATGTATTTTTGTATTTGTATTTTTGCATTTTTGTGTTCGGCTGCTCGTTGTCTGTCTGAAACTCTGTTAATTGTGCTGCTGCCTCTTGAAAAAGAGATTTTTAATCTCAATGAGTTTATTTCCTGGTTAAATAAAGGTTAAATAAAAATAAAAAATATGTGCAGAGTCAAGAAGAAACCCACAGATACACAAAGTAACATACTGAGCCAGAAAGAGTTGTAAAAAGTCACAAAGTATCTTAAGTTACAGATGGATTTAATCACAGATATAAACAGTCCCTTCGTGGGTTAACTTCCTGTGTTGCCACTGAAATTACATCACACCAGTCAATAACATAATGTTGGTCAGCAGCAACAATTCTCGCTCCTAGGAGAGAATTATATTCATTACCTAATGCTGAAAGAGTGGAAAATAAACTGCTCTTAAATTAGGTGTTGTGTAATTCGGTCAAACAAACCCTTTAACTGTTCTATTTGTGACGGAGACTCCCAGTATCACTGTCAGTTTCAGAGAAAAAAGGGTGAACAACTCAACCAGAAAACGATCTCATTCAGGAAGCAGCGTAAGGCTGCATTGCTCTAAAATGTATCCATTAGGTCTGATTTTTGAAGTGAAGAGTTGCAGCTAAAAGCCCTAAAAACTGTCAGAGCCTGTGGTCAGCACTGCTCCCCCACCATAACACGAGCTGAAATGAAGCATGATCTCCCTCCACCTACACACACCAGCTCACACATCAGCTCACACACCCATCAGCACCTGCAGCCCTGCTCCTCTTCCTCCATTTGTCATCAGCCTGGGAGAACACAGAGAGAGAGAGAGAGAGAGAGAGAGAGAGTACCTGAGAAAATGAGTGTGGTGGTAGAGATATAATTGCTTTCTTGTCTTTTTCGGTTCCCTCCCAAAAGGAGGAGGCATAGCTGTGAGTGACTGAGGTTATCTTCCCCGCACTATCTGCTGAAGAAGCACATTAATGAATAGTGCATTAAAAGTTTGAGTCTGTGCTGCACAAAAAAAACACACCGTCCTGCAACTACTGTAATTTAAAAACTCACAATAGTCGCTTTGCAATCTTGAAAATGAAAACTAAAGGCCTTAAGGCCCTGTGCACAGAACTTCTTTTTTATTTCAACAAAGCAGAGAAAAAGTCACATTCACCTATCTGTGGTTACGGCCCTAATTGATTCATTTCACAGTTTCCGCTTATTTCAAAAGAACAAACTTTTCTTCAAAGAAACACACAATATAATAAGCAAATATACATTCAGGTAAACACAGATACCACGCAAGAAGAAGGAAAATATCTCCAATGAAACCCAGCTGGGGTGTGGATTCAGGTAAAATGAATAAAAAGTAGAAAAGGTAATGGTACAGCACCCTGTTTAGCACCTTGAACTACGTGTGCAAACTGGTTGGATGACTCTCTGAACTAAATACCCGATTACTGTAGCGTAATGCATGTTTAATTATCCTTGTTTGATGGGCTGCCCATCCATTACGTGGCTAATTGCCATCCTATCAGACCAAATAAAACACACCATCACACTTTGGAGTCTGCATCATTGCACCAGATGATATAATTTCCTTGTGAATCATCTGGCTAACGAAAAGGAGGAGTGACTGGCTCGTGGGGAAACTCAACGTAAGCGTGTGTGTGTGTGTGTGTGTGTGTGTGTGTGTGTGAGAGAGAGAGAGAGAGAGAGAGAGAGAGAGAGAGAGAGAGAGAGAGGGACTGCAGCAGGAATCCAGAGCTATAATTCAACCCTTTGAGCTGGTTTTGACAAAGTAGCCATAGCAACGCCTGGCTAGGAGTGTTCATTCGTCTTAATCAAGGACAGGTTGTGATTTCTCGGAGAGTGTGTGTCTCTGTGTGTGTGTGTGGTAGGACCCCACTAGAAGACCTCTCCCTCCGTTCTAAGCTCCCCGTGGAGCATGTACCGCTCCAGAGCTCATCTGAAGATGGATCTGTACGCTACAATCCCTCAATAAGGGATTTACTTTATCTCCACTGCAGCTAGCATCACTGCTCAAATACAGAACTGGAAATTTCTGCTCATTTACCTTCATGTAGATAACATCAAAGTAAGTTTATTTAGCCCAAAAACTTCCCCCTTTTTTTGTTTTAACCCTGCAGTCATTTACTCCAGTATTTGCTCTTTTAGGGCCCTTCTGCAGTGTATTCTTCTAATGAAATTGAAGCAAAGAACGACTTTGAGTAGATTTTCACAACGGCCGGCCCATGTGAAGTAGAAGAGACTGTCATTATGCTGTTCAGTGGAGCAGCAATATCTCTAGCTGCTTGGGGACATTGGGTGCCTCAGCGTAGCCGACCTGCCCTCCTGTCTGTCTACCTACCCCCCTCTACCTGCCTGTCTGTCTGCCTGCACGGTTGCACGTGTTTCTGCTTGTCAGAATATCAGACTTTCTCTTCGTCCTTCTCCTGTGTGTAGCTTTGGGTTTACCTTCGTGTTCATGTGTGTTTAAATTGAAGCGCATGCCGTACCCCAGGGATCAGGCTCTCTGTTTCGGAGACAGCACACCAGATAATAGGAGCTTCTCCGAAATATTTCTCGGCCTTGTTCTGTCCCCATCAGCCTCTCACTTCCTCCTCGTCTCCCAGCTCCTGATTTAAAACCGGGCTATGGAGGTTGTCGAAGCAATTAAACCGGCTCCCTTTCTGTCACAGTCCCTGTCACCTTTATTTTTATTTTTTACCTTTTTCATTGCTCTCCATCTTTTCCCTCATCTCCTCCTACTTCCCTCTTTTCAGTTGCTCTTTATAGACTGGCGATGGTTTCGGGAAGAGAGAAATTGGACATCAGCCACTTGTCCTCCTCCTATCATCCTTCCTCTCCTCTATCCCCCCATCTTTCCTCTCTATGAAAGTCCTTGACAGATGTCCTCATAGAGGAAGCTGCAGTTCCAGATCAGACACATACAGACTCTACCCAGTCCCATGATGCATTTTGTGGCAAGGACTTCATAAACTAACTCTTATGAGTGTAATTTCTGGCTCATGTGATGATCTGCTTCTTCTGTTAATGCTCAGGAGAATATGGTAAGAGAATGCTACTGTACTTCACTTACAGATCAATTAGCAGGATTAGATCATAAATATCAGTCATGACTCAAAGAAAATGTTTGAAGCAGTTATGATTTTTGTTTACTGGCAATGGATCAAATGATAATTCTATGAAAGGGTTGCTGATGGCAATGGACCAACAGATTAAAAAACATTATTAAATCCTTAGACATGACCGTTCCTGTCAGTTCTACAGAGCTTTGTAGTAGCTTTAAGAGCAATCTTTCATTTTCAGGACCATACAGTAGCATTTCTTCACAGGTTCACTTTCACTACACCAATCGGTTTGTTTTGCCACAGCTGGAAAAAGACTTAAAAACTTGTCATCAACAATTGTGAGCTGTCAGGGCAAAGTCCTGTTTGGTTTCACTGATATGGACATTTTCAACAACACATTTAACTCCAGTAGTCAATGCCTAGATAAGTTATGTTACCAGTGCATAAAAAAGGCAAAAAGCCCAAAAATAAATCTAAAATATTCCCCATTGTACCATTGAATCCAAACATATTTCACAATGTAGAATACTTATGTTGCATTTGACTGATATGTGTTAAGAGGTGACCTATACAGCATCACTGGCTGGCAGATTTGTTTAAATTTATGAATGGAGACAGACTAACTTTCCCTTCCCCCCCTATTTTTGCTGAGCTATCTCGAAAGCTAATGCACAGACGTGATTAACACCAATCCTCTCATCTATTTCAGAACATTAAAAACATAAATGATATATTTCCCCAAATTTCTAGCCCTTGTAAAAACAATTTATCCTTAGACGCCCCAGATCTTTTTGCTCTTCTCTGTACTTTACTATAATCACAGAGGGATTATCTGTCCAATTATTCTGAAGTGAAAATGAAACAGCTGACAAGTCCTTCAATCATAAATCATTAGTGAATAAATACATGCATACCATATCAAACATATGTACCAAATAAATGCACAATAAAAGAGCAATGTCCAGATGAGGGATCAACAAATCAACCATTCAAAAAGGTTAAATTAAAAAAGCTTATCACTTAGAGTTAGAGGTCATGGATAATTGGATTACATGACATCCCTCATTCCTTACAGACCATATCCGTACTGTATATGCAGAAAGAGCCACTTTGTGAAATTGGGATTAACAAGTGAGAATAAAATCTGTGCCAGCAGCCTTTGTTTATCCACTAAGTCTGCGATTATAGTTAAGCAGATAAATGGCTTTAAATAAAGCTAATGGAGGTACTCTTAGTGAAATTAAAAGCAGCCCTTAATTTATTGTGACTTTTTTTTCTCTTTCCTCTATCCCCAGTGCTAATCTAGGCCCAGTGGTCCTCATCCTGACAGCTAATGAAATCAGGCTTGGCACCCACAGCCTAACATTATTAGCAAATGCACAAGAAACTATGCCTTTGCCTGCTGGCTCTGTCTCTCCCTCCATCTAACTCTCACTCAACACACCAGGGCTACAATTCCCTCTGACAGGTTTCCAGCCCCACAATGTGCCTGTGTGTGTGTATGTGGTGGGAGGGGGGCGTCTGGGTGTCATGTGTGTCATGATACTCACGTTACCGAGCAGCTCTTCTGCTAATTGCAGCTATTAGGCCCCCAGAGACGGCCTCAGAGTGCAGCGTGGTTAATGAGGAGAGCACAGTGAGATAAATGAGACATTGTGTATCTCATGTTGGAACAATGATCGAGTAATGTTAGACGTGCAGTCGAGGGCCTCTAAGAGCAGTTTTGTTCCTCATGACCCTTGCTCTGTCAGCAATGAAGAGGACTTACTTTAAAGATGTTTTTGAAGAGAAATAATAAGGCTTATTATTTTTCTTTTGGGTTATGATTATGTCTTTGTCCTAGGGGCTGCAGATAAGCTTTAGTGTTACATTATGTTCCCTTTTCACTGTGGTAATCATCTCCTGCATATACATGAAAAAAGCTAATGATGGTTCATACATATGCTGTACAATCACAAAGTTCACTCAGAATTTGTAATTTCTCTCAAACACTAGAGACAATGCTGTTTTTGTGTGTGCAACTTTCATGAGAAAATTTGAAAGTTTGTATCATCTACTGCAGGAGGATTTTATCCCTTGATTGGAGTCTGCCAATAGTACTGTGAGTTCAATTAACTTGGACATGCTTTTGAAAAGCATACATCTGTCTATATCAGGTCTAGCAGCTGTCAATGCATACCAGAGCAAAAACCAAGACATGTCGAAGACTTCCTCATGGTTTCAGCTTCTTTCAAGACCTTCATAATTTTGAAGCTGATGTTTGAAACAACCAGGGCCCTTTTAAAACTGAAGGGTATAAGGTTTTGTCAGATGGATGATTTAGATGGACAGTCCTCCGCCACTCTGGGTTTAATGGTAGATAGGCCAAACACAAGTCCCAACTCAGTGAAAGAAACATTAAATCCTACTTGGAGTCTAGGACCTAACGGACTCCAGGACCATGATACAGGGTCAACTTTGACTGTGGCAGTTAGAAAAACAGTTTCTGATTATCTAGGGACTTAAATTACAAGAATATGGGTGAAATAGACTTTTTTAATTATGAAAAAATGTGTAACCTATTACTTACCTGAACTGTCAGCACTACTTACAGCAAAAAATCTAAGTCTTTACATTTTTTTTAAAGTTACAAGGATATTTTACTTTAAGAATACAACAGGGACAATTCAACTACTTAATAGAGCCTTAATTTCTTTAAAAATATGATCGTAGATAAAGAAGAAAAGTAGAAATCCAAAGGGACCACACAAAAAGCATCATTGGAACTTGAGCCCCAAAAAATGTAGATACCCCTACCCGCGTTAGAACAAAACACAACCATATTTTTATATAACTTTATTTTGTCTAGTTCCTGAAATGGATGGTTGTCAGTATATATTTTACAGGAAAATTGTTTTTTTTTTTATCTTACCAAAAAACAAAAGTAGTATATAGTCCATATTTGGACTGGATGTTCACAGACACGTATTACTTACAATTAAGCAATAAGTTACTTACAGTATTAAGTAAGGATGAAGGACATTCAGCAAATTAATGCAGAATCTGCAGGCAAGAGACACAATTTTTGCTGTTTGCTGGAAAACAGTACATGTGGAAGCAAAAGAAGCGGGACACAATCCGCTGTAATATAATCCCAGCACCCATCACCCATTATCTGACAACAATTTGGCTTCATATTAATATCTTCAGACAGACCTCTCCATGCAAGTGTAGAAAACACTTTCAGGTCTTTCCACTCTGTTCTTCTCAAGTTTCTAGATGTATTGTAAAACAATGGCAATGAAAGGAAAAGAAAGTCTTGCCAGGATTTCCTTTTTACTATTTGCTAACTACAACAGAAAAATGGACCATCCCTACCAGATGCTATATCATTGTTGGACAATAGCCAATGGGTTCTAAGATTTGCAAAATATGCAGTCACCTTGGATTTAAGGTAAAACAGTGGGGGAATATTGCAAAAATCTGGGAATAAATTCCTTACCAATAGATTTCTTCACAGATGTTCATAAAGGCGTCTTATAACACGTATGAAAAGATTTAAATCCAACTCCTGTAGGAAAATCCGTGAGAGCTGCTCAAAGTCGGAATACCTGGAACCTTATTGGTGAAAAATTGAAAATGTTAACCTTTGCCTTAGGTAGCTTGTGAGGGGTCAAACTAGGGGTTCTTTAGAATTCTGAATTCATTGCAAGCATTTGTTTTGCAAAAAATCCACTCCTTGGTGGAAAAATGTCCACGCCCACTTTTACATGTAAATTTACATGTTGATTTTAATATCTCGAATACTAGTTAAAAAAAAATACTGCAGCACATTGTCAAATGTCTTAGGGGTCCAGGTCTGAGTCTTCTCAACACTCTACTGTTCTTAAAGTGGGGATTGGGACCCCCTGGGGGCTCGTGAGACACTGAGAGGGGGGTCGCGAGATGCCTTCCATTACCAAATAAAAAAGTTGAATGATCTAAAATTGCATATATTACCCATTATTGTGAAAAAAACATTCAAATATTAGTTGAATTTTAAATACAACTACAGTGGCAAATAATATTTATGCTGAAATGAAAGTGATGGCTACGAATGAAAATACACACAGACATCAACTGAGTGTCTGTTTATTACATTTTGAGTGTCCACTCAGTCCTATAGTTTATTCATGGAGATTACATATGTTCTGCTTCTAGCCTTTCTTACAACAAATTACTAAAATAGGGACAGTGGGGGTCCCCGGTCTCTAGCACAGTTATTTTGGGGGTCCCAAGCTGAAATGTATGGGAACCTCTGCTCTACATCATCATTGATACAGTTCTTGCATGTTGTACCTTTACAATTTCTGCATGCCGAGATAAAATCAACATCATTCTCCATTACAATTAAAGCTTGTGAACCAGAGTGGCTCCTCAGGAGCCATGGGGTCCTGTGTTGGAACCAGCTCATAACAATGAACTCCTACCACCCATTCCTTGTCACTGAGGTCCAAAGACATGCTCTGCTGAAGCATCAAGTCCCAGGTTTTGATATAGGCCTGGAGTGATTGCTTTGCAGCTTCAGCCTCTGTTGGAGGTACAGTTTCTGATTTGATCAACTCAGCCACCGCCTTCCGTAAGAACCTGTATCAAACCAGACAAACTGACGACAAGGAATAGAGTAATAGCTGGTGCATGATATTTGTACTGGAAAATTTGGATACCAGGTCTTTGATGGCTATAGTAGCTCGCAAAAAGATCACTGTCATAACCAGGAACTCCTGTTTTGATTGGTACATTTGGCACCAAGGGCAAAGCACCTGGTGCATTAAAGCAGCAACCTGTGTGTTGAAAAATAAAGCCGATGCGGAAGTGTGAAATCTTGCAGTTCGTCAAGTGTCCGCTTGAGGCTGGCTGCAGAAGCACAGGAAGTCACATACACACCCATTCAAAAAAGCCTGGGGGGGTGAATTTCTTGATAACTCATTCATTTTGATTTGATGAAGGATAAGAGTTATTCACAATAAGCGTGTAGCTGACCTTATTAACAGTCGGGCATGGTGTAGCTGTTTGTAAAAGGCTTAAAGCCCGCCTCAGCTCCAGCTGTTGTTTCACTTATGGGAAGCATAAATATTAATTTGCAACTGTAGTTGTATTTAAAATTCAACTAATATTTGTATGTTTTTTCCAAGCGGCAACCTCCGTTCTAAAACAATGAAGCCAATGCGGAAGTACAAAAAACTGCAGTTCATCGAGTGTCCGCTTGAGGCTGGTTCCATAAGCCCACAGCCAAAAAAGGCCGTTTTAAATTAAATTCCTTAATTTTTCCTTACACAAAATCTGTGGCAATTGTATGTGGAATATCATTCTGCAAGTGAGTGAGAGAGCTGAATATAGATTGATTACAATCATTTCCATGTTGATTACCTTAATACTGTACCTTTGTTGTCTGGGTAGTACACGGTTGAATTTATAAATGCACTCTTACACACAGATGAATACAGAAAATGCACAAAAAATTTGATTTAATGGATAACTGCTATTTTCTGTATTTTTTGCCATCCTGGATACCCCGCACTAAAAGTCTATGTTCTCCTGGATCCATGTCACATGCTCAAGCTTCTTCAGAATGTCTTCTCAAAAGTCGAAATTCTGGTGAGAGAAGATGGCCAGCAGATAAGATGGCCGTACATCAAGGAGCTCCACAAGCTTCAGGAGAAGGAGGGTTTGCGTCTTGACAACAAGTGTAGGGTGTAAGAAGCTGTTCAAATAAAAATAGATCTCCATCAAACAACTTGCAATCAAACCCTTTTCTTCACATTTTTAAACCCTTTGTCTAGTTTAGATGGGAGAAAGCCGATATTATGTGATATTGATCTGGGAAGACTCTAAATCAATTTTAACTGTGTTTTTATTCACAAGATTATTGATTTTATTTACTCTGTATGTATATTGATTTAAGAATGGGGCTGTGTCTAAGGGCATATTTTTGCAGGAGGCTTAAAACCCGCCTCAGCTCCAGCTTTCAGCCTGTCGTTAGGTTGACTGAAAGTTATGGTGAGAGCACTTCCAACATGGAGACCGCCATCGATGCAGGAACAAGTGGGTTTCATCACTCAGGCCATCCGGGGGAGACCTGCCTCGCAGCGAGTTGTTGAAGAAGGGAAGCAGGCCTTTCAACCGAAGTCCAACCCAGCCGAACCAACAAATGCGGATGTTGTTGAGGCCTAGGTTTCTACTTCTGTCTCTGCAGCTCTCTGGGCACATCGACGGACATAGCTGTCACCAATAGTCCACACTGTCTATAGAAGAAATACAAAAATGTTCAATTAATGCCTCAGATAAGGCAACATGTACAGTTCACTACACGTGACAGCTCAGGGTGTGTTTTGTTATTAGCCACATCTGCAGGGATAATATTGAACAAGGTAGCCACAACTCATAATAATAGATGCCAGTCTTGAAATACATTTCTAATACCTACAGTTTTTGGTGTGTGCAGCTGACCCTTGGACTTCGTCACTGGCCATGACCACAGACTCCATGACTTCAGGGTTCTATAGAAAATAAATATCTTATGATAAATATAAAATATTTATCTTTCAAGTGTCATGTTCACCCACATCGCTGTTGACATCAGTAAATATAAGTCACAGACATTCCTCTTTTTGTCAGTTACAACCCTGAACTGTATGCATTTTAATATTTATTTCTTCTAGTTGTCTCAATTTTTTTTACAGTCTATGGTCTAACAGTAGTTTTAACAACAAAAACAGAGCTCCGTCTTTTATCGTTTTAAACAGACTTCTTATCCTTTAATATGTAATTACACCCAAGCAATGATTTGTAACACAATACGAGAATTTAAATGTAAAGATTAGCCTCAAAATTGTTTTCTTAAATTGTATGTTAAAACAATGCTAATGTATTGCTCTGCTAACCCGATCTAGTAACTGCTGTGAAAAATAACTAATGACAATAATTGTATATTTAAAAAAAGTGTTTTTTTAAGACTTAAATGATATATTTGGGTTGAAGATAATTTGTTTTAACTGTGTTGTAGAAAAGTTTAATGTTAACTTACTGTTTATAGAGTTATCTCCGGACGAGCGGGAGCAGGAAAGCTGTAGGGGGTGATGTAAAGCAGCCGTTAGCTTTTCTGTGAAGTGGACTGCTTGCTAGCGTGGAGCTGGTCTAGCTACATCGGCAGAGTTTAGTCCCGCCTTAACGCTGTCGTTAGGTTGATCCCGCTTTGATCACAGTTAGGTTGAGACAACAATTCCAACAACTCATTTACTGGCTCCGTAACAGACGGGTAACGTCACTCAGGGTTCGTCCAGTAATATTTACATTCTATGTTTTTTTCACAATAATGGGTAAAATGTGCAATTTTAGATCATTCAACTTTTTTATTTGGTAATGGAAGGCATCTCGCGACCCCCCTCTCAGTGTCTCACGAGCCCCCAGGGGGTCCCAATCCCCACTTTAAGAACAATAGAGTGTGGAGAAGACTCAGACCTGGACCCCTAAGACATTTGACAATGTGGTGCAGTATTTTTTTTAACTAGTATTCAAGATAGTAAAATCAAAATATAAAGGTACTGTAAATTTACATGAAAAAGTGGGCATAGCCATTTTTCCACCAAGGAGTGGATTTTTTGCAAAACAAATGCTTGCACGGAATTCAGAATCCTAAAGAACCCCTAGTTTGATCCCTCACAAGCTACCTAAGGCAAAGGGTAACATTTTCAATTTTTCACCAATAAGGTTCCAGGTACCTCGACTTTGAGCAGCTCTCACGGATTTTCCTACCAGAGTTGGATTTGAATATTTTTATATGTGTTTGAAGACACCTTTATGAACATATTTGTGAAGAAATCTATTGGTAAGGAATTTATTCCCAGATTTGCCAAATATCTGATAAAATTCCCTTACTATGGAGGTAACATTTGTCTTGTTTTTGCTAAATCATCCAACTTGGAGCCTTTACTGATTTTAGGGAAACAATCCAGACTAGACTTGCAACAAATAATCTGTAGAAAATACCTCAACTTTCCACTGGTCTGATAAACCCAAAGATGGAACTATTTATTGTGGGGACCCATAGCTCAACTCATCACCTCCACAATGCCATCCTGAAGATGAAGCATGGTGGAGGCAGGGAGGGAAAAATGCCAGGAACTAAGATGAAAACCTAGACCAGAGAGCTTGATTGGCTAAACAGAACAATAGATGAAGCCACACATCCAAGACAATGCTGGGGTTGCTTAGGGACGACCCTTGGATTGTCCTTAAGGGGCCCAGCCCAAGAACTCACTTGAACCCAATCAAAAACATTTCTCGAGAGACCTGAAAGTGTTTTTTCTTTGAGGGATCCCATCAAAACTGACAGAGCTTTAGAGGATCTGCAGAGAAGATCTGTCTAAGGTTGAAGGTAAGACCTTTGAGTTTATGAGAGATACTTGAAAAAAAGTTTTTAAACCCAAGATTTCTGAGGATTCCAAAATTCATGAAAGCAGCGTATGACTACTTAGTATAAGTGGACACCGGCTGTACAAACCACTCAAGGTTTCTGCCTAATAATAATAATAATATGAGAACCAGGAAATGGCAGTGAAAGGAATTGTATGTCATATCAATTTTCAGGAACTGTCTTATTCAAAAAAGTGCAGACAATAATAAATGGGTGTCCTTTGTGGGTTTGTCCACATACAGTACTGTATTGTGTGTCAACAGGAAATGATTGGGCTTTCAGAGGTAAGGTGATCATGTTGCTCACTATTCGAACACATGGTACATTGTGTAAAGGTGCCATTGTCAGACACACACTCACTCACACACACACACACACACACACACACACACACACACACACACACACACACACACACACACACACACACACACACACATACAACATCCACATGATCATAATGATTTCCTTTTTTTAAGAATCAATTTCAGTTGTAATTTTTTTTTCTCAGCAACGACAATTTTATTCAGTTCAAGGAAAATATGCCTTTCCAGTTTGATACTTTTTTCTAATCACACTACAGAAGGTATAAGTGGTGCTGTTCATCCATCACAGAACCTCAAACATTACTGTCAGCTCAATGTTGATCAGACAGAAGAAAATGAGAAATTGTTTCCCGAAGGTAACAGATGTGTCTTTTCAATTGGGAATCATTAATTCTGTAAAAACGTGTAAGAATAGCTGCACATAGTGTTAATGAGAAAAATTATTTGTTAAGTGAGAGTCAGTTTGGTTTCCGGAAAAAACGGTCTACAGCTTTAGCATTAATGAAAATAACAGAAGAAATTTCTACAGCAATAGAAAGTAAAAAATATACAATTGGTGTATTCATTGATTTGAAAAAATCTGAGACAATAGGTCTCAATATGAATTTTTAAATTATATACGTATGGTGTGAGAGGAGTTGTTCTGAACTGGTTAAGAAGCTATTTAATTAACAGACAGTAATATGTACAATTTTCTGGTAGTACATCTAAGTATTTAAACATTGAATGTCGAGTCCCACAAGGCTTGGTTTTGGGGTCTAAACTCTTTAATATGTACATTAATGACATGTTAAATTTCAAAGTTACTGCAGTTTGTTTTATTTGCAGATGACACAAAAAATGTTCTCAGGACATGACTTAAAAACTCTAACAGGAAGTATAGAAAATGAAATGGTAAAATTAGAAGCATGGTTTGACGAAAATAAGTTATCCTTAAAGCTAGGGTAGGTAATTTTTTCCCCTCAAAAGCCGCGCCCCTCACTTACATGCACTAGCGCCATTGGTCCAGAAGCGGATTTGAGCTCATGCTTTGAGTGTGGGCTCGTGCATGCATGGGGTAGAGAACGAGCAGGGAGACAGGGAGGCATGATTGGTTCATAAATATGGAACCAAGTGCAGACATTGGTCGAAGTTTTTACGAGTTTACAACTGCTACAGATGACGGATTTTCTTCGTTTCTTTTTCAGAGCACATGAATTATTAATTTCTGTCAGGACCTAAAGACAATTTCAACCAAAATCTTAAAAAGTGTATCTGGAGAAAATTACCAACCCTGCCTTTAAATACAGTTTCAAGTTTATTAGAATTCAGTTTCAACTAATAAATTCAATTTCAAATTATGCCATTTAAGATCCAATTTAAATGACGTGATCCAAAATCTTCAAAAGTGTATCTGGAGGAAATTACCTACCCTACCTTTAAATTTGAATAAAACTAAGTTTATGATTATTGCAAATCAAAAAAAGGATGATGGAGTTAGTATTGAAAGAGTGTTTGAATTTCACTTTTTGGGTGTGATCATGGATGATAAATTAACGTGGAAATCACATGTAGCTCATTTTTTTAAAAAGGTGTCCAAGAATATCTTTGTTTTAAACAAAGAAAGGTTTCTGTTGGATTATAAGGTACTAAGGATTTTATATTGTTCTCTATTTTTGCCTTATTCTAGTTATTGTGTTGAAGTGTGGGGCAACACTTTCTAACATGAATCCTTTGTTTATCTTACAGAAAAGAACGGTAAGAGTTATTAATATTGTCCACTATAGAGAGCACACCAAGGGGCTATTTTTAAGGTCAGGTTTGTTGAAACTGAAAGATTTAGTTGAGTTACAGACACTCTTAGTTATGTTCAGAGCACAGAGTAAAGTATTACCAGAAGGTCTACAAAAGATGTTTGTTTTTAGTTCAGAAGATGAAGAGCATAGAAGAAAATGTAATTTTAAGCATCAGTTTGCACGGACAACTGTTAAACAGATGTGTATTTCCGTTGTAGGAATCAAATTGTGGAATTCTTTAAATAATGACTTGAAGAGCTGTGTTAAGATATTTCAGTTTAAGAAAATGTAAAAGGAGAAAGTTATTAGACTGTATGAAATTGGCAGTTAAGTGTGTTTTGTGTGTGTTTTCCTTCTTATTTCTGTGGAAGTGAAGACTGAATTGTCAGATTTGTTCTATGTGGCCATGGTATTCATTGTGTAATGGACAGATCTGTAGGTTTTCGTTTCTTTCTTTCTTTCATTAATAAACGAGGTGGTTGTGAACAGGAGTTGTTGTATCATGTTTCATTGTTTTGGGTGGAAAACTACAAATCCCAGTGCTGACGGCTTCTGGGGAGGAAAACAACGTCATTTCCTTCCCAACTGTTGATGAGAGGCGGCCGATTGGAGATTGAACACACCTGTGCAGGACATGAAGAGACAGTCCACTACCAGCACGACACACTCTCCACTCCCTCTTCACAAAAATCCGAAATTATAACAAAAAACACTGTCCAGTCGATACTCTCAGTGATGGTTTAAGTGATGGCGATTGTCAGATGGTGAGACATACTAAAGCCATTCATCTCTGCCAGTTATGTTCTTTACAATGAAGTTATACTCTTCCTTGTAACTTGGAGTTTGAGAAACATCAAAGATCAGTTTTATGGTCCTTCTCAACTCTAGATGAATATTTTCTTACAGTCTCCTTTTCTGAGTTGGCAGTTCTTTTCTGTTCTCACTGTCGCTCTCTACTTGCCAGTGATGCCATATTTTGTACTTTGAAACTCATCGCCATTTGGGATTTCTTGAACAAATCAATTTCCCTTCAAAGACCTTCTTCTTCTGTCTTTTTCTAAATCAATACCCAGACGTGGCAGGAGATGAAGAAGGAGGAACCAGCCAATGAGCAACAGACAAAACTATTTGTATCTCTTAATTCGACTAAGAGGTCATGGGACTTAAGGCTTGTTATTGCATCCTCTGGACAAACAAACCATCAGTTTAAAGGCGAGCTTGACAGACAGGGCTGCTGTTGATCAAAAGGCCTCATTAACATTTCAATCTGCCACAGCCCAGATAAGACGACGGCCATATTGTGACAGGCGACCGCCTGTCAGACGTTCAGGGTGGCTAATAATGATGGTGATATTTCATGTATGTTATCACGATCTCAATGTGTCTATCTTTCAAATAACAGATGCCACGGTCTCACTGCGTCCAGCTTTCATTTTAATGACAACATCTTGTGATTTGCAAACAGACTTTTTCAGAAATTCAGGAGAAACATTGAGTGATTAATATTTTGAAGTAAAGCTGGAATGAGTGAAATGTTTACCACGGTTTTATGAGCCTCTAAAATGTTGTTTTAAATGTTGTTTTTATGGCGGGGGGGTAACATAAAAGGAAATTCATGAAAGCAGTTTAGCTGTGTGGACTCCTTTCCATTTACATTTTAATAATCCACATCTTAACCCTAAAATGTTGACATTTTTACAGCCTTCAGATTATTTCTTTGAAATATATCTACTTGACATGCTCGTGAGAAAATCAGTGAAATATCAGTCAAAGATACAAAAGAATCAATTGATATATGACCTGTTATTTTTTATTTGTTTAACGGCTTTTCTTGGGGTGATGTTAATTTTAAGTTCAACCCTTGGTTGTGGCGTTAACTATACTCTCAATAGACTTAATTAAATATACCTTCAGCTGTGGTATAAACAAGAGCACAGGGCAGGGACAACTTCTGCTGTGCATCAAATATACTTTAATGTCTGTCTCATAGCATAACATGACATACACAGACTGTCGACGACAACAGTGATACATCACTTCACTTGTCACAAGCCATATTACTCCACCAACCGTAACCATGATCATCTGAGAGACCAGGGGCCTGTACCACGAAGCGAGTTCAACATACCCCGGGTATCTTTGGCTTATCTGGCTACACTAACCCTAACATAAGAGATTGTGCTAAACAGTCATATGAAGCTGGTTATCAACCTGGTAAACCCAGAGTTTCCAAGAGCGCGTTCACATAAAAGGGGCGGTGTTAGCTTCATTTCACCTATCACAATCATAACTGTGTCTGCCGTCAGCAGATCGTCATATCTAACAAACTCTCAACAAACTATATGAATATATAGAGTATTAATATGCAAAGTACGGCTTATTATATTTTTTCCCATCGTTAGTTCAAATTAGAACTGACGGTAATAACTCCTGTTTTTTCTCTTAACTGAATGTTTTGCTTTGACTCTTTCATGTGGCGAGTAAAACAGTTTGAGAAGTTATATTTCAGCTGCAGCTCTGACGATAACAAACAGAGCTGCATGGAGACACTAAACATTCATATGAAATATAATTCAAAGCCATAAGAAGGCTATTCTTAATTTACCATCTTAAAAGCACAACTCAAAGGCTCCGGTGCTTTTTTAGTCTCTGCTGAAGGATGAACGATATCTGTAAAAGATAATCATTAACTTTACAGACTATAATGTAAAATCATACGGGACACATGAAGTGTCCTCCCCCCTCTCGATCAGCCCTGGGAGCTCTACAATCAAGAGATCTGATAGGTCAGTGGGTGGAGATTTTCTCAGGTTGATCTCTTATCTCCAACATAACCTGCTCCGGAGCAGGTTAGGTGTGCAGTAGGGGTGTGCATCTCTCCCTTATAAGACGATTCGATATGAATCTAGATACATGGGCTATGATACGATTCTAGGAAGATACAATTTAAGATTAAACGATTCAATGCGATTCGGTACGATTTGGTACGATTCGGTACGATTCGATACAATGCGATGCAGGATGATACAGATCTTCATATTTGCTTAACACAGACATTCCATTCCACTCCATTATGAATTAAAACAAGCCAATTTTATAAAAGCTACATGCTCACCTTCATATGGCTCCTTGCATGTTCTAACTGATGGAAAAAAGGAAGACAAATTTATAATTTCAGAAATATGTCTTTGTGTTTATTGCATCACAGGTCTTATAGCCAGGTCATGTAGACTCAAAGAGAGATGAAGTAACACAACAATAACATATAAGCCACATTTAAATGTAAACAGGATACAATATAGTAGCAAACTATTACCAGAAGGCTCAGCTGTGAAAACAAATAAGTCATTTTTTAAAGTGCAACTCTGCTGTTAACCATTCTGAATCTGAATGCAAAATCATTAGCTTTGTGAGCACTGCAAAACCACAAAGAACACTGAAAACATAACTGTCACATCATCAGCCCACACTTTAGTTACTCTTCTGTAACTACCAGCAGTTATAGTAGGCTCAGGTGTTAAAAATAAATAAAAATAAAATAAATTTAGAGTGCAACTCTGCCATTCTGTATCTAAATGCAAAATTACTAGTTCTGAACATTGCAAAGCCAATAAGATAACTGAAAACAGAACCATCACATCCTCCTCACACTTTAGTTACTCTTCTGTGAGACAACATACTTATTCATGGATGCTTATGCTTGTCAAGATTCTTCTTTAGGAAAATCAACTGATCGACATGATCATGTCGGAGTGCACTGCGTTGTGCAGAAACAATATCCCCTGCAGTGCTGAAAACTGTTTCTGAAGCCACACTGGTGGCTGGTATACAGAGGTATTTTTTTGCAAGAGATGACAGCAGCGGTAGGTCTGCCTGTGCTTTCCACCATTGTAGTGGATTGTCATTCAAGGGCAAAGGATTCCGCTCTCTGTACCTCATGACTTCCTCATTGGCCTTCTCTCTTGAAGGTCTTGCTGCTGCTCTCACTTCAAAGACTTCTCCAAACAGCTGGTCCAGTGCTGCCCTTTTCTTCTTTTTGGGAGGACGGTCATCACCTGATAAACCTTTATTTTAACTCGAAAGACACTGAGGTTTCCCTCATTTACAGTGACGTCGAGCTCACAGCATAGAAGAGGAGATACAGCTAAAAAACAAACAAACAAAAGAAAACAGTAAAAAAAAGCCTGCAACACAGTTAAAAACAGTTACGAATTGATGAACAATTACAATTACAATTACATTACTATGGCCTTAAAGGCTGCATGTGAGGGCAGAGTCCTAATTTTTAAAATTAGTTGGATGACATTCCAGGAATCAGGAGCATCGAATGAAAACGCAGTCTTTCCCAAATCTGAATGTGCCCGGGGGACCTTAAGTACCAGCCAATCACTGGAACGAGTGAAATAGGTTCCACCATTCCACTCCAACAATGCTGTGATGTATGGAGGGAGTTTACCAGTAAGGGCTTTGAAAATGAACAAGTACCAATGTTTTTTGCGTCTTTCCGCAAGAGAAGGCCAACCAACCCTATCATACAATACACAATGGTGAGTATCATATCTATCACCAGTGATGAATCTGATAGCAGAGTGATAGACAGAGTCAAGGGGCCTAAGAGTTGATTCCGCAGCATGCCTGTAAATCACATCGCCATAGTCTAAGACCGATAAGAAAACTGCCTCTACAATCCTTTTCCTACTAATCATAGGAAAGTTGGTTCTGTTTCTGTAGAAGAAGCCAATTTTCTGTCGCAACTTGACGGTAAGGTTGTCTATATGATATTTAAATGTTAATTTCTCATCCAGCCAGATGCCAAGATACTTGTATTCAGTGACTCGTTCAATGCTAGAGCCACTTAAAGTAGATATCTGCACATCATCGTAACTAATATTCCTGGCCCTAGAAAACAGCATTAATTTGGTTTTACTTGCATTCAGAACCAATTTGAGCTGAATAAGAGCATCCTGGACAACATTAAAGGCAAGTTGCAATTTCTCAATGGCCAACTTCACAGAGTCAGCTGTACAATACAAAAGAGTATCATCAGCATACAAATGGGCCTGACAATTTTCCATATCAGAGACAATATCATTAATGTAGATTGTAAAAAGTACTGGACCTAATATTGAGCCTTGCGGCACACCTTTGGTTATTGGCAAGAATTGAGATTGGGCCGATCCCGACTTCACACATTGTCGTCTCTCAGACAAATAATCGTGAAACCAATCATATGCATCTCTATCCAAACCAATAGTAGTTAACCTTTTTAAAAGCAAGTGGTGATCAACCGTATCAAAGGCTTTTGATAGATCGATGAAGAGGGCCGCACAATGTTTTCTCTTATCCATTGCTGATATAATGTCATTAGTTACTAATGTGATGGCTGAAATTGTGCTGTGTTTGGCTCTGAACCCAGATTGGTGTGGACTTAGTATTGATTGAGTTGAAAGAAAAAGTCTAAGTTGATTATTTACCAGAGATTCCAGGACTTTTGCTAGGCAAGGTAGTTTGGAGATTGGGCGGTAATTATCTAAGTCATCTCTAGAACCACCTTTATGTAAAGGAATGACATGGGCAGATTTCCAAACAATAGGAAATTTGCTCGTGGAAATAGAAAGATTGAAAACATGCGTTAATGGTTCACTGATAATTTGAGCAGCTAATTTTAGAAAATAAGAATCCAATTTATCCTCGCCAGTAGAACTCCTAGGATCTATTAATCTAATTACTTTATATGACTGGTGTGGCATGACTCATCTTAAGAGCTTTTCTTCTTGCACCTTACTATTATATATAAATCCTATTCTGCGGGGCCTCAGTTTAAAAAACACACCTTGTGGCTCATCCTGGATCTGGGGACTAACTATGCTGTTGTTGGCATCTCCGTCAGTAGGGTCTCTTTCAGCTGCCCCTGTCTGCATCAGACTTCTCTGAACTGGATGTCCCTGACTGGCGCTATCCACTGTTTTCTAGTAATAATCAGTGCATAAAATCACAAAAAAATATGATTTTTAACAACGTGAATTTACTGAAAGGTTAGATTAACTAGTAGAATTGTGTAGTACAGTTAAATGTATTGTTATTTGTACATTAAAATGACTAATCTAGCCATTGTTGGAAAGCACTTTAATAATCTATTTTATGTTGAGTGAATGATATTTGTTGGGTGGTTACCTTGTTAGTCAGGGCAGCAGCTTCAGCTGACATGCTGATGAATATCCTCTCAGCCTCATGGTCACTCAGGAATGGCAAGGATTTGAAGCGAGGATCTAGAGCAGATGCCGTGTGGAGGAGGTCATGAAACTGAGTGTACCGGTTCTGAAAGTCATTGTTAAATACCCTCTTCATCTCAGCAATAAGCGCAGTGTCTTCCTCAGATGTCTCAAATTGTTTTTGAAGTTTTGCCTTGAGTGGGGCAATCATTGAGATTGTGGGCTGCTCATCATCACACATGATAGTAGTCACAACTTTGACAGGTGTCATCACTTTGACTATGTCCTCGGCGTTGCAGATATCATTCTCATTAAGAGTTTACCTCCTCCCCTTTTCTGAGCTCCCTTGACATGAGTGTGGCTAAAACAGCAGGTTGCTGCTCCAAAAAGCGTTCCAACATGTCATAGGAGCTGTTCCATCGAATGGACACATCTTGAATGAGCTTATGGGAAGGCAAAGCCAGTTGCTGCTGTTTTTCTCGAAGGATTTCAGCTCCCCTTATGTTGCGATGCAAAAATCCAACTACCCTCCTCACTCTTCCCAGCAACCTTGCAGCAGTGTCCACTTGAAAGGCTTTCTGTGAGGCTAGATTTAGGGTGTGAGCAAAGCACCCTAGGTGGGGGGTCATCTCTGCTTCTACTCCAGCTACAATCATATTT
Organism: Tautogolabrus adspersus; assembly: GCA_020745685.1. Lineage (NCBI taxonomy): Eukaryota > Metazoa > Chordata > Actinopteri > Labriformes > Labridae > Tautogolabrus > Tautogolabrus adspersus. The sequence continues at coordinate 8,746,314 of CM036554.1, read as the reverse complement.
CTGGCATTGTCAGTTACCAGGGCTGGTTCTTTGTCAGCAATGTTCCAGTCGGCACAAGCATCTTTCAATAAAGCGCCCAAGTTTTTCCCAGTGACTCCTCAACTCCCAGTCCGGAGAGATATGGTGCACAGTGATCGTCACATAAGAGTTAGTTGCCAAAGATGTCCATGCATCGGTTGTTATTGCCACTCGTTCAGCATCACACAGTTCTTTTTCAACCTCCTGCTTTACTTTGTTGTACAACTCCGGCACACATTTGTCAGTGAAATGCTGTCTGCTAGGTATCTTGTATCTTGGCTCTAACGTGTGTATCATGTCACGAAACCCATTATTCTCCACGACACTGTATGGTCTTAAGTCCTTAGCAATAAAACGGGCTATAGAAGCCGTGAATACCTTGGACCTCGCTGAATTGTGGCTGAGTTTTGGCTGGAAAAAGTGTTGAATGTCGGAGCCACTTTCTTGCTTTTCGTTGCGTGTGCTAGCTATGCTAGCTGTTTTAGCTCCCACGGGTTCGTCTACCCCCGCATATTGTCCTCCGTGTCGTCTCACCAGGTGAGTGTTCATAAAATGCAAACTTTTAAATTCTGGGCTGATCTGAAAAACCCAGCCCTGCAAGGGATGTAGATATACATGTCAACCAGCGGAATAATGATAGCGCCTTTTCGCAAGGCCAGAGTCTGCTGTGTGACTTTGTGTGTTGGACATGTGCTGCCCGACTGCTGTGCATTGAAAATTAACAAGAATCTCACTAGACACAATACAGGCAGGCTGAGGAGTACTAGATGCAAAAAAATCTTGATTGCCGCTCAACTTGTCGAGACATTCATTGTCACCTTCTCTGTGCACATTATTGGACAAGAAACACTTGAGAAAATGAGCAAACACATAAATGCAATCTGGCAGAGCTGTTACTGTGTAAAATGTTTTCCTGTTACAATAAAGCTCTACTTAGAAGGTAAGACTTTTATTGCCCCAGAGAACAAAACAGGCTGATGGTGGTCGATGGGAGTTGTTGATCAATAATAGTGACTCAATGATTGCTCAACCAAGAAGGCTAAAGAGCCTTTTACTCCAGCCAAAAAGCAAAGTGGAGCAGTGTTATTATGTCTGTACTGGGCATGGTGATGTATCACCACCTTACTAAACATGTGTGTTGTTTTCTGGCTTTAATGTTCTTGCTTCTGTTTCCTTTGGAGCTCACATGGATTTTTGTGTGATTCCTGATTGTCTTAACAGGATTCTGCACTGTTATATGCTGTAAACCCCATTTGGGTATCAGTTCTTCAATTATGTTTAACCCCACTGAAGAGGTCTTGCATTGTTTTTCAATGTCCTGTGGATGCCTTTAAGTTCCAATGCAATCAAAATGGTAACTTTTTTTTTCTTTACCAAATATACTGCTCATTAGTTTTGTTTGTCACCTATATGGCAATATCTTACTCAGCAATACCAAAATAATGCATTAGGTATTCCTAATGGATTTAAGTTTTTATTAGTTCCTGGAAACTTATTAATAATATTGACAACAAAACCTTCACCTAGTGGCTTTTAGTAATTTTTCACTGGAGGATATACATTCTCCAGTTATGACGTAGCTCCACTTCAACCATGACTTCTGCCAGTTCCAATTTGGGTTGCAGGCCCTACAAGCTAGCTAGCAGATTAACATCCCATGCTTGCAAACTCTATCGATTTTCCTGCAGCTCTCCCTATTACTTTCTTGGAATCCCTCTGAGTTTTTCTTCACATAAAGACAGTAAACAACCCGCCAAACGTTGGATGTTCCTTTGACATTTATCCACAGTGTTATAGGCCCAGAGTATAAAAATATATATATATAAAAGTCGTGGTGGAATTTCATCTCACACTGTACGAGTGAATCGTTTACAAGGCACGACCAAAGCTCACAATTTATGTGCTCAAATTGTACAGATCGCAGCATGACCTGAGTGCTCACACTTTATGTGTTAAATTGGGAAGGATCATTGACAACTGTCGAAAAAATTTCCTTTCAAAGCTCCCACAGACAGAAGTTAAAGTCAGTTTGATGTGTATTTCATTTGTCTCATATTCACCACTCAAATACAAACAGTCAAAAACACTCTCCCCCCTGAACACGCACTCAGCATCACCAGCAAACAAAAGCTAACAAGCAAAATAAATCAGAACACATATTACCTGAGAGCTGGCTGTCCACAGCTATTTTCTACCAATATTTCTCCCGTTTATATCTTTAGACAATCAAGCAAGTGAGCCTGCTTGCTTGAGGCATCAAAGCCTTGATGCTTTCAGTTTGCGTCCGCACATCGGATATCACAGAGAACATGACAGCCAAGTTACAGACTTTGTGGCTTATTTTGAGTCATTTTAGTCAGATACAGGGCTTGCACCCCAGGAAATACACAACTTTTTACTCTTGTAAATAAGACACACAGTTTCGAAAACTGATGAGGCAGAGACATGTTTTCAAAAAGAATTTAAGAAATTTGTTTGAATTAATCAAAGGAAAAAATGCAAAATAAGGTGGACTGAAGTTGTGAGGAAGGAAGAATGGTTAAATGATATAATAACACAGAAACGGGGGAATTAAAACAAACTTTTAATTTTATAACAGAATCTAAAATGGCCTACAAGGAAAGTTAAAATGCAGATTTGATAAAAATACTCCCAGTCCAGAAATACACCAAAACTTACAAAACTTAGCTTAAGCCACTAGTGAAGAGGCAGACTACACTAAGGAAGGTGGGGGGTGCTACCATATATAACCTAAGTGCAGCACAGCAAATCTCACAGCAAACTTTCTCAACAACTTTGATGTAGTCTGTTTGTGCCCCATTGCTCTTTAACTCACATGCAACAAGTGGAGGGCCCTCACCCTGGGTGCCTAGCCTTCCAACTAAGTGGCTCAGTGGCTGAAAGAAAAGCACAAATAATTAAATCACCAAAACAAAGTAAACTCAAGCAAATTCCAGTTGGTTGACGGCAAAGTAACTAAACTAATAGACACAAAGTCAAATGAATACTAAAACAAAGCAACAATATGAACAAACAACTAAACCAAACAAAACTAACAGGGACAAATACCACAAGTGCCTTAAATAAGCTCACCTGATTAGTGAGTGGGGGAGGGGACAGGTGAGAGGCTGCATTCAAGACCTCAATGTTGTGTTGTCTACCACACTTTGAAAGACTTTTGCTTAATAGTCAACTAATAAAATTGTCTTTGGATATATGATGATTTCTTCTTTTACCTTCTAAAATGATAAAAAATGTTTGATGAAGACAGTTTGACTGATTTTCTTTGTACCGGCACAATTTAAATTATTGCAGTTTTTGAAAATCTCATTCTAAGTAACCCCAGTAAACACATCCAACCCAGAATTGTTCTTGATTGGCCCCTCTCACCACACAATCACATACAATCAGTCCATTCAGTCCAGTGTGCAGTGATAAAGCAGAAAATGTTGCATTTTGTGGGTTCCTCTCATTTAAATTATAGGAGCTATCAAATTCAGTCAATATAAGTAATTTTCAAATCTGTGTGTATCAATGTGGGGCTCTGTGCTTACAAGAAAACAGTCTGTACTGTTTCTCTTCAAACTTGCATCTGCATAATGATCTGGGGGCTGAATTACTCCAAAACAAAACTGATGTCTATCGTCTCAGCTCCAAAAGATGCCTTTAAATGTCTTAAGTACATGTATTAACCCCTTTCATTTATTATTGTCTTAATATACTTTTTTACTTTTCTAAGTTACTTAGCTTCACTTTAAATGTACTTTGTGTATTTGTGTGTTTTGTGGGGTGAACAAAGTTCAGAGGCTAATTAGTGTTTGTGAAACGTAGAAGTGATTGGATCCATCAACCAAATCTGCCTGTGTCCATCCCATTTTCCCAATCAATCCCACTTTGGATACTGCAGCAACCATCCAGATATTTCCTCTGGCTAGGGATCAATAGTGGGATTGAATGATTGAAGACTACTAATCCAATTTACTTTCTTTTAGCCCCATTTGACCGAGGCTATTCAGAGGCCCTGAATTGTTTTCCATTCCTCTCCTTGATTCAAAGTGGGCTAAATGACAGATTGAGACTGAGGGTATTAGTGTCTTTGGCTTGATTGTGATCACTCGCCACAGAGTACATCCATGCTTGGATTGAATTTGTCATTGTACACAGGCCTGCTCTCATTCGAAGCGAGTGGTTTCCATTTAGGTGAGTGCTGTTACAAATCAGCTGGCTTTCCACCGTATTTACCTTGGCACAGCATCCATTGCTTTGAGATGCACTGGAAGCTGTAGGCACTTCCTTTGAATTCCAGCCCCTTTGAAAGTTTGCCACATTGAACACAACAGGACCCTGACTCTGTAATGCTCAACAAACAAGCAGCAGAAATGAGCCCTGTCGAGAACAATTTCAACAAGTCCCCATTTTTGATTAGTGCTATTCGCCCATATCCAGCGAGATTGAGAACAAGAAGATCTACAGTCGTTGTAATGTGCTGCCGTTGATAAGTTTTTTAAAATGATTTATTTGGCCTGTATTTGATTAACAGATATATAGAGAGAAGAAATGTGGGGGGAGAGAGTGGTGTATGACATGCACAGGTTCAGGAATTGGACCTACCAGTGCAACAACCAGTGCCTACTCTACCAACAGCCCAACTGGTGCCTACCATTGTTATATGGATGAACATGCAATGATCCAAACTTGTTTTCTTCTTCGACTACTTTGAATTCATCTACAGTAAAGACCCAAAATCTGTCCATATGTGCCCTTCACCAACAATGCATCAGAAACCCATCTCTTTCCCAATACTGTAATTCAACCTCTGACTTTTGGTGTTCCCATATGCTTCTTGCTTGTGAGGAGGAGTTAGTGGAAGGGAATAAGGTGCAGCGGGAGGTCCGAGAGAAAGCCTTTTGCTGGTTTAAGATCAGCTACAGTACAGGTATTAAAGGTCCCATATTATGCTTTTTCTGGTTTTATATACTCTTTAGTGTGTTTTCCAGGTGTGTTGTGCATGTTTAGGCACATCTATGTGCAAAAATTCAAAGTCTGTGGAAACGCGGCTTCTCCTAAGTCCTCCTGTTAGCACTAGCAGTAGCAGCATGTCACACTCAGTCCCTAGCCCCCCTTGTTGAAATTTGCCAGTGTGACGTCTTGCCAGTGTGGTGTCACTGATCCAAGCCCATTGGCTCGTTGTAGCAAGCACAAGCTCATGCTGCACAGTAACTGTATTCCCAATATGGTAAAAGGGGCGTAACATTTCCGAGAATTGTCCGAACGACTGACCAATTACAACAGAGCAGATCGGCCAACCAATCAGATCAGACTTGGCACACGTGGGGACCCTGATGTGGGCACTTCTGAGCGTTACAAACACAGGCAGATGAGACGGGCTGCATCGATCGGCAGTACATGAAAACAGACACTTTTTTCGAACATTAGCGATTGTGAACGTACTTTAGTAGACACATAAATTAGATATATGAACCCCAAAAAGGGCATAATATGGGATCTTTAAGCTGCTCACAGGACCAAACAAAGCTCCGGCATAAAGACCAGGCAGGCAGGTGGGAGATCAGACAACAGGGGATCTGATAGAGGGAAATCAGTGATATACACTGACGCATTGTAATCTGAGGAAAGCTGAAACGTGAGGCTTTAATGTTTGTTGTGAGAGGAAAATTAGTGCAATAAGCATCAGGTAATGCTGATACTTTTTCCCCTCTTAAATTCACTGTTAACACAAATCCATTATGGCTGTCGAACTGTCAATTGGGGTCTCATTTATATTTTAAAGTCTTTATATTATATTTTAAATCCAATCCCATATGCAAATAATTAAAAAACACCATGTTAAAGGCCATAATTTTTCTCTTTCTCACTGTCTTCCTCTTCCAGTCTCTCCCTGTGCTTGGGGAGTGCTTTTGCCCTGCATTTAAAGTAAGTACCCGTAAATATAAGATCCAGAAGAAATAAAGAATATGGCAAAAAAATAAGAAATTAGAATAAAAGATATTGAAATATCCTTGAATTTGGAATTAAATGAAGTCTGAAGTCCTCGACTTACCTTAGTCTTACCTTCCCGAAAAGACACAGATTTACCTGAATGTCGTGCCTAATAGTAATAAATTATGTATTCCCACCCAGAGCAAAGAAACAGCCGCAAAGATGGATGTATTGAACTTCAACTCCTGGTGCATAAGTGATGTTTTTCTATTGGTTAAAACAGCAACAGCCTTGGCAATGGCTTAATGGACATATACAAATCAGTGTTGCAAGCACGGTGTATTGTTTATTAGACTCGGGACACAGAGCTTAAAACTGGGACAGATGGTCACCCTAGTCTAGTCAGCAAAGTGAGAAGTTTAAAAAAAAATACTCTCATGGTGGTAACATTTGTTTTTGCAGATTTTTGTCTGGATGTTAAGGAGACTCTCAATGTATATGCGTTTTCACAGTTTTAAGCCAAATTTCTAGAGGCTTTAATGTTTCCAAAGATCTTATACTCCCATCGTTATGTCAATCTTTCGTCTGGATCTATTTTGAATCTAGCATACTTCAGAGATTTTCCTCCCCGATTGAGAAAACCACTGGTAGGTAGCAGGAAATGAATCCCCGACCTTTTTCTTCCCCTGTGGTGTTTCTTGTTCGTCATCAGGCTAATCAAATCAGGACCAGCCACCTGCCCTGGCCAACGCAAACCACAATCAATGACAACTGAGACTGTCTTTACGCACGGAAACACTGAGCCGCTGTTAAAAAGACAAGGAAGGAGAGAAGTGGAGTGAAAAGAATTCCGTGCAGGTTTGTGCGGATTTCAAGCTGAACTAAACTGAATCAAGTACAACACACACTCATTATAAGCACAGCTAATTCACTGCTTGCTTGTGAAAAACCTTATATTTTAAATTCAATTGAAGGATAACAGGGTTCTTATAAGTTAAGCAAACTCAACACCCTGCAACCTTTGGAACATTTCAAAGTGAAAATAACCGTTATTACGCTAAAACTACATTCTTTCATTAACATCCACCTGAAGGATGACATGTCCTTTGAGTTACAGGGTGAAGAGGAGGAAGCCAAAATAGTGTACCTGTGTGTGTTCTTTGAGGGTAACATTTCAATATCTACAACATGAGCAGAAGGGGCTTAAGTCTTTGCATTCTTGAGGGAAATAAGGCAGGAACCGTTTTGTGTAAAGCTTAGTCAATATATCCTTTGAATGGCAAAAACACAGACGGCCGAGGTCTTAAATGCACAGTAATAGAGTCTGATGTGTATGTTTTATGGGGCAATCATACTTCAAGGCTTGTCATAATTTGCTCCAACTGATCATATCCTCCACCGCCTATGCAACAGATGTCATAAAGCAAAATCCAGAAAGCTGCAGTATTAAATCACAAATCCTATAAAATTATGGATGCACAAAGCACAGATTTAAAGGCGTGAGAGTTTCATGGCTCATATCACCCGGCACTGAAGTACATTGGAACATGTCCCATACCATGAATGGTGTCAGTTTTGAAAACACCCCTCAGCATTTCGTTGTGAGATTTCTGTAAAAGACAGACTGTTTGCTTTGGAAATAGATGAGTTGGACTTTATCTCAAAAAGTGCGGAGAACCAGGCACCATTCTTTCCCCCACTTCACCATTAAATAATACTCCATTTGAGGAGAGAAATACAGCCAACGCACCTTTTCTTTTTACCCTGAGGGGAAAGTACCTCACATTGAGGCTATCACTGAAAGGTCAAGCCTCTCAGAATCTCATGGAAACTCCATTCAGGATACACACTTTCCATACCACACTGGGCTCCATCCAGCTACTGTATCATCTTAGAAAAAATAACATTTTCACATCCTGGCGGGGGGAGTATGAGCTACAGAGGTGTAGAGAGTGTCAGAACAACGCTTTGACCTTTTGATCGTCTGAATATAGATGGGCATCTAACACTCTGTTGATGTCAGAAATGCAACCTGTGTCTTTCCCATTTACGCTGCCCTTTTGCTTTGTCACTGCTCTGTGTGTATTTATCACACTCAATTTTAACAACTCATATTTATGCCATATTGTACCTTTTAAAAACTGGATTACAAAATGCCTTGAAGCAAAAGGAGCCCAAGCAAAACAAAGGAAACTTATCTGAAGTTTATGTTCCATCTTACTTTCATACATCTCATACGTTTAATACATTCATTGATCCTGAAAAAGATTAAAACTTGAATAGCAATTGTCTTGTGATCTTCAGGTTTAAACCATAAATGGAATAAATGTTGAATCTGCATCTATATGCCATTTTTCTCCCCAAAGTGTTCAGCCCTGTTTGGCATGGTTCTGTTGATGGAAAACGCAAATGTCGGTTGGTCCATGGCATTGGCCAAATACATAGACTGTATAAAGTAATTTGATGTTGCAAACAAAACATTGCCTATTGGTTTGTACTGCCACTTTCAGCCTCAAATTTGGTTAAGTTTTGGTCCATACCAAAATTGTGACCTTATTAAGATGAGGTGGGACGCGCAATGTAACGTCTTTCTCTTTTTTATTTTTGTCTTTTGTTTAATAGATTTTTTATTTTGCCTTTTTGCCTTTATTTGAAAGGACAGAAATGTTGAGAGAGAGGGTGCAACAAGGACTGTAGCCTCTAAACCTTGTTTACCAACTGAGCTAAACCAGCGACCCATTGTGATGTTTCTATCATTGACGTGTCTCTGTGGATTACCATTGGACATTTTTGCGACCAGTGCAATCGCCCAATAGTGGCCATTGGAAATAATCCATTGGTTTCACTTCTGAAATCAAAAGAATTCTTGTATACAGTCCTTGGTCAAGTCTGATATCTCAAAAAGTATTCAATAAATTGCCATAAAATTTGGTATATATATCCATGGTCATAACAGGAGATCTACTAATGCCTTAAGTGATTGGTTATATTAATGTCTTTGCGCCAAGAGGTTGACGTTGTTTAAGCTTTTGCGTGAAATGTTTCAACAACTGTTTCAGGTATTGCCATTACATTTGGTTCATCAGACATTTATGTACCATACTGGATGAACAGTCAAATGTTTGGTGACATGGTTTCTTTTCCTTCACCGCTACAATACAGTGTTTTGTATTTTTCTATTTGTGTTAAATAGGAGATATTAGCATGCTACTGTAACCCATATAATGTTAGATGAGCATTTCTAAGTGATAGCACATTTAAATTCTGTCCTGGAAGGAATTACTTTAAACTCAGAATTCTGAATGTAAAGTAAAAATTCTGAGATTAAAGTCAATATTCCCCCCAAAAAGTCAGAACCTCCACAAAATTTTTTTTAACATCCCTTATCTTCTTCAGTAGAATTCATAGTGAAGTAGCCTACTTGTTTTTGAATTTAAAATTGAGTTTAAATAAAGACACTCCTTGTCAGTTTATGTCAACAATGAAAGAAGAGAAGATGTCAAAAAGCTCACTTTCACCCTCATTCACAGGGTGAAGTCGTGTAAATGTCAGATTAGTCTGACGTTGGTTTCATAAAGGTACACAAGCCTTCAAAATGTCGGAAAGGTGATGGTGGAGGACTTTTTAGTTGCTGTTTCAAAAGCTGTCTGATGGAGAATACTGGCAATTTAGTAACTGATTATTGGTCTGGAGTCAGATTTGTTGCTAAACATCGACCCACAAGAGGATTATCCTCCCATTACTCATCTACTACTGTTTCCTGTAACAAAGCAAATTAACCCAAAGCTTATAGAAAGACCCAGCAAATACTTAGATTAACATTTGGCAGTACACTAGACTCTTCAATAAATGGTGCTTTGTTGTTTTATTCATCCTTGATCATATAGTAGCCTTTAGTTGGAATGACGAATAAAACTGATCATTAAAGGAGCTGAAATATAATGTGCTGTAACATTAATAACTTTAGGACATGGAAGTGCAATCACAAAATATTTTACAAATGACCTTTTATTCTCTGAAATCCCCCTGATTGCAGTTTGTTGTGGCTTTGTGAGAGCTTTGTGGTTTAAAGATGTTTGTGTGAGTCTAAAAACAACAACAGACAAGTGCCTCTTTCGCTGTGTCACTGTGACTGGTTATCCTCCTGCATGTGCTCATGCTTATGTGAGTCAACACGAAAACTGACTCTCCTGAAACCTCATGTTTGTGTAGACATTCGTATGTTTCCGGCTGACAGTGACAAGACTTTGTCAATGTGCCACAGCAGCAGGGATGAGATACTATGAAGAAAAAAAAGAAACATAATGAGAGCAGAAAAAAAGGAGAAGAGAGGAGCCAGTGACAGGTCTGCAGTAGTTTGTGGTTTAAAAAAAAGAAGAAAAAGACAAAGAGGTGGAGGAAAACTAAGAGCAGGAAGGTGTGAGATGCAACGTCAGCAGTTGGAAGCATGTGTGGGAGAGTCTAGGTGTGCAGAGAAGCACTGATATAGGCAAGTAAGTGAGGGTGTAAATAAAAAAGTGTGTGGTGTTGTCCACTATATGAGTAAACATCACAGATGGAATAGTTTCATCTATCATTCTCCTAATGATGTTGGCCCTGAGTCAGATCTCTGAGATATCTCCTTTTCTTTCTCATTATCACTTAGCAACTTCAGGATCCATCTCCATTTAGCTCTATTTTAGCTCTGCTGTCATAACTGTTCAGATTGACTGCACAGCCTTTCCACCACGCACTCCCACTGCATTTAGCAACTTAAACAAGTCTGTGCTGGGCAGAGAGCTGGATTAAAAGTCCTATTTTAATGGGTTCAAGGCATCAGGATGCTAATATCCTTTAAAGCTTCCAATGTTACCGCACATCCTCTTCTTGTAAAAGTGGATTGCACAAAACCCATACAATGCAGCAATATAAATGCTGATTTTGTGAGATTGTATCTGTGAATGGGGTCATGTTAAAGCATAGAAGGAGAAAATATTTGTTTAGCAAAAGGAGCATATCAGAAGATGACAATATTTCTTTACTCTGTTGTGGTTTCAGTGTTTTATTCAAATATTTGCTGAAAAAATGTAATGTTTTCATGAATAAAAACACTCGGAACGAAGGGCTCACACATTATAATGAGTGCTAAAGCAGTTAAGGAGGGGTAGAACAAAATATTACAAGCTACCAAGCTAAGGATAAAGTGCAGTTTAATGATTATTTGCCAAAATTCTTGATTAAGTCATAAATGAGCAAATCTCTGCTAATGTAAAAAATCAAAGTACTGACAACTTGTTCAAATAAGGTTTCTCAGGGGACTTCCGGTGAGGTGCGAAGCAAAATGGCAGCACGGCACTGAGCGCTGACATAAACCCCTCTTTTTCAGAGTTAATTGGGGCTCATAGATGATATTAAAACAAGTCTGATTCAGAGAAGAGTTAACTAAAAACATGGCTTCGAAAAAAGAAAAAAGCTTGACTAAGAAACCAGATTCCAGCAGACGAAACCAAGCTAGCGATTCACCTGAGGAATTAGCTTTGCTAATCAAACAAACAATGGCGACAGAGATGGAATCTCTTCATCACACGGTGGCCAACATGCTAAAGGACTCGCTTGAAAAAGCTCTCGGCTCTAAAGAGAAGCATATGGAAGAAAATGGCAACATCCTCCGGTCGTTAAAGGAACAATCAGACATTCATGCTTAGAAATTCGACACGGTCTTCAAAAAGATAGACGGCATGCAGGCTAGCTTGCGCAAAAACGAAAAAGACACAGGCTCATGTCTTGCAGAAGTGACTGAATTGCGGAGAAAGATCATTGACTTGGAAGATAGGTCCCGGAGAAACAATGTGCGGCTGGTTAACTTGCCGACAGGGGCAGAGGGCGATGATCCGAGAGGCTATCTACAGAAGATGCTGCCTAAGTGGATTTCATCACTCAAGAGCTCCCACAACACTTTGTTGGAAATAGATAGAGCTCATCGCATTTTCTCTAACAACACTTCGAGACCGCGGACCATGAATTTTCAGGCTTCTACGCTACACCGACCGGCAGTTTATCCTTGAGGGCGCGAGGAAAGCCAAACCTACCCTCCCCGACGGCACCCTGCTGCAATTCTTCGCCGACTACAGCCCCGGGACAACGCAGGAGCGGCAGGAATACAAGGGGATCCGCGCTAAACTCCGACAGAAGGGGATCGAATCATTCCTTATATATCCGGCGATTTTGAAAGTGAATCACAAGGGTATGAGGATGTCATTTAACTCGGCAGAGGAGGCAAAAGCAGCCCTGAAATCGTCAGTGTTTTTCACTTCTGTGGGCGAGTTATAATGTGATGGCTCAGTTAACTTGTTAAGTTAATAAGGACAATGTGGTACTGGGATAGAAGTCCGGCCAGAATATATCTTTTAACTCCAAGGTGATTTTATATGATTATCACGACTGGAACTGGAATAATAGTAGTTTGCTTTGATTGTAGCCTACAGGTTCGTTTTGGGAGGGGGAAGGGGGTTAACTCAGGGTTCCGCCAACAACTCAAATCGACAGGTCCAGGGCAACACAGACAAAGTTGAAAGGGTGAAAACTGTATCATTTAATGTTAGAGGACTAAATTCTCCCTACAAGCGATCAAAGATCTTGGATTTCTTACGCAGAAAGAAGATAGATATTGCAATGTTACAGGAAACACATCTTAAACCTAATGACGTTTCCAGGGTTCAAAACCGTTTCTACAAACCTGTGGTGACATCAGCTGATGATACGCGAACAAAAGGAGTAATGATTTTAATGAGACGTAGCTTGTATGTATCAATTGATAAGACTGGCTCTGACAATAAAGGGCGTCTGGCATTTTGCTGCATGTCCATTCAAGGCAAAAAAGTTGCATTTGTTAGCCTATAAGCCCCAACTATATTTGAGGCCGAATTTTTTCCCTCTATTACCTCACAATTATTGAAATTAAGTGACTACCAACTGTATGTTGGTTCGGACATGAATGCTTTTGTGAATTCTGACCTCGATAATTCTTCCACAACTATATCAAGTTCTCAAGAAGTTGCATCCAAAGCACTTAATCTCTTTATATTAGACTTAAATCTAGCTGATGTGTGGAGGGTACATAACCCATCTGCTAAAGACTATACCTTCTTTTCCACAAGACATTAAACCTTCTCGCGAATAGATTACATCATTACATTATATCCTCTGGTTTGCTGCCTTCAGTACAATTAATAGAATTTTTGCCCAGACATTTATCGGATCACAATCCAGTCATTTCCACTTTTAATTATGGTAATATAAAAAATAGGGCTACTATATGGAGGTTCAACTCCACCCTTCTAAAAAACAAGGAATTTATTTCACAATTAAGAACAGAATTGACTGAATTTATAGCTTTGAACAAAAATAGTGTCACAGATATGACAGTAGTTTGGGCCTCCATCAAGGGCTTCATACAGAACAACGCCATATGGTTTAGTTCCCACTTACATAAAAACCGGCTTCAAAAGATTTCCGCACTAGAAGAACAATGTCAAATTTTGGAGAATGATCTTAAAAGTAGTCAAAATCACAAACAAGGGCCGTACACCAAGTATAGATGGCAAACCTGTGTTGTCTCAACCTAACTTTGGATCAAAGCGGGATCAACCTAACGACAGCGTTAGGCGAACTTAACTCCGCCGATGTAGCTCGACAAGGGTAAACAGCTGAAAGGAACGGTAAAAAGTGAAAGTTTAATGTTTTGCAAATCCCGAAGAGGCACTAAGCTCTTACGGTGGTTTTGAGAGGTTTAAGTGATCTTTGAGTGCTTTAAAAATAAACTAACCATAAACTAAAATTATCAGTTCAAGAGTCCAACCATCTTTCAGAGGTATGCTACAATCGTAGTTGGCGGAACACATACCGATCACATGGGTCTGGCTACCGATGACGTATTGGTGGGTGGAACTCGTACCTGGTCACATGGGTCTGACGTGTTGGTGGGCGGAACTCGTACCCGGTCACATGGGTCTTTGGGTCTTGCATACTGCAGGGAGATACTATTGAAAAAAAGGACAGAAAATAGCAGTTATCCATTAAATGCATTTTTTTGTGCATTTTCTGTATTCATCTGTGTGTAAGAGTGCATTTATAAATTCAACCGTGTACTACCCAGACAAAAAAGGTACAGTATTAAGGTAATCAACATGGAAATGATTGTAATCAATCTATATTCAGCTCTCTAACTCACTTGCAGAATGATATTCCACAGATTTTGTGTAAGGAAAGATTAAGGAATTTATTTCGTATAGTACTTCATCTTAACATGAAATAAATACTACTTAAATTATTTAAATAACTAACCGGTCCCAACTCTCTGTGACCATTACAGTCTATGGTTAACCAAAGTGTTGGGCCTTTAGTTTATAACATCACACAAACTCTTTCTTTTCAACATCTTAACAACTCAAATTTCTATTCTAATATTTCGGAATTAGTTTCGCCACCACCCCCGCCCCACACACACACAGTGGGAGCACATGAGGCCACTCACTTATCAGATGTATTTCGTTTTTTTGTACCAGGCTGTAAACGTGTTAATTTTTGTTGTAAAAACTGCCTTTTTTGGCTGTGGGCTTATGGAACTTCCGGTGCTTCTGGAGCCAGCCTCAAGTGGACACTCGATGAACTGCAGTTTTTTGTACTTCCGCATTGGCTTCATTTTTTTAGAACGGAGGTTGCCGCTTGGCTCCTACACATACTGAGTGCAACACATAAAATCCCACCTGACTGTGGCATGCTATTTTTGGATGTGGAAAATGCATTTGATCGTCTTGAATGGCCATACTTTTAGAGGGTTTTATAAGAATTTAAATTTGGAGATAAATTTATTAATATGATCCAAACACTGTATACTAACCCTACAGCGCGGGTATGTGTGGGAGGAGGCTTCTCGGATTTATTTGACATAAAACGGGGCACGCGCCAGGGGGACCCTTTGTCCCGTTTGATGTTTAATTTATCCATAGAACCGCTGGCACAATTAATTAGAAACTGTCCACAATTCTCCCCTATTACTATAGGTGCAACGTCACACTCCATATCGCTATATGCGGACGACACATTAGTTTACATGGCAGATGTTCAATGGACTCTCCCCTTTGTTTTAGAAACACTGGAGTACTTTGGATGTTTATCAGGATACAAGATTAACATATCAAAATCAGCACTGATGCTGATAAATACTGATAAAAGTAGAGTGTCTCTCCCACCCCAGATTAATGTGACAAATTAGGTCCTTTACTTGGGTATCAAAATTAATGCTTCCCTACAGGTGTTTAAAGCAGCAGAAAAGTTCTTAAATTTTAAAAGTGTATGGTGTAAGTCATCTCCAATATGGAACAATAATCACCTTCTAACTGGGGGAAAGCCATTCACCAATAAAAGCTGGGAGGATAAAGGTATTACGACTCTTAAAGATATTAATGGAGCAAATAATATCCGTAACTTTCAAGAGCTTGTCTCTCAATATGATACTGATAAGCACTCTCTTTTCTTCTACTTCAGAGTAAGGTCAGCTTGTAAAGCCTACAAGGTTCCCTGGGGGTCGGATTTAAAAGACCATCCTATTTTAAGTTGGATAAAGAGTGCCCCGAAACGGATAGTGTCATATATCTATGATAAATTAACCTCCCAGAAATATATGTCCACATCAGGAATGAAAGCTTGGGACAGGGATATATCCGAATTGGGACAGGAATTAGACTGGGATGCAATTTGGGTAAATGTTACTGGTGCTTCCAAATCATCAGTATATTCATTTGAAATTAGTAGAGGGATAGCTGGTTTAACATTCAATAAATTCGCTAGGCTGTTGTACTGCCTGTAATTTGATGGTGTTTCAATAAAAAATGAATGATAAAAAAATAAGGTTTCTCAGTTACTTACTGTAGGTTGCTTTCACATATGAAGTTGCTGGACGCAGGGGTGTGATTCAGGGGTGAAGTTGCAACACTGTTGCATTTTTCATTTGGTTCGTCTTGCATTTTGCACTTTGTCAAGCGCACCAAAGCCTGTCAAATGTTGCGTAGCATAGACATACATCACTAGTTGGGGCTGTTGCTCCGGTCAGTTGCTACTACCTTCCGGCCTAATGCTGCACTATGACTGTTATGTTCACAGACTCACAGGACTCGACGTCTCAGAACACCTCGCTTTATTCAGTGTCACATATAACAGAGCCGCGCTCTATTTACTAGAACCTCATAACACGTTTACTGCCGTAAAGCTGCTGAGTGTCGTAACTCCCTCAGGCACACCTGCTGTTGTGCATACATAACATTTACTGTGTGGGCGGCTGTGGCTCAGTGGTAGAGTCGTCGTCTCTCAACCGGAAGGTAACATGAAAATACATAAACCATGCAGGACTTGGCGAATATTAAGAGAAAACACATAAAAAATGCAGGATACACAAAGCAGCATTTGGTTAATATTAAAAATGCATAAAACATGCAGGACGTGGAGCAGCATTGAGCAGACATAATCATATTCAAAATTAAATGGGTATTAGTAAAAGCACGTATCCAATATTCTACCCATTTAGGGCATCGGCAGAGAAATGAAAGGTCGATAACTTAGATAGAAGAACCTTGTTATTTACAGTGTCAAATGCTTTTCTGAGATCCAGAAAGACCGCCACGTTTAACTAGCAGTGATTTGATTTTTTTCAATGAAGAAGCAATTAGCTGTCTCTGTTGAATGGTTGGATCTGAATCCAAACTGCATTGTATGCAGGTTAAAGGAGCTGTAATTCAGGTGATTTATAGTTTGCTCAGCTGCCCGTTTCTCTGCAACTTTGGACATAATAGGAAGAATACTGATGGGCCTATAATTGCAGGGAGAATGGGGATCACCAGATTTGTAAATTGGTATAATAACTGCAGATTTCCACACCCTTGGAAATTCACCCTGGGATATTGAGACGTTAATGATTTTGGTGATGGGTTTGGCTAAAACCAAGATCTTTAACCATTGTTGTGTCCATCCCAAAATCATCTTTTGCTTTTGATGGCTTGAGGGATCTAATCATTTCTGTGCTCTTTGATTCATGAACATTACTTAAATGGAAAGCTGGCTCTGTTGTGTTTGCCAAGCACAGATGAACCTGCTTAGCAGAGAAGCTCTGTGCAATAGCTGCTACAGAATCGACAAAGTATCAATTAAGAGCATCAGCTACTTCAGCTGGGTCCTTAGTCAGGTTTCCATTCAGGCTAAGTTCAATTTGTATTCCTGCTTTGGTTTGTTGACCCAGGAGCTTTTTTAACTGACTCCATATGGCATATCGACAATGTGTAACCACACTTAGCCGGACGTTAACCTGCAAGTAGGACTAATGCAGGGGTGGCCAACCCGCGGCCCTCCAGCCGCATGCGGCTCTTTGCCCGGTCTCATGCGGCTCCTCAGTTCATATAGAATTTTGTGTGTTCTTTTTTTGTCTTCGTGTTTAACATTGCCCGTGCGCGTCAGTAATTCCCACATACTCCGTGAGCGCCACGGTCCGTCAGTGCCCCGCACTACGCTGTACTAAGCTGCCACTCTAGTCAATAATTGTGTTCACACAGCGAGCGCTGCGGTCCGTCTGCTATTGTAAAT
The DNA here is from genome assembly GCA_020745685.1 of Tautogolabrus adspersus. Lineage (NCBI taxonomy): Eukaryota > Metazoa > Chordata > Actinopteri > Labriformes > Labridae > Tautogolabrus > Tautogolabrus adspersus. The sequence continues at coordinate 8,728,746 of CM036554.1, read as the reverse complement.
TGTTATATTTTTGTTTGTGGACTTGATTGAACTGAGAGTTTGTGTGTGAGAGACAGTGCACACAATATTCATTGTTGACAATGACTGGCCTGTGGTCTTAGTTAGTTTTAAGTCCATTTTTGGTCAATATCATGTTGGTGTGTGACATTTACAGTAAATGTGGCTGAGCAGAGGTATGTGTCTGTCTGTGTGAGGGTGTGTATGTGTGTGTGTGTGTGTGTGTCTGTGTGAGGGTGTGTGTGTGTGTGTGTGCGCATGTGTTTGTGTCTGTGTGTGTGAGGGTGTGTGTGTGAGTGTGTGTGTGTGTGTGTGTGTGTGTTTGTGTGCCTGTCTGTGTGAGGGTGTGTGTGTGTGTGTCTGTCTGTGTGAGTGTGTGTGTCTGTGTGAGGGTGTGTGTGTCTGTCTGTGTGAGGGTGTGTGTGAGTGACAAGGCTATTGTTAATTTTTTAGATTTGAAATCTGTGTGTGAGAGAAATAGAGAGGAACGTGGAGGAGGACGAGAATGCGGGAGGGACAGAGAAAGGCAGAGAGCAAAAGAGAGGGGAAGGGACAGGGGGATGTTCATGTGTGCCTGTGTGTATGATGTGGCTCTTAAAGTAACAAAAATGTGAGCAAGACGTTGATGTAAAATAGGCCTACGTGAATTAGCCTATTAAAAAGTATCTTAACATTAACAAAACATATTTTGCCCCCCAAGTTGATGACGAAAATGTCGGCAAGTCGGGCACCTAATTATTTCCCCAATTTCTGACTTGTTGAGCAGGCGTTTCTGTACATTTTACAACTTGGAAACTCGTTTTTTAGATGTGTCCGACACCACATGCAGCTACACCCCCAACTAGTGACGCGTGTCTACGGTACACACAGTTCAACAGGCTTTGGTGCGCTTGACAAAGTGCAGTCTGAACGCAAACCAAACCAAATTAAAAATGCAAAAATGTTGCAACTTTACCCCTGAATCGCACCGAGTCCACCGAACTTTATATGTGAAAGTGACCTTAGTCTCTGACTGGTTGGCCACCCCTGGACTAAAGGCTTGTGTTGTTAGCAATCCTAATGTAAGCCACGTTTTGCAAAGCTATTGGACATCGTTTATAGATGGCCAAATACAACCCACAATAATCTGCATTTTGGTTCACCTTCTTTGGTCCAGTACGCATTCTCACCTACGGCGAACCAAACTCAAGTGCACTTTTAAAGGTACAGTATGTAGAATTGCGTGCTAATGTTTACATTAAAATATTTAACTTAAATTAAAAATTGACTAAGCCCATGTTATATATATTTTTTAGTTGAGTACTTACATCACCTCAAATATTTCCAAAAGTTATCAAAGCCAGAGAAATCCGTAATTTTATAGTTGTAACGGGACGTGTCTTGTAGGCGGCCGCCATGATGAGCCGCCATGATAGACACAAAATGTTGATCGTTGTCAAGGAAACACCGGATGTTACGTCAAAGACCACTGCATACAGTAAGCTAGCGCTAGCGGCTACTGAAAGCTGCCATTCTGTTGCTGTATGTGCTGCTTTGACAAAAACGTCATGTAAATTATACTTGGATACATCAGTACACTTATTGTCTTTCTCAGGTCGATTTCGCCCGTTCTTATTGATTCAACACAGAGTTCGTTCGTTTTTACTCCCATGATACATGGCGAGCCTAGACGTCATCTTTTGTTATTGTTTTTATTGAGACCCCCCTAGCGGCGGATTTTACATACTGTACGTTTAAGCGAACCTAGACCCCTGTTTTTAAGCGGACCACAGTTCAGTTCTTTAGTCCGCACCAGAGTTCATTCGAGCATTCACACCACCCCAAACCCAACGAACTATCCAACAAAGCGCACAAGAGCTTGTTTCAAACAGCATCGGTGTGAATGCACCCTTAAATTTGGACTTTAACTTTTTTCAGGATGTTTAAATACATTTTGATCAAACATAAGTTGACATCTTTGCATTCCAAGACATTGAATTTAATTTATTTATTTAATTGGGGCAATGCAATTTAGTTTCAATACAAAGCGTGATGTGCTGCATCGCTGCATTGCTAATTTCCAACTTGTGTCCCTAGTTGGGCCTTTGGGTAAACAAACAGTAAACATGTACAACATTCAGTTACATAAAATCCCATAACACTATATGAGGATACATTAAAATACATGTACAACAATATGACAATACAAATGCTATAAACAAGTTTAAATTACAGTTTTAAAATACAATTAAAAGTGGGTACAGTTCTGGTTTGCTTTCAGCCAGCATGTCACCTTTTTTGTAAAAGATTTTAAGTCTGAAATTAAATGTGTTCCAGAGTTTACCGCCTTTGATTGAGAAAGCTGATTGTCCAAATGTAGATCTTTGTTGTTGTATGCTACAGTTTCCACTCACTGTGCTTCTTGTTACCCTGTTTCCGTCCTGTCTTTGAACATATCTGGAGAGAGGTTCAGGGGCCAGATTGTTAATACATTTAAATCTAGTTTGAGGAACCATAAATGCATAAAGCTCTCAAAACTAAGCAGGTTGTGTTTTTTCAGTATGTGACTGATGCCACCGGACAGGTTTTTTGTCCATTATTTTCAGGGCCTGGTTGTAGATGAGAGGTTTCTGATTGTAGATGAAGGTATTTAGTTTACACTGATGTTAAACTGAGAAAAGCAGTAACTCATTTTGTTTTAAAAGTTTGATTCAGTGGATGTGAAACATTTTTACTAATTATATATATATTTTTAAACAAATGCTTTAATGATTAATGATTGTCAAAACTGATGTTGATTTTTGTTTTGTTCCAGTGCGTTCTAAAAATAAAAATAAACTGCTTACAGCAACACTTTAGTTTCTGACTGCTCTGTACTTTTGGGATAACAGCTGCTCATTTTGGGAAAATGAGCTTGTGTACTTGCCTAAAGTTGTTTTAAAACAATACTTTTGTTTCTGTGTATTAAACATGCAGCCACTGACAGGAGAAAGCTGCCTTAGCTTAAAGAAAGATTTTAGCTAAAGTTTACCTCCTTCATTTCTTGCTCAAGGGGAAATTACGGGGAAGCAGGTATAACAGATATATTTATATATATACACACAAAAATAACACTGATTTCTTTTTTTATACCAAATACTTTATTTGCCTTAGAGGGCAAATTCAAGTTTATAAACTCTTTTATTGAGAGACATGCTATTCACACACATCGGCCCGAAAAACACACATGCACAAACACCAATACACATACATGAATGTAGACATGTCTAAGTGATGGGGGTGCACAAGGGGTCCCCCTGAGAAGATGGGGGTTTGGTGCTTTGTTCGCGGACACCTCGGTAGTAGGGCTGGGAGATTATACCTCAAATCAATATCACGATTAATTGAACATTTTACCTCGATTACGATTAATGAACGATTATTTTGTTTTCGTTTTTTGGCCTCATAGTTCACTGACATGGTCTCTACTGTAAATATGCTCAACTATTAAAGCTGGGAAATGTTTTCTAATGAAATAGTGCATATCTGATTAACTATTTTGATGTTATTTATTGAATATTTCGAACTGAAATCAAAGCATCCCTTGAAATGAAAATGACACTTTAGTTTTAAAGTAGAAATTAACCTCTCTAAAATAGTAGAAAAAAAATAACTTGCATTTCTTGCAAACAGTTTTTTCCGCAGTATTTACATTTGATTTCTTTTTGTTCGGTGTCAGCTTCCCTAAAGACGAATTGTGTCCAAACGACAGACATTGCTTCCATGACGTGGATTGGACATGTTGTCACGTGACTCTGCCCTGAAAATAATCGAAATAATCAACATGGGCAAGATTACGTCGGTTAGAGGTTCTGAATGTCGGTTTCAATTAATTGCCCAGCCCTACTAGGTAGTGCTCTAGAAGGGACCTGGCACCTCTCCACCAACTAGACTGATTCCCACACTATGGTCTGTACTAGGATTTAAACCATTAATATGGACTGAGCTACTGTTCCCCTTTAATATTAATTCTCTTAACTTCTTAAAATGACATGAGATGAACATTGTCATTCATGAACACTAAATCTACTCAAAATAGTTCCCTTAGCTTAGCATGAATGAGGAATCAGGGGAGAAGAGTTAACAGGCTTAACTAATTCCTCTGAAGTCTTTCAAACACAAGTATGGGGTCTGAAAGTAGTAAAAATGCCAAGGAATGTCCTCCAAAATTTCTATTGTTAATATGTTTGCATTCTCTGTTTTTTTAATTGTCTTTTAATTCTTGCATTTTATTTCACTTTATTGTATGACATGTTATGATGTGAAGCACTTTGAGTCTGCCTTGTGTATGAAAAGCGCTATACAAATAAACTTGCCTTGCCTTGAAGCTCTGTGATGAGCAGCTTACAGTATGTCATTAAATATACAGTCAGTAACTTTATATATATATATATATATATATATATATATATATATATATATATATATAGACTAATGGGCCTCCATACATTTGTAGTGGTGACTGTGTCCTCTGCCTGTATTTTGAAGTTTTGATTTGATTTGGTTGACTGGATTTGTTTCCTCCAGCAAATGACAGCTGCAGGTGGAGTAGATACAATTAAGCCTAACCTAACTTACCCTAACACTAATACCGGCCAATATGACGCATGCGGACGTAGCAGCAAGATAAAAATATATCATAGCAGCAGATCAAGCTTGTTCCAAAACAAGGCTGTACCTTAGGTTGGTTTTTACCCGTGGACGTGGAGTTGGCCTGCTTTCTGTTGCAGGTGCCAAACAGCAGTGGTTAGCTTGTGCTAGTGTGGGGTAGCTTGCAGTGTAGGTACAAGCAGTAAACATGCACACTATGGCTTGCAGTGGGTGTTTGAGTTTGAATGTTGTGTTTACGGCCAATGCTACTGACTCTACCTTTAATGTTAATCTGTACACAATCTATGTTGAAAAACCTAAACCTGATCCCACGGAAATACGAACCTCTCTGTTCTGCTTCACATTGTGGTCCCGCATAATGTGCATGAGCCTGGAAACAATGCCAAGCAATGTTTTTAAAAGAAAAATAAAGGCGAAAAACAAGCAGTTTAGGTGTAGAACAAAAACTCTACAGCGTTAATCAGTAAGTTACATAAATACATAAATGAAATACCAAAAGTTTTGAAAAAGTCTCTGCTATTCCATTCATTTCTTTGAGTCCACTCTGACCAGCCTTTTTAGCCCTTTTTAGATTGTGGTGTGCTGTCATGACATCTTTGTACATTGATCCTTCAACGGTGTAATATTGGTGTCCAAGTGTGTGAATTTACATCAGAATCCACTTTACTGGCCAGGTATGCTTACACACACAAGGAATTTAACTTTGGTGAACTGTGCTCTCTATGTACAAGGCATTACATTGTGTTACAGTAACGTGGGGCACGAGGTAAACAAGGTAAACAAGCAGTAGCAGGAGCTTTACATACACAAAAAAAAATTTAAAACTTTTTCTACATGTTAAATCAACCAAATACACCTTTTTATATCATGAGTATTTATGAGTTATAATGTTCAATATTTGGTAATATGCTCTACTGTGTTCAAGGTACAGCATTTTTCGAAAGGTTAGCAAGTTGATTTAGGAGGCATTTCAGGCAATCAGAGAAGTAAGCAAACAAGCAAATGGCCCACAGATGACTGTTATCTGTCGAGGAATGGTGAGGGAGCTGAGGGTCGTTGCTAAATCTGGACCTGAGCAGTGAGCGCCTTGCCGGTAGGGCTGGCGGTCAGCAGAGCCACACTCTAAAATAAACACACGCTCGTACCAAAATGATCCAAACAGAAACACTCATCCGTCCAAGCCAGCCTTCATTAAAGTGGTCCGCCCAAGCTCTAATTATAGAATTATGAGGCAGCCAGCAGGACAAACACAGCCAGGGCTTCTGGTTGGATGCAGCTGCGCCAAAACACACTGATCACTGCACCTAGAGACCCAGGTATCCACCCACCGGCGAATGCTCTCCTGCACAAACCCCAAACACTAATTTACACAGAGCTCGTCTATCTCCCCCTCTCTGCAGGATGCTGAACACACCTCTCAAAGTTTGAACCCACACACAGGTCAAACAAAACCTATACCTGGGTAAGTATAGTGCTAACCGTGTGCCTCCCAAACAGACTTAAAAATAACCCTGAGGTGGAGCAGCAAGGAGAGTCAGCACCAAGGTCTGATAGCAGAGGGAGGCAGACAGAGTCAGGAGAACTCTTCTCAATAACATCTTATTATAGCCACAGACTGTCTGGGCTTTTAAGATGTTTTAAGAGATGACCCAAGGGAGCCTGTATCACCACTTAAGAGCCCGATTTCAGGGGGAACATGCAGACTTACCTTCTTTTTCCTGCTTTTAGATATTTGGTATTCTGCAGGCAGCAATAACACGCAGGACATCCTTCTGTGCCAGTTCCTTCCTTCATTCCAGTTATTTTTTCATTTCTTCAGGGGTTAGATTAATGTACCAGTTTCCTGTTTTCTGACTGCAATTTTTACAATTGCCTACATCAAGGTTTGACCAGCTTCAGAACTGCAAGTCAAACTTTTCCAAACTGTTCCCTTATATTTATCTTGTACAACATATATCCATATGTATGCAGAAACTTTAGGCAAGGGACAAGATGTTGGAAGTTTTGTGGTTCCATTTCTGGTCTTAAGAAGTATTATCCAATTTCATTAGTCTATGTAGAGAGCAAAGTGGCAAACCACACTGGCCCTATCGCCATCCTGGAACCCAACAGCTATCATTTGACAAGGAATTCGGATATGAGTGCAGATTATCATTCAGTCATAGGCACCAACTTGATTCTCATGTTTCAAGTTGCTAATAGGACTGTAAGTGAATGGCAAGGAAAAAGAAGTCTTCATCCAGATATCCTGGATTACTTGTCTGACTAACGGTTTGCTCTACAGGAAACCCAGGAAACACACTTTTTTTTAAATGTTCCTGGACTGGTTACATACATGCATGAAATAACAAAATGATTTGGTCCAAAGTTCAGTATCTCTCTAACTATGGGATGAAAGATGGTTTCGATCCTACCTTTTGAACCCTGCAACATTGATTATCCCCTGGTATTTCCTCTTGCACCATCAGGTTGCTTTGACCACCAAGTTCTCATTTGTACATTTTGTGAAATGTTTCGACTATTGGATAGACTCATTGATTTCGATTGACCGTGGCACAATAACCATTGTCCTCAGGGGATAAATCCTTATTTGGGAGTGTTAACATTTGTGGTTTTCATTGGAATATCTCGACAACTATTGGCTGGATTTCCTTGAAATTTAGCTCAATCATTTGTGTTGTACTTAGGAAAGATTCTGCGATCTCTGAGTGGTTAATCAAAGACTGTCATCTGGTTTGATATTCTTAGCTTGTCCAATACAGACCAAATATATACTAGACTAGAAACCATTACCATTAGCCTCATCTGCAATTTCCATTTTGTGCTAATTAGGAAATGTTAGCATGCTATCATGCTAAAAAAAGATTGTCAACATGTTTAACTATTTAACCTTAGTTAATTTTAGGAAGTGTTGCTTCATTTACATTTAACACATTTAAATTAAAAATATTTTGATATTTAGAGCACAATTTACTTTCATGTACTTCTTGTTGGCTTCTTGGAAAGGGCTGCATGAAGCTCCAGTCGTCATCTCTTTGATTGTGATAACCCTTATGTGAACAACACAGCCCACTTTAATTTACTGATTTGTTGTGATCACTCGTGAGGGAATACACAGTCATTTTTGTAGATACAGTACACTAATACTGTTGTAGAGCTGCTGTTCTGTTAAGAGCTGCCAAGTGTTTGTTTTAAGCCCTCGGGCATCATCTCAATGAACAATAAATTCTCCATGAATTTTATATTTCTTCTAAATGAGATGCCAATTATTTATATCAACAACTTCCATTCTTCTGTAACGGAGAACTAAGTAATGATCACAAAGAGAACACACGTCCCTGATATGCAATCAAGCAGAATGTCAACTTTGCTTTGTGCTGACATCCGTAAACAAAAGGCACTTCGCTCATTTCAAGATTATAAGGAAAAAGATGAAACGGATAACGAAATAGTACAAACGGTAATAAGAACAGCAATGCGTGAAAAGAAAAGAAAACAAGTCTTTCAAAATGTCACCAGGGATGTTTGATTTTTGAAAAGGGATTATTTTTTAAGGAAATTATGGTCATGGCAGATTAAATGTTGTGTTTGCATCTAGGGTCGGAACCCACAGATGAGGAGGGGCTCAAAGGAAAGGAGGATGGAGGAGATGGAGAGCGGCATGAGGCTTATTGGGGCCAACAGAGGGCATTGTTATCTGTAATATCCATTCAAATGTGCCGTATCAGATGCAGTGAGTCCGGCGCTGCTCAGGGATGGAAATTAGTCTTGTTCCCCACTCAGCCCTGGTCAGGCCAAGGGCAAATACAGACAAATGAATTTACTCAGACAATACGTATGGAGTGCAGGCGAGGCAGAGGGATGTATGAGCAGCAGAAACAGTAGAGGGGTGTGAAGCAGAGCGGTCCATGCATCAGTACGCCCTCACTTACTTTTCTTACAATAATAAACAACTGTCAGCATTATATTTTCAGGCAGCTTCAGGGTGACTTTCACATTTCATTTGATCTCAAAAGTATTTTATATTTTGCCCAAAGCTGCCACGGTAGCACTGCAGCTCTAAAATTCATAATAAAATAGTCACTATTTAAAGGGATACTTCACCCATTTGCATTAAGCTTTGTATCATTAGAAACCTGGTAGTATTTTTGAATGGTCGTGCAACTCCCCCTCATTTTCCCCTGAGACGGGAAAGCTCCTTATTTCTTTTCTGAAAAGGAGCCTCTGATGACGCAAAAATTGTCATTTTGCATCATTGGAGGCTGTTTTGGTTAGCAGGGGTGAAACTACACTAGTTCCTCAAATTTTCGACCCACTGAAGCTACAGACCTATTACAGATCAGTCGGCGGGACCTCACTGCCAGAATCGAAACTTAACGTCCACCATCTTGCTAGGAAGCTATGCTAACAGAAAGCTGATAAGAACCGAGAATGGCGAAAAAAATATGTTTCAACTTCAAAATTATATGGATGAAGGGGATTTTGAAGGTCTTGTGCTCGAATCGGATGTTCGTGGCTATCTCTATGAGCTGCAATATAGCGGCGAGCAGTTGAGGCTGCTCTCAGCAGCTGGGGCACAAGACCTGCCTATCGCCGGCGGAGCTGGGGCGGACTGGTGGTGTCGGTGCTCTCACTGTTTGCCTATGGACACAGACATGGAGTCCGTTTGCTGCCAATTCTTTCTGGAAGAAATCTCGTAATCAGTTGAGAAAACGGCTGTATGTGTTTCTGCCACTTTCTGCCTTTTCTCGGTCAAGAAGGCACCAACTTCAATTTTTTTTTTTACATTTCTACTACATATATGACCCAATGTCAATACATATTCATGTTTCAACGGGTGAAGTATCCCTATCGCACCCAAGCACATTTATGTGTTTTTGGCTTTTTAATTCTAGCATATTTTATTATTTTTTCATGCATATTGTTCATGATATATGCAAGGTTGTGCATTTTTAAGTGTTCTCTGGTTTTTTCATGTATTTTTTATTTTTACCCTTTTGTAAACAATGTGGCATGAAATACTCACGTTAAGGTCCCTTCACACATAAATGTGCGCATTGAAACCCATTCAAATCACTATTTTTGATCCTGCTAAAATAAAAAGTAGAAAACATGCATCTCCTCATTTCTCCACTTCATTTGAGGCCTGGGGCTTTAAGTGTGTGCTCTGAGGGATTTTTTTCCCGATTACGTCATTTTTTACCATATATGGCAAATCGAGAAAATACCTGCTTTTTCAGATAGGGGGCACTCACACTAAACCCTCACCGTCCTCTCTCCACACAAGCTCTGAGACATTAAGTTTGTGTGGGTATGTGAGTACGTGTGTGGGAATGTATGCATGCGAGTGTGTGTGTTTGTGTGTGTGTGTGTGTGTGTGTTTGCGCACGTGTCTACAGCGTGCACATCGAATACCGTATGACCGAATGCGTAAAAAGGCAGGTAGCTTTCAAATGGCACCTTTGCCATATCCTCTGCGTTTCATTTGTACTTTTTATGCAAACGTTCAAAGCACCACGTTATTTTTTTTAAATAACATACGTAAAACACACATCTACACAGGGGCCCCTGCAGAGCTTTGAAATAAACGAAACGTAGGACCTTTCCCAACACATGAAAGTGCAGTCGCCGTGAGAACCAAAATAGACCGCAACTTTGATTACACAGCTGCAGCTGCAGCACGGTGCACAGGAGTACAGAGGAGGAGAGCCTCACATGTCTTACCTGGCACGATGAGGAGGTACTACACCACTACGGAGGAGCGCTATACGATCATGAAATTGACATTTGTGTTAGTGAATTTGGTTCTTTTTGCTATTTTCGTTTGATAATTTGAGCACATTATAACCTAATATTGCTCAATTAAGTTTGGTTTTTCTTTGATTTCCTTTTCTGGGTTTTGTTTCTTAAATTTACATTTACAGGTTGTTTTGGCAGCATTTATTTAATCTGAGTTCAAACCTGTTAATTGGTGGCTGCCGACCCTATCAACTTTGGTCAATTCTGTTTATTTTGTTAAATTGTATTTTGGTAATTTTTTTTTTGCAACCTCACTAATTCCTTTTCCCTGTCCTTGCAGTTGCTGAGAGCCAAAGGTGGTGGTGCTGGTGCCCCGGGTGGTGGTTCCCCCCTTTTCGTTTGCTGTGTATCCCTGGTCTTGATTTTGCTTCACGATAGAGTGTGTGAGTGACTGCCACGTGTGATTGAGGTGCTTTTTCACTTTTAGTTCTCCGGAATCCCACTCACCCCTCATCGACCCATTTCACCATTGGTAAGCCTCAGCATCTGCACAGGTCCCTTTCTTTTCCTTCACATTCTCGTGCATTTGGTGTTTTAAACTGTTGTTTTTTTTATAAATTGTGTAATAAAATGTAATATATTTTTGATAAACTGAACCTCGTCTCCTGCCTCTCAGTGAAACGAGCCTGAGTGCTTTATAAAATTGTTATTGTAACATTCAATTAATTCCTTGGGTGAAACTCCCAAGGTGGCGTTGTCGTGCATCTATTTTTCTGGGTTTGTGTTAAGGTTACCTTAACTAAAAATAAGAGTAAGATACTTTCCCACCACTAACGTACCCACTGCCACAGACATAAACATACACTTGTTTTTTTTGTTTTTTCTGAATTTATCTGCTTGTCTGAGATGTTTACTATTCAGCATTTCTTATATATAAAAACATCTTTCATCATCTTTGTCTCAGGTCATTTTGCAGATCTCTACATTCAGCTGCAGGAGGAGGAACAGACGGTGGCCCTTGGCCCTTTTTTTATCATGCTGGAGTGGACATTAGTGCCCTCCATAAAATGGAGTTGCATCATGACAAAAACATGGCAATTTAAGGGTTAAAAATGTAAAATAAAAAACGTTTTTGATATGTATATTTAGGACAGATGCTGGTTTAAAAAAAATACCAAAAAAAACCAAAAAGACAACCTATAATTCATAAAGATTTTATAGCTTGAGTTTTCATGAACACATTTATGTGCGAAGGGTCATTAGTGTGAGTATTTAATGAAACATGACACTGCAAAAAAAAAAAATTAGGTATAATAAATGTTGCTGCTAATCTTTCACATATACCAGGCTGCAATAATCAAACCATAAATAATCTAGTTTGCATGAAGTATATTGAAAATAAATCATTTATTGTGTAATTTAGACCATAAAATAGGGCTGCATCATGACAAAAACATGGCAATTTAAGGGTTAAAAATTAAACAAATTCATTAATATGTGATATGTATGATTAGGACAGATGCTGGATTAAAAAATACAACACATTTTTTTTTTAAAAACCCTATAATTCATTGAGATTTTATAGCTTGAGTTTTCATGAACACATTTATGTGCGAAGGGTCATTAGTGTGAGTATTTTAAAGGTGCATCAAAGGGTTAAGTAATGAGTCTAAAGTGGAAATGGTGTGTCCAGGAGGGGGCCAGGAGGGCATGGCCCCACTCAAAAAATCTGGTTGGTCACCAAAGGGGCCACCTCATAATCCAAAACTACGATTGACTATGTGCCTATTCAAAAAGAGGAAATTATGAAAGCTAAAATTATTGCATTGTAACAAAAGGCTGCTGCAAGCTTTTGTGGCATTTCAAAGCCAATTTAATTTATTTTCTTGTATTTCATTTCATTTCAAACCTTTTTTTAATCATCGAAAATCATTGAGGTTTTGTCTTAATTTGCCCAAGAGAAACAAAAGTGTCCATTGAGATTGAATTGTAAATTATTCCACATTTTTGGATAGAAACAGCTAAATGCGGATTGTCCAAGTTCAGAGAATACGCCAAGGACTTTGGTAGGGTCTAATGGTCCAGTTCAGCAGACATGTTATATAAGATGATGTACGTCAAATAAGGGATTTCTAGATAGAGAGATACATGTGTTTATCAAGTCTCTGTGCCAGAGAAGACCAACCAACTTTGTTATACAGTATATGAGTGTTATAGGGGTATCCGGTTATCAATCTAAGAGCAGAGTGATAAACTGAGTCTAGTGTTTTAAGTTTGGAAGAAGAGGCATGTCTATAGATAATATCGCCATGATCGAAAACTGACATAAAGACTGCTTCAACAATACTTTTCCTACAACTAAGAGGGAAGTTGGATCTGTTTCTATACAGAAACCCAACTTTCTGCCGAAGTTTGACAGTAAGATTTTCCATATGATGCTTAAAAGTAAATGATTTCCATAGTCCAGCCAAATGGCAAGATATTTCATACTGTGACCCTTTCAGTACTGTTGCCATTGAGTGTGGATAGCAAATTGCAGTTTCTCTACAGCAAGCTGTACAGAATCAGCAGACCTATGTAATACAATATCATCCGTGTATAGGTGAATATTGCAGTCCGTTATAGATGAAACAATATTTTTAATGTAGATTGTAAATAAGATAGGGCCCAGAACTGACCCATGTGGAACACCTTTTGATATGGACAGTAACTCAAATTAAATAGTTCCAGAATTTACAAACTGTAATCTATCAGACAGGTAGTTCTGGAACCATTTACAAGTGCTGGAGTCAAACCCAATGTTTAACAGTGTCTGAACGAGAAGACCATGATCAACTGTATCGAACACTTTTGACAAGTCAACAAAAACAGCAGCACAATGCATTTTCTTGTCCATTAGTGACAATATTATTAACGACTAAAGTGACATCAGAGGCAGTACTGTGAATAGGTCTGAAGCCAGACTGATGAGGGCTTAAAACAGAAGAATTTAAGAGAAATATTTTTAGTTGATCATTTACAAGTCACAGGATTTTTGACAGACAGGGCAATTTGAATATTGGCCAGTAATTAATAGGATCACTATTGTCCCGCCCTTATATAAAGGAGTCACTTAAGCAGATTTCCAGATAGTGGAAAGTTTTTTTGAAGAATGTAATGCCTTCCAGAATTTTGTTGGATTTGAATGTGGGCGCTGAATTAATTACAAATAGTAATTTGATTTGGCTTTCCGTGCACTGTGCATTTATTCCTATAAGTTGCCTATAGCCAGTGGGATGGGTCCCCTGAATGTCTAGCAAGAGACTATCTGTTTCAATCTGTTTCTTGATTTAAATAGACTTGCAGCTGCAAGCAACAGCTCAAGGAAAAAAACCAAGGACTAGACCTGTTTTTTATTCTAAGCTTTTTGTAAGGTGCATGTTTATCGACATTTACAAGGAAGTTCTTTAAGAAATATTCAAATGCCATATCAACATAATGTGTTTCAGAGGTGAGAAAAATGTTACAAAGATGTGACAAAGATCGCTTTTAAAAGCTTCTTCATTAAAAAAAATTTGATTGATTTTATAGACAATTCTTGATTTATTTTTCTTCAAATGGGATGGACACATTGAAAGAATTTTTAACAGAAATAGCAACACCACCACCTCTACCAATCCTGTCTTTTCTGTATACATTGTAGCCTAATCGTAAACTGACACATCAGCACTGTTTATTCCCTTTTTATGCCAAGTTTCTGTGATTACTAAAATATCAGGATCAGCCTCTGAAACCAGTATGTTTAAGTAGGGATGTAAAGATTTATCGTGAAATCGTGAAAAATCAATTCAAAGGTGTCAAGGTTCACATCAGTACTCTGAAAAATGAATCACAGTAATATTGTGAGGGTCAGCAACTGTAGAGCAGAGGCGGTTGGCAGCTGCAGAGCAAGATTTTGAAATTGAGGACGCACCATCGTCTTTTAAATCGGAGGTGAGGAAACATTTTGGCTTCCCCAAGACAGAAAATGAAAGAGGTGAGAAGATAACAGACAAGACAAAACTGAGTGCAAATATTGCAAGAAGACGGAGAACTACACAAATAGCACAACCAACATGATGCACATTTAATCAACACCACAATGAGAAGCTCCATTCACCTCCCCTTGTTGCGAGAAAAAAAACATTAAAAGGCCAAACCACACTGACAAGTGGGTTTGCAGCCCCTAAAGGAATCTTTTTCAGTCATAATTTGTCTGCAGTCTCATTTTGTAAAATAAATCATGAGAGAATCGTATCGTGAACCCAGTATCGTGAATCATATCGTGACTTTAGTGAATCGTTACATCCCCATGTTTAAGTGATCTAATGTTCTTGGCTGATATAAACTCCTGATGTTAAAATGTACCCCAGGCCTTTTCTGGATTTAAAAACATGAGGATTTTCTAGGCAGAGTGAGGAGGGTCCAGAGTAAGGTAAATGCACATCAAAGAAAGGGACAGTAGGCTGAAGTGGAACAGTTTTTAGGTTCCCTGTTATAACAGTCCACTTTGATTGTTTCTGATTTATTCTTGATGTAATAATTACTTAAATGGCATCGCTGTTTAGAACATGTGTTTTATTAATTGTGATACGGGCATTGTGTAGCCTACAGTCAGTCATTCTCAGTCCGCCTGAGATGACGCGCATGAGTTACATGATTATAGCTTCAGGTCTATATTAAAGGCTAAAATAACTTTGCCTTTCCTGTTAAGTTCAAAGTAGTCGCCTTCTGCACTGAGACGTGCCGAAACATGGATGGTCCAATGACGAGACAGGATGAAGATATTTTGGAAGTTGTGCCCACTTCCCGCTTAACATCCACCCGATACGAGGTTCTTGGTGGAGCCTCTTGATTGCAGCTGCTCGATGGTCTGGGAGTGAAAGTATCCAGAGACCAAGTGCGCACTAAGCGAGTTTCTCTCCTCGATGTCCGCTGTCTTGGGGGAGAAGGCAGTCCGGAGTAAGGCACAGGTGACCGAGGGTGAAGGTGCTCCGCCAGCCGGGGAAACTCCAACTCGTCCAGTATGCTGAATCTGTTGGCTAGCGGAAGGTGACTAAGTGGCGGTGGCTGGAACCGACGAGGGCCAATGTTGCCAACAGTAATCCAGGGCTGGCGCGTGGACGGCGTGGAGCAAAGGGGAGACTTCTGTTTATCTTCCAACTGAGGCACCGTTTGTGGTAAGGTGGAGCTGAGGGAGACCTTAGGCCTCGCACCAAAATGGAGCCAGGGGCCATCCGTCTGCGTCTGTGCGAAGCTGTAGTAGGGAATAGTAACATCCAGGTCCCCAGTGCGGTCAGTGGTAGTTGGCGCTGGGCCAAAAGTCACCAACGAGAATATATGTAGTATGCCTATTTTTCCCTCTCGGATCTGGTGTAAAATGGAGATCCTCTCCTGGAGTTCTGAAATCTCCAGACTTTGTTGTTTGCAATTTAAGCAGTCTGAAGGCGAGGTGAGTGGAGCTATATCAAACTGATTATCTTAGCCTAAAGCAAAAAGCAAGCCTTGGCTGTGGGTACTTGATACACTGACTTGTTGGGCAGCTGTGGCTCGGTGGTAGAGTCGGTTGTCTCTCAACTAGAAGGTCGGGCGTCAGCCCCTGTGTCAAATCTCAAAGTCTCCTTGGGCAAGACACTGAACCCTAAATTGCTCCCAGTGTATGAATGTGTGTGAAAGGAGTAGTAGTACTGATGGACAGTTGGGCACTTTTCTCAGCAGCCTCTGCTATCAGTGAGTGAATGTGGTGTAAATGGGTGAATGTGACACGTAGTGTAAAAAGCACAAGACTAGCTATTCAAGTCCATTTTACCTCATATTAGGGTTAGTCATCTTATATGTTGCCATTCTGTTGTACTATTTATAAATCAGTAGGCCCAAAGACAACTCACATTTGTATTAGTTTAGAATATATATATTGCAGCTGAACGCAGTTTGCATTTGGCGTCGAGGCTCTGACCTCGTCACTTTTTCTAGTTTAGTTTTACATGCATACATTTGAGGAGTGATGGGAATTTCTTAAACCCCCAGTGGGAGCCTACAGGTGGATGCTGGGGTGGTGGGGCTGAGCAAGCGTGCAGTGCAGGTCAGAGCTGGCAATGAAAGAGCAGAGGGAGAGACCGGAAATCTTGCAGCTTAAATAGACGGCTAATTGGAAGGAAGTGTTGTCAGGTGATTGTGGCTAATGATGCATGTCAAAGTGTGAAATCAGTCTGCCTGAACTAGCTCGCAGGCATCGCCTCATTTCTAAACAGAAACTGTACAGATTTAAAATAACTTATTAATACCTTAATGTTAGTAGTAAAAGTAGATATAATTAGTTGAGACGGCACAAATACTTCACACCCTTTTTAGATACGTTAGTGCACAAGGTGGGCCTCCCGAGTCAAAAACATCTGGACACAACCGCTTCAAAAGATGACTCCTCAAAGTAGTGGGTTTGTTTTTTGTAATACATTAGCACGATAAAAACTTCTGCATGAGAAGTAAAGGAAGTTCAAATTAGACAAACCCAGCAAGGGACTTAAAAAATAATACAATGAGCTGTTGTTAAAACTTCCTGTTTCTTAAAATGACTAATCCCACATCTCTGGAATGCAACCACACCAGTATGAGTAAATCTGTTAGGCAATTGGTCACCACTAAAGCTAAAAGAAAAGGCTTAAGAGCTCTGCTGTGATGTATTTAACAGGAATTTACAAAATGAAAATATCATTTCTCACATGGACGTGAATCACCTCATCTTGCCTGGGCAGACTTTGTACAGTAGCAGACCTCACCCTCCTTCACTGTGATGGTGCAGATAGGAACACAGATAGTGCTATCTTGCTATCCGCCTGTGCTATCTCACTGAGAGACACTGTGAAGTGTATAGAGGACATAAATCTTGTTTATTTACGACCTGTGCTGTAGTCAGCTATCTGTTAGGATGCCCACCTCCACCTCCGCCTCCACTTCCTCCTCCTCCTGATCTTGTCTGTGCAATGTCTATGTGCTTTTAACACCGTTGTCAAAGCTGCTATCGGCAGATGGTGTTTCTCAATCAGCGTGTTATGTCACAGATTGTAATCAGAAGAAGCTCTGTTATAGAAAATAAAAACAGTGCAAGAAAAGGGTTAAACAGTTGGATTGTTCAATGTGTGGTTTTGCTGTTTACACATTCTCTGCTGTGTCATGATGGTTGCATTTCTGTCCGGTAATAGAGTGAGATTATTAATTTGGGAGTTGCAAATTGTCATCTCACAACAGTCAACTTCTATTACCGGACCTGCAGCGCTAATGTCTTTTGACAGCAGATAAAATGTGAAATAAAAAATGTGTTGACGCATCAGCCTGAGGGGGATGGAATCGAGCAGGCCGGTTGATTCCTCATGAGAAACTCAGCAACAATTGCACAAGACAGGCCTTGTGAGGAAGCACTGACCCATCCACTGCTGTGATCCATGTCTGACTGACATCAATACACATTCATCTCTGCCTGTTTCACCTTAGGCTAGCAGGCTATGGGCTCTACACATTTGGACAGGCAACAGGCATCGCTTTGTCTTCAAAACTCGCCATATCACTGACATCAAACACCAGACTATAGGCGATCTGACGGACCTTTTGCTTTGTTGGGAATTAGTCACTGTTAAAGGGCCCCAAAATGTCAGCGGTAAGTGTATCTTATGTGTGTAAACCCTCCATTACACAGTCGTTTAGTGAAGCAGGGGAATACTCCCTCCAGGAGAAATACAACAATCTGTCCTCTGTGTCCAACACAATACACAATGGAGTGGTTTGTTGAATCCATTGTTAGGCGCTTGACACCTGATGCTTGAAGTTTCCGAAACAGACACACACTCACACATACAGAGTTTAGAGCAGACCTGTTCAGTTGGTGACCCTTGGTCTGATTGAGGCCTTACAGAAAATGTAATCAATCCATTAAAGCATTTATCAAAATGCAAAGATATGGGAAAAAAAGATGAGAGATTTGGGCGGCTGTGGCTCAGTTTTTAGCGTTGGTATTCTCTCAACCAGAAGGTTGAGGGTTCGATCCAGAGCTCCTGCAGCCACATGTCGGATGTGTCCTTGGGCAAGACACTTAACCCAGAGGAGCTGATGGTCACTTTTCATAGCAGCCTTTACCATTAGTGTGTGAATGGGTGTGAATAGCAGTTGTGACCTGCAGTGTAAAAGCGCTTTGAGTTTTCAGACGACTAGAAAAGCACTATACAAGCTCAAGTCCATTTACCATCTTAATAAAATCTTCCAAAATATATCTTAAGTAGAGATATTACCACTCATGATGTTAATTTGGCCTTTGTAGATCGCGTTCACAGCACATGGATTTCCACCACTGAGTCTGGTTCTGCTTGAGGTTTCTGCCTGTTAAAATAAACCTTTTCCCTCCCGCTGTGGCTAAGTCCTCGTACATGGTGGATTAAGTTGGAACACTCTAAATAAAAGAGTATGTGCCAGACCTGCTCTATGCGTAGCTTAAAATATCATTAGAATTGTGATTTGGTGCTTTATGAACACAAATCAATCAATTTATTAATTAATTAACTAACAAAAAGCCATAAACAATATGCTGCAGCTCACGTTTGGGCTTGTGCTTGCTACTTCATGTTGTTAGCAGTAAGTTACAAATCAACAGTTCAACAAAGATCAGACAAGGAAATACTTGTGTATACAGCACTGATTGCAGTAGCAAACAAGACGTGTTTAATCTTTAATGAAAGCATTTTGGTAAAAGATGGTTAAAGATAACAATATGAAGAGAAGTATGCTTAGTTATTAAAATTTTAAAACAGACTTTCCTGCAAATTCGATTTTGGAAAACACAAAGTTCAGCTGCATCCCTCCTTGTAGCAGGGATTGCAACTTCAAAAAGAGTGAATGAGTCTCACTGGACATACAGACTTCAGAAATATCATTGCACTTTTATTTGAAAGAACTGCTTAAAAGATTTTTTTCTTTTTTAAAGAGGACATATTATACCCCTTTTCCACCTTTAAAACAGTCCCCTGTGGTCTAAATGAAACATATGTGCTGTGCTTTGGTCAAAATATAACATGAATCAAGCACTAGAGGAGGTTTGTGACCCTGTACAAACCAGCTCTCTCAGAACGCTACGTTTTGTTGTGTGTGTCTCTTTAAATGCAATGAGCAGACATCACTCCTTCGCTAGCGAGAATAAAAATTGGCGGACCTGCACAAAAGTTTTGCTCTAGGCTGGGGGTGGTGTCCATGGGTGGAGATACCAGGGGAGGGTAGGGTATTTTTTATACCAGGATCCCACTGTGACGTCTCAAGGAGAGCAAATTTGAAACAAAGCATTTTTCTCTGTGTTGTAAGACGTATGCAGACGACAAACAAAGGACTGGATGGGTTTATTTCACATTTTGTGGGACGGTAGACACTCAGGTTACCCAAATATATATACAAAAACACTGTACAAGTGGATTGTTCACAATATGTCCCCTTTAAATTATCTTTTTATGCCTTTTTTAGATAGGACAGCTGAAGAGCAACACGAAATGTTGGGAGGATAGAGTGGTGGATGACATGCAGCAAAGGGCCGGGATAGGACCGGAACCAAAGGCTGCTGTCACGAGGACTATTGCTTTGTACATGGTGCGCGCGACATAACTGCTTGGCTATCCGGTACCCCTGAACTTCTGAAATTCTAAGTTTATGGTGTTTCATTATAAGGACATTATTACCTTATTTATTATTTAAGGAGTTTAATAAGAAGACACATTTAATGCCACATTGTGTTTAAAGGTGGACCTTTAAAAAGAGTAATTAAAGAGGCCTGATTAAGGATTTAAGAGGAGCAAAAATCCCTGTTCTGCTGTTTCATTTTTCCTGCGTATCAGCTTCATTAACACTGACAACTAATGTTTTGTTCCACTGGGGAAATCCCCCATAGAGCCAATCTTAAGCTATCTATGCTCCTCTCTCTTATGACTCTATTCTGTGTTAGTGCAACAGCCAACAACCCCCCTCCCTTTCTCTCTGGGCTCTTTTTAATTATAAACTAATTTGGGGAGGTAATCACAGACAGCATGATCACTTACTCATGCATATATGCCATACTATGAAACGCAAGTAGTTTATCAACCCCGTCTCTCTCTGCTGCCTATTTACAGCCACTGGGAAGCATGCATGTAGCCATAATGCTGTGCCAATTAGCCATAAAGAAGAAACATTAGTGCACAGAGTGGATGCTGGAGACTTGGAGTCTTGGCTTCTTGGAGTTTACAGGTAAGGGGAGTAGAGTGGTTCTGATACCAACACAAGTATGGGAGAGTCCTCTAATATGGCCCAAAATGTTTTATCCGGTATCTGGAAGAGTAATTGATGATTCTAATATGCTAATTATTAAGCTACTCTCCTTTTTATTAGCTTATTTCTTCAATAAGAAATGTATGAAATAAAATTAAATGTGGATTTGACATAGCCTGTGCAACAAATCACACTCACAGATGCTCATATGCGTCAAGGTACAAACTGACCTCTCTCCTGCTTCTCGTACCACACAGTTCCTGTCTCCTGTCCTTCATATCTCTGCTTGTACCACACGATTCCTCTCTCAGTTTTTGCTATCTCTGCCTGTTGCCGTGATTATGTACTTTTGTGACCTTATATGGACTAAGTTTTGCTTTAGACTTAGTCGCTGGGCAGATTGATCCTGAGCGTGGCCATTCGGGTGCACCTGAGCCAATAATGATAGACTACTCATGATGATGCAATGTGACAACACCTTGATGATCGTATAAATATGTTCTGCAACCGGGACTGCTGAATCTTTGATGCATTTGTGACTGATGTTACTTTTGTAGCTGATTACCCCTTTTTGCAAAAAGAACACTTATTTTATGCAATAAAATACACAAAGACAAATGGCTTGACTTGGGATCTTTATTCGGCAAACAGAAAAATCCACAACAAGCCTTACAATGGATAAGAACAAATGTTTTCAGGTAGCCTAATTTAACATCTGAAGTAAGCAAAATAAAGCTGTGCTAGCAAAGCCTACAGTGCAACATTAGTCAAGTTAGCAAAATGTCAGAGCTGTTTTGCCATTGAATATATACTGTATATATTTTTTAAATAACATTGATACATCTTTTAAACTGTAATGAACACAAAAAAAAACAATTTAATGTTAGAAAACTGTGTTTTTTTAATGTTCTTTAATATGACATATTGGACATCTGCTATATCGTAAGCTAAGTAATTTTAGCCTTTGCTTAAATCAAGCTAGGCCAAACAACAATGGCAGCAAACATATAACAATACAGGCTGAGTATATTCAGCTCCTTAAATACAAATATAGATATTTTGTATTTGCACTGATATTTACGGAAGCGCATTGCATTCACCAAAGAAAAAAAAATAGACACATTATCTCATAATTAAGAGACATCTTTTCTTGTAATTATGAGAAAAGATCTCGTAATTATGAGATCTGATCTCGTAATTATGAGATAAACATCAGCTGATGTTTCAGAACGAGGGACAGCACTGTATTGTGTGTGTTGAGGGGGGATATGTGTGCGGTGGGGGGTATAGCCGTGTGTGCAGCACTGAGCTGAGACTGACACAGACAAATATGAACTCACCACTTAGATCGGTTTCTTAGCGTACGTGCTTCTTGTTGTTGTTAAAGTTTATAGTTTTTAATAAACAGAGCAGTGAAGGTGACGAGCGGATATGCAGACATGTAGCCTAAGCGCACTGAACGCATGTTGGAGCGGTTTGGACGGCATCAGTCTGCAACTACAATCTGTTGTTAGCCTATGTCCCTCCACATCTGTGCGTAACTGTACCCACTCTCGCTCGTCTCTTCCTCTCAGGCTCACTTCACACAGTGGTGATTCTAGGTTATTTTGGGGCCCTAGGCAAAAGTTATTTCGGGGGCCTTCCCACCGGTGCCCAGCAGGGCAACGAGAGTGAATGCTGTCAGACGGGGCCCCCTGAGGGAGGTTTTCTACTGTCATTGCAAAATTTGCACATTTTGGGTTGCTGCTTTGGTCCAAAGTTTGTCAGCCCACAGGCCCCCCTACATGTCTGGGGCCCCAAGCAGTTGCCTGCCTTACCTGTTGACAAGCAGCGCCACTGACTTTAAAGTAACACTGAATGCTCCAGGACCAGGAGCAGACCAGGCGGGTCGCGCCACTTTCAAAGAGCCTTTCTCCCTCATTCCATCAAATAATACATTTGTAGAACACGGTGATATATTGTTTATTAAATAAACCTTATGGAGAGGAGATTTTTATTTAAAAGTGTCTTTAATTCTAGACAACAAGTTAACAGAGAAGCTGGGCGTCATAGCCGAATTGTGCCTGTCTATATGAGGTGCTGCAGCACCTTCAGTGTAGGGGTGGTGATTTTGTAATTACGAGATCCTGATCTTGTAATTATGAGATCTATTCTCATAATTACGAGATAATTTGTCTAATTTTTTTTTCTTTTGTGAATGCAATGCGCTTCCGTAGATATTGGAGGGGTATTAGTTATCAAAACTGGGCTTTTAAACTCGTAGCCTATTTGGAGGAAATCATATTGAAATATCTAAAATTCTAGTTGGAGGTCAAAGCAGGCAAAAAGAGCGGAGCCAGTGTATTTCTTCACTTCAAGAGACATTTTTTTTCTGTCTGCTGCTGAAAGGTGCTTTATGGTTTTCATTTCATGCAGCCTTTCAACTTTATTGAAGATGTGATTGCGGCTGAGTGGCAGCAGTGCAGGATGGAAGTGGATCCTCAGACTGATGAGCGCTCTAATAGGCCTGTCTAATGTATCATCGACGGATTGACTGTCGTCTCAGAGGAGACATTTCAGAGGGATTCCAGCAGATGAATTTCAGAAACCCGAAAAAAAAAAAAGCTGCAGCGGCTAAAAAATGTGAAAAGACGCCCTCTTGTTGCGCAGCCGGGATGTGCAGGGAGTTATTACTCCGAGAGGAATACAGACGAACATTTATACGCTTCACATGCTCTCTCTCTCTCTCTCTCTCTCTCTCTCTCTCTCTCTCTCTCTCTCTCTCTCTCTCTCTCTCTCCTCAGCCAATCTGCGCACAGTGACGCTGCGCAAAAGGCTGGATCTTGCCCTAGCTTCATCATAATATTTAACACACCCACCCACATTCACACATGCTACAAGAGGTGCATTCTCTAATACCAGAAGTGGCCTGGCCCCCGCGGGAGGATTTTCTGTATCCTGTTACCTGTGTTTTGTATTCCTTCCTTTGGCTCGCCTCGGGTCGGAT
This sequence comes from Tautogolabrus adspersus, assembly GCA_020745685.1. Classification (NCBI taxonomy): domain Eukaryota; kingdom Metazoa; phylum Chordata; class Actinopteri; order Labriformes; family Labridae; genus Tautogolabrus; species Tautogolabrus adspersus. Next base: position 8,705,105 of record CM036554.1, on the reverse strand, counting down.
GATCACTCCGGACTGGATGTGAGATAAATTGCGCGCCGCGGATCGCTGAGTTAGGAAGGGATCCAAACACTTTTCTTGGACTTTCCCCTCATAACACTACATGGGAAGAGCTGCACTTCCCGTACATGAAGTCCCAGCTCATCCACGGCTGCTCGTCCCCGCACAGGATCGAGACAGAAACGCGACCCCGAACCTTTTAGATACGGGCGTGTAAGGGATCGTTTTCAGCGCGTGTCAAAGCTGCTTTGGGATCACTTGTCTTTAATCATTCTGTGTTTTTCTGCTGAGATATTTCTTGAAAGAGGATGTGGCTTGCGCATATTCACAGCTGGTCTGAGCCCACGCGACCTGCTCTACCTGCACGCTTGCGGATGATTTTGCGCTTCTGAAATCTGGACACACGCGCGCGCTTGAAAAAGGACTCTGATGTTGGAAAAACAAAGGCTGAACACTGAATCCTTTACTTAAGACGGCAAGTGAAGATGGGTTCTACGTGTTCAATATATATTTCATTAGATTGGCGTCCAGTCTAGTTAACATCATCAGCGATGTAGTCAGCTTGTTCATCTGCGTGCTCATCATTTGCAGTAAATACTCACATCTGCTCAAAAAGGAAACCATGAAGATGATTCTTCTGCGCAAATTCCGCTTTCTGATCCTCATGGTGTTTCTCATTGCGTGCTCCATGCACATTATGATAGACTTGTTACCAAAGCTGGAGAGGCACAGCAACAGCGGCTGCTCCTGCTCACACACGCCGAGCGAGGAGCCTCAGAGCTGGGGAAAGCAGCAGCAACAGCAGCAGCAGGGCTGGCCTAACAAGCATACCCTGCGGATCCTCCAGGACTTCAGCAACGAGCCCAGCTCTAATGTTTCTTCCCACAGCCTTGAGAGGAGCCCAGTCACAGGCGACAAAAAACAGCAGCAGGCTTTTAGGAGGATTGATCATCCCGGGCAGCAGCAGCAGCGCGATGACAGGAAGAGACAGTTCATCCAGGACGCGGCTATGACCAAGAACGTGCCGGTTAAAGGTTCAAGGTTGTCTGCTCTCTATGATCACCCCTTATATAAAAGATCAGTCCCAGCTCTGACAGACGATGACACGCTATTTAACGTCAATACGGACATCAGATTTGACCCAAAAGCTGCAGAGGATCAAGCATGGTATAGTGTTGTACTTATAAAATCATCTCACACATTATTGCATTTACTTTTACGCAACAAAAGCTATAAAATATATTAAGGTTTAGTTTTGTGCAGTCACATTGACAAATAAACCCTTAAATCCTGTGTCTCTTTATTTGAATTCCCTCTTCCTCCAGGAATGCTGAAGGCACTGTAGATGAGTTCAGCCCCACAGGTGAGCTGACTGCTGATTCCTACCCCAACTGGCTCCGCTTCCACATTGGGATTAATCGATACGAGCTGTACTCCAGACACAACCCGGTCATCGAAGCTCTCCTCAAGGACCTGGTCACCCAGAGGATCACCAGTGTGGGTGAGTCATACAGACACAAGGAGGGGGTTGACTCCATGGCAACAGCAGCCAGAAAGAGGGCTTTAATGTACAGGTGGACGGCCTGAATTACACCTTACACAGACAACACCAAGAAGATTGGGCAGAAAACTGGTGTTTGTGGTTTTAGGATGGTCAAATGTATGCTCATTTTTCTGTGTAACAGTCACACTTTCTAGTATCAACACCATATTATTGGATATGTAAAAAGCAGCTTTAGATTTCAGAGTTAAAGGACACCTTTAGGACACAAATACTGCTTGAGTTCATGGATTCAACCTGGGGCATTTCAGCTATCCAGTGGTGTGGTGTCTCTGTGTACCATGCAGAGTTCAAAGTTCATTTTAAAGAGACTCCTGTGAAAAACAAAGTCAGCTGTTAATATTTTGATATGGTTTTTACATAAAATAGAAAAAACAGATGGACATGGTCCCCAAAAACCGTCATCGACACAACAGTATCATAATAGCATTGTCACATACTGATAATGATATCATGAGAGTCAGAATCAGGGATATTACCAAGGTGGTTACACGTACTTGGAAGTTTTGGGACTAAATTAACTTAAACTGGGAAACAAAGTAAACTGCAGTATTATTTTTGTCATGAAAATGAAAAAATAGAATGTAACTACCAATAATAAGACAAAGGATAATATATGAACTATTCACAATGCACTATATAGTGTTTGCAGAGCTGTATGAGCATGGTTGGCTTTGTCAAGAGGTGCTGAAAAGGAATTTGGCCAATCAGGCCATCTATGTTTAAAGTAAGTAGAATCATTCTGATTAAAACAATCTTATCTCATTGGACAACATATTAAACGTCCCAAAGGAAACCGCCCAAAATAAAGTTTAAATCAGGGGTTCCCAAAGATTTCAGCTCGGGACCCCCAAAATAACTGTGCTAGAGACTATGGACCCCTACTGTCCCTATTTTAGTAATTTATTGTAAGAAAGGCTAGAAGCAGAGCACAAGTCATCTCCATGTATAAGCTATAGGACTGAGCTGACATACACAACATAATAAACGGACACACGGGTGATATCTGTGTGTATTTTTATTCTAAGGGAGCAACAGATACATTGTTGCAGTTATGTGCAAATCTACATTTAAAGGATTTTTTTACATATTATTTTAGTTTATTGGTTTATTTGAAACAGGGACATTGTACAAAAAAACATTAGTCTCAGAAGAGAAGGGATGCTTTGTACCAGATTTAGCTAACTAGCTAATTTCCATCTGTTGTCCCTGTATAACTGTTGTTTCAGCAAAAATCTTACTTAACGACTATAGTTGTACTTTAATTTCAACTACTTTGCTGTATGTATTTTCAAAATAATGGGTAAAATATGCTATTTAAATCATAGAACTTTTTTATTAGGTTATGGAAGGCATCTCGCGAACCCCCTCACAGTGTGTCATGACTCCCCAGGGGGTCCCAACCCCCACTTTGGGAACCACTCAAATTATCATAAGTTTACCAAAATGTGTCAAATATGAAGTATAGTCAAAGGTGGCGGAAAACAGCCCATACAGAAAACTCAGTATGTCAGTCTCAGTATGTCAGCCCAAGGGGAATGTGTGCCTCAAATGTAAGTGGTTCTACCGCTTAAGAGGAGGTGGAGCAAAGTGATGGACATCTTTGCTCCTTGCTGCCACAGGCACAGATGACATAAAAACAAATACAAGTATGCAAGGAGATAGACGTCGGCTGCAGGCTATCGCACAACAGCGCTGAATCTGAAGGGCCCCTGTAATAAAACACAACAATCTTCTCTCATGTATCCCTACAAGTAGAATACATCAAGCTGGAGAGAACACCTGGTTTCTATGCAAATCACACGGCTACACATCTCGGTTTGATTCCTATCAAGCGCTTTTCCTTTTTTTTTTCTTTTTTTTTTACTGACAAGTGCACAGAAAGCTGCAGCGCTTTCCCTGCAAGTGCAAGCAGATACCTGACAGAGGCGTTAATCCATGCTAGGCCAGTTTTATGGAATCTGTTTCTACTTTTTTCCTTTTTGGAGGGATTGTCTTTCTTTTTGACTCGGTACAGCTCCCACATTCCAAGAGTGCTTGTCGACTCAAGGTCAGTGTAAGAAGTGATTGCAGATTTCAGGTTCATGTGCCAATAACAGAACTGTAACAGGCCTATAGCAAAGATTAAATCTTTATCTAGGAGTGGGATTAGCTGCTTATAAAACTAGCATGTCTGTCTGGACAATCGAGGAAGGATTTCTTACTTTCTTTTCTTGTTTTCTAGTCCAGATGTTGCCCAGTTTTCTCCCTCTTGCTTTCCGTCTCAGGCTGGTTGGATAGAGGAAGCAGTTCTCAGGGTCTCTAGCCAGCTAAATACATGGTGGCTTAGTAATTACAGAGCCTTTACACTGGCCTGAAGCAGAATACCAATAGAGGCCAATAGCAGTTGGTTATTATCTAAACTTAAGCATAGGAGTGCTTGGATGCATAATACACTACTTCTTTTGAGCAGCGTTCATTGATGAAGTCATCGCATGCAAAAGTAGCAGATCTGATAGAGTTTAATATAGATGATAATGAAGACTTTGAATGCCGAAGTCTACAGTGGAAAACAAGGAGGGTGAACATTTTTGCAGCGTATAGTCTCCACAAAATCGGGTTGCTTACTCTAAATGGAAATGTCATTTTAATGTTCCCTGTATACAGCTGCCTTGCATGTATGAGTTCCTCACAATAACGGGTAGATTTCCCTTTATTTAAAATGTCTCCTACATGCACAACTTCAAACAGCAGGTAAAGGCACACAGAAATTGATTTTTTTAACGTGTATTTTTTTTTCTCATTAAAGTTTCCCTTGTCCTTGTGATTCCATTTTGCAAGAATAAAGGAGAGCATTGATTGAAAGGGCACTTTGGCACAAGTCCACCAAAACACTACTTCCAAACGATCAGTAGAAGGAACATCAGGCTCAATAGCGGCCTTGTTCATTTATTTTTTGTGAATTTGGTTGTATTTAAGCTCCATAGGGTCCTCGCCCAAGCACCGAGCCCAGTCCCAAGAGAGCCTTTAGACTGCATTATCATGTTCAAAAAGGGAGAAAACATAAAGGATAGCAGGATGAATAGAAACACAAAGAGAGAGAGAAGGAGAGAGGAGAGGGAAGAGAGGAGATGGACCCTCTAGAGAATACACTGAGAGAATAAACAGCGCAGCATTGGCGAGCACTGGCTGTCCTTCAACCCCTCACTCTGCCTTTCCATCAAACAAACACTGTGACATCAGTCCTCGAAGCACAAGCTCTCTCTCTCTCTCAAGCACATTCACGCGTGTTGTTTGCACGCACAGACACACAAAAGCAGATCTACATGTACACATGCTGGATCACATACACAATAGTGCTCTCCATAGGATATTTCAGGTGAGCTATTATCTTGTTTCTAGAATGTACAATTAAATCAGTGTAAGGCATTAATATAGTAAAAAGTAAATGAACAGAATATATATATATTTAATAATATATAGTTGGACTAATCCTTGTATCATACTCTACGACTCCAGTACAAAAGTTGTACAGAGTACTGAAAATCTGTACTGAAGTACAAGTACTGTTACTAAAATATTTCTAATGACATTTTCACATATGCACTCGGGATAATATCTAGATAATTTCGGGAGGAATGCTCCGGAGATTCTCCAGCAGTCACAGTATAGAAACGTCACTCCTCTTCCTATTGGCTTGAGGTGAATTCTCCTGATTATCCTGCGGCGTTCTCACATCAGCCCCCTCGGATTGCTGGGGAAAAAATACTAAGGGTTTTCAGGAGATTTCAGTATGTGTGAAAAGGGTATAATAATTCTTTCACACTTGCAGAAAACTCATGAAAAACTCCTGATATTTCTAGGAGGAGCTGTATATGTGAACGCACACAGCCGAATTTTTCGCTCGGGCTTCACCCGGAGTTTCTCCTGCCAGACCCCTAGTATTTTTCCACAGCAAGACTGAGTGGGCTGATGTGAGAACGCTGCAGGATATTCTCCGGAGAATTCAGCTCGAGCCACTAGGAGGGGGTGTGACGTTTATATACTGTGACTGCTGCACGGTGCATAGAGTGTATGCTTGGACTGCTACGATCTACGTGAACGTAATTTAACGGCTGTATTACATTTTCTGTTCGCCAGTATGTTGTTCTCCGTTCTTTTGTTGATTGTATGATTCCCTTGAACTACACGTAGCATTGATATAAAGGCAAATATTCTCATTATAGCATCGTTTAGCGGACCCTGTTGCTTTGTCTGCTACTTCTGCGCCTTTATCTTTATGTCACGTATTACCTCAGCAGATCCCCCGCCCCCCCTCCTGTCTGACAGGGATAGTCACCCGCTGTGAGGTGCATGAGCAAGGTCAGGAGAATATCCGGAGCAGTCCTTATAGTTTCAGGAGTGCATATGTGAAAACAGCTTAAATAACAACTAAAACTGGTGTAAGAAAATACAAAAAAGTTAAAAGTATTCTTCTCAAAAGCCACTCGGAGTATTAGTTACTTTGTAATCGTTAATTCTTAATGCATGAATAGCAGATGTTCCAGGTCCTGTGCTGTTCTGTTCAGTGGTCACAGTCCCCTCTACCAACCAGCCAATTTCTTTCCAAACTCATCACATACTTTTGTCAACATCCCACAAAAAAAATGTCTTTAAATGTAGGTTTGCACATAACTGCAACAATGTATCTGTTGTTCCCTAAGAATAAAAATACACACACACATCAACCGTGTGTCTGTTTATTAAATTATGTATGTCAGCTCAGTCCTACAGTTTATACATGGAGATTACACACAGACGGTACCCATTCACGTCACCGGGCTTTTTGAAATAACTTCAATGTAAAACAATCGTGGCTGTATGAGAAGCCCCAGGATGTTGATGTAATATAAAGAGCAAGAAAGTCCACAGATGGATGGATGGACCCAAGAGACTGGGGTTAAACACATTTTTTTTTTTATAAAAAGCTGTAAGTCACATACTGTAAGGTTGTCATGTCACTTTCAAATCGTGAATTCACGTGAGTCGCTCCTGTGACATCACGTGACGTACGTAACATAACAAGGTTATTACATCCCAAAAAGTAGTTTTTGTGTTAAAATCAAATCAAACTGACCATTTCACAGAGTAACTCACATGTAAAAAGGCTTTCTGGCCATGTGAGATACAGCTACTAAAAGACACCTTGTGCTTCATTATCAGATGCTGAGGGGTGGTGACATATTGTTTGTATGTGGGTACCATATTTTTAAAACGTGTTACTGAGCCTAAACCTGTAACAGCATTTTTTTTTACTTGCTTAAGAGGGATTTTCAAGTAATTGCTAAAAATCATCCTAATCATTCAATTATGGTCCATTTTTAGGCTGCTGTTTGGACGAACCAGTTTAAAAACTCAATATTAAAGGTGCACTATGTAGTTTTGGTGGTGAAAGTTGGAGAAGTGAAACAATTCTATGCTATATTTTCTGAACTGAATACACAAACTTTACTCAAAGGAAAAATGGGTCCCTGGACACTGTTAGGAGGTAAAAAGCTACCAGGATAGTTACGCTTTCATTGTTGCGGGCCCCCCTTCATAACTTCCCATGTAGCATTTCATCTTTAAACAGTGTTCCAGGGACCAAATTTTCCTCTGAGGACAGTTTGTGTATAGAGTTATGCACATATACCACAGAATCTGTACACTTCTCCAACTTTTAAATTTCTCTACCAAAACTACATAGTGCACCTTTAAGTTTGTGGGAGTAGTTTTAATGAGTTTTAACTAATTTCTGTATTGTGTCTGTTTTTTGTAACAAGTTGCCTTGTGTATAGCATTTTGTTCATTGGGCAGAACCCCTCTGGAGGTGCAAAAAACTACAGCACACTTAAATTCAAACTGGCTAAATTGCAAACAGAATAATACATGTTTAAACCCTGGTTAAAAACATAGGGCACTGACTTTCTTTTATAAACATACTGAATTTGATGTTGTACAGTCAGCAGCCTTGCTCAACTTAAAACTGTAGTTAGGTTAGTAAACAGCTAACAAGCTTACACCACTAGCTTGTGTAGCTAGTCAGATTAGCCCATTGTTTATGTAACTAAAACTTCAGTGTGCAGGGTCGATTTGTGTCGAGGCACAACAGACTGTATGCCCATTACTGAATCTCATTTCTTTGGTGTTACAGTAAAATATTTATGGTCTAGTTGCATCTAGTTAATTATTTGCTAATAGCTGTGTTATCTCTTTTACTTCTACAGCAATGAAGTCTGGAGGCACTCAGCTCAAACTCATCATGACCTTTCAGAACTACGGCCAGGCTCTCTTTAAACCCATGAAGTAAGTAGACCTGCTTTTCAGCAAAAAGGCTTTTTATGTGTTGTATGTGTTTTAAAAAATAGTTCCCAGTATAGCTCTATTGTTCCTGTGGTTGAACTGTCCCCTCCACACTGCTCCTCTCCCAGGCGGGAATCCACTCTCTGTACACAAAAGCTATCTCTTTAGTATTGAGTTAAAGCTTGAGTGCCATTTCAGCATAACACACAGACTATGCAGCTTCCTACCTCGACTGACTTCCTTCTCTCATGCCAACACCTATCCATTCTCCTCACAACATCAATCTTATTCCCTCATTCTCCACTCTTGGGATATCAAATTGCTTTCATTTCAGAGCAACCTTGATATTTGATTGAAGGCCAACATCATTCTGCTGTGTCAGAGGCAGGCGTTGAGTAGGCATTTCACCTCACAGGGCTGGCAGATGACAATGCATGTCTTTTAGAGGCCATGTTGGCCGTCCTCAGCCCTCCGGCAACTCTGGCTGTGTCGTTTTATGACTGATTCCTCTGATCAATTTCTGTTGTTTTGAAAATGTCACACCAGCCATGGTGCTAAATGTCACCGTTTTGTGATTTGTGTGCTTGCTTGCTATAGCTTTTAGGTGCTCATAACCCAATGGAGTCCTTTACAAATTTGGGACCATTGACCTTTATAAACCTTTTTATTCTATTGTTGCGAATGGGTAAAAATCTGTATTATTATTTAATATTAATTGTCCGTCTCTACAGTTTTGATGTAGAAGTTTATCGACATACTAGCTGGGGACGGCAAAGACGACACTTTGTTCCAGAGTAAATATTTTGGATGGATTGGCAAGATTGTTTCTACTTATGTCCATGCAGCCTAATGACTTATCCCAAAACAACTTTCCAGATTTTTAAAATAACTTTTTACAATGTTTATTAACACACACATTCATGTTCACTTTATATACTTTTAGGTGGAAAAGCTAATGGTGCTAGCATTGTCGTTCGGATATTGTTAGCGTGATGATGTTAGCATTTAGCTCCAATCGCCTCTGTGTCAAAGAATAGGGATGCTCCTAGAGACTCATTTCCCTGTCAGTTAAACTGAAAATTAAATTCTGACTGGTCGGCAGGTCTAAAGGTTAGAAAATACTTTTAAAGCAGCTTATTTAATTGCTATTTGAAACTGTTCATCAGTTCATTGACCCCTTATTGAACTGCAGCTGAAATGTGTGGCTATGTGCATTATGAATATTAGACATTCTCCCAAAAATTACGACTACAAATCACTGAATAAAAGTTAGAAATAGTTAGACTAGCAACACCAGCGCTCGATGCAGGTTAATGTCTACATGTGGTGAATGCGGTACCACATGGCTCTGGTCGATTGTTTTTATGCCAGTTTTGTAACAAATCAAAACTGGCTAGTCAAGGACACAAGAACTAGTTGTCAGAAAAAAATGATTTACTTAAATGTACATACTGTATGTGAAACACAGAGAGGCAGTCAGCGAGGGCATGCAGTAAGGGCAAATCCACAGAATCCAAAACCTAAGAATCCAGACAAAGTTAAAAACCAACAACACAGCAACAGAAGGAGAACAAGACTGGAAAACATCAACCCACTAAGGCGACAATGACAATCTGGCAGAGGGCTGGTGGAAACACAGGGGTATATATACAGGTCAGACTAATTACAAAATGAGACACAGGTGTGTTGGGACAAAAGGCGGTAAACAGAACACTGGCAGAAGTAACACTAGATATTATACAAAAGCACCAGGATTACAAAACAAAACAGAAAGTGAACACAAAACACATGGAAAAAATTGATAGACTAACAGAATATCACGTGACACAGCCTATTAATTGAGCTGCTCTTATAAGATGCCATCCATTCACTGTGCTGGTTAACACCTGGGCAGAGTGAATGAGAGCAGGTCAATTAATGGGACCTAAAGCCCTGTCTAGTTGCAATTGGCAGTGTTACACCTTATTGTGGGTTGACATTAAAAATATGAATATTAAGTTAACTGACTAATTCTGGTGCCCACTAGTGAGGGTGATGTATAACCACACACGTGATCATGCAGCCTCACCAAGCTGTAAGCATAGCTGCAGAATGTAGTTGTCTTGTTACTGTGTAACTAATAAGTTGGCCCTATAGAGGTCTTCTTGTTTGTAAAATAAATTGAAACTGGAGCAAAAACGATCATGACAAGTTGTGCGTAGTATAGTGTAATTTAGAATTTAACAGCATAGTTTTAAAGTTTAATTAATGCTACATATTTTTGGTTTCAATGGCTAGCACTGGCTAAATACAGCAGCCTCTCAAGTATCTCTCTTGCTAACCCAGGTAATACATAATTTGTCATTATTTCCCCTGAGCTGGCTCTCTTTAATGGTGCCAGATATGATTGGTGGCAGCTTTGTGATCCAACCGTCTTTGTTCTTTGCCTCATCGTCCTTTGAATCCTCTTCCAGTGGTGTTACGAGAACATCCAACCAAGTTCAGCATATCATTAATGTCTTACATTCAAAAGGTGAAGAGTAGCAAAAAGCTCTGCACTCCCTGTAATACTCCTTGGCTTAACTTGTAGAGGATTTGAGTCTACCAAAAACTGCCACACTGGTAGGGACTGTGTAATATTTGATTAATTCACATTTCCTTTATCCACACTGTCATATTTAGACGATAACACACCCCAAGAGAAGTGCTCTTTGCTCCTAATCCCTCCTCGATTGGTGGATTTAAATGTCACCCGTCCTTTGTTATGGTGTTTGTAATTTAATTGTGGGTTAATGGTTTCTACACAGGCTGTTGTCTGGCCCCTACATGTCAGCGTGGAGAGTGGGGTTAAGCCTGAGGATGATAGGTAGCAAGGTTTTCCGTGGGAGGAAAAGCTATTCAGAGACTGTTGTAATTACTGCTTCAATCGCACCACACTAAGTCAGGCCAGACGCAACAAGCCTGAAATCATCCTGACAGGCCGGGGAAGAGGAGAGATGAGAATGAGGAGGGAGGAGAAGAAGATGAAGGGAGGAGAGAGGAGGGCAAGAGAGGAAGGAGAAGGGTTGAGGGGGCAAGGACTAGAGGAGAAAGAGGGGTGGGGAAGAGAGACAGGCGCTGAGATGGTGACAGAAAGTGTTATCGATTCACAAACAGAGTCAAAATCCACAGATTATCTCGGTGCCTCGAATTTGAACCCAGACGGAATATGAAATGACATTTTCCGAGAAAAGCACGGGGGTGATGGGGTTGGATGTAAATCTGTTGCTTGACAGTTGTGGTTGTCAGATCTGCCTTTATGTTTGATAATCCTGAAGAATGAAGGGGGGCTTTTTTCTCCCTCCTGCTTGACTGCACTTGACTTTAACAAAATAGGGCAACTCACGCTGGCATGTGTGTGTTGTGCTCATTTGGTCTGCAATCAAGGTCTTGACAGATTTGCACAGTCATTCCTGCTATGTACATGATTTCCCTCGCAGAGATCCCACATGCACACACACACACACCTACTTAACACCCAACATCATCTACTCGTTTCCAAATCTGCTGGTGTGTTTCCACATGGTGCATCAAAGAGACAGAGGCTGAGAGATCAAAGACTTCTCTGGCTGTGTTCATCTGCTCAGCTCCTCTCGACTCTGATGCAAATGTATGCCAGGCAATCATGCAGCGAAGACAGGCAGAAAGGCAAGAATGCATGTGGTGATGATCGACCCTCCAACCATCCATATCTGTGGAGCCCTGCACTCTCACTTTATCTGGTCTTTTTTCTCATTCTTAACATTCTGCATTGTTCCCTACCAGTCTCTGCAACTCCTCCTCCTGCATGTTTTTCTCTCTCGAACGCTCTTTAATGAACAACACAGATGAAGAAATCCATTAACATCCTTGTTGTATCGATCCTTAGTTATTCTTTCTTCTCTTTCCCTTTTCTTTCTTCTTTTTTCCCCCTTTTTTCTGATCAAGCTACTGTGGTCAGTGCCACTGAAAGGGTTCCTTTTTATGTCTTTGTCATGTAAAACATCCCTTAGTTAGGCTGCAGCTGGAATACTTTGGTTATCATATGATCTGCCAATTATTTACACAATTAGTTGATTTATGGTTTGGTCTATAAAATGTCATATGATTTTCATTTCTGAGAAAGGCTAAACCGACACCAATATTAAACTTCTTTCCAAACCAATAGTTTAAAGTCCAAAGACTTTTCTGTGCAAAATGACAAAAAGCAGTTAATCCTTACAATTAAGAAACTGGAACCAAAGAAAACGTTTGACATTTCTTCTTTTAAAAAAATCACAAAAAGGATTCATTAAACGTCAGAATGTTCTGCAAATTATTTTTTTCAAGGAGACATTTCGATTTATTGTTGCAGCTCAACATTTGGTACTGTATGGTTTCAAAGACAGAGATTTCATCACCTTCTACTGAATTAAGAAATCACAACAGTGTTCTACAGTACCTGTCCACTATGATGTAACAGATGAATTGGGCCACTAAATTGCTGTCTGCGGTCCAGTTTTCCAGACATGGAATAAGCATGCTCTTAACTGGTCTGACACTAACATTGTTATGCAATAACTGTTAAGACTACAGGCTTTAAGGGATTGCACTTAAAAGAAGTCCAGCCCTGTGTTGCATAAGTAGACAAATGAAAACAACATTGTTGTGCTGTCTGTCACAACTACGGCATTGTTCCATGAATAAAGCTGGATGAGTTTGATGACTAAGCTCAATTATCATCCTCTGCATCATGTTATTCCCCTGCATGACACAACTGGACTATCCCTGGATTGTGGGACTAAATAATTTCTGCTTTTGTTACCATAAACAAACACTTTACAGTGTCAGGTTGGGACATAAACAAATCATTTGTGTGTAAAAAACCCCACATTTTTCACATTATTCTCAAACAAATTGACGGCGTAGAGACATTCATCTATAATACTTAAAACGTTGTTCAGTGCACCAGTCAGTGGTGAATTTTAATTGAATTGTGTAACAAACACATTCAAAGGGGAATCTAATATTTGTATTATTAACACCTAAATTAATGAAACCTGAGTATAAAACACAAATATTTAACATTTTGAGTGTCCCTCTCCTGTTATTACTTTTGTTACTTTTTCCATTTTTACTGTGAGTTAAGATGCAGATTTCTATTTAGAAATTTCATTTAGATAAATGACTGTGTCATACTGTATGTATAAAGATATTAACCTCTTGAAATGCCCCTCATTATTATGGATAACATATAAAAAAGGACCTAGAATGGAACCTTGAGGGACACCAAAAGAGCAATCAGAAAATATTGTTTTTCTATTAAATCCTGTACACGCTCTTGTTTGTTGTCTTGCTCTGAATACCTCACTTTCTCTTTTTCTTTGTTCTCAATGAGTGTGAAAGCTAACTAGACCTTTCCAACTAGCTATACCAATTTGGACTGTCCTTGCCAGCAGCCATTATGAAAATGACAACAGCACGAGACTGGACTGTTAGCCGATGGCAGTATTACTCTGTAGTGCTGTGGGAGAATAAATGTTTCCTGTTCTTTGAAAAGGTACAGTTCCTTTGGGAGAACTGCCCCGGCAACAAAACATTCTGTACCTTTCAGAAGCTTACCTTCAAGTTCAAACAATACTAGTACATATATTGTGCCTTTTGCTGTCAGAAATGTCTATGTACCCTTAAGCACTATAAAAATGTATGCATGAAAGGACCACCAGGGACCTTTGTTACATGCATCACTTTGTACAGAAATAAAACCTTTGCTGCACGGCGTGTTTGAGTTCCAGCTGTAGCCTCATACCTTACAGTACTTTGAAGCTTTAATGTGGTGAGTTCTGCGTAAAAAACACATATTTCATCTTTTGATTTTATTGTTATGTCTTACTTTTTTAGTCATTGGTAATTATGCTGATAGCTCTGATACATGATATGAATTTTTACAGTCTCAGAGCACACAAAGCCCAAAGATCATGAGTGCAGATGATCAAAGAGAGAAGGTGGGGGGAAGTACTGATGAGTGATAAAATGATGGTCTTCCGTTCCCTCTTGCTGCCACTTAATTGTATCGCTTGTCAATCAGAAAATCAATCCAAGTATTCCTAGAAGAGATATCTGCTCTTTCCCCTGCTTCTCCCCACAGAGCGTTCCATATCAGTGCTTAGTCGGGTTCGTGGGTAATTTTTGATTGACACGTCTAGGAGACAAGAGACAGGAGTCACATAATGTCACCTCGTTTGTGTCGATAACATATTGACAAGGGCAAAAATAACAGCCTGGAGGAAACGTTTGTGTGAAATGGGAAATAGTGCGAAATTGGCTGCATCTCAGTTGATGTTGTATCATCAAGCTGCATATGCTCTGGGAGGTGAAAGAGTAACATTGAAGCAGCTTTGTGGGAACATGGGGCGGGCATGTCTCAACGAAACCCCTTTATATTCTTGCTCAAAGCTGCCCAGATTTGTCCCCAAATAAGGCACAGAATGAACAGGGCGAGACTGATAAAAGACAGAACAATTCAGGGATTGTTCCTATAAGTTCCCCAACTAAAGAATGTCAAACAACCTGACATCTCTGTAGACTAAGCCCACTCATATTTTCTTTATAGTTTGTGTCGGTTTGGCTGATTGTTTGTCAGAGAGTGTGCATGGGCGCTTGTTTACTGTGTGATGTCGTATTCACAAGGTCCTCTGTGCCTCTGCTTTGACTTTGAGTCAGGAAATAAAGGGATGAACTGCCTTAGGACAAGTCATTCAGAGCGCAGATGATGAGTGCAGCTCGGGTTGGAAATAGAGGAAACTCGCAGCAGCACAGTGGCAACGCTAGAGAAGGGAGGGGGAAGATATTAACCCTTTGAGCTGGCTACTTCAGCAGCTACATAGTCCCATAACAAAGGTATTTAAACACTATAGTAATTGGATTTAAGCAGTCGATATAGTTATTAAACCCTTTACTGCGCACAATACAGTAGGTAGCACATTAAAGAGCTCAACGTTGAATGTAGTTGCATCAATTATATGCCTGGTTATGGTTATATATGAGCCATTTTTATTCTTAAATCTGCAGTTATCCCCATACACACACACACACACACACACACACACACACACACACACACACACACACACACACACACACACACACGCACACACACACACACGCACACACATACACATATAAACATATCATTTAGAAAATCGTTTTATCTCTGCACTCATACACGTCTTCCAGCCAACTCATTCAACTATCTTATTTATGAAAAATGAGTCGTTATGGACTGTAAACACAATATGCCGTGCACATGCTCCATATCTTAAATATAACACTTGGGGATCATGAATAATATAGCAGAATATTATAATTGCCTGTAAACGCACAGGCCGACCTCGGGAAATATTTCTGTTCTCTTCTCTTCTGTTGTAAAACCGGTTCAGTTGACTAATTAATCTAAAATTACGGCCACCGTAGAGATGTACGATTTAGCAGCACTTCAGGCTCTGCGCTGCTCTCTGCTTAATGTTTTGACTGTTCCCCCTGTGTTATAATTGTTTCAGCAGGGTGTTATTATGCACTGTGCAGTTTTTGCCAAGGCAGATATTAAGAAGTTCATATGAAAATTATTGGGGGGAAAAAAAGTGATTTGAAGTGCTCAGTTTTAAAGAAATTCTTACCAAAAATAACCCCCAACAACAAACAAACACATGCACCAGGCCCTACTTCCTGCATGAATACTGTAGATGAAATAGCTGCACATATTTGTCAGTGCAGCAGAGTGATGATCAAATAGGAGCCCTCAGGCTTAGTAATCTGACCCCCTTACTGTGTCCTGCAGAGACTGTGACACACTGCAGCCCACTGGTGCATCATGATCATGTAGAGCACTGTGTTGTTGTTCTTAGCAAACACAGGCCTACAGAAAAGAAGAAAAGGGATACAAACACAAATAATTCACCAATAACATTATTTAGGACAATAACATCTAAATGTTTCTTTTAGAGATGTTACTAATTACTACATATTTAAATCTGTGTGTTCCTTTTCTAATGTTTTATTTGTTGATAATTTTTAACACAGAAGTTATAAAAGACTGTTAACAAAAATACATTAAATTAAATGAATGAATAACAAGATTATACATTGTTAATAAGTATGAGGACATTTATCAAGAAGTTGTTTGTTTTATTTTGATATATGATATGTAATGTGAAAGTAAATGTTAAAAAATGTGCAGAAGGTGGGGCCCCTGCCAGAGGCTAAGGCTATGTGGGGGTCATTGGCATTGCAAAGTTTGGGAACCCCTGCTTTAGTGTGTGTACTTCTATAGCCTGGACACCAGGCATCTTCAGCTGTATTCTTACTTGATGAAGTTGCAAAAGAGAAAAATGTGCTTATAAGCAAAGAATTATTGCTAAGAGATGCTAAAATAGCTTAGATGAGAAAGACGTCCAAACATTTTTTGACAGAATTTGCAAGATAAGGTCTGGTTAGAGATATCTGATCTGATATAAATTGTCCGAAATGTGCTGAAAATAAAACTGTGTAGATTTATTCCTCCTCTTATTAAAAATAAGTAGCACAACTGAATTGATCCTTATTGGACATGGTAGCGCGGAAGGGCATCAATGCAAAATATGTCATTCAGAGGCCAGCTTCTTATAAATCATCTTTCTTTGTTTTCAAGTAGATGGTCAATACCCAGAACAGGGTAACAATTTAAACATATGCTAAGGGTGTATGGATGAATTTAAGGTCTTTCTGTACACAATTGTTAAGGATTGTGCTACAATTAAAGGCTTTTTAGACCCTATCACTTC
This sequence comes from Tautogolabrus adspersus, assembly GCA_020745685.1. Taxonomy (NCBI): domain Eukaryota; kingdom Metazoa; phylum Chordata; class Actinopteri; order Labriformes; family Labridae; genus Tautogolabrus; species Tautogolabrus adspersus. The sequence goes on along the minus strand of CM036554.1, from coordinate 8,688,452 downwards.
CTCTTAAAGTCTGCAAAATTAACCACTTTCCTGTGCTGTACGTGGGGGACATCATCTTTGCAGGACAAAAATAACTCCCTCTGGCTTGCTGTGTTAAGTGATTTTTAAGCTCTGGTGTAAAAGTGGCGGAGGACCTATTTACCAAGCACATGAAGCTGTGAAAAACCCTGTAATTAAAAATGAAGGGTTAACTGGCCGGCTGCGATAAAAACCTCTTAAAAAGGGTCTGAAGTTGCCATGGTAATGCACAAAAAGCAGTGCAGACCTATGGCCCACGATGCTGCAGACAAACATGCTCAAAAGAACAGAAGCTTATGCAACTAATCTGTGGTCTATGGGGAGTGGCATCTGAGAGTAGCACATTGTAATAATCTGTTAATGTACTGTTGGCACTCTGCCATCTACAGTAATCAGCCATCATGATTTATGGGGAACGTAGATATTATTAAGCCAGAGATGTTTTCCTCAGTAATGTATTCTAAAACACTGTGCCAGTTTTAATCAGTGTGAGTTGATTAGCATAATCGTTAAGTTTGACACGTCTGTCAGATGCTACGACACACTGCTGTTCTTCTTCTACCCTTTTTTTCACGCCTTTTTTTGAAAACTCAACATCAGCATCCAGCCGTTGCACAACTTTTTCATCCTGCACATGCTGTCACTGCAGTGAGATGTATGTTTGTGTGTAGGAGCGGGTGTGTGTGTGTTTGTTGTGCGTAATAGTTTTACCTTCTCCTTTGAAGAATTTGGACACACACAGGCTTCCAATCTGTCATAGAATTTTTACACAAGTTTCCTAGAAGACAGTAAGCGGTCATACTTCTCTGTCTTTGTGCGTTGATCTGTGTGTCTGTAAGTGTGTGTGTATTCCCTCCGCATTGATACTGTTATGGCAAGTTCCATGCAGGCCTCGCACAGGCCTTCCAGGGGCAGAATTTGTCTTGATGATGTTATCAGTCAGCTGCCCCCCTTCAGGTAAATGTTATCGGCTCTAATGTTCTGCTGAAGGAACGATAACACAGTGTTGCAGCCAACAGAAATGACAAGCCAGCATCCAATCTGCATATCAAAGCCTCGGCTAAATTCCTCTGCCATCTGTGCGAGTGCACGATTGTGTGTTTGTGCGTGCCAAAGTTTTACACTTCTGCATTTTAAACACCACTTCTCTGCAGTCTCAGAGGCAACTTGTTCCCGGCCTGTTACAATCACAGTTCATCCCTGATAAACTCAGTCATTGTTTTTCAGAAACAACAAAAAGAAGCTTAATTACTTGCCCAAAAAGATATCAAAGAAAACCTGCTCCAGCTCTGTGTTTTTTGTTGGGAGTGTGCGCTTGGATACCATCTGTCATCTTGTCTCTTTTGCTTTGAAGGAGCTGTCACTCAGAGACAGACTTTACTCTCTCTCTCTCTCTCTGTGTGGACACAGAACACCTCAGCAGCTGATGGGACAATCACAGCAGACATTGATTTTAGTAGTCCAGCTGCACTGCCTGTTTTTTTTATGAAGCAGATGAGCTGGCTGCTTCATACAGGGAAACAAGCCTTTTCATATCTTCACAGTGTAAGAAAAACAAAAAGACAGCAAAGAAGGGTGTCATGTTACCTCAATTGGAAACTAAATATTTGATTTAAGTGGAAACACAATCACTTCTTGTGCAAATGTAATATTCATGAGGATAAAAAGTGACTTTCAACAAGAATGCATAAGATGTGACAGTTGTTTTTGACAGTTTAAGATGTTTTTCTGCAGGGCCTGGGCCAAGCCAGGTTTTTCCACATTTGTGGATTTGGTTTGTTTAGTCTCATGCTGCGTGGTTACAAGCAAGCCAGATCTTCTAAACAAAACACACTCATTTTCTGGACTGAGGTCTGGAAACCTGTCATCCTAAAAACTTTTGGCAGCGCAGTGAGACTAAAGAAATCTAACTGGAATTCCTTATATTCAGCCAAAAGTCATGAACTAATTTACTTTTCGTGCTGCTCATACGCTCTCATAGCATGTGAAGGCATAACATCATCTTTGGGTTCCATTCAAACCTTTTGTGTCTGTGGTTGTTGTGGTGATACTTTTTCACTTCTTAGATACAGCACAACACATTCAGAGGCAGCATGTCAGCCTGTTTTGGTTAAGGTTATCTGAGCCTTAATGTTCTGGCAAAATACAGAAAAATGTTCACACAGTTTGACGGAACTGCGCCAAGTGCCGCAGGTCTCATAAATTATAGAAGAAGAATGTGCTTTGATTTTGCAGTAAAAGAGAGATGTTCTACCTTTAAAAGAAATGAACCAAACGCTCCATGCCTTAACTTTGTTTTTGATCAGAGAGCTTCGATGGCCTGGAGAAAACAGCGTGATCTGTGGTTCATATAAAACTCACAGTGTCTGTTATCCTGCCACAGGGTGAGACAGCTCTACGTTTACAGAAGTATTAAATGTGTGTGTGTGTGTGTGTGTGTGTGTGTGTGTGTGTGTGTGTGTGTGTGTGTGTGTGTGTGTGTGTGTGTGTGTTTTGTTTCGTGTTGGAGCTTCAGCCTGGTCTGCAGAGCTCAAGGATTTCTCCTGTGATCTTCCTCTTTGCTTTCTGTCCTCACCCTCACTCGCCATTAAAACTTCCCGTCTCTTCCACGCTGCCCGGCGGCAGAAACTGATCCCTTTTATAAGCTGTAGTTAGTGTCAGGGAAAACACCTTAGGGGGATCATTAGACTGTAATAAGGCAGGAGGTAAAATACCATGTTCACCCGTCACTTTTCAACATTCCTGATTGTCAGGTTTAATTGTAGCTCCTCAAGGTCTTTGGGTGTCACGTTTTTTTTTCTTACTGTATTTATCTTATTTCTTCAGCTCTCCCTTCACCTCTCGCTTTCAGCAGATGGACACATTGTCTAATTAGGGCCTTCTCTGGCACTCTGAGGGGGGCGTTCAGGAGCGTGGTATTATGAGGGCATGTTGTGATACGTAATTAGCAAACAGTAAAGTGGCGTCTAAGGTTATGGTGGGAAAGAGGTTACGTGAAGCACAGTTGTAAGCGCCCTGGCTATGTTATAGATGCGGATTAAACAACATCTGTTCCAAACTGCTGCATAGAGCTTGATTAAAGTAGTCTGCTCTTACAATTCAATATCTGCATGTAAACCCCCACAAGCTGCACCGCTAACGTCCGCCACAAAGGGAAAAGAAGGAGGCTGGATAGTCAAAACAAGTGATGCAACCAACCTCAGATGGGGAGATTAAAAAGCAATCCATTACGGCCAAGTCTCAACATGAATAGTTGCCTCACATGAAAGAGGATGGTAGAAGGTTGCATGTATTGTACTGTATAAAAGGCAGCCTGTGCACTCAAACAGCTCTGCTAGTCTCCTAGAAATGGGCATCATTTAAAAGTGATGACAGCATGTAATTTGTTTCACTCGGAATGTGCTGCTTAAGTGGCATGATAATGTTCTCAGACAGAGTTCCCCTCTTTTTTTATTGGCACTCTTTAATTTTAACTGTGTAAAATTTCAGTTTCATTACATTTTATGGGTGTTTTATGTGCACGAAAAGGCAAAGGTGCTCTTTGCTGTAACAAAACTTTCAAATAAAAGATTATACATAGGCTCAAACACCATCAGCTTTGTTATGTGAGAGAAATAGTGATAATTATAGCATTATCTTCTCATTAGTTAGAAAATTAATTGACCACTGAAGAGCAGAATAAATGCATCATTTTCACTGTGATAGCGGCTGAGATGAAGCAGCTCTGATTCCTTTTTTACTGCCACTGGAGGAGGTGCAAAGAGCTGTTATGGCGCGGTGACATGTTAGCAAACTTTAAACAACTGATGAAGCTAACGTTTTAACAAAGAGTGGCTTATTTACACATCTAGCAGACAAAGGTTAGCATTAGCATTTTTTTATTGTTTTTTTTTTATTGTGTTTTCAGACCACCATAAAGATTAAGACAAAATTTGTCAAAATCAGCATTAGGCTATACATTTCACACCTTGCTTCAGTCGTAAGAGACTGAAAACTGCTATCATGTAACCTGCTAGCATTTTTCGAAATTTACAAGATTAAAGCCAAGCAGTTACCAACATTAACAGCAGAAGCTAATTGTAAATACATTAAGCCTGTAATAATACCTTTTTTGCCACTTGGGGGCTGTTTAAAACAATCTATTAAGTTGATGTGGTGGACAAGTAAGCAATCATTCGGCCTTTCTAGACATCAGGCATCTGCGTAGCTTTGTTAGCATTCAGCAGTTGTGTTTCGGACTTTACCTGATTACTCTAACTTTAATATTTAAGCTGTGTTTTGTTTCAGCTAACCTTTGAAAACATCTGTCTAGATGTTTTTGTTAGCTATGCTGCTTGGTGCTCTAAATGTAACATGTAGCATACTGTGGTGTTTTCAGACCAGTTTCATTGACAGATGCTAAAACTGCACAGCAAGATGATAATTTCCTTCATCACTCATTTTAACATTGCAGTGGTAGAAAACACTGGTTAGCACAAAACAAAAATATATGTGTAGCTTAAAATGTTTCAATGATAACTGGGTAGAATCCATTGTTTGAGTGTGATAATTTCCTCGTAAGTTCCATCAAAAAAGGGATTTTACTGACAAACCTTTTCTATTGCAATACAAGTTAAATCTAAAAGAAGTACAAAAATGAAAGTAGGATTTTTTGAATGTTGTTGAATGTGTTTTGGCTTCATATCGTCTCCCCAGTCCTACAGATTATTAATGTCAGTGGGGTGTGGATAAAGAAAGGATAAAGAAGACCATATGCACCGGCTCAACAAAGGATTATGATTTGTTGTTGTTCCTCAAAAAAAATAAAAAAACGAGCGAGGGAGGGAGGTAAAGTGACTTCAGCATTGTTAGGCGCAGCGAGGAGAAAGCAGCTTGGCAAAATGGCAAGGATTAGTGTGCTGCTAGAGAGAGAGAGAGAGAGAGAGAGAGAGAGAGCGTGTTTTCCAACTGTGATGCTGCGCTGTGTTCAGTTAACTCTATGCAGCGTCAGAGTGGGAGGGGTGTGAGGGGGCACTTATGGTGTTTGCCCAGCGCTTATTCAAATATGAGCTTTGGAGTCTCCGTCCTGCTCTTAACACTAGCTAACTTCTTAGGGGGTGTGGCTGACTCATCATTCAAGGTAATGATCCAGTTCAAATCAAAGACTAGCAGCTGGAACAGGGCAGTGCATTCACCTTTCTTTACACACGTCCTCCCCTAATTCACCGCTCATGAACAACTCAAGCAGGCAGACCACTTACACATGGAGCATGCACTTTCCAAAACATTCCCTCTCCTAAATATAAGTCTACAACTCATAATTTATTAGTCAGTCTGAAGAGGGGCTTCTGTCACAGTGTGTAAGGAAACATTAAAAGCAGTTTTTTTAAGCTTTCAACCAATATTCACTCCACAGGGCAGTAATGGAAGAGCTGCCTGCAGTTAAGTGCAACAGAAATGCTGCATATTAAATAAGAAAGTTTGCAGGTCCTTTTTTTCTGCCAATGTTTTTCTTTTTTCTCAAATTCAATCTGCCATTGTAGCAACTGTTGCTGCATTTTCTGCCAGTATTTCTCTCAATGCAGAGGAGAAACTGGCATGTAACACTAAGTTTTAAATGCTTGGTTCTCTTGTTATAAAAAGCGTGACAGCACTAGAGGAACTCAGAGATGGTTTATGTCTCGATGGCCAGTTGGCTGCTGCATTTTTTTAGCCCTCTTTTCTCGAACCACTTCTTTGAGAAGAAACACTAAACAGAATGCCACTGATCTGATTTATTGGGGTTTCTGCAAAGATGTGAAAATCTTTGTGGTTTTGGAATTTCTTCTTCTCATCAGCTGCATTTTAAAGCCTTGATGGAGTCACCGAAGCTGCACCCATTTGTGAAACTCTCTTTTGAAGCCTCAAGTTCTGCATTTCAGTCTTCCCCTTCTTGTTTCTCTTGCATCATAAGTTACTATATTTGGACAACAGGCATTGTAATGCCTCTTTCCTGATTAACAGACCAACTTGGTTGTGACCTTTCAATCAAGTGTAGCCGTACCCTATTGCATACCGTGCTTCTCCCTTGATTTCTCCCTAAATTGGACCAAAATTCGCAGAATGATCACGTTGTATTGGTGAGAACTTGAACCAGCCATTATCATCATATTGTATCTTCCAATATGTGGTAGTTGTAGTCCATTTTGATCAGCTTTTCCAATTGATCCCCACCAAAACAAACATAGATGTTATATTAGGCTTTGGCGGTATATGTTTTTTCATAATACCATACAGTCTTGACATTATACCGGGGTATACGGTATATGAAGGTATTTGAAAAAAGTAAAAAATAAAATTACGTTTTGTAAAAAAATAAAATCTTCCATTGTTGTAGCGATAACGTTCACAGTTCATAACGTGGTTGCTGACCTAGGTTTCTCTTTAGCTAACTTTCCTGTTCTCATAAATTAATGTCATTTTCTATTTTGCTTTACATCAATTAAAGACACCTACAACTTCTGTTTCAAATAACATAATAATAATACATTTTATTTACAAGCGCTTTTCAAAAACTCAAAGACACTGAACATTTGTGATAACGCAATTGCACACTCTAATCTTCGAGGTTTATTGCCAAGAAGATAAGCATATCTACATTTTCCGGTTTTAGTTATGAGCGTTGTGGTGTGACTGTGTTTCCAGCTGTGCTGAAGATTCGCTCAGATGCTGCACTTGAAGCACAGATGCAAAGGTTTTTACAGGCCACATATCACAACAATGGTAGGCGAATTTTATTTACCGTATAATTTGGAATATAAGTCGCACAGGTATATGAGATGCACCTTGTTTTTGAAGGTCTCTCAGAGAGAAAAAAAAGTTTAAATAGTCTTCCTGCGTGACGATTTCAATTGTGTTCAGTAACGTCAACAACTTGCAGTTTCTGTGCAGTTCTATCGCTCTTTTCGTTCCGTTTATTTTCACTTTTGGGAGTTTGCACTCCTACTAGCTACAGTACGGTAGTTGAGCTCTTAGCCTGCAGTGAAGTTGTGAGGCACAGACCCCTAGCTTGCGAACTCTCTGCCCGACTATGCTGGTCACTCTTTAACTTTAATATAGAACTCTTTCAATCAAAAGAGAACTCCACAAGGTTTATTTATGGACCAATATACCCCCGTTTTCTGTAAATGCATGATTATGACCTAGTGAGGAAGACAACATGTGAAAAAGTCTCCCTCCTCCACTCTGATGTTAGCCGTTTACCTTCCCAGAGCTATCAGCTCTGCAGTCAGTGGCCCTTTCCGAATAGCCACAGTTCAGTATGCATTGCGGACTTTTCAGTAGGGGGTTTCAGCAGTGGCGGTCCGTGACCAATTTCACAGAGGAAGCCAGACAGGTTGCAATGGAGATCATAACACCATATGATCTAATATGATTTATAAAGGCGATCATATGGCAATTTAGATAATATTGAAGTTTGGCGCTTCCTGTTAGCCATTCAGTCCAGTCATAATTACCTTCACAAAAAGAGCGAGCTTTTCCCTTAACTCTCCCCTGAGTAAGGTCAAGCTTCGGTGTCGGCCTTAAGTTCCGTCCTGCTTAACTTTTAGTTGAACTTAAAGGGAAGCTTAGTAAAATCATTTTTCACGAGAAACTCGAGGTCTCCATCTCCGTTCAGTCCGCGACTTGCTAACTGTGTGCCCTGTCTGTATGCCCTTTTTGTCATAAGAACCTCTGATTTCGGCTGCTGATCCTGGCAAGTGTGAAGTAACCAGTTTAAACTAAGGGCAGACTCACACTAGACACTCCGACATACACGCACACACAGACAAAATATATTTTCACACCACTCTTTTATATCTATCCCAACACACCAAGATCATTTTTGTGGTGTTCAGCTTTTTTATTGCTGTGCATTTTGCAAGTAAAGACAACCAGGCCTCCATTGAAAATGTATGTGATAAAGTCTCTGCTGCCCCTGTTGGTTTAGGGGGTCATCACATCTAAAACCTGTTTTCCCTGTATTTTGAAGGTAAAGGCTTAGATTTATTAGGTTATCATGGGAAAAGCATTGTAATATGTCAATATTACAGTTTATCAAAAATATGTAATTATAATGGGTGTGGAGTGTGACATATATGCGAATCTCCTATTCTATACACCTTACAAATAAGGTGATCATGGAATTTTAAAATTAATAATAAAAAAAAATCTTGGCCAAGTTTCATACAATTAGCATTAAAACTGACCGATATATTGAGAATCAAATAAGTTAAATACGCTAAATGTGCACGTTTGGGCCCTAAGGTGCCTCAAGTTAAATCGTCTCCATCACACTGATACACATGCCACCATTATTCTATCTTTCTTGGACTAATGTTGAAGTTCATCTTTATTTGTTGTGTCTTGCTTCTTTATCTCCTTGTTTTTTTTTTTAATCAGAATCAGAATCAGAATCAGAATCAGATTTATTGGCCAGGTATGTTTAACACACAAGGAATTTGACTTTGGTAGACTGTGCTCTCTTTGTACAAAGGTAAAAAATTAAATATCACAATAAGCTAAGAAAAATAAACAATAATTAAAGACTAATATGTACAAGACTAAATAAGAAATAGTGCAGTGGTGAGTAGTGCAACAAAATGCTGTAGTGAACATGAGGTAGATATTTTTACAGTATTTACATTAAAGAGTGTGTGCAGATGGTAATTTAAATAAAATAAAGATACTATATATTTGCATATATGTACATTCACAGTGACAGTTATGTTCCAGGGGTTATTTCAAAGCAGCAGGTCTGACACTCTCTGACTGATTAGCGTTCATCAGAGTGACAGCCTGGGGGAAGAAACTGTTCTTATGACGGGTTGTTTTGGCGTACAGTGATCTGTAACGCCTGCCGGAGGGAAGGAGTTTGAAAAGTTTGTGTCCGGGGTGTGAGGGGTCTGCAGTGATGCTACCTGCCCGTTTCCTGGCCCTGGACCGGTATAAGTCCTGGATGGGGGGAAGGTTGACACCGATGATCTTTTCTGCAGTCCTGATTGTCCGTTGCAGTCTGTGTCTGTCCAGTTTGGTTGCAGATCCAAACCAGACAGTGATGGAGGTGCAGAGAACAGACTGGATGATGGAGGTGTAGAACATGATCAGCAGCTCCTGGGGCAGGTTGAACTTCCTGAGCTGACGCAGGAAGTACATCCTCTGCTGGGCCTTTTTCTTTAAAATGTCTATGTGGGAGGTCCACTTCAGGTCCCGTGAGATTGTGGATCCCAGGAACCTGAAAGAGTCCACAGTAGACACTGTGCTGTTCAGAATGGTGAGGGGGGGCTTCTCCTGAAGTCCACTGTCATCTCCACAGTCTTGAGCGGGTTCAGCTCCAGATGGTTCTGACTGCACCAGAGAGCCAGCTGTTCCACCTCCCGTCTGTAGGCAGACTCGTCACCGTCCTGGATGAGACCGATGACGGTGGTGTCGTCTGCGAACTTCAGGAGTTTCACAGAAGGGTCCCCTGAGGTGCAGTCGTTGGTGTAGAGGGAGAAGAGCAGAGGGGAGAGAACACACCCCTGGGGGGCGCCAGTGCTGATTGACCGGGTGCTGGATGTGATGCTCCCCAGCCTCACCTCCTGCCTTCTGTCAGTCAGGAAGTTGGTGATCCACTGACAGGTGGAGGCAGGCACAGTGAGCTGGGTGAGTTTACGGTGCAGGATATCCGGGATGATGGTGTTGAATGCCGAGCTGAAGTCCACAAACAGGATCCTAGCGTAGGTCCCTGGGGAGTCGAGGTGATGCAGGATGTAGTTCAGACCCATGTTGACTGCATCCTCCACCGACCTGTTTGCCCGATAGGCAAACTGCAGGGGGTCCAGCAGGGGGCCTGTGATGTCCTTCAGGTGGCTCAACACCAGTCTCTCAAAGGACTTCATGACCACCGACGTCAGGGCGACGGGCCTGTAGTCATTGAGTCCTGTGATGGCAGGTTTCTTTGGGACTGGGATGATGGTGGAGCTTTTGAAGCTGGAGGGCACTTCACACAGCTCCAGTGATGAGTTGAAGATCTGCGTGAAGATGGGGGCCAGCTGCTCAGCACAGGCTCTCAGGCAGGAGGGGGACACGCCGTCTGGTCCTGGAGCCTTTCTGATCTTTTGTTTCTGGAAGAGCTGGCACACATCCTTTTCACAGATCGTCAGTGCAGGTGGGGAGTCAGAGGGGAGGGGGGAGGGGGTTGTGGGGGGAGCAGGTAGGGCAGAGTCTAAGTGTTGGGTAGATGTTGATGGGCTGGGGGGTGGGTGAGAAAATCTGCAGTAAAAGGTGTTGAGGTCGTCAGCCAGTCTTTTGTTACCTGCAGGGTGGGGGGAGGGTTTCCTGTAGTTGGTGACCTCTCGCAGGCCTTTCCAAACTGCTGAAGGGTCATTAGCTGAGAAGCTTTGTTTTAGCTTTTCAGTGTAGCTCCTCTTCGCCACTTTGATCGCCTTCGTCAGTTTGTTCCTGGCCTGCTTGAACAGGTCCCAGTCCCCACTCCTGTAGGCTTCCTCCTTGGCCTGACGCAGTTTCCTGAGTTGGGATGTAAACCAGGGCTTGTTGTTGTTGTATGTACAGAAGGTCTTGGTCTGCACACACATGTCCTCACAGAAGCTGATGTATGATGTCACAGTGTCAGTGAATTCGTTGAGATTTTCTGAAGCAGCTTCAAAAACAGTCCAATCAGTGCAATCAAAGCAGGCCTGTAACTCCTGCTTTGACTCCTCTGTCCATTTCTTTACAGTCCTCACTACAGGCTTAGCAGTTTTTAACTTCTGCCTGTAGGTCGGGATGAGATGAATCAGACAGTGATCAGAGAGTCCCAAAGCTGCACGGGGAACAGAGCGATAAGAGTCCTTTATTACTGTGTAGCAGTGGTCCAGTATGTTAGCTCCTCTGGTGGGGCACTTAATATGCTGTCTGTATTTGGGAAGTTCGTGGGTTAGATTTGCTCTGTTAAAATCCCCCAGAATGATGAGCAGGGAATCAGGATGTTTTTTCTCCACATCTGTAATCTGTTCAGCCAGGTGCTGTAACGCCTCTGTTACACACGCCTGAGGTGGTATGTACGTGCCGACCATAACAAAAGAGGAGAACTCCCGCGGGGAATAAAACGGTTTACAGTTTATGAAAAAACTCTCCAGGTTTGGGCTACACGTCTGCTTCAACACTGTGACATCTGTACACCAACCTTCGTTTATATAAAAGCATATTCCGCCTCCCCTCGTCTTCCCAGAAAGCTCCTTTACGCGGTCCGCTCTGAGGAGCTGAAAGTCCGGGAGGTGAAGTGAGCTGTCCGGGATGTGTTCACTGAGCCAGGTTTCAGTAAAACACAGGGCGGCGGATCTGCAAAAGTCTGTGTTTCTGGTGTTTATGAGCAGCAGTTCGTCCATTTTATTAGCCAGGGAGCGGACATTCGCCAGGTGAATGGATGGAAGCGCCGTGCGTAATCCCCGCTGCCTCAGTTTAACGAGCACGCCAGCTCGCTTACCCCGTCTGCGGCGTCTCCGGCAAATTCCATAGAGAGCTGCTGCTCCTCCGGCAAGAATCTCCGCGTAACTTTCTGGTTCAATGAGAACCGGTGAAAAAAGTTCGGCAGAGGACTGTCCAATGTTTAATAATACTTCTCTGGTGTAAGTGACCAGAGAAGGGGAGCAAAAAGCTACAAAAATAAACAAAAACGCAACAACTACGAGAGACCTCAGTACCGAGGCGCCATCTCTCGGCGCCATCTTGGATCTTATGTTTAAGATTTAGTTTTGGGCTTGTTGTCTTAATTGGATAGGACAGTGGATAGAGCAGGAAAACAGGTAGAGAGAGTGAGGAATTAAATGCAGAAAAAGGAGCCACAGGCCAGACTTGAACCTGGGCAGCTCACTTGGTGGACTATGGTGTCCGTACATGGGGCGCTACCTAACCGCTAGGCCATCTGTGCCCCTTATCTCCTTATTTTTGATCTGCAAACTAGTTAACACTGAACACATTGGGACCTTTAATTAAGACCTGCTATTATTTGTTGATCTGGGCTAGTAAAATTGAAATGGGCCTTAAATTGGAATGGGCTTTTATTTGAAGGTTTACGGCACATTGAGGGATTGAACTGAACGAAAACGTGGAGATGGAAGCTTGAGCTTGGTATACCTATATCTTTTGACATCACGTTTACTGTTAAACAACCCTTTAACCACTAAGACTGAGCTGCTATATAACAAACAAAACTTAGTTTCAAACATTTTCAACAAAACAAAACTGAAGTTAAAAAAAGAGTATAAGGCCAAACAAGAAACAACCGTTAGTTTAAAGGTATACTTCACCCATTTGCATTAAGCTTTGTATCATTAGAAACCTGGTAGTATTTTTGAATGGTCCTGCATCTCACCCTCATTTTCCCCTGAGACGGGAAAGCTCCTTATTTCTTTGCCTGAAAAGGAGCCTCCGATGACGCAAAAATCGTCATTTTGCGTCATCGGAGGCTGTTTTGGTTAGCAGGGGTGAAACTACATTGCTAGTTCTTCATATTTTCGACCACTGAAGCTACAGACCTATTACAGATCAGTGGGCGGGACCTCACACAAGAGTCGAAACTTAACGTCCGCCATATTGCTTGGAAGCTATGCTAACAGACTCTATGGAGAAAGCTGATGAGAACCGAGAATGGCGAAAAAAGTATGTTTCAACTTCAAACTGATATGGATGAAGGGGATTTTGAAGGTCTTGTGCTCGAATTGGATGTTTGTGGCTCTTTCTACGAGCCGCAATATAGCAGCGAGTCGGCGGCTGTGAAACAGGGAGCCTGAGCCGGGCTCGAGCTGGGTGTCTCTATTGAGAAAGCTGGTGGTCCGAGGCTGTGACAACAAGGAGCTGGGGCGGACTGGTGGTGTCGGTGCTGTCACTGTTTGCCTATGGACACAGACATAGAGTCCGTTTTCTGCCAGGAATTTCCAAGATGTCAATTCCATCTGTAAGAAATCTCGGAATCAGTTGAGGAAACGTCCGTATGTGTTATAGTAAATGTATGTAAATAATGCTGCATTCAGGTGCTGCTCGGATGGTCAAAGTTTCCGAGTTGGGAAGTTGTTCTTCCAACTTCAGTGTGTTCACGACTTCTGACTTCAGTGTTGTAATAACAGCACCAAAAAGTGGATGCTACGACGAAGATCTGTGAAATGTTACTGTCAAAAGTTATATTTGAGCAAAAACTTGATGTGCAGTATGTGCATGAATAAAAAATATTTTAACATTAACAAAACATGTTTTGTCCCCCATTTGATGACGACTCAGACGTCAAGTCAGTAAGTCGGGCACCTACAGTAATTATTTTCCGAGTTTTTCGAGTTGTTGTGCATTGAGCAGGTGTTTCATGTGCATTTTACAACTCAGAAACTTCGATTTTCCGTTTTTCCGATGTTTTCCCACACCATGTGAATGCACCATAAAATACTCTATTTCAGCGGGAGTGGCCTGCGGTGCTGTGCATTCTGGGAGTTGTTGTCTTTCATCCACATGAGCCAAAAAGACATTTTCTGTCTTTTCTCGGTCAAGAAAGCACCAACTTCAAAAATTATATTTCACATTTCTACTACATACTGTATATGACCCAATGTCAATACAGATTCATGTTTCAACGGGTGAAGTATCCCTTTAAGTCTTTACATGAATACTCTTCATCATACATGATCTTTTTTATTTGTTTCTGTTTATTTATGTTTGTTAAGATGATAAATCAAGTGAGAATCTTTTGTTGAAGCTGTATGATCTTACAGTATATCTCCTAGGATTATTATGCTCATTAAACAGCATTTTTTATCTCCACTTTTTTCCTCATCTTTGTTCTTTTTCTCACTATTTTCTATTTCTAATTTTTGCTTTTTTTGTAACCATCCTAAGGCCATTCCCTGTCTTTCTCAGTCAGTTTCCTCTCCCGTTTCTCCTTCTCACCATCACTCCATTACTTTTCATCCAGCCACACCTCTCAGTCTCTGGTCTTGGGGGAGAGTAGAAAAGCGAGAGGGGAGCGATGCTTCTTCCTCTCATCTTCCTCCTGATATGATATGAGTTATTCAGCTGGGAGAAACAGGTCCTCTCTCACACTGTCCCTTTCCTTTTTCCCCTGAGAGTTGTTTTCCCTTTCTGCTGCTTACTCTTGCAGCCCCTTAAATCCCTGGAAAATCTGAATCTGTCCTTTATTGCTCCTCCTCTCGCCAAACGTGTTTTTCCCTGCTCATAAAGCCTCCCAGACATTGCTTATAAACGCTTAACAAGGCCAGTTTTGTATTGTTCTTTCCAGCAGCGTCCATCCACGCTGCTTCCCTCTTGTGTTTGTGAGGATATAATGGTGGTGCAATAAAAAAGAGGCTAGTTCGTCTGAGATCAGAGGAGTAAGATGTGTCTTTTCTCTTCATTTATTGCTCTTATGTAACACAATAAGTGAATCATGGTGTTTGTGAGATGTGATCAAGTTTGTAGCTTGTGTATTTTTCTCCTGGTGGTTCTCCATTCACATTTCCTTCTATCTCTACCTCTAAATACTCCATCTTTTTGGTTTTCTTCCTCAATATTTACCATGCTGGTCCCATGGCTCCAGGGTTTCCCTACGTGTATTTATAGGCGCTGAGCCCTGTTTTCTATCTGCTTATCAACAGCCACTGTGTACCCCACCCACTAATTTACCAAACACAGCGCTGGGATTTGAGGAAACCACAGGCCCAGGCTGCAGTCAATCACCGCTCACCTAACCTTGATGCCTGTCTTTTCTCATCTGTGTCTTCTTACCAAAATGTTCCCAAATCCCTTGATTCATCTTATTTTTCACCACCCAGTTTTTATTATTTTCTTTCTCTCTCAGTCTCTCTTTGCTTACCCAGTACCCACCTTTTTTTTTCTCTCACTTCCTTCATTGGCTCTCTCCAGGAACAACACAAGAACGCCAGCTCCCCTCTCCTCTTGTCATGTGTGTATGACTTCAGCTATGAGGTGTGAGCTGTGATCCGTGCAAATTTGTGTGTCATAAATCAAGACATGCTTCTCGCCTACCACAACCGTGTTGCCAAACTCACTTCAGTGCACATTTTTGCACAATGTCGGTGTTTCTGCTTTTGCAATAACATGCAAGGTAAATGTTGAGACATACAGAAGTGCACAAGTCGGATCCTGTAACAGTGACATGCCGGCGCCTTGTTATCCAGCAAACTGTAATTAGACTAATTGTCTGTACAATAAATTTCAATCCAGACATGAAAGAATTTGGGGGTTTACGTTGCTAATTACTTACATAGTTAGTAGCTCATGTTTTGAGCCAATGACTGCGAGAGACTGGCAAGTGATGGATCGTGAGTAATTTGAAGCCAGGATTGATTAAAGTGAAAATCAAAGGTTGAGACACAGTGAAATTGTGCACAAAAGCCACAAGATTAAGTGTAAAAAATCCTGGGTGTAGTTTGAAGTCTGCGGTATGACTCTCAGCGAGACGACGTGGGAGGCAGAAAGGATGAAGCGCTGCCTGACACAACGGGCCACTTCAACTGGATTTAATGGGACGTTGGTAACGGATGTATGAATGGTTTATCTCCTCACGTCTAATTCAGCTCCACTCTGTCCTCATTGTCAGACGTTCTGAATGAGGCGAGGCGCTACAGAGGGAAAAAGATCATTTCATCTCGTCCTAATGAGACTTATATATAGGTTAAACATAGTCACATACCTGTCATACTATATTCCCTTTAATCCGATTAATAAAGTTTTGTTAAGAATGCAATTCACATTTGCAATCGAGAGCCCTTAATGGATGCATTTTCTGTGTCATTTTCTGGCCCCTTTACATGATGTTCCCAAAAGGTTCTAGTTTATCTAAAATAAGGATGAAAAGTTACAATATTACAACAACAAAAAGGATAGGCTAACCTTCTACTGTTTTTCTGTGGTCATTTAACAAGCTTTTGGCCGTTTAGCCTGGTGTGGGACTTCTGTTGTTTAAAGAGAGCTTGTCAGAGGCAGGTTAGTTTGTCATGCATATTGGTGGCTCTATGAAAATTTGATACTAGTCTGGTGTTAATTGTTGTCAGCATTACCACCAAATGAGCGATAGTAATTCATGCAAGGTTAATTTCCCTTTCCCCCCATAATTTTACAGTTGCACTCAGATCCATCGCTGAAAAAACACAAGAACACCTTCCTGAATGTAAAGCTTGTTTCACACAAGTACTGTGAGATTCCCAGAGATTACAACATCCAACATTTTCTATAGTATTTGGATTGGGACGACACAGTGTAACAACCCCAATTACCACATAGTCCGCACTACGCCGTAGTTCGCTGCCACTCTAGTCAATGATTGTGTTTCTACCGCCAGCGCCGTGATCCTTCTCTGGAGCGTGCTAGCAGCACCAATACGCTCTGCTCCGTTTCAAATATGCTGCGAGTCTATTTTCGACAGAGTACGCTGCAGGCACGCGTCAAGCTGGACAGAATATGATAACCCGGACAGGAAATCAGACAAGGAAACGCACAGAGCGTTGGGTCAATTTCAAAATAAAACACAATATACGGTCTCACTATCGTATCACTTTATCAACATAACGTCAAAACAGGCACCAAACAAATAACCACGGAAAGACAAAGCAACATGTTGTTTGAACGTTTTTGTCTTTATTCGAGGGCTTAAAGTAAAAAAAATCCTGAGCCTGAACCTTTTTTTGGGGGGGGGGGGCAACGACACTGCACAGATTCACTTCTCTATAACCACACCTGAACAAAATAGTGAATGGAGGGGTAAATTATTTGCTGTTAAAAGTTGTCACCAACAGGTGAGGGGAGTAACATAAAATTTTGAGCACTCAACATTTATTTTCCTGCATTCTGGACATTATTTTGGTTTGTTTACTTACTAGTTAGATAACAATATGACCATTTAAACATAATCCAGAATTTGATTAATTTCTGACACATGGTCATGTAGTGAAGACATTTTTCGGGGTTCCTTTATTTATTGAAGAGGGGTCGTGACAATTTTAATGACAGACACACACCTGCCTGCACGCGCACTGAGCGCTGATACACTACGCTGTATGGAAATAATTGCCAACGTCCAGACCGCACTGAACGCACAGATTGTCTTTGGTGGTTCCGTGCAACACAACGAAACTCCCGTTTTAAAAAGTTCCGATCCAGTTATCACAATGGGTGACCCGCGTGTGGGGAGATGAGAGAGCCGAATCAAGCCTGCAGCAAGCAGCTGCACAAAACGGGAAAATACATCGTTTGAAGTTTGGTGTTTTGCATTCAAAGACCTAACAGCGGACATCTCTCTCTCTTTTTCTCTCTCTCTCTGGTCCCCTGCAGGGTATAAAGCCCTGTCACATCAGAATCAGAATCAGAATCAGAATCGGGTTTTATTGCCAAGTACATTTACACAAACAAGGAATTTGTCTTGGTGTATTGGTGCAAAACATTTAACAAAGGAAATAAAACAGAGCTAGCAAGACTTAAATAATAAAATATAAGAAGCAATTAAAAAAATATAAAATAGAATTTAAAATGTCAAATATAAAAAATAATAAAAAACTCAAAATGTACAAAAGGTGCAAATCTCCAGTGAGCGTTAATGTAACGCATAAAAAACAGTTTCAGCCTTCACATTACTGTGATGTTTTCTGTCTGTCGGGCTGATGAGAGTCTGTGTTATGTGGGAGGAGGGGTGGAGGGAAGGGACATTGTTCATGAGGCTGACAGCAGAGGGGAAGAAACTGTTCTTGTGGCGAGAGGTTTTGGTCTTTCAGTGACTGAAAGAGGTGTCGCTGGTGTGTGGGGAGAGAGGGCTGTTGGGGCGGACAGTCGTTGAGAGTCCTGAGTCCCCGCTGTAGTGGGGGAGGAGAGTTGTGGAGTGGAGTCGTTGGTTGGGCTGTCCCATGTATGCTATGTACGCTGTACGCTGTCTGGATGAGTACAGACTCATCAAGACTGTTTGTGGCAGACCTGAAAGCATCCCAGTCAGTACAGTCTAAGCACGCCTTTAATTCTTCCACAGCTTCACTGGTCCACTGCTTTGATGTTCTCACAACAGGCTTACAGAGCTTTAATTTGTGCTTGTATGAAGGAATCAAATGGACCATGATGTGGTCAGAGTGGCCCAGTGCAGCGGGGGGGTTGGCGTGATAAGCGTTGCTGACTGTGGTGTAACAGTGATCCAAAACGTTTCCTTCTCTGGTCGGACATTTAATAAACTGTCTGTACTTAGGAAGCTCATGACTGAGATTACCTTTGTTAAAATCACAGAGGACAAAAAGAAAAGATTGAATCCTTCCTTAATTCAATCAATTTAACCAGATTAACAGTAGATGAGGCAGATACAATGACGCGTCCAATCACAGAAGAAGAAATCAAAGAAAATATTCTCAGACTTAAAAATAAAAAATCCCCAGGGGTAGATGGCCTTCTTGGAGAATATTATAAAACCTTGCTAAATGAGTTAACTCCAGTTTTGTGTAGAGTCTATAATTACGCTCTAACAGAAGGGCACCTCCCTGGGTCATGGTCAGATGCAGTGATAAGTGTTATTCATAAAGACAATAGAGATCCGACTCTAGGTACATCTTACTGCCCAATCAGTCTCTTATGTGTAGATCTTAAAATCTTGACCTCCATTACAGCAAATAGAATACAAAAATACATTAGAAAACTTATAAAACCAGATCAGACGGGTTTTATTAACAACAGACAGGGAACCGATAATGTAAGAAGAGCTTTGAACCTACAATCACTAGCAGCCAAGAGGGACACCCCATCAATGCTTCTCAGCTTAGATGCTGAGAAGGCATTTGACAGAGTCGACTGGACCTTTTTAGAACAGACTCTCAGCAAAATGGGTTTCAATGATACAGTATCTTTGTGAAGTGGATTAAAACTTTTTGTAAAAAACCCAGATCCAGAGTTAGAGTAAATGGGCATTGCTCGGAATTTTTTCTGCTGGGACGTGGTACACGTCAAGGGGACGCTTTGTCACCCTCTTTGTTTGCTCTCAGCATTGAACCGTTAGCTGAATTGATAAGATCCAACCCCCTTATACAGGGAATACTTGATGAAGGAAATAATCAGCACAAATTGGCACTTTTCGCAGATGATATATTAATATTTTTGGAAAATCCTATAACCTCTATTCCTGCTCTCCTACATAATCTTAATGAGTACAGTAAAGTGTCGGGCTATAAGGTTAATACGAACAAGTCTGAAGCCATGATGATTGTTGGGGACTGGCCCTCCCAGTTAGATGACCTGGTTTCTTTTAGAAGATCCAATCAGGGATTCAGATATCTTGTTGTTTTCATTACACCTAAAACCACACAACTATTCTCCTCTAATTACGATAATCTGATCAAAGAAATTAAAAAGGATTTGAATAGATGGGATGTCCTCCCCTTGTCACTCTTTGGCAGAATAGAGTCAGTGAGAATGAATGTTCTACCAAGTTTACTATTCTTATTTCAGTCCCTCCTTATCTTAGTACCACAATCCATATTTAAGTTATTAAATTAATATCAAAATTTATTTGGCAAAATCAAAGACCAAGAATATGGTTGAAAGTACTGATGTCAGCAAAAGAGAAAGGAGGCTTAAACCTGCCTAATCTAAAATTCTATTACTGGGCAGCTCAGCTGCGAGCGGTGGTGGCATGGGTTGTCGGGGACCTAGAGACCGGATGGGTCTCTATTGAACAAAACTCCATACCAGGGGTACCCCTGTCTAGTCTTCCATTTCTTAGCCAGCAATCTCAGAAAAAAATTAAAATCAACAATATGTGGGTCATACACACATTGAAGATCTGGAATTTAGTCCAAAAGCAACTAAAGGGAGTTGTAGCTCTGTCACGAGCCATGCCTGTAGTCGGGAACATAGAGTTTTTACCATCCATGTCAGACAGGGCTTATAAGAGATGGGCGGAGAATGGTCTGATAATAATAAATCAACTCCTGGATGGGCGCGTATTTAAATCTTTTTCACAACTTAGAGACAAGTTTGCCTTGCCTTCAAGTGACCAATATAGATATTTTCAAATCAGACATTATGTTACAAAAAATAGATTGGGAAAATTTAAACCTAAAAATATAGAATGCCATTTTATATATCTGTCTGAACGCGGTTCCTCAACAACAAAACAAGTATCCCACATATACAATAAACTAAGGCTAGATATGTCAGATAATACACATCAAACAACAATGGGAACTGGAGCTGAATGCAATAATAGAGGATGACTCTTGGGAAAACATATATTCCAGATGCCATAGGGGGGTTGGAAGCCAACTCTATAAAGAAGTTGACTGGAAGGTCAAAACCAGGTTCTTCAGGACACTGTTAACAACTTTTGCCAGCAACAAATGCTGGAGGAATTGTGGTATGGTCGGTGACCATACTCATATATTTTGTGCATGCCCGAAAATACAAATATTTTGGAAAAATGCCAAAGAAGAACTGGAAAAAATCTTGGCAATGGACCTTCCCATGGACCCTCTGTTTTTTTTATTGGATGTATTTCCTGACCACATGTTTAACACAGAACAATGTTATATACTACATGTCTTGTTGATGATTGCAAGAAAAATGATTACTATTAACTGGATGAAACCTAACCCTCCTATGATCGCTCAATGGTTACAGAAAGTAAAACATGTCTACATGATGGAATATATGACTGCCCAGTTACAGCTAAAAGTACCTATTTTAAAAAAAAAGATGGACCCTAGTTACTGACTATCTCGCTTAAGACTCAAAAGTTAAATTCTATTTAAATAACTACTGTAATTACCACCATTTTACTTATTTTTACTAGAGAAGTGTGTATGTGCTCTACCTTTATACAGCGATATCTCTGCGTGACAGATCAGACCCAATCTCAAGATGATTTCTTGTTTTCCTTTGTGATGTTAATTGCTTGTTAATGTGCATAAAAGGCAATAAAGTTAAAAAAAAAAAAAAATCACTGCGGACAATAACTAAGGAGTCCGGGTTTGTCCGCTCCACACACAGTATCTGGTCGGCGAGAGCGCGCTGTGCCTCCTGCACTTTGGCCTGCGGTGGAATGTAAACACCGACCAGAATGAATGAAGCAAACTCGCGGGGGGAACAAAAAGGTTTACAATGAATGAAAAAAGATTCCAGCTCGGGAGAACAGTGCTTTTGGATCACTGTGACATCCGAACACCAGCCACTATTGACATAGAAACAGATTCCTCCACCCTTTTTTTCCCGGAAAGTTGTGTGTGTTGATCCGCTCTGAAGAGTTGGAATCCTGCCAGCTGCAGCGCATAGTCCAGTATCAGTCCACACAGCCACGTCTCCGTGAAACACAAAACACAGGATGTATAAAAGTCTCTGTGTCTCCCAATCAGTAGCTGAAGTTCGTCCAGTTTGTTGCACAGTGAGCGCACGTTGGAGAGAAAGATGCCTGGTAGAGCGGTGCGTAGTCCGCGCTGGCGGAGACGCACAAGCGCTCCGGCCCTTCGTCCTCTCCTTCGTCGTCTCACAGCTCTGACAAAGATGAGGGCACCTTTGACCAGAATTTCCAATAATTCCATGGATTCCGTCAGAAAAGTGGGGAATAAGTCCGGTGGAGTTGTAGCCCTTATATTCATAAGCTCTTCTATGGTGAAAGAGCTCAATGTATCTTGACATAAAACGGAGTTAACACACAAAAACAGACAAAACAACGCGCACCAACGCACCGGGGCGACCATCCGTGGCGCCATCTCGGTGACTCCCATACGTGAGAAGTACAGAGTGAGGGAGATCGATTACTAGTTTATTGGTCTTAAATGCCGATATGGGTGGAAAATATACCTAGACGGCTCGCCTATGCATAACGTGCTGCATAGCTAGATCCCACAGCTCGAGTTTTGCCAAAACCCGCCCTACTCTTTCTTATTGGCTAGTTACATTTGTTAGATGGAGAACGAGAGCTGCATTACTTGCATACCATTGGTAGGTGAACTTTGAGTCGGACTTCATCGAGCGCATTCACAACAAATTGCCTCGTGTATTTAAAAAGAAACGGATCCAGTGGGGCAGGGCACGCGCCGTCCGACAGGGCAAAACCATGCAGCTGACGGACCGCAGTGTGCACGGAGTATGTGGTCTTTGTTAAAAAATACATGTGCTGCGGCTCGTGGTATTAACTATCAAAATTTGAGAGTAGAAATGTAACGATAATTCAACTAAGGGACAATTAGAGACACACAAATATTGCTAGGGCTGCACGGTGGTGCAGTGGTTAGCACTATTGTCTCACAGCTAGGAAGTTCCTGGTTCAAATCGCCATCGGACACAGCCTCTGGAGTGCACGTGTGGGTTCCCTCCAGATACTCCAGCTTCCTCCCACAGTCCAAAGACATGTGAATGTGAGTGTGGCTGATTGTCTGTCTCTCTATGTCGGCCCTGTGATTGACTGGGTGTACCCCGCCTCTTGCCCAATGACAGCTGGGATCGGCTCCAGTCCCCCACGACCCCGAACGGAAAAGTGGTATGGAAAATGGATGGATGGGATGGAAATATATTGCTATACTCTAGGGGTGTCCCCAATTAAGGATTAACAAAGTCAAATCCGTTTGGTCAGATTTTGCCTATATCATTGATTGATCGTCAAATGTCTTTTTTTCTGCGCTCATTGATCCATATTCTCATTTGCAATATAAAAGATGAACGGCGTAATTAAACTATTTGTCTTCAAGACTTAAGATAACAATTTAATCCATGATAGGACTTGAGCCATCCTTTTTCTCACTCATTAAGTCTGCATTATGGTGACCCTGTAACGATAGTACACATGCCCATTTACAGTACAGAAGGCCCACACACCGATGGCCCAACTGCAAGCTATCAGTGTCTGTTAGCTTAGCTTAAAGACTGACCGGGGGGAACTAGCTAGCTGACTTGCTAATTTGTAGTTTTTAGGGGAGTTGTGAGGTGTAACTGCAAAGATTGTAAGTATTGTGTTGTGTGTGTGGGGGTAAGGAACATGTTTCATAATAGTAAACAAACGTATTGGCTGAATTTTTGGAACTTTTTGTTTTTCTCGATTCTTTGTAACAGAAAAGACAAATACCCCCCAAAAACTAACATTTCATCCAGGTAAATTCTAAATGTTTTCCTGGTTGTCCTGTTTATATCTGTGACTTGCATTTTGGGGGTTAAAAGATTGTGTCTTATGTGTCTGACTCTTAAACAAATCATTACTCTTACCATCACTGGCATCTTTGTGGTTTTTTCTTTCTTTCAAGACATAAGCCACAGGAAATGAGGAGAATCCATTAGCTGGATGGTTTTAGCCATCCTAACCCCCCCCTCCCCACTCCTCCACCCCCCTTACACACACCACACAAACACACACTGCACTCAGTCCAGTGGAAGTGCAGTCGTGCCCCGTGGGCCTGCATGACAAGGGCAGAGGAAATGGCTGGGCATTAATGGCAGCTTTGATTACTCTCCTGTCACTAATGTGTCCAACATGAAAGACAAGAAGAGGAGAGTGAAGACTTCAGCCCCAATCTGAGGCAATCTGAAGGCATCTACATGTAGCCGGGGCCATTTGGAGCTCCCTGAAAGGCTCCGGGGGGCACACGTACATTACTCAATCACTGCATACTGTACCTCTAGGCCATACTTTCTTCTTCTCTCCCTTATATTCTCATGATGACTCATTTCTTGGGAGGTTACAGGATCTTCTGTCTTATCTCTGTCTTCTAAAGTCAGAAGGTTGGCTGTGGTGCTGTTTGCTGGGACGTTGGTTATATCTCTTGTTTGAGTACAATATATGTTAGACATTATGGAGCTACACATATTGTTGACACTACATAGTCATACAACTTGGGCCAAGACAGGCCATGTTGTAATATTACAAAACTGTATTAAATACAGGTGCAGGGACAAGCATTAACATATGTTAAGTGTGGTTATATTTGGTTTGTGTTTTTTGAGTGTGTTTGCAAAGTGTTTCCTTTGCACATTTGTTTCTATGAGTAATGCAAAAAGATCAGACACTTGGTAGGAAGTGAAAGCATCTGTTCAGACATCATTCCTATCTGATGTAAAATATTGAGTTTGATTTTTTGATTGGGTTTAAATCAAAAAAATTTTTAAACTTAAATTTATCCATTGATAGTACAATTTAGTGTTCATAAACTTGTTTTCCAAGCCTAGTTTATTAGCTTAGGTAACCTAAAATGACTCTTAGGCCGCACTCACACTAATCTGTACAGCGGCCCAGCACATTTGACCCCCAAACTCCAGTTCTTTTAACCAGTGTGAGTGCTCCATTACGTACTTGCACGGTACACTTCCTTGGACCTGGCACGGATGGAGGATGTGCGCTTTGACACAGTACAGTTGCTCAGGCACAAGAAATCCCAGAGTGTTATAGGTGTATCTGAACAAAATGATCAGAAATAAGCCACAAAGACAGTAAATGCTGTCATGTTCTCTGTGTCATTCTCCGATGTGCGGACTCGATCATGTGTCCCTTCTTTTTTTTCCTTTTTTTTTTGAGTCTGCCTGTCTTGTAAACCAAACTAAGTGCATCCTGATCCCGGTAACATCAGCTTGCCATACAAACTTATGAACATAGAGGGGATTTGATTTAATTCAATCAAAATTCATCAGAACGCTGAAATAAGCAGTTAAATAATTCCCATTTCAAGGGGGAAAAAGTCAATCAATTGGTTCCACGTTCTGAAATGTAACGAAATATTGCTTCTTCTTCTCTATTTCTTTTATTTTTTTACTTACATTGGAAACAAACTGAAGGATTTCATGTTTTGCTTAAAAATATTGTGAAGGATAGTCAATTTAGCCTCCAAAGTCATGAAAGTACAATTTGTTGATCATTTTAAACATTTGAAATAAACATTTCATGGTTAGAGGTTCTTCATAAAAAAAAGCTTTTCTTTCTCACAAATTGAAGCTAATTGTTTTATGTTTAAGTCTGTTGGCTGGACTGTTAGGGACCAGAACAGACGCACAATGGGTAATGTGTTACTGGGTTTTCATGTTTTATAGATGAAAACAAAAGGAAACTATAAGATAAAATCACCACTTCCACATTTAATTTACTTGTAAAAGTTCTCTCTCTCTTTCCTGTAATTAATCAGCTCAACAACTTGTGTTCTTTGGCTCAGCCCTCTGACGTAAATATCAGCCAATGACATTATCTCTACCTCCAGAGGGGCTCTGGCTCCTTTAAATGTTTGGATAACTACATTTCCAATTTGCCATATGTATGTCTCCAGAGGCATCGCTTTGTCATATAAAACCTGATCATGTGCTCAAAGTGCAGACATGTTGTTATCCATCCAGTTCACAATGGGAGTCTGAGCCCAGTGGAGCCATTTAAGTGTCAGCCTGAGTAATATAAGCACAGCATGGCAGCCTGCAAACACACACACACACGCACACGCACACACACACGCACGCGCGCGCACGCACACACACACACACACACACACACACGCACGCACGCACGCACGCACGCACGCACGCACGCACGCCAAACGCACACACACACACACACACACACACACACTCACTCACAAACACAGCTACATAGGCTAGGATTCCATTTCCAGAAGATGTCTGAGTTTCAAATGAAATTCAAATGTTATGTAAAAAAGGCCTATTTTGAAATTGTACTCAATTTAATTTTGTGTGGGAAATATTCCCCATCTTTTAATGCCCAAATCCTGGTTGAAATAGAGAAGAACATGATGTTCCTCTATAATTGAGATGCTGTGATTTGCCTTAATTGCCCAAATCATTGATGCCAGGTCCTGAGCGCTCAGTAGGAAGAGAAATACTAATATTTCACTACACACTGGAAGATGGACTCAGCAGGGATGTCCCAACCTGCTGTGAAGAGAAATGTTCCTTTTGAGCTTGAGCCTAATTTTCATGCATGGTGTCATTTTGTGATGAGCTTTGTGAATTGAAACTTTCTGATACAATATATCACTCCCAGGTATGGATTCTGATACCCGAGTTTACAAATTGGATGAATCAGAGAACCGATGTGATACCAGTGCAGTAGTCCAAAGACAAAACAACTGTAAACTCATCACTCTGTTTGGACATTATATGATTACCAACAATGTTGTGTGTGGCCTGAAGCAGTTTAAACATTGTGTGGAACATGGAAAGATACATATGGAGAATGAAAGCCATAGCAACTATGTATCATCTTTTTTGGCAGTAAGTTGTAACTGAAAAAGGCACATGTTTACATAAATCTAACAAATCTGTAAGAAGACCGGGTTTTTTCACACATTTCTAACTGTCAAACACCAAAAAAGTAAAAAAGGTTCACTGGTTGCAGCTCTCACTTTAATCATTTTGCACGCTGAACAGTGAAAAACCTAAAGCAGGGTACCTATAGAAACAAGCTACAGTATAGGCCAACACTAGCATCTTGATTTGCAGCCCTTTCAGACGTACTGTGCCAGCCTGAGTGCTAAATAAATACTTTTTATTTTATTTTTTTACTTTGGACTCCTGTATTCATTGTAGCCCTGATTTACATTAAATGATCTGACGCGACACCCTGTTTTGTCACAGCTTCACAGTTTTAAAAAGGTGAACTCATTTTTTCGTTCCTGCTGGAAAACAGTAGTTGCCAATGACAGCCATAAAACTTCCATGCAGGGCTTTCTGCAGACATATAGGGCCTGATTTACTAAAGGTTTGCGTGTCTTAAAACGTGTGCAAACTTGATACCACCAGCAAAAAATGTAAATCTGCAAATCTGATCTACTAACGACACGCAGTGAGGATTGCGTCTGTCATATGAGCAAAACAACACGCATTGTCCATTTAGTACTTTTGCCTTAATAAATATGCAATACGGGGCGTTTCTGCCGTAGTGTGCAAAATACTGGGAGGAGAAAATTCAAATCAGTTAAGTTAGTACACGCATTGCGATTTACCAAGCCAGGCAAAAATTGCGGTGATTGTGACGGTGTCTAAATTTAACACCTTTGAAAGGAAGTTGCTAATCCAGGAGCCCAGTGTTACGCACAACAGGCTGCAGTTAGGAGGAGACATAGGCACAATAAAAGAAGGTATAAAGATCACGTTTTTCCCCCAACATGTTAACATGTTTTCGATTGACATAAAAATAAATTACATGCATTATTTTTTTATTTCGATTCAATAATAGTTAATAAAGAGAAACACCATGATTAAACTAATATAACTGAACATTCACAGCCTCTGCATTCTAAAGAATTTCAACATTGACATTTATGTCTTCCTATTTCCCTCTTTTCGGCAACATTACATTTTAAACTGGGCATTTCCTTTTTCTCGGGTTGCGCGTCTCTCCAGCTTGTCTCCTCCGGTGCGCTCCTCTCCCTATCGCGCTCGTCTCCAACCTCTACAGCCCCCTGCTGCCAAGCTGTAGGCACTTGGATTGGGGGACCTCACCACTGCTTGTACCCCCGTCTTCGATTCCTCTTCCCAGGGCATTTATGTCCGATCAGACACAGCGCTGGCCAGCAGTCTGGTGCGCAACAATAGCCCGAGGGGCGTGCCTGAGCGCCGGTGCCACATAGGTCACAGCTCGCACCTCCTGCGCAATGTATGACAATTCATTCAAAGGATCAAGGGAAGAAAAGAGAGGCCCTGTTTAATGCCGAGGTTCTCTTATAAGCCAAATGTTCTTTATGTTATATTCAGATTTATCTGCTATAACTCGAAAATACTGTACGTTCATTTGCCTCTCCCACTAATACCTATTTTGCGCTTGCAGTCATTCTGCTTTCCGTCCAAACTCTCCGTGACGTAACCCAGTAGAACACGCAAAAGCCTGACTTAAATACTACCGCCTCCTCAAGGTTTGCACCCATTATCATTCACGTAAAGTTTCTTAGTAGATCACCCGCAAAACGCCCACAAGCCAAACGCGCAATTTTTTGGAGTGAACACGCAATTTTGTACTCTTTAATTGGGATCTTAGTAAATCAGGCACATAGAGTAGTCAGCCAATGGGGAAAAAGTAGCCAGCTAGGTAGAAATATTTTGTCCATCAAAGCCCAAATTGGGTGGCTTCTGGTACATGTCATTGCCTCTATTCTATCATACTGTATATTATACACTAATATTTATCATATTGTAAATGTATTTAAGTTTTCTTACCCAATTCTTAACATTTAGGGCAATTATTGCAAAGGAGAATTAGGGCTTTTTGTTAAATACGGGTGGGCTGATAACATTAGGTGGGCAACATTGGCTGTAGATAGCCCAGCGTTTTCACATCACTACAGAGTTCATTTAAACATAGTGAGGCACAGGTAATTGGATGGGGGGTCTGGGGCTGCATGTCTATTTATCGAACACTGACATCTCCTCTCAGCTGAGCGCTCCCGTATCACACTCTCAAACTATGGGGCAGGGTACACATAGACTTCTCTCACATGCCAAGAACTTGTAAGTCAAACTTTTATGTGCGAATCAACAGTGGAAAAAAGCTTGTGGAAGACCCTGTCCATGATGGCAACAAAAATCTGAACAGAATTAAATCACAATTTCCTGTGTATGCTACTGTTTTGGAGTGCTAAAGAATAATTGATTTCTGATGAGTCAAGATTTTTGTAATTTTCCGGCTCATATATTAAAGCATATGACGCTGACACCTGATCCAGCAATTTAGGCTTTACCAAGGCATTTTTGATACTCATATTGATTTTAGAACAATTTATACTGTGATTGACTGGGGACCTGTCCAGGGTGTACCAGGCCCCTCGCTGATTGACAGCTGGTGTTGGCTCCAGACCCCTAGACCCAAACGGTATATCAGATATGGATGCCACCAAATCATTTTTTACCTTAATCTTACCAGGAAGTCTCTTTGAGATTTAAAATCTATTTTACATGGGAAACCTGGCCAAGGTGGCAGCTTAATTACATCACAAACATAATAATAAATCATAATAACATTCAACTTTTATTTATGAACACATGTGGAATTTTGCATTTTTATGATGAAATGTTTGATGGAAAACTCGTTCTTAAGCCATCCATGCTTTCCTAATGTGTTGTAGATGACCTTAAGCACTTTATAACAGAGTTAATAATGTGACATGGGACCCTGGTGCATTAGAAATTATTAAACCACATTGTTTCACGCTGCTGAAGTGATTGACCCCCGTGTGAGGTTCTGCACTGCATAGAAAATGATCGAACATCTCCAGCTGTTTCCAGACAGTCAGACTGCTCTGGCCTTGCGCCTTTCTCCTGTGGAGGTGGAAACACACACATACTTCCTACAAGCAAAAAAATGTGTGTGCATTTAAGACATCTGGTACAGTATGTGTGCATGTGTGTTCAAATTTTACATTTACACTTGCTCACACAGAATCAAACCTTGCTGGAAACAGCTCTGACTACAGCACACATATCTTCCTCCTCCTTTCCCCGATCACAGATGTGGATGCGCCTCCTTTAGGTGCTCCTGTGAGTTCATTTAATGTCAGCTAAGGCCTTATTGACTGCAGGCCGCACAATAGCTACAACAGCATATGTCGGCTTGAGCGTTGCCTCTTGTGGAAATGAACCCACTCTCAACAGAAACATGGGCACTATTCTTCTCTCCTTTCATTCCCTCCTCATAATTCTATTAGCACGTCCTATTCAGGAACGGCCTGATAAGTCCGCCGCACAATAAGCGAAGCAATGAAGAGGTTCTTCTGGGCTTTGGACGGCGCTGGCCTGTGTGATGTTTCAGAGAGCTACAGCTTTGTTCTCAGTAGTGTAGCCTCTAGCAGCTTCTGATGCTGCTACAGTAAGCTGCAGCCTATCAACTCTGAGAGGCTCTTGATGAGCTTAGGAAAGGCTCTGTGTCTTTTAGCTTTCATGCTCTGTTTCTGCTGCCACAAATGAAACGATATAGCATCTTAAGTGTGTCACTTTCATACACATACAGTAACTGAGCAAACCTAGAGACGTATACAGTATATGCAAATCTTCTAGTATATCCGTGTCCCTGCACCCTCTGGGAACATGTGTGTGCCTTCATGTTTGTGTGTGTGTGTGTGTGTGTGTGTGTGTGTGTGTGTGTGTGTGTGTGTGTGTGTGTGTGTGTGTGTGTGTGTGTGTGTGCTTGCGTGCGTGCGTGCGTGCGTGCGTGCGTGCGTGCGTGCGTGCGTGCGTGCATGCGTGCATGTGTGCATGTGTGTATGTGAGTGTGTGTGTCACTGGGCCGCTCGCTCAAAAAAAGGAGATTAATATTTCCAGTGTCTCTGCAATGTGTGTTTGTGCCATTACGCTGTGTCAAACTGGAGTCATAAGCTTGGCATGGAGATAGTGTGACCTTGTCATCACTAATGTTCCGCCTGGATATAGTAATGTCAGCTCAACAACATGTGTATGTTTGTAATTTGTTTTGTATGTACAGTCCGAGCAGGAACCTTCAGGGTATACAGAAGTGCAAGAAATTTCAGTTCCTTAATTGGCCAGTTGATGCTGGTTCCTAAAGCGAGTCTGTCTCCATCAGGCACCAAAGCCAACTCGCCAACTAGCTTGCTAATTTGCAAGCTAATGAATTAGCCATAGGCACGCATAGGACTCTTTAGCTTTGATAACTTGGTTAAGAATGTGGAGGTGGAGCTGCTCTTCAGCTCCACACTCTTAACCAGATATGGTCATTTCTGGCTCCAGTAAACAAAAAAGGCTGCAGGCAAAATTTCTTTTCATTATTTAAACAGTCTATGGTACAGTCAGGGGCTCAAACCCACACTTCCATGATGCACTTATGAGAAAGTAAGCCCATTAAGCAAGGGGGGGTTTGAGTTGAAATGACGATTTGATGGGTTGAACGTCTGATGGGAAATGCAGGCCAGCAACATGTTAATACAAAATGAAGCCACATAGCATCATTAAAACATATTTGTGTGTCTCATTGCAGGCTCAGGTTATAAAAAATGTATTTTAAAAAGCAAACTCTGCTCCTCTTCTCCCGTTTCCTCCTATAAGTGTTCCTGCTGCCTTAACTCTTGTGTATCTTCCCTCCATATCTGATTCTCCTTCTGTCCAAGTATTTATCACCTCCTTTTCCCTCTCCCTCTCCTCATCCTCTTCCTCCTCCTCTTCACCCTCCCCCCTGCATTGTGTTTGTCAGGATGTAAGCACGGTAACACCAGGCCCTCTTCATAATACCTTCCAATAAATCCATTGCATGCTGTGAGAGCAAGAGGGCGGATGAGAGGGATTCAGGGAAGGGAGAAGAGAAACTGAGGAGGAGGGCGGGCATGATTAATGAAAAACCGCCATCAGGCCTGGCGACACCCCGGCATCCTCCTGTGCTGTTTTGGTTACAGGCAGATGAAGGCTGCATGTGCAGAGGAAGAGGAAGATAGGATCAGAGAAGAATGGCCTGAGAAGTCAGTGGATGGATGTGTGCTACGTGATTTGGGTGCTAAGGACAGAAGCTGAGGTGGCAGAGCAACTGATAATTAGCAGTAATTGTTGTTCAGGAGGGTAAAATAGGCAAGGGGTTTCATCTCAGTCTCTTCACAGTATGTCACAGAGTCTCTCCTGTGCTCACCTGTGTCGGTTTTTCAATGATTTTAAATACATTCAAGCTAAATTTTATGGAGAAATTCAAATAGTATAACATTTTCAATTTAAAAACTCAATTAGTAATTAAAATGTGCTACACAATAACACAATAATTGAGCCCATGGATATCACACTTAAAGTCTTGTTTTGTCTTAACAATAATAAAAAAAACAATGACATATCATGTATTATAATGTGAGAAAAACACATGGAAAGTTTCTAGTATTAAGGGAGCTGTATCTATCAAATGTTTGACATTTTGTGGTTGAGTAAATTATTTTGAAATACATCTCCTATTGATCAGCTGACAAATGGATGTTTTTTTTTCAACTCTTCATATCATTACTTGGCTTTCAATCAACTTTTTTGATTTATGATCCTCTAACCAAAGTGGCCAAACTGGCTTCAATGAATAGTATGTACACAGTAACTATCTGAATAAGGATGATTATCTTGTGAAGATTTGAACATGTACATAGAGTGCCTAATGGACATAAACAAACAGCCCACATCCAACCAAAATTTATAAAAAGTGTAATGTCATAAGATATCAAATAATGTGACCAACAAAATGTTAAAAGAAGACATGAGGTCTAAAGGCTGGCAACACACTAGAATATTTCTAAATCTTAAACAATTTTAAAAAAGTGGGAAACCACAGACATAAGGACAGTTTTTAGCAGATTTTTAATATTATAACCCTCTGAACGCACACACTAGGAGACTGACCAGACTGCGAGACCACACCTGCTGTTTGAAGTAACACTTTGAAAGTGGCGATTCAACAGACACGAGATCTCACAGAAACTCCTGTGATCAAACATGACTGAATGTCAGAAGAAAACAAAAGGAGGACGATCGACATCGTCAGATGGATGTCCTGGCGTACGCTACAGTTTGTTATGCAAGGGAAAAAAAACAAAACATGAAAGAATATGTGCGAACTCTTGGTTCATTAGAAGACAGTATAGGCACAGCTTATAAATTATATGCTTTACCAATCACCCATTGTGATTGGGTAATTGGTGGAAATTGGGGAGGCTCAGACTTGATTGGGAGAAGTAAAATAATAGTATTTACACCACACATTTGAGGATTATTCAGACAAATAATCAGTAGCGAGAAGCCTCGCCACACCCCCCTAATTATTGAGGTGGGGTCAGATTTTAGGCCCAAATCGGCCCAAAAAGCATCTAGAGAAAACGGGAAAGTCAAATGCAGACATGAAGCGAGAAAAGGGACATCCATGAATGCTGTGACAGCTGTAAAGAAGCAGCCCTGTATGTGGCTTAGGCCTCTATGTAAAGCTTTTGTGTGTGCACAGTAGTCAGTAAAGCTCAGTATGAGTGAACTCCAGGATAGGTTGTTTTTTTACACAGAAAAAAAAATGAAACATTGCAAAATCTTGTTTTCACCTAATTTTATAGAAGTAAAAAAGAAATTAGATAAATTAACAAAAAAGTTTTAGAGATATAAACTTTTTTTTTAATAATAAATAAATGTGATGATTGTTATGCTTTGTTTTTCATACCCCTTGTTCATTAGTTTTAAACACGGGAGAGAATACGATTTAAATCTGACTTTGAAAATTGATTAGCATTTTTTTTCTTTCTCACTTACCTTTTAGGTCTACATACATATTAGGGAGTCACATTTTTTTACCTTAAATGAACATAGAAATGACTTTTTTAGTCTTCATTCGTTGGAGTTCAGAAGGGCAGTTTTTGGTTTGGTAATCCTGACAGAGGCTGGCAGTTTTTTTACATGAATAAGGTGATTGTCTTCTTTATGTAACCTTTAACCTTTAGCGTTAACCTGCATCTCATTACAAAACAATGTTTCCTCACCCTACCTCTTGTTATCCACAGTAACTATGGGTGAGCTCAATTCCAATTACTCTGCTGTGATTGCAATGGTGTCACAGAGCCTACAAGGGCTGGTCAATGGCACACGACCATACACACATCCACTAACTCAAACACACACACACACACACACACACAACCACACACACTCTCTAGAGAACGGCTGGCTATTGTTGACGCGTTGAAATTTCGAAGAGGCTGCAATCTTGTCATCAAAAATCAAAATGCTTGTTAGTCTGTGCTCTGTGTATGTGTGTTCATGGATGGGCTCAGGTGTACCTATATGCATGTTGTTGTTGATTGTGTGTGCTTGTTAAGAAATTAGATTCACCTTTTGGACTGGGCGAGGTTTTACTGGACGATGGGTCGATAGATCAATGTTGAGTGGAAGGCACACACTCAGCAGAGCCAGAATAGCTCTGTAAAAGGCCACAGCAATCAGTCTTAGCCCAGCCTGTCCCCTAATCATCCAGAGGAGATTCTCATTTTGAATGGAGGCTATTTTTTGCAAACTGGCACTTGAAGCACTTCCAATAAAGTCAAATGTGCAGCAATTACAGATATGGATAATTGAATGTGATGACGCATTCACTGTCTAGCCTAACCAGTGATTGTAAAGTTATGATGTTGTTGACTCTTTTGTTATTCCCCACTAAAAAGTAAGACACGTAGTTCAGACTTTTGGTTAATAATACTTTGATGCAGAAGGCAGCAGATATAATCTTAGTGCTTGAGTTGAAGCTAAAAAGGCACAGCGAGATCCACAAATTGCTATTTGGCAAGCTTGAATGGTGAATAAATAACTGTTCTCAAAAAATGGTTACATCCAGAGAGTGGGCTTTATAATAGGCTAGTCTAGCTGCTTTTTCTCCACCAAAGAGGTTGAACTCAACCACTGACACTGTTCCTGCTTCACAGGAAAGCAAGTTTGATCAGAAGTCTACTAACTTACTATAGGCCTACTCAATTTTTAACTGGACTAAAAGTTTGTCTTCTGTAGTTGTTTTGAATGAGTTGTAATTTATAAATTGCTTATATTTTACAAATTAGCATCTTATTTTCATTTTTTTCAACTTTTTATTTGTAAAGGGACCATGTACAATATTAAACATAAATGTTGCCATTTGATGCATTGCACCAGTCTTTATTGGTTGATGGTTATTTTAATAAACTGCATGAAAAAAAAATCTGACAGGATTTCAGCCATGCTAGCGGCACAAAGCTACTCACTGCCTGTCCTAACAGCATGCGACACAAGCGAGCGTCACCGACAAAGTCTATTGTTTCCTATTGGAGTGTCCTAACTGCCCGCGTCACGCTGCAGCACACCGTTTTTACCCCGACGCCCTGTTTCTATTTTCCCCACCGTCGCTTGCGTCAACGGAACTCTACAAGGCAGTTACACTCGCTTTTCTCACTACCAGTGCTTGGTAGCTCATCTTACAAAGTGGAGATAGAGGTGCATTGATAATATCCACATCCGTGATTGAAATGTTGTGCTCTGACTTGTGCCAACACCGGAAAATAAACTTTTTTCCGGCTCACCGCAAACCTTTTATCGATGAGCCTCTGTGTTGTGATTTGAGGCAGCTGCTCGTGCGATCATGCGCGACGCGACATATAACGCTTGCGTGTTGTTAGTCCTTATAATAGCAAAGTATGTCTGTACGTCATTCAGTTGTTTGGCTAACTTCTTCAGTCTTTAACTGATATATAGCTAAGAAGTGCTTGTAAACAACAACAGAAACAACTTAGCAAGCTAACACAAAAACACCATTAACCACCTAACACCCTAACACCATATCAACTCTTATAAAGATTTTAGCAG
Organism: Tautogolabrus adspersus; assembly: GCA_020745685.1. Classification (NCBI taxonomy): domain Eukaryota; kingdom Metazoa; phylum Chordata; class Actinopteri; order Labriformes; family Labridae; genus Tautogolabrus; species Tautogolabrus adspersus. Next base: position 8,653,184 of record CM036554.1, on the reverse strand, counting down.
CATAATTCTGAAAATGTTTACATTTAGCTTAATATGCTACAGAGTCTCTCAGAGCTGCTAGCATAGCCATAAACTCAAAGTCTTGTTTAAATCTACTTTAGCAAATGCAAGGGGTCTCTTCACCTTGTATCATCATTCATTTTATATTTTTACTTCTAAGAAATATGCCTCTAACCGTTTCCTTAAAAATAAATGAAATCCTTTTTTTTTTTTGAGCTAGCAGTTTGCCAGCACAAAAAGGCCCTTGACCTACAAAATCAGAATCACATCTGAATTATTCAAACTGCAAACCAAAAGTACGCTTTTTTCTCATTTCCTACCCTTGACAGACTTTAAGTCCTGGAAGTTGTTCCAGTGTATGACAATACGTATTCCAGAGGCACATTCCCCTAAATGTTAAGAGTCCATGCTATTGTGTAGCATAATGTGATTATTTGGCCAATATGCACCCTGCATGTAACACTCTTGAGCGGATCTGTGTGAACTGACTGATGGTGGCACTGCTTCATTGATGCTGTTTATTTGAAAACTGAATGAATGGAGCAGATTAGGGATCATCTTTTATGCCATACGGGGAAATTCATCATCTCCCCTTCCCACTCACTGAGACACATGCATGTGTAATCCACCTCTGCTTTAGAAATGGAGATTAGAAAACTGTGCACTTGGCCTCCTATATCAGAATTCAATGACGCATGTTTACATTTCTGTTAAGAGATTTACTTTAAATCTTCAGCACATTTTATCGTGCCTTCATGTTTCATTTCTTGGTTTGGTGCATGTAAAATGGGATTTCTTCAGTGGGAAAATATGAAATGTTTGAATGGCTATAGGCAGAGAGTATTTCTTGTTTCTTTACATCTATCGATCTTTCGATCTATCTATCTATCTATCTATCTATCTATCTATCTATCTATCTATCTATCTATCTATCTATCTATCTATCTATCTATCTATCTATCTATCTATCTATCTATCTATCTATCTATCTATCTATCTATCTCTATCTATCTATCTATCTATCTATCTATCTATCTATCTATCTATCTCTATAAAACATAATCAGAACTAAAATCTGCTCATAATCTGTATAATTTGTTCGATATGATAGCCGTAACCCTGTATTTCATAATCAAAGAAGTAGGAATGAGCGGATCAGACGCAAGCTTTTATTTTGATCATCAGAAGCTCACGAAGCTCAAGGGGGGCGTGGTTTCATGGAACTGCAGGCGAGAGGGCATGAAACGAGAGGCTTCAGGCTGTAGACATACATTTTTGCACCAACCACACACGCACACCTTTGATGTAGTACGCCATGGTTTACAATGATTTTAGAACAGCTGAGGGGGTTTAACACTTATTTATCAAGGAGGTGATAATCGTCACTTGTAATGTAGATTTTGTTTCGTCACATTTTCGTCAATAAGATGATCAAGTAATATTATTTATAAAATCGTCAAAAAGCAGAGTTTCGTCTCGTCATCGTCATAGTTGACTAATTTAAAAAGACCTTCGTCAACGAATATTTTCGTCATTTATTTCGTTGACGAGATTAACACTGTATGGATGCAATGTGTAAGTACAAGGGTGTAATGACGGCTGAATTTGTTAAGGCGCTGATGCAGACCTGCAAGGGCCCATCCCTCCATCCAACCAACCATCTATCCAACCATCCATCTATCCATCCATCCATCTCTATCTCATTTTGTACCTCTTTTCCACTCCACCTTGAAGGTGAAAGAAATGACATCAAGCTTTTTGCAATACTTAATTGCATTCCCATGCTCAATTTATAATCCAAGGCAATTTAATTAACTTGGAGCCCTTCCTGATTTCCTGCTGGCTTTGATGCATTTTAAACTAACCAAAATGCAATTGGATATTTCTTAGCAATATTCAGCACTGGAAGGAGGACTCCTGGAAGTGCCTTGCTCTTTCTCTCTTTTCACAAAGCGCTTCTGTGCTTGACAGTATGCCTGTGTGCCCCGTCGAACACATTCCCGAAAAAAGTAAAGCTCGAGACCTGGGATGGTTCTATTTTCTCTGAGCGGGAGATCCAGATATAGAGAGAAGCTGACAGTCAGAGGCAGTGGAGCTGATGGTGTTATATTTTCTTCTAAAGAAAGACCAACTGAGACAGTGAGGTCCAGAGATGAGAGCTGCTGCTGTATATTAGGATGTGTACTGTCAGGAGGACGCATCCTGCTGTCAGAGGCGGCTGTATATCTGTCTCAGATTATGTTGAGATGATGGCTTCATCTTTATGGCCTGTTTATCTGCCCAGGATATTTACAGGATGACATGACAGCAGCTCAGGCAGCAGGAGACGAAGAGGAGGCAGTGTGGAGCTTTGTAGCGTCTATGATATTATTGTGTGTGATTACATGCTTCTATTTATGCTAGGCTTTAAAGGTTTAATGAAAATACCATGAATCATTGTGCATATGTATCACTTTTTTGTCCCTTGTCTCCTTCTGTCATCTAAAACGTCTCACAAGTCACTGCAGTCATTTGATGGCCATGTTCCTCTGAAGCTATGATTAGGCTGGGAAGTTCAACAGCTGTTACAATGTCGTACCACATGTGTTATTAGCTTATATACAAAGAAGCCAACAAATGTTCATCATTTTACACCTTCTTCAATAATCAGCAACTAAAAAGACAATAAACTACAGTTTGGAGGGAAATCAGAACATTTTTCATTGTAAACGACACATCTATAACCTATTAGCTATGATATGACAACAGCTAAAGTTAGCAGTCCACTACTTTCTAGCCAACATAAATGTTGGCTCGGAATTTACTCCATTCCTATTGTATTATATTCATAAGCAGTAAGATTAACATCCAGCCACTTCCAAGCTAACATACAGTAAGCTTCAAATTGGTAATGTTAGTACTTAGCAACTCCCTGGCTATCTACAACTTAGCTAATGATAGGATAGAAAACAATTAAATTCAGAGCTCATGTTAAAGTTGTATATAAAGTTGTTGAATCCTGACGTAGTTGTCTGTTGTCTTATAGTAGTTGGTGGGTTAATACCCATGCATTTAAAGAATACTTGGTTTCCCGCCCAGTGAATATGGTCAATAGAAAGTAGTAGGCTAACCTTCTTCCTCCAGCATCGCCTTCCTCCACCCCCTCTTCCCCATGCTGCTAACACTCTTGCTTGTCATGTGCTAAACCGCTAATAGAGGTGTTTTCATCTGAGATTTTAATTTAGGACAGTTCTTCGCTAAAGCACACAGCTCTTTTGAAGTGGCACCAGAATGAACATTTTTTGGTGGTGTTGTGAAAGCTTTGGCTATTTATTCAGGATGACTTAATTTACATGGTGCTGCTGGCCCTGAGGACTCTGAGGCTAAACTGCGAACAGGATGTACTGTCTTTTCAAATCATCTCTGTTGCATAATTCATGATATTGACATTAGCTTTATTCATACAGTATGTATTGTGATGTATTTGAAACATGCTTATGTGTATGAATTGGTCTCAGTAGGATGGAGCATTAAGCATGAATACCTAGCTATTTTCAGTGGAGAAAAGCTAATTAATGATTTAAGAGTGGGCTGTATAACAGTGTCTTTTTGCAGTGAGTGTGGGTGTGTGTGTGTGTGTGTGTTATCATAGTTGTCAGTATCACCTTAATGTATATTTGTGTGTGTGTGTGTGTGTGTGTGTGTGTGTGTGTGTTCGTGTGTGTGTGTGTGTGTGTGTGTGTGTGTGTGTGTGTGTGTGTGTGTGTGTGTGTGTGCGTGCGTGCGTGTGTGTGTGTGTGTGTGTGTGTGTGTGTTATGTGTGACTGTCCTCAGTGTAGCCTATATAATTCTGTGTTCCTCTCCCTGTGTCTATATCCCCAAATGTGTGTGTGCTCACCTACATGTGTGGGTGTGTCAATGTGTCAAAGAGAGAGAGAGGGTGAGAGAGAGAGCTTTGCTGGGAGCAAACAGCTGTCTCACTGTGTGTCAGGCCCAGGATCTGAAGAGGGTAAGGGAGTAAAAGAGTAAAGGAGGAGGAGGAACCGGGGGAGGAAAGCGCTGCAGTGCCTGTGGAGCTATGACAGCTATCACACATAGAAGTCAGCCATACACACACACACACACCTGGTTTGCAGAGTGAAAGTTTTTTTAGGGGCTTGGGTAGTCTTGGTAAAAAATAAACCTTAAGTAAAATTTTACGACAAGACACACCACAGCTGATTTCTTTTTTTATAGCTTCTCTTCCTGTTTTACTTTCCTTACTTTTTATCAAATACCCTTCCTCTCTTTTTTTCTTCTTTTTTTGTTTTTCCTGCTTTTATCTTTTCTTTTCTCCTCAGGTTAATAATTTCTTTATAGCCTTTTCCACCCTTAACCCCCCCACATTCTATTCTATTCTTTCTTTTTTTTCTTTCTTTCATCTGTACTTCCTTTTTTCTTCCATTTTTATTTGTTTTCCTTACTGTCCTTACATTCCCCTTTCCTCTGTCTTTTCTCCCTCTCATTCATCTTTCCCTTTATTTATTTTCTCCTTTATGTCTTCATAATTTCTTAAATTTTCTCTTTAAATTGACTTTTTCCTTTCCACTTTTGTCTGTTTCCTTTCTTTTGAAAATGTTGCTCCTTCTGTTTTTGCTTCTCTATGTCCTTTGCTTTTTTTGTCCTGCTTTCATGCCTTCTCTACGTCCCCCTTGCTCCCTTCTTTATATTCCTTTCAGTCCTTCCCTCTTTCAATACCTTTATCTCAGTTTTTCTTATCTTTTTGTTCATTTCCTTCCTTTCTTTTTTCTTGTTTTCTCTCCTCCTTTCCCTCCCTCCCTCTTTCTGTATTTCTCTGTCTTCCTTATGCTGTAAAACACTAAATGTCATCCCTTGTACCACCTACGGAGCTCTTACTCATATAAACTAACCTGTCATAGCCTCCCATTTGTGCGTGCGGTCCTTGTAACACATATAAGATTACAGCGGGAGGTGACAGCAGCACCACCGGTAAACAGCAGCAGCACACAGGTACACCTGTCTCATTTGCTGGTGAAAGGCTTTTTTCTCAATTTATCATATGCCAATGCTCTAAAGGTCAGCCTTCACATGCGTTATGCTTGAGATAAAACAATGCACCGCCTCCTCTCACCTCGTCGTAGTGGTGAGGGTGTTTTTTTATGATTTTGTTGACCCTTAGGCGGGATTCGTTATCTTACCTTCTCATGCATTTAAGGCTCAACTTCCTCCATGCAGCTCAACATCCCCCTCTTGAGGTTTAAAAGCTCTGATCTGTATGTGTGTGTCTGTATGTGTGTGTGCCTGTACAGTACTGTAATTTGCGCATGTGCCCTCCCTTTGCAATGCCCGGGGGTTTGACGGATGATGTGTGACAAGTGTGTGGAGTCAGCCCTTTGGTGGGAACCCGCTGGGGCTGGAAGATGCCCTTGTCCTTTTATATTTAACAACAGATCTTTTTTACTCCTCTGCGCCGCTTCTCCTCTACGCTGAGGCCTGCAACTGTAAAACAACTGTAGCTACTGTACAGCAGTTGTAGCTTAAGGTGATGGATCAGTAGATTGACTTTGAAACCTAGTAAAAATACACACTGTTTTTCAAATGAACTAAAAAACAGAGGAAGCTTTTGGTATTGCTTGGACGAGATCTTAACTCTTATCGTGAAGTCAATGACACAACTTTTTAATGAGGTTTCTTTCCCATAATTCAGCTAAGCTTCAGATAAAACAGACCACTGGGGATAAACCCTCAGGCAAGGATTGTTGGAAAGTTAACAGGTTATTCCTGAAAGTCCACCGTGCATTTAGCTGAGTGGGATACATTCACATTGAAATGCATCATGCATAATTCTGAGCTGTAACTCCATAATGAATAACTCATAGCTTTTGAGATGCAACAGTTATGTCCTAGAAAGGTTGAATTTGGAGCAGAAAATCAGGGGCGCACATCTCCAGCTAACGAGGAGAACAAACTGCTTTGCTATCTTTACGTGTTGGAGGCTGCAATTACTGTAAGCAGATGGTTAACGAAAAGCTCTGTCAATTTACACATGCAATTTATTTTACATGTCAAGAGTACTACAAAGCCTGTGAATAAGAGTTTGTGATTTCATCAGTGACTCTATAGTTTACTGAACTCGGTAAAGAAAAAACTCATCATCAGGGTAACCTCTGTGTGGGCTTGGAAACTACAAATCAAACCTTTAGCAGAAAACCTGCGTAACAAAAAGGGGAACTAAGCAAAAAAGACGTGGGTAATAACGAGGCAGGAGAAGTATTGGAAAAGATTAAAAGAAGAGTAGTTGCATTATGGGAAATGTAGGACTTGTGTGCTTCAATTTAGTCCTTTTTTATATCTAAAATCACTTAAATGTGGATTTAGTTGGATGAAAAATCAATAAAACCTGCACCTGAAGGACATGCATCTTTCTTACTTCCTCTCTTTCTCCATCTCTACTGCTGGTGTTGCAGAGGTTAGCTACGTTGTGTATGCTCAGGTAGAATTTTTCCAGATGCAGCGCCTCTTTCACCTTCTCACACTGCTGTATGTTTACTGATAGACCTCCACTGCCGCGCTGGCTGTTGGGGCCCCTCTGGGTCAGGGAACAGAGCCAAGGAACTGTCTGACCACCCGGTGTAAACTATGTGTTTACAGTGAGGCAAAGGTCACACTGAGCATGCTCAGATCAGTAAGTCTCACCTGCTGCCGAATATAAATGATCTTATGTCGGCGGCTAAAGTGGTGCCAAAACCTACTTAAAAAATATTCAGTTTCTTGGCAGTTCTACTCTGTCTTTCTGAGGAGAGAAAGAAAATGTGCCTCTTCCAGCAGTTTATTGAAAGATTTCTGCTCATCATTCAGCATAAATCCGCCTTGAATTTGTAAACATTTTTAAAGGTTCAGTTCAACCACGCAGCCTAGAAGCTCCTGAACATCACTACCCTCCTATCTGTTTTCTCAATGCTGTGTGCTCAAACATTTATAGACTTTATTATGTGGTCATGAATTTATGTATGTTTTCTCCACCCTTAAGCAGAAGACACCGCTTCCTCCAGACAACCTGCCCCTAATGGTTCGCTTGAGCACAACGCGCTCAGATTTGCCTGAACACAGGTGCTGTTCTACGAGGATTCAAACATAATGTTACATAACCTGTAACAGCTGCATATTTGTTACTTCAAATAACACTGAGACACATGTACTCTAGTTGGTCCTCTACACTTTGCCTCATTATTTCCCCTATTTAACTTCAGTGTTTTTTCACACTTTATCACCCCTCCTTTCTTTACTTTTCCTCTCTTTTCAGTCGCCCTCTCTCCTGTCGGCAGGAGGGGGTGAGGGAGCTTCATGCCATGCTCTAAATAACTTTATTGACATTTTGAATTGGTTGTGGATCACGGTAATTATCCAGCCTTCCTGCTTCCTGGATGGCATTCAGCAAGAGGAGAGCATCAGTGCAGCCACATCTCAAGCCAGGCTGAGAAATCGCTCTCTAATGCAAACACATGCTTGTATTCACATGATGCTCCCTCATATTACCATTTACTTACTCATAGGAAAGCAGCGACACAATACACGAACACCTCACTGAGCTCCGTTCGCTCATATATTTTGGAGTGCATGCATAGAAGTGTGAATAAAGCCACTTATTGTGGCAGCTTCCCCTATAGAGACAGAAATGTAGCAGGACTGTGTGAAGTATGCATGTGGATTTCTTTAAAGCTCAATGATCATTAATCATTGCAGGAGAGTGTTTGTTCATGCTCATCCTCCCAAAAAAACTCCCTGACTCCTGTACGGTCAACAAGGTCACAAATACTGGCAAGTCAACACTCCAATATTGGAATTTTATCTGTGCTACTTGAAATGTAAAGTCAAGGTTTTATATTGTGGATGTAAAATATTATTTTACTTTCAGTTTTCAGAACATGATCATCTCAGCGTTCCTGGTTTACTTAAGAATGAACTAGTAGTTAGCTTAGCTTAGCATAAAGTGTACAAAAAGGGTAAATGGTAAATGGACTTGACTTTGTATAGTGCTTTTCTAGTTTTCTGACTACCCAAAGCGCTTTTACACCTCAGGTCACATCTATCCATTCACACACCATTTGTAAAGTGGCCATCAGCATTAGCTAATCTCATTCATGCAAAATCACACACAGCCGACGAAGCAGCGGGAGCAACTTGGGGTTAAATTGCTCCACATTGGACATGTGGCTGCAGGAGCTGGGGATCGAACCTTCCGGTTGAGAGACCACCGACTCTACCACTGGCCCACAGCTATTTTATTTTTTTATTTAACCTTTATTTAACCAGGTAATTAACCCATTGAGATCGAGATCTCTTTAAAAAGGGTGACCTGGCCAAGAGGGCCAAGTATTATTAAGTAATAATAAACATTACATGATAACGAAACAGTTTACAAACAATAAGTTAAGAGAAAACCTAGCCTTTCTCTGTCATAGAATCACAAAATCCACCTACCATCATCTCTGAAGGTCACTAAATAAGATGCCACCTCTTAAAATGACTAACTGGTTTAGTTGCTCTAATTGTTGCCCATCCCATAATTTAAAACTTTCAAAGAAAAAACCTCACTGTGATTCCTGAAAACTTAAATAATTATGGATCAGGGACAATACACAGAAACCATGTGGATGTTTTGTACATAATGGTTTCATGTTCACTAAAACACATATGTATTTATAATCGATTTAAGGAAATTTGTGTGTTTCTGGAGTGTCATTAAAGATGTATTCAGTTAATTTAAGGCAACACTTTGACTGACAAAGCGACAACTCCATCAGTGTTGCACCTTTTGCTGCAGTTACAGTATGGAAGACTTGGACACCTTCCCATTCAGAAAAAAGTGTTTTTGTACAGATAGACAAAAGTTTAGCAGATAATTAGTGACTTAAGTGTACTTGTTACCTTCGGAGAGAACCAGGGTAGCTCTTTCCCCTGTTTCCTTTCATTATGCTAAGCTAATCTTAGCAGTTGCTGGCTTCAAAATTAGGGTATTAATACAAGACTGCCTGTTGTCAAAAAGCTGTATAAGTTTTCTCTCTTTAAATTTGGTCAATTCCATAAAAAAGCCTGATTATAGTGACAGAACAGTTAACATGTTAACATTACTCAGTGTAGAGAGCTTCTTGAAAACATAGTTTATAGCCGTTCAACAAGTTATATCATTCAACTCCAGTTTCAACTTTTCCAAATCTTTATTTATAACAGTCTCCAAAAATTCCCACAGATATGCCGCCCCAAGACTAACTTAATCTGGTGGACAATAAATCCAGGCCCTGACTTCGCACAACTGTCCTCATCTGTAAAACAGCTGTAGTCACCTCATATGCTGGACTGAGTGATATTGTCCTGTTAGCTGAGCGTCACAGGCGTTAATAGACAGCTCTCTGCTTTCAAAGTCAGTCTCATTTTTCCTTGACGTAGAGTGAGAGCTGCGTCCCTGAAGCGAGGCTATCGAGGAGAAACGAGAGCGATACAATCAACAGACGGCGCTCTGGCCTTAACTGGCAGAGTCTCAACGGCCGCTCAGAGAAGAATGAGCTAGAGGAGACGAGAGGGAGGAAACTGAGGTTCAGAAATATATATAAGGCGTTATGAACGCTAGGTACCCTTTTGATAAGCACAAATATTATGATTTTCTATTTACTTAGGTCCAACTTGGCAACTTATTTGCATGTGGCTGTCAGTCAAGTGCTCAAGAGAGACGAGTGATGGAGAAAGAAGAGAGAGAATCAGAAGAAGGGCGATAAACAGACGAGAAAATTGAGGAATTTCTATTGGATGAGTGTATTTCTGGGCTTCGTGTTGGGTTGGTTAATGACTGGTGCATATGTCAGCCACGCAGCTGTGGAGCTACAATCAGCCAGCCAGCTGACGAACGGAGTGAGAGAGAGAGAGAGAGAGAGAGAGAGAGAGAGACATGGAAACGAGGGCGGCAGACAGATAAAAAGTATTAAGCCATGGACGAGAAGAGACAAAAAAAGAAAACAGTTCTGCGTGGCGGATTGCAGGGAGAAGCAGAGGAGGCGAGATAGAGGATTTTGAGCGAAATAAACAGAGAGAGAGAGAAGCATCCGCAGGGAATAAAGAGAGAGAAAAGGAGCGAAACGAGAAGTTGCCAAGATAGTTTCCATTCTTCTTATCCTCCCTCAACGAGCTAAGGCAGAAATGGCAGAGGCTGCAGTCCAAATCATTACACCCAGCTGCCTTCTTGGAAAGTATTTACTGTTGTCAATAAAAAAAAAGGGAAAGGGAATGCAGCATTTTCTTTCAAGAAAAAATCATTCAAAAATGCAGGAGAGATTGTATTTTGGAAATGGTCTGTTCAGCTGTCCTCATATATACAAACACATTAACATTTTTTCCACACCCCTTTTCACCTCTACTCCCTTTCACATTCACCCTTTTACCCCGATCGTCCTCTCTGTCCTGCCCCGCCCTGGCCCGTGTTCCATCAGCTCTGTGATTTAAGCCTTTAAGAGCCTCTTTTCCCTCCAGTAAGAGCTTAAAGGCAAAATGTGTGTGCAAAGCAGTTTTTTGGGGGGAAAGGATCAGAGGCGGACAGAAATAGGTACAGGAGTGGGCGCTTCAGGAGGAAGTATCTGACCTTCAATTGTCCCTGCTTCTTGTCGGCCCACTAAGCAGCCACAGTGACTGTGATGGGTGCTCTTTTTTTTGTGAGGCAAGGACACGGGTTTATTGGGCTTTGGTTATTGCTCGCAAAGTTTGTTCGCAGTATTTGGAACACAGTTGTAAGTGTTTCATAACTGAAGGGGCCTCGTCTAGAATGAGAAATGTGAAGTTGTTTTGAAGACATCTGAATGTCATTTGGAATGATTTGAATCCACAATCATTGTCTATGTGCAATTTGCAAATATTACAACTGGGGATGTTCTAATACAATTTTCCCTCTGTAGACAACAGGACTGGGGAACACCTCTGGGATTAAAAAATATAGGTTAGATTCATTGGGGAAAGAACAGATTTCTGATTTTTTTGCCAGCATTGACTAACATTACACTCTCTCTTACCACACTGTTGTTTGTTATTGTTACACTGAGTGGCAGACTTTCAGATACCTCATACGACATTTTAGGCAGAACTGGAGCTCTAGTGCTAGTAAAAACAACATACATTACATGCATGACCATCTCTCCAGGTTAGAAGACCATAGTGGTTAAAATCAGTGATCAGTTAAGCTGGTGTTAATCAGTTCATTTGTCTTCTTGGTTCTTGCTCTAGTCTTCATATGATCCATGGTCAGATTAACACTCAGCCGTCTGCATATTGCTGACTTTCAAACCGTGGCTTTGCATGACAATTATACCTGACCTCTGACCTCTTTTTCTTTCTCCGCAGGCAGACCCGGGAACAGGAGACCCCGCCTGACTTCTTCTATTTCTCTGACTTTGAACGACACAACGCTGAGATCGCTGCCTTTCATCTGGACAGGTAAGTCCACATTTGCCAGTCTCAAGGATGTGTGTGTGTGTGTGTGTGTGTGTGTGTGTGTGTGTGTGTGTGTGTGTGTGTGTGTGTGTGTGTGTGTGTGTGTGTGTGTGTGTGTGTGTGTGTGTGTGTGTGTGTGTGTGTGTGTGTGTGCCTGCACATACGTGTGCATGCGTGCGTGTTTGTGTATATGTGTGTGTATATGTGTGGTTCAGGCTATTTGGGTCAGATTTTGATTGCTCTACAGGGACATTTTGAAAATTGAGGTAGCCTAGGAGGCTCACTGCATCAGAGATGGGTGTTTTTCATATAATTTACCGTCATTTTGCAGAGGATACTCTGCTATACATTGCTTCTGTTGGTTTAAACTTGTTTAAAAAAAAATTAAAAGAGGGGGGAATAAATGAAAAAAAAAAATCCAGTATATCCTAAGAAATTGTTTTTCTGTTTACACATTCTTTTTCTTATTAAAGCTTAGAGCACAAATCACCCACCGGGGCAGCAGTAGATGTTTTGGTCCAGAAACAGAACTGATGCCACACTTTTATTTTTAATTAAATTCAGATAAAAGACAATGTTCTTCAATCTGCTTTTTCTCCTTCATGCCAAGTAAGTTTTTCTTACCTAGAGGGCTAGTGTTGTGCAAGTTTTTCTCTTCTTGATTACTGATTCTCTCCTCTTCTCATTAACCACTCAGGGGAACAAAAACCTGCCAAACAGTAGACCTGAGCCAAAACCGGGCACTTCAGTTTTACAGTCAAGCTTAAATACATGTTTGTAAGATGCAGGAATATCACTTTCTCTTCTGTGCATGTACTCCAGGTATTCTCTGCACTTATTTTCTGCCCTCAGAATTTCATCCTTTTTCAAACACAGTGAGTGGTGTGAGTCGGCCTGTACAGTGGAGGCTGCGCGTTTAGAGAGGCCATGAGTCATAGAGAATGAATGCTGCCCTCCCGCAGCTAGCATCTGACTGAACAATGACTGCAGCCTCCTTGCTTAGCTAACCACCATGCTCTGTGACTTCACTGCCTTTACAAGGTTAACACTTTACAGCCAGCCGGCCCGCTGGAGACACTTAAATGAAAACAGAAAACATTGATGGGCAAGAGGGAGCAATGAGTATCAGCGGCGGCGTTGCTATTAAAGTCCAGCTGACGTCACTGTGGCTCTATTTTAGGGATTGTGTTGTTGTGTGAAAGCTGGTGATGATACTGAGGTCACACACACACACACGCACACACACACGCACACACACACACACACACACACACACACACACACACACACACACACACACATAAAAGGGGCCACAGAGGAAGGTAAAGATGTTGAATCTGCTTTCCCTTCAGGCATAATGACACAGTTCAGCAGCAATTGCATTAGCAGCAGCTTTCCTTACCAGTCTGCTACACATCTGGTCCTCTATACACACACACACGAAAACACACACTCCAAGCATATGGGTGGGTTAAGGGGAAGAGGAGGAAACCAAAGGCATGAAAGGCCCTGTGCCCATTCTAAATATAAGCCAGACAGGGTTTGCCAAAAGCAGCGCTTTATTTTTTCCCCTTATTTTGTCTGTTCTAAATTAGAGCCTGGCTACACTGTGTTGTGTTACTGCTGCTGCTGCTGCTGCTGCTGGTGGTGCTGCAGAGGCTTAGGCTGCACTGCCTCCCAGGGGGTCCACAGACACACACACACACACAGGCTCTTTTAAAAGAAGCATTCTCACACACACATACACACAGAGTCACTGTCTGTTCTTATATAGGCTACTCTGTTAAGCATCATTAATTATGTGATTGGATTTAAATGGGATGTGCTCTTTGCATTGCTGCATGAGGTGGGTAAAAGAGAGCAGATATGAATACATAAAAGGGCCAATATGACCTTTGATTATTAAATCCTAAACCCTAAACTTTCCTGACACCCTCTCAGTGTCTTTATATTTTTCGGCTAGGAATATATGATATTTTTATTCCCACTGTTGTTCATGCACAGCTCCCCGCAGGCCTCTCAATCTAAGCCTGAATATAAAACAAGATAAAAATGGCCACCACGGGAATAAGGTTTATCAAAGGGAAAGGGATGAGTTATGAAGGGAGTGAACTCATTTCTAAGGGGCGTATCCAGATTATTTTTTACTGAGCCCCGACTAAAGCACTCACCCGTGACTCAATATATAGATGGACAATGCATCTGCACCTCCTCCCGTTGTACAAAAGTGAAAAGTGATGCCAAAGGTGCTGACATCATGCACTGTTGATGTTTTTGTAGCCAGAGTCAAAAGTTTACCTACAAATGCAGGGATGGCATAAAGAATAGTGTCAGCAAACGTCTGAACATTACATATATACTAATTCTCTCCCCAATAATCACATGTATTTTAACTACTAACATTATGATATGATGATACAGTTGTTTCATTTATGTGCTTGGGTTTTTAAATTAAAACAATAACACATCAAAAAAGCAACATGTAAATCTTGCAGCGGCATAATATGAAAGCACTCCATTTTAAGTTGTTTGTCCAGAAGTCACGACAAAAGGTACGAACTTTATCTGCTTGAAGTCTGTTGCAAAGAGGCTAAATGACTTGTTTTGAAATTAAGTCCCGCCTCTGACTGAACAGATACCCAGTTGTAGTTAAAAGGGCTGCACTTGGGGTTGCAAGTCAGATTCCAGGGCTCATGCCACCTCCCTCCCCCCCCCCAAAAAAAGAAAAAAATGCAGCTGCATAGTCCTAACTACTCCCTTTAGCATAGCATCATCCTCAGGCACCTCAGATCAACAGTCCAGCTTCTTGCTTCATCATGTGTCATAGGGGAGAGGCATGAATTTGTACGACTGCCCCACTCCCTCCACTCGCCGTTGTGTTGCTTGATGGCATCACTTGTATGACACACTCTCAGCTCCCTTTTTTCTTTTTTTTCTTCAACATGTATGTCTCTCTCTCTCTCTCTCTCTCTCTCTCTCTCTCTCTCTCTCTCTCTCTCTCTCTCTCTCTCTCTCTCTCTCTCTCTCTTTCTCTCTCGTTCCAGGTCTCTCTGCCCTCAGGCTTCGGCCATTAGCTGCTGTCAGGGGTATCAATTTTTAAAGAGCCCGTGCTGAGTTTGTAGCAAGGTGGTATTGAGCACAGGGAGTACACATGCATAAAATCAGCCTGTGGCACGCACATAGGGAGAGAGACTCCCCATCTTGAAACATAGACAGCTTTATTAAAAACTTTCTCTCTCCATCGAACACATTCACATAGACACTAATGCTCGTTTCGTGCCAAATGATGCAAACGCAAAATATCCAGATGCTTTCACAGGGATAACATTTTTGATGGACTTCATATTCAGAATCATTTAAAATCAGAAAGCTGTGTGGAAGTAAAATATGTGTTTAATAAGGAAAGATAGCATAAAAAACCACAGGGAGGTTAACCGCTTTGTAGTTTAACTGTTACACTGTTACTGATGTCACAGTGCCCTCTGTTGGTTGTGAGTTAAAATTACATAGGTAATGCAACACCTGTGTCTGCCCCAGTGGCCTACTGCCAGGGATTGTGGGTTCGAGTCCCATCTGGGGTGAGGACTCTTTTCTCCCTGATTGAAAAAAAAGATTTATGCTGTTCTCAACAGACACTTCTATGTGTCTGTGTGTTCTGATTCAACTAAATGTAGTCCTATTTTATTGTTGTTTTTGGAAACACATGCACTTGTCCCATTTACCTCCCACAGACTCTTTACATCACTCTGTCTGTGTCTCTGTCCTGTAGGATCCTGGACTTCCGTCGCGTTCCTCCCGTAGCCGGCAGACTCGTCAACATGACCAAAGAGATCCGAGATGTCACACGAGACAAAAAGCTCTGGAGGACTTTTTTCATTTCACCAGGTACAAACTGAAAAAGAGCAGAGATATTGCTTTTCAGAGACACATCTAGGGGGAAAAAATACTTTTACCAACAAACCATGAGATTGATGTTGCTACATCCACAGAATGTTTAATAGCTGCACAAATTTCACTTCCAGCTGTGTGTATCCCAAAACCTGTGGAACACAAAATGTTTCACCACTATGAGTTTGGTCAATAATTCAGAAGAATACTAATTGTAGTTTTCCGTCATTTGTAGCAGTGCAATCTTGAACATTTTCCTACTTTGTAATGTAATGCAAAGCTACATCTGAACCCTGAATTACTGGGAGATTAATTTGCATGGGATTAGTATTATCAGAGGACTTTAGCTTGGGCTGAAGAATGACAGTTAATTAGCGATGCAACCTTTACATTTTATGGGATTCAAATCACTGACACTCTCAGCAATTAATACAAGTCATTGAAAGTGTCCAGGTAGGTTTAATCTCTGGGAAATTGGGTTTTGAATATATGTGGTTTGCATTTCAAAAGGGCAGGAAATGTACGTTCAAACTCTTTAGTGCTAGGAAGTAAAATAGGATATACCCAACAGTCACTTTTCAGCTGCTTCAGACAAAGGTTTAACAAAAAAAGGCCCAAACATTGTGTTTATTTTACTGATTCTCAGCCAACAACGTGTGTTTCTACGGAGAGTGCTCGTACTACTGCTCCACAGAGCATGCCCTGTGCGGAAAACCAGACCAGATCGAAGGTTCCCTGGCTGCCTTCCTCCCAGACCTGGCCCTCGCCAAACGCAAGACCTGGAGGAACCCGTGGAGACGCTCCTACCACAAACGCAAGAAGGCAGAGTAAGAGATCCATCCCACACTCAGAGAGTGTTGTATCCCGAGATGAAGCAGAGACAGAGGGATTCACTGTAGGACCAGATATTAGCTGGTATTTTTTACACCCACTGTCTGTAAGCAGGGGTGGAAACTCTTTTTATTTATTTTTGTAACCAGGAAAAAACCCTCATGAGAGCTGAGCAAGAGGTCCACACTTCAGTTTCACAGTATCATTTCATCCTAACATTAAAAAAGGAGAAAGAGATTGTCTTTGTTATTATTCATTTATTTATTGCACACTTACCCTTTTCATGATTCTGAACACATTTAAAATAGCAATAAAGTTTGATTTGCTCTTAACTCTTCAGGTGGGAGGTAGACCCTGACTACTGCGAGGAAGTCAAACAGACACCGCCTTATGACAGCGGCACACGACTGCTGGACATCATGGACATGACCATCTTTGACTTCCTCATGGGTGGGTGGACAACACTAAATAGGCAGATTTTTGTCAATCAATAATCGATACATACGCAAGTAGAGATAAAGTTGTATCTGTATCTATGTCATTTTTTAAACATTTTCAACTGTTTCTTTACTGAATTGTTCACTGTTGCTCCAACACAGGAAACATGGATCGGCATCATTATGAGACTTTTGAAAAGTTTGGAAATGAGACTTTTATCATCCATCTGGATAATGGCAGAGGGTGAGTGACTGCATTGTACTGAAAATGGTTAGAAAATGTAGGGAACATATAATAAAAAAGGCTAGAATAATATATGTATATATATATAAAGAGAGAGAGAATATAGATATAATAATATAGAGAACTGTTTATAAAATGATTAAATCATTTTAAAATATAACATTATTTAAAGGAGCTATATGTAACTCTGACACCTAGCGTTTCAAATGGGTACTGCAGTCCAAATTCAAAACATTGGAGAGAGCTGTCTCCCCCTGCTCCCTCTTCCCTAGAGTCGATGTGCATGCAGGTTGCCGTGTCACAGACTCTGAAGCTTCCGTGTTGAATCAGCTCTGCATCGGTCTTAAAACCTTTCTGAGTTCTAACCTCTCTTCATTTTTCAAATGCATCTCCAATATTAACTTAGTTTTAGCACATTTTTGTTCAAGGGGCTTAATAGAAAATGCAGAGGCTTTTAAGGTCAGAGTCAGTTATATCTGAACCAGTTTACTTGCCCACTTTTAAAGCTGCAACACCTAGTCTGCCATGTTAACTGGTCTCATATCTGGCAAACCGAGGGGCGTCCAAAATGGCCGTGGACACACTGGCTGCTTCTTTGTTGACAGAGAAGCCAGCACTGCAACACAGCATGTTTCCTTATTGTCTGATGATAAGGTCATTTTATGATTTAATTCAGTAGATATCCATCATGTTGGTCCTTCGAAGTGTAATACAATTAGTTGATACATGTCTTGGAAGATGATGGAGGTATTTCCTGAAGTTTATCATAGTTATTTGTTTACTTTTTAAATAATAAAATATCATATTGAAGTTGATCAACCTTTATGTGTTAGTGCAGTTGAAGTTATAATGAGAGTGAATGAGGGTTTGTCAGTATATAATGCACTATAACATGTTTTTATACTAAAGATTCATCAAGTATAGCAGAACAAAATCAGGAATAGATAAACTTAAAATTCAATTATGTGCACTTTTTTATGAAAGCACATAAAACCATATAAAATCACACTTAAAGAAGTATGGAGGAAAACAGGCAATCACACAAAAACTTGACATAAAACAGACTTTCACACAACAAACAAGTTGCACAGCAGCAGTTATCATCTTTAAAATTATCCATGCTCCTATGTTATTCTCAGCTTTGGAAAGCACTCCCATGATGAGAAGTCCATTCTGGTGCCGCTGACTCAGTGCTGCAGGTAAGACCTGTGTCAAGATGTGGTACTTTATTTATCCTGTCTATCCTGGTGAGAAATAACAGAAACATAAGTGATGAGTTGGCTATTCACATCATCAGTGCTGCAGAGCATATGGGTAGAACTGACTCCCCCCTGCGGCTCCATGTTTCTGCAGGGTAAGGAAGTCGACCCACTTGCGTCTGCAGCTGCTGGCTAAGGAAGAATACAAGCTGTCCATGCTCATGGCAGAGTCCCTGGTGAGGGACCGCCTCAGTCCCATCCTAATCCAGCTACACCTGGATGCTATGGACCGTCGACTACGCCAGGTATGAAGATTATAATGCCCCTGAGTCTAACTGTTGGCTGAGCTTACTGGCTTCTTATTTAGCACACAAATATGACAGTGGCATCAAGAAAGATAATTATTGTTTTCCTGTAAATGTTTATCAATTCCTAAGAACATCTGCTCTTTTTAAAGGACCCTTTGGAGTTTTAAACTTATTTGCAGGGGAGTGTCCAGAGTCTGGGCTGGGGTGGCATAGGCCCCTCTTAAATCTGATGGCCACCCCATTATATTGAGCTATGATTGGCTATTGTCTGGTCTAAAGTGAGACTTAAGTTCACTTATTGGGCTGCGATAAAAACAAACTGCTTGTATATTTTGTGACATTTTAGTGAAGTACATCTTTATCAGTTTGATTGTTTTTTGTGTTTTTTATTAAAAAATTGACACAGGAATGTAACATTTGAATGATCCTTTAGTCTTAGTAGTCAAAGTAGATATTTTCAGAGGCAGATTGGATATTTAAATGCTAATCAAACACATGTGTGAGCATACATACTTCAGGCCACCCTGCATAAGTCTGTGCCCTGAAAAAGTCTGCACACACCTCTGCTTCATGTCAAACATTTCAAACCTTTACATGTGTGTTGTGTGTCTTCTTCATCACTAGGTCCTGAATGTGCTGTCTGACTGTATCGATAAAGAGGGCTACAGTTACGTTGTAGAGGACGACCTACAGGGACCCCATGGGACAGACCTAACCCACAGCAGCCCACGACATAGGTAGCTGTCTGTGGAAGCTGGCAGCTTAATAAGACTCAATTCTGGAGAAGGGGGACTGGACTGAGAAGCTTCAGTCTTTCTCTTTAAACTGACCTGGCATCCTGTTAGACAGACGAGCTGCATCTGTAGTAAATTTCTCTCAGAGGACTCTTAGATTTTTTCGCTGATCTCACAGGAAAGGCGCCTTTCTGAGGGGAATATAAAAGCTGTGTGGGAGTGGACGCCTGCTGGATTGGACTCTTTGGATCTGGGGGCGGGTTACCAATGAGACAACCAGTCTGGGTGACGTGTAGGGCAGGGGGCCCTACACGTCCCCCAGACTCCTTAAAATATCCAGCCCCTGACTGTAGGTTAGAAACACCCTTCGTCTCACGCAGCACCACCAAACCATGAAAGTCTTGCAAGAGACGCCTTCTCTTTGTCTCGTTCTGGACCCTTCTTTTGAATTCAGTGAATTCTGAGGGACTTGTATAGAACTTTGTCCCCCTCCCCTCCCTCCTCTTCTTCTCCTCCTCGGCCTTCTTCAAAAGCTGAATTATGTGTTTCTACGTATTGTTGGTATTGCAAGTGTTTTGGAGGAAGAGGTGGAAGTCCCTGTTGTCTTAATTATCAAAACGAAGTGTCTTTTTAATTATTTTATTTCTGCAGAGCTGACTCTCTAAGATGGAGATATTTGACTGGAGTGCAGGTTTACCCCTGGATTTGTCCTTTAATTTTTTCGCCCATAAATGTTACTTGTACTTTAAAGAGTATTTATTGAAATTCATATTTATTTGTTTGAAATGAATTCTAATCAGTAAAATCAAGTTTTCTTTTTAAATGAACTGTTGAATTTACATCAGAGTGCACTAGCATGCACTTCCTCATTTGTCCACAGGAGGGCAAACTGAGCATGTGCAAAAGCAGCTGCCAGAATTCCCAGTAGGCATCAAAATCACTTTAAATTTGGTTTATAGCTACAACAAGTACTTAACTGAGTCTCCACCTGTGTTTACAACATTTAATCTTGATTTTAACTTTAACAATGCAAACAGATTTGAGGTCAGATTTAAGGTACAAAAAGCCAAATGTGACACTAATAGTTTTATATTTTAGTTTCTTTGTAATATATTTGATGTCCAGATGTTGCTGTTGCAGCTAGATTATTTTTCAGGATGTATATTTCATTGAAATCAAACAGCTGAAAGCTGAACTGTTGGCATCTGGCTGAAAGTTAATATATTCAGTAGGAAAATCTAGTGCCTGTGCAATGATAGAAATACTTGAATGTCTGGTTTCATAGCAGAAAGGGTTCAAATCCTCCAGGGAGGAGATCTAGATAAGATACGGAGGTCTACATATATGTGTATGTGTGTGCGCTGATGCCATCTGTTCCATAAGTGTTTTATTACACAGTCTGAGTTTCCATTGTCCTGTCAGGTCATTGCGGTGTGTGTGGAGGTGTGTGTGTGTGTCCACGGAGAACATTAAGAGGGTGTGTTCTTAAAGTGAAAATGCTTCTTTTTATTATTCAACTCATGGTTTCTGTGGATTTTTTTCACTTATTTGCATCATGGTAAAAGTGCAATAAAACAAAATGAGCAGAATTTGATAGTGATTTTTTGTTTTATTCTTAAGTAAAAGTTTGTGAGATTGTCTGTGTTTAATGTGCATGTTTTATATACTATTACTGAAGAGGTCAGCTCTGAGCCTGTTGTATCCAGTTACATTTTATTAATAGAACCCACAATCACAATTGGCCTCAAAGGGCATTATTAGATATACAAAAAAAAACTCGAAAAAATGTCCCCCAAAACCCTCCTTGTTTTAATAAAATGTTAGAAACCTTTGGAGGAATGGCAAAGAGGGGTTATTCTCCCAAGACAGACACACATGAAATATGTGCTGCGAACAAAGTAACACAATTAATACAAATTAAAGAGCACATATAAGAAACCAACAAACAAAAACAATGTAAAACCACCTCCCTGAAAAGAAGCCCCATTCAGTAAGAAAAAAAACTGCTCATAAATGTTCCTTGTACTTGAGAGTTTATTTTGTATTTGTTTGTACAAAGTTTTAACTGAATTCTAATCAGTGACGTCACGTTTTCTGAAGAAACTCAATTTTAAACTCCAGTGGTGCACTTCCTTGTGTGTCCACAAGGGGGCAAACATTACTGTTTAACCCCATACTAAGCATTGTGCGTGCATCCATTGAAGGCTATAGGGATCATTCATGAATATTGAATATTTATCACATTTTTTTGTGGATATTAAAACACAGAAAGCATCCAGCCAGTAATAGGGTTATTTTTGAAGGAGTGAAAAATGAATAAAGAAACAATTACAAAAATAATGGGAAATTCCCTGAAAAAGTGGCTTTAACATTGTGTGTGTCACTTACATCTCAAAGTGCAAGCTTCAAAACCCCCAAAAAGTTCCCTTCACTATGTTCACAGCTTTGAGTACCAGACAGTTCATATGTCTCAGAATTGACTAATAACATGTTAAATAGTTTGAGTGCCCCTTTCAAGGTCACTACTTGTGCTTTGGCCTTATTTGACCTCATCCATTGACCTGATGAGGTAATTCAGAAGTTCAATCTCTGCTGGTATGTAAAGCTTTCAATTATCAAAAATGGACCTTTGATACTGTAAACGTCTTTAGCACTAAAGCGAAATACATGCAAACCTTAATAATAACAAATTTGAAATTACTTGAAAACTTTACATCTTCATATACAACTGGTTGCACAGTGACTCACCAAAGAGATACAATTCAGCAGACAACCAA
Source organism: Tautogolabrus adspersus (assembly GCA_020745685.1). Taxonomy (NCBI): domain Eukaryota; kingdom Metazoa; phylum Chordata; class Actinopteri; order Labriformes; family Labridae; genus Tautogolabrus; species Tautogolabrus adspersus. Next base: position 8,631,315 of record CM036554.1, on the reverse strand, counting down.
TGGAAGAGACACAGTGGCAACAACACATAAATGATCAAAGTAAAAGATATACCAAGAGAACGCAAGCTTTTCCAAAACAGAAAAGTATTCCATAGTCAAATCAAATCAGTTTGATTGTATGTAATGTGCCCCTTTAAACAGGCGGTAAATACTGTATTGTATGACAGCTTTTGAATTGACAATTGTAAAAAACCTACTGAATTTGCTCGTGCAAAAACTCGTTCAAAAACCGTTAAACCGCGCCCAATTGTCAATCAGGTCAGCTCCCTGCCTCATTGTGAATAACGCTCATCCTTCATAAAATCCAAACTGATGAGTTGTCAAAAAATTCACCCCACTGTAATGTATGCAAATCGAGAACTAATTCAGTGTTTTTAATCAGGCTGTAAACATGTTAATTTAGGCTTTAACAACAACCTTTTTTGAAAGCGTGTGTATGTGACTTTAGGTGCTTCTGCAGCCAGCCTCAAGTGGACAGAAACTGTAGGATTTTGTACTTCTGCATTGGCTTCATTATTAAACACCAGAGGTCACCGCTTAGTTACAACTAGTTAGCTCTGTATGTCTATCATAACCTTTAGAACACACATGAAAAGAAAACATTTCCTCAAAATATTGATCCAATACTTCAGTGTCAGTTAGAAACAAAATCTTTTTTTATTGGGTAAATTAACCTCAGGCAGAAAATGTTAAACAAACATCCCTTTTTTGCTGACTGAAGTAAAAGTCATTACTTATTTAGATAAGCTGTCCAAAAACTGTTAGAAACAAGAGAAATGACATCCAGCAATATCAGTCAGGTTTCTTGTTGTACTGAAGGTGTGTGTATTTCCTTTAACTAGAAATTGAACATTAGTAAACTGGACCAAAATGCAAAAGCTGTCTGGGAAAGCCAATCAAGATTAGAAAAAAAAGGCCATATGAGTGAGAACAGTAAGTGTTGGTACACACTGGGTGATTGAACATCCAGGTGCACACAGGCCAGCTCTGAAGCAGCAGTGAATGGATGCAGTGAGGGCGGCTGCACAGCACCATGCAGAGGAAAATGGCCCTCAGCCTCGGCTCTGTGCATGAGCATGTTTACAGTTCCCACTGCACTGTAGTGTTTTGATAACCTTTCCTCACAGAACAGCCCCCGGAAACACTTCTTGGTTGGTTTACATAAATGCATGCACACACAGACACACACACAAGCACACACAAGCACACAGATGGAGCTCTGACTGGAGGAAGCGGACTGTGAGACAACCATCAGAGAGACGTAGAGTGGCCAGAGGAGAAGTGTAGGCTGTAATCGCTGCAGCAGCCGCAGACAGAGGAAGCCTGGTCATGGGAGTGAACCAGGAGGTGCTTATCTGATCTCAGCTCAGACCAACCTGCTTCACTGGCCTCCTCCTCTCCTTCTCTTCTCCTCCTCCTCTCCTCTCAGCTACTCTTCTCTGTTCAGAAATGTTTCTCAATTAATCTGCCCTGCTGCTCTTAAAGAGTCCCATACAAATCCTGACGGCTGACACTGTGGTGTCGGCTGCTTGCTTAATGAAATCAGTTATATTGCATTGTTATACCAACAGCACATAGTTTAACCCAACATCATACCTCAGTAGTGATGGACGTGTTATGATCCTTTACCTCCAATAAATGTAGGATTTTTTGCTGTAAAAGTAAAGTTCTTCACTGAAAATGATAAATATGTCACAATCATGAAGCAACATTTTTAAAAACTATTAGAAAGTGCAAAAATGTACTGTACCTATTGTAACTTCATAATTATAGTTTAATATGATAGCTGTAGTAACAGAAAAGTCTTATGAAAACAAATACAATGTTACAAACAACTCTTATGTAAAAGGCCTGTTAAGCATACAGTAAAGTACAGAAATGTGCTAAAATTACATGATTTCTTTATGCAGGGACATGTTCGCACAGTTCAGCTCATATTAGAGCGGGGTATTTCCCACAACCCCATGATACGATGTGTATCAGTATACAGGCGCCACGATACGATACATAGCGTGATATACATTGATTTTGGATAATGACCATGTCCTACACAGAATTCACTACAACAGCTCTTTGATGTTGAGAATAACAGCAGAGGCATATGGGATCCTACAACTTAAAACACTTCATTTCAGGTCCTCAGAGATCCTAGAAATACATGAAAATATTTTAATCCCAGCGCTATGCACCATAGGTCAACTGTCTTTCAAAACTGTCATTACAGCTTTGCAGCCATATCGATTCTGTGACATCTGCATCGATACATGAATTTGCAAGGAGCACATGACAATAAAGATAGATAGATCTTTATTGTCATTACACGTTATACAACGAAACTCAGTTGAAACAATCCTGTTGCAGCATATAAAATATAAAATATGTACACATACACCAGCACACAAACACAAGCCAAGCACATCTCACCCATACCCACATACACATTCATACCCGTAAACATTTGTAGAAAGAATGTAGTAAATACTCTAAAAATTAAAATATAGGGAGTTAAAACACGACAGTAATTGCACAGAGTCCATTATTGTACCAAGACCATTTTATTGCACTGAGCCCAGGTGTGAGTTCTATCTGTGAGTGTGTGTTTGTAGCATGTCCACAGCTCTGGGGAAGAAGCTGTTCCGCAGCCTGTTTGTGCGTGTGTTGGGGGTTTTCAGTCTACCTGAGGGGAGGGTGGTGAAGAGGGGGTTACAATGTTACAATGTTACAATTCACTTAGCAGACGCTTTTATCCAAAGCGACGTACATCAGAGAGTAAGTACAACACTAATCCATTCATATACCGCCACCGAAGCAACGGGAGCAATGCGGAGTTTCTTGCCCAAGGACACATTGGACATGTTGCTTAGCTGGGGATCGAACCCTCGACCTTCTGGTTGAGGGGCGACGACTCTACCAACTGAGCCACAGCCACCCCTCAAAAGCCACGCCCCTAACTTACATGCACAAGCGCCATTGGTCCAGAAGCGGACCTCAGCTGATGCTTTGAGTGTGGGCTCGTGCACGCATGGGGTAGAGAACGAGCAGGGAGACATGGAGGTGTGATTGGTTCATCAGATTGGTACCTCGTGGCAGACATTGGTCAAAGTTTTTACAGGCTTACAACTGCTACAGATGATGGATTTTCTTTATTCCTTTTTCAGAGCGCATGAGTTATTAATTCCTGTCAGGATTTAAAAAAGACAATGTCAACCAAAATCTTAAAAAGTGTATCTGGGGAAACTTACCAACCCTGCCTTTAACTTCTTATAAATGATCGAAGAAATCTTTGTCTGCACCTGAAATTAAGTTTAATGTTGACTTTTTAGCAGCTCCATTATCAAAAGTAAAGAAAAGAAACCTTGCTTTTACGTCTCTGTATTGACCATTAAAACTCTCGTGAGCCTCTCCTGCAGCAGCAGGGCCACACACAGAGGCCCGCAGACCTCAGGCTATTTTCTGGCCTCTGTCGTCCCACAGGAGACCTCCAATTGCCCCGTTAAGATCCTTCAAAATACACATCCCCCTGTTTCATAGACACGGAAACAATTTATGGCCATTATAGAGCATTATTGATAGCATCTCCAAAACTTCCTGTAGTTGACTAAACGTCTGCCAGAGTGGACTCAACACACACACACACACACACACACACGCGCACGCACACACACACACACACACACACACACACACACACACGCACACACACACAAACAAACACCGACACACACACACACACACACACACACACACACACACACACACACACACACACACACACACAAAACACACACACACACACACACACACACACACACACCCCCACACACACACACACACACACACACACACACACACACACACACACACACACACACACACACACTGAAGAGTTAACAGAGAGAAAACAAAGATGCAAAGGATGTTGTTTGTTGGTTTGGGGCTGGCTGTTTTGAATACAGTAACAGAGATAAGGCTATAAAAAGAAGCAAAGTAAAACATGAAGGCAGACTACAAGTTTAACAGACCACCCAGAATCCTGCTGGAGGCGGGTGAGCAGAGGCCTTTGTCCAGCACAATTGCTCAGGGTGCTACTGTGAGTCAGCCTGGACTGAACTAGGTCAATGGAGTCCAAATTAAAAAGGAACACCTTCAATTGTGCAAGTCCATCCGCAGGTATATATAATATACATACTAGGGGTGGGGGGTAAATCGTTTCATTAAAGTATCTTATCTTTAATTTTTATTGGACAATTTTAAAAATAGATATAATTTCCCCCTGTGATCAGGAAACATGACATCATATCCTTTCACATTACAACAGCCGAGAGCAGCCGAAAACAGAAAAATAGCCAACAGTGCATTGGTTGCCTTAATTGTTTTCTCAAAAGCTGGAGTCTTTCAGGTTATCAGTAAAGCTATTATGCTGTGTCATCTCAATTTTTCCACAACTTTTTAATTTTCCCACAAACTACTCAAAGAGTGACAAGTTGTTAGAAATCCAATACTGAATCAAGTAATCAATCAATAAATTAATCTGTATTTCTATAGCACCAATTCACAACACATATTATCTGAGGAAACTACAAATAGAGCAGCCAGTAGGTCCAAGGGAGCTCAGAAACTCCAAGGAAGATAAATCGTTAGTAACTTTCATGGTACATGAAGAGTTAAAGTCAGTGACATGCAATAATATGATTTGAATGCATACAGATAGAGAGAGAGAGGTAGAGACAGGACCTATGTCAGCCAGGTCCCCCAACAGTGTAAGCCTATAGCAGCACTGAGCCAGCCCTACATGTAAGTACAAGCTTTATCAAAAAAGAAAGTTTTAAGCCTACTCTTAAAAGTAGAGAGGGTGTCTGCCAAATGATCCCAAAAGAGTGTGGCCTGATAACTGAAAGCTCTACCTATATACTACTTTTAGAGACTCAGCTCAAACGGTGTCAAAAGGGTTTCCTCCGATTCAGGCCGGGCTCTGTTAACTAACCGAAGAAAATCTCTGAATATTTTCAACAAACGCCAACACACCTGAAAACCCAGGGTTATTGAATGCTGTTTAAAACACAAATAAATAAATAAAACACCTAAACATTCTGTTCAGTATAGGCTGCCCAGCCCAGAGCAATTTTGGAGAACTGAAGTGCACTTAACCATTTCCTGTTTGTAGGACTTTTAACACAACACTTCTATGGGAATACATCCTTTAACTCAAGAATACAATTTTAATTCCAAATATTAGCCTTATTATTATTATTATTATTATTATTATTATTATTATTATTAGCCAAATCCTGCAAGAAAATTTGCACTGCTACACATTCTTCAAGAAATATCCTCTGCAAATATTTAGCACTAAGCATTTTTTTCCTGAATGAAGTCCCCCTTGATAAAGGCCTTTCATTAGTGCAAGAGGTCTTATGGTTAGTTTAGTGTTTTAAAGTTTCAATGAATTTGTGGCACAGCTTTGTTTGTACTAAAATGTTATAATTCAAATGATAAGACACAAATCTTGACGTTTTTCAATAGGCCCTCATATTGATATCTTAAACATGTGCAGTGTAGGTTGTAAAATACATTTGAACCAAGTGGAAGAATTGATTTAAAAAATCTACATTTCTGAATCTTATTTGTTATTAGGACGGGATAAAAATTCAGCGGACACCCAGTTTAAAGACCTCAAAGACAAGATCCTGTCTGTTGGGACCAACAGCCGTTCCTGGATAGCAGCTGGGACGAGCAGGAGAAGGAGGAGGAGAGTGTGTGTGTGTGTGTGAGGGGGGGGTCTGAGGCAGTCGTCTCCAGCAGAGCCTTGAGTGTCAGCTGGCTGAGCTGAGCAGAGCAGAGGATGGTGGGAGAACAAAGCAGCAGGACAGGGTGTTAGGGTGTCAGGGTGTCAGGGTGCTGTTGGGTTAGGGTTAAACACTGTGAACTCCACACCTCCACGACTCCTCCAGGTGTAGACATGTTTGATAACTCGAACTACCCCTTCAACTGTTTCAACTACGATGGAGACGGATACCCTTCATCCAGCACGGACGAGGAGAAGAAGATGTGCAGACCCGCTTACAGGTATTGACCAGTCTTAATTTACATTTCTTTTTCCCTCTTTTATAATTCACTGTTTCACATCAAATTATATGTTATGTCATTCACATTTTGTAGGTTCTAGAAACAGACGTAAAGTAATATAAAAGACATCAGCTGGCTGATATTTGGCCTTCAGTCGACATTTTTAGATGTAAAATTTACTTTTTGATCCTAATGATTTTGGACGCTTTCTCAGATCTTGATGTACCAAATGGGTAAAATATTTTTTGTAGCTTTTTAAAATGAAAAAATGAACCAAAGAAGAGATGTAGTTACATATGTAGTGTGGTTCAAAGTTGTAATGAGGCATTATTTCTACAAGTGATGTGCTCTGAAATATTTTCTGTTAAGATCAAATATTATTGTCATTTGAAAAAGCTGTATCATTTTTATTAAATATATATTTGTTTGTTAAAAATATAAAATTTTAAACAAATGTAAGGAGCACTTTTTACGACGGCATTCCTAGTGTCCAATCAAAGTTACATTTAGTGACTTTAGATGATGTTGTCTGAGCCGATTGTGAACTTTGTCTTTTTAACTTTGTGTTCATTTTTCAGCCTGATTTTTGTTCATGTGTCCCTATCAAAAATAAAAAAAACTCTCTTTTATTCTTTTTGTGTTGTGGGAGTTCAGATGGCGTGAAACCTTAAATAAAATTCATCTTCACATCCTCTGTATCTGTTACAGTAGCCTATACTTTCTCCCGAACACAAAGCAGTCCATTTAGACTAACATCATCGGTCTTTACAGGACTTTATTATGAACAGGTCTCCTGGATGTTGGCGACACATCAAACTGTACTCTGATTGGTCCGTCTTTGTCTATATATCTTTATATACTATATATTTATATTAAACATACTCAATACAATATAAACTGCATAATTTATACTGTAGTTGCTATGGTTACGATGCATTATGGTCATTTTTGGGAATTTTATCCCCAAAAAATCTTTAAGTCCTATTTCTAGTAAGGAATGTTTTCAGGAATAATCGGCAGATTTAATAGATTGATAGTTTAATTTTTATTAGAAACACACTTAAGTGACCTCATGGTAAAATACAATATATTTATTATTATTTATATATAAGTGTGAATACCCCTTATGATGTCAAATGTCAAATATGTTTAATGTTTTTCCCATTTGTATTCACTGATTTAAGTGTGTTTCTGTTTTTCTGTGTTCGTGTGTGTGCGTGTGTGCGTGTGTGTGTGTGTGTGTGTGTGTGTGTGTGTGTGTGTGTGTGTGTGTGTGTGTGTGTGTGTGTGTGTGTGTGTGTGTGTGTGTGTGTATGTGTGTGTGTGTGTAGCTACATAGCTCTGATAGCCATGGCGATCCAGCAGAGCCCCGATCAGCGGGTCACTCTGTCGGGAATCTACGAGTTCATCATGAAGAGGTTTCCTTATTATCGCTCAAATCAGAGAGCCTGGCAGAACTCCATCCGACACAACCTGTCGCTCAACAGCTGCTTCATCAAGGTGCAACAACACAAGCCTGACAATAAAGCACCTTAGCAACTTTGTTTGAATTTTATGATTTTTCTAAATATATATTTTTTTATTTTTGAGATCCCTTATTGCAGTCAATCAGAGAATATTTTCAAGTTTTGGGTTCTTTTCATCACCTTTCTCTATATTATTCTTAATTTTCTTCCAATTATTGTTTAATTTTTGATCCCATATTTTTTCTCAGGTTCCTCGGACCGAGGGCAACGAGAAGGGAAAAGGAAACTTCTGGACTTTTGCCACCGGCTGTGAATCGATGCTCGACCTCTTTGAAAACGGAAACTTCCGCCGTCGTAGGCGTAGGAGGAACATGAAAATTGGATTCCGTGATTCAGGAGAAACACATTTCCACCCTTTGGAAAGCCGAACCAATCAGCATGCAGTAGCTCTGGGCCCCGAACCCGACTCCTCCCTCTGCCCTTTGACCCCTGATAGGCCAAGGCTGGGGCAGCAGCAGGACCAGCTCAACCTAAACCCTGTCCAGCCGGGGAAACCGGAGTCTGAGATCAAGTTTAGCATTGACTACATCCTGTCAACTCCTGATCCGCCACTGACGGGGTTCAGATCATCCCACGGCCCCGTTCACACGGCAACCACGGGGCCGCCGGTACACATTCTAGAGCCTCAACACCTGAACCTGCACTTCTGGACTCTGTGATAGGAGGACAAAAACAGAACTTTTTCCTTCATGACCATCTCTGTCCAAACCTGGGAGGAACTGTGAGGACGTGCAGAGACAGAAAAGACGCTCCTCACGAGGAATTCAACTGACTTGAAAATACAGATGATGAACAAAGTGTACAGGTACAGTATGTGAGACATGGAAAACACATTTAAAAGAAACATGATGCTGTTTAAGATTCATTCAAAAAATCAAATGTGAAAAACACAGAACAATACAGTAAAAAGAGTTCATAAAGTCTTTAAACGGTTGTGCAGTGTCGACATAGACTTCACTAGGTTTATAGTATTATGTAAAAGGATGGTGTGTTTTAAAGTTCTTTAAAAGTCTAACAAAGTCCATGACTCAGATTATTTAAGTTATCTTCTGATCAGAAGTTTGGGATGATTTTCTTCATAAAAGCAGAACTCATTCAGAATAATGTTGCCTGTTAAATAATCAGGTTATTGCAGCATGTTACACTTTTATTTCTTCAGTTTCTCCTCGATTAATGGTAGATTTGGTCGAATTGTTTTTCATTTAAAAAATCATGAAACGCCTGTTTGTTTTTTTTGATAGAACTCCTCTTGACAATCTTTAACCTTTCTGAAAATTGGGAACAAAATCAGTAGAGAAAAGCAGAAAAATATTTACCTCTTTCAAGTGGAACATCTTTTATTTTGTCATTTGAACTTTTTCATAATGTTTATTATAATAGACTTTTTTTTAAACTACAGTCTCAGCATGCAAAGTGTTTAAAATATGGGTTTTTAAATGACATCTGCAGAATACCACTTCTTTTATTTTCTTAACAACATTTAAAAGTGGGAAACAGACGTTGAGCTTCAAGTCTTCTTTCACCAACCACACACCACATGAACCCACTTATGGCTGCTATGTAAAGTGTCCATCAGTATGAACTAATCCCGTTCATACACATTCACATGCTGCTGACAGCGGGAGCAATTCGGGGGTTCAGTGTCTTGCCAGAAGACACTTTGACATGTGAACGCAGGAGCTGGGGATTGATCCCCGACCTTCGGTTAACAGTTAGACCTCTACCACTGATCAAAAGCCACACCTTAAACAGGGCTTCTTGACGTGTCACAGTAGGAGTGATACGTGTAAATAATGAAATCCCTGATGTCTAAATTCCATTCAGCTGTTTAAGTTTCATGTGGCTCTGCAGGTGAACTGTCTCATTGTCAGCTAGTGAATAAAATGTAATCCTTCTCTATAGTATTGTACATAAATGTTCTTATTATAAAACCAGTTAGAATGTAAAGTAAAAAAAGCAAATCCATACTTTGCAATTACTGTAATGTTTTACAAAATGAAATTAAACATTAAGTGCAACGTGACATTAGAGTAAAAAAAAGGTGTAGTATTTTTTTAATGCACCGTACTCACATCTCCTGTTTCAGAGAGAGATTGTTCTGACAGTTATTTCTGCACTATCTGATAAGTGACATTTTAAATACTCAAACAGTCAGTAACACTAATTGAGTGTGCTGTTGATGTTCTCATGGCTCCCAAAATGTAGCGCTCAAACATGATTGAGGAGCTGATTGCACATTTAGGACAGCACTGATACAGTTCAGGGACTCCAAAAAGTATTTTTGAGCGTTGGTCAAACCTTGTGCCAGCTCTGTGTTAATCTAACTCTGCCCTCATGTGCTGTGATTGGTTAGCATTGGTGGCCTCAAAGTTTGTCTTCAGGGCTCTTTGCTTGAACGCTCCATGAGTGCCATGAGGATGTGTTTGTGTCCCCTGTGGAAGTCAATATTCACTTATTCATTTTTTATTAACCTAATCAAGGACCTTCTTCTCAGTGGTGTTAGACCCTTTACCCATCTAAACTACATCCAATTCCCTACCAAATACTTTTCTAGGTTTAAGCAACAAAACTACTTGGTGTGGTTCGGTTAAATTTGGCTTCAACTTTGCTGTTGGTTTCTTGCAGGACTCGAATAGGGCTCTCCTGGTAGAAAGGCCTCTGATTGACCTATTGGCCTTTTAAACCAATCACAGCTCAGTAGGGTGGGCCCAGGCAAAACTCAGTTGGGAAATAACATCACCTTGTCACAGCGTATAACTCACAACATTTCGTGTCTTCTCTTTGATTTCTTGTTTACAAATGTTTAACTTCAATGATTTCAATATAGTTAGCATTTATAGCTTTGAATACTGTTTAAGATTGTAAACTTATTTTGAGGGGACATTCAACCACTCACATTTGATTTTAGTAATTTTTTTTCAAGCTCTGATAACTTCTGCATTCACTAATTTATTTGCATAGTGGGAAATTGAAAATGGGACACCTGGATGGAACAGAGCTATCGTTAATGTGTGCAGTAACACCACTTTTATTACTTTAGCAAATCTGCTTTGAGAAAAAGGCCTGTTTTGACTGATCTCCATCCTTTCAAACCAGCGTCCTGCCTGCATTAAAGCTAATTTCTTTATTGACCTTTTGGAATCCTGATTGACTGACACTTAAATTCTAATCCTGTCACTCCTTATTACAACATTTTGTATTCACACTCTTACAAAAAGGCCGAGCTCTGCCCAACATTTCCTGCCTGTGTGAGGGAGATCAATCATGGCGTGTAGCTGTAGCGTTGAAGGGACATTTTTCAATTTAACCTTTATATTATGTCTTGACTACATCAGGGGAGGCTTTCAACACACTTAACATGAGTGGCATTTAATATAGCACAACACTTACAAGGTGAGGCCGAGATGTGACCCTATTTAAATACAAGAGGCCCCTGCCTGAGCCTGAACAGCAACCCCCTCCCCCAAAACAAACACACACACACACACACACACACACACACACACACATATTAAAACCCTGTGACGCAGATATAATTAAACACACCTTGTGCCTCCTTTGCAAATGCCCCTCATTGATTTTGTGGGTTTTTAACATTCATATGTGAACTGCCCCCCAGCTAACGGCGTCAACGGCACAAGCGTTTATGGATCAGCAAGTTTCCATTAACAAAGTTGTTGATGTTGAATAGCGAGGGGGCCACCGCCATGATGCCGTGGATATATTTGGGTAAATTAACTTAGCATAAAGTGCTCGGAGGCGACTGAGTTCTTTTGAGGCAGATAAACAGAAAGCAAAGGCAGCAGTCAGGCCCGAAAAGTCAACGCACAGATTGTGTTGTGAGCGGATATGTAAGACTGTAGCTAGTAGCACAGTGTCCCAATGAATGGCCTCTATTAAATCACTTCTAAGTGCTTCCCATTCCTACTTAATCCTTCTAACAGTTGTTTATAATCACACACAAGCGGTCATATTTCTAATTTCTACAAGTGTGAAAATGTATTTTTGAGATTACATTAAATGTGCATCTCAGGGGCAGAAAACAGCAGAAGCAGAAGTGCAGGTAGAGGAAAATTGGGAAGCATTGATCTGCAACATTAATAAAAAGTAAATCATAAACACAAATAGGTCATTGTTTAGACTGTGAGGAGGATTATTGAGATGAAGATAAATATGACTGTTTTCTGTTATTTCTGGTGCTGGCATTTTTTTCATTGTTTAAATTGTGAGTAATCACCAACAATCACAACTTGTGATTATCAGAATTTAAGTGGGGCCCAGGCCAACCCCTGGATGTGTCCCTGCCGCCCAGGCAAAATTACCTCAAGCTACGCATATGGAGGCACCTATGACAAAACATTAGGGGTGCAACAGAGGTCTACACAGACAACTATGATTGCACTTCGCACAGTTTTAGCCCCATGTTGCAACCTCTGGCATGGTGTTGAACAATGAAGCCAAAGCGGAAGTGAAAAAAAAATGCAGTTCCTCAAGTGTCCACTTGAGCCTGGATCCCCACACCCCAACTTGAGCACATAAATGTATATTTAGCCTACCATTACTCCCTGAGAATTAAAGACAGTAAATGGCTGCCTAGTGCAACAGAACATGCTGTGAATGACTCGATCAGGAGATGTGACCTGTGAGTTTATGATAATGCACAGGGGTATGTCCACTTTTTTTTGACTGGGGTGTCTCAACTGGGGAACTGACTTATGCAGGGGTGGCCTGAAGTTTGATGTGCACAGAAACACACAAAAATCTATTATTCACACTTTCAAACTTAACCAATAATATCTAGCATAACACAAGATAATAGCAATAGCAACATTAGCTCAAATATTTACAATTCCCTTAGCAGACGCTTTTATCCAAAGTGACGTACATCAGAGAGTAAGTACAACACAAGCAAGGATCTAAAGAGGAGGAAACAACGTCAGGAAGTGCAAACAAACAGCTTTAAGTCCGATCAGACACAGGTGCTGACAGGCAATGCGCAGAGGCAAAACACAACATTGACGGCTGTTATTGAGAGCTCTAATCAGTATAGAAACCATCTTCAAACAAAACCTTCATCATCACCACCATCATCATCATCATCATCATCATCATCATCATCAATAATATCAAAATCCTCGTCATCGTCATCATTAAGGTCGTAGGTATTCATGAAAGAGCTGGGTCTTAGATTTTTCTTAAAGGTGCAAAGGGACTCTGCAGATCGAATGGAGTTTGGAAGTTCATCCCACCACTGGGGTGCGACAGAGGAGGAGAGTCTAGTTAAAGTCTTATTTAATGAAACAAAAAGAAGATCTATGTTCAAAGTCACAATTTCAAGTACTTTAAAAAGATGCATGCAAACTCCTGCACACTAACTTGTAATGTTTTGGTCCCTACACATTGCCAGTTAGTTCATTGCAAGTTAGACATGCATTACATTCCTATTAATCTTTCTTATTAAATAGATGTGCAAAGTTTTTATTTAAAATGTATGGTCCAAACAAAAGAAGATATGCTACATTGATATGTAAAGAAAACTACTAGCCTTTGCAAAAAAAGATAATAGTTGGTTTTAATAAAACAAGCCCTACCTCCGACAGGATAAATAGTCAATCACAGTTTAGGATTTTTTGGGGTGGCAAATTACATTTCTAGGGGGGCCTATGCCACCCCTCTAGACCTGCCCCATATAACGCAGCCCGGTGAAGAGACAGGCGTTTCATAACGCAGATCTTTGTGTTAATGACTACAGATCTATTGACAGTAAAAAGAGACTCAAGTCTGCAGTGCAGACCTTACACTCTACTTCAGTTTTTAAATACCATTGTTCCTATCGTTCACTGATAATCCACTGATCTATATTGGAATATTAAGTTTAATGCACAATCACAGTTTAATATTACATCATCACTTCTGTCATCTTAATGTTTTATTTTTAAAGAAAAATTAATGTTAAGTCCTGTGATTTGAGTTTGCTTTAAAAGATTATAATGTTAAGGTCTTTGGATTATGCATTAATGTTCAAATGCATTAACATCGACAGTCGGAGTTGTTTCCCTCCTCTTAAATCTCCTGTGAGGAATTTCTGGTTTGCATTGATTTTGGCGCCCCCTGTGGACAAAGCAGTACCTCTCATCTCTTTGCTGTTCTTGTCCTTTCATGTCTTTTAACAGTCAAGTGTGTCCCTAACTGGGAATCTTTGCAGGAAAAAAATTTAAACAAAAGCTATTTCGGCAGCGTATACTCTAGCTCACCTCATTTTACACCTTAACAGCAGCTTTTTAAGTATTAAAAATAACGATAAATGATCAATCGTGTCGCTGATGGTCTTGTTTGCCTTTGTGGGTCATAGAGGAATTGTTATGAATTTATACCCTCTAAAAACTCCTCACAGGCGCTTTAAGTTATCCTTTAACTGTGATCCAACATTGATATCCTACTGATGAAGATCATGTAATACCCCGAGGACTTTGACATTTGAAAGCCCATGCAGCAGGTACTTTTGTTTTTAAATGGCTTCAAGTGTGTGTGTCAGTAATGAGAAAATCAACACAGCATGTCAATCAATGGCAGTCAGGAGACATGTTTACACTTGGACTGTCCCTGCCAGGAACACAACATAAGTAGCTGACTGGAGGCTTTTTTTCCCAGACAGAAAAATGGAAACTAGGCAATTTAATAAAAAGGGCCTGACATTCAAATGAAAATGTAAATCACAAATCTGCCAGACGTGTTTGAAGGTGTCAATTCTCATTTGACTTACAGCAAAGTATTTCTTACACAAGTAAGTAACAGTTTGTTTCTTTGACCCACAGTCTGACATCAGCTGCAGCTAAAACCTGCTTCAGACAACGGGAGAAAAATTAATAATTAATTTAAAGTCCTTTGAGAAAACAGGCTTGAGTGGTATCTTATTAAATTTAGCACCCCCTGAGTCTCAATGAATGGTTTAAAACAAATGGCCATGGTAATTTAATGATTTACTAAAAAATGATAGTGCTGGTAATAAGAAGTTAAATGTATTACTAAGAGGAAACGTGCTCTTTATGCAGACTGGTCCTTTCAAAGTAACATGATTTAAATGATCTCATAATAATACTTTTTCAGTTGTGTAAATGTCAATATAAATGTTGCATCTTGTTGAAGTGGGCTTTTAGATGCTTGATACACCTGTAGTGTGTATAAACTTGAGTTTACAAAGGCTCACCTGGACATGAATATAAAACTTTATTAAAGTTAAAGTGCTGATGAAAGTGCTGATTGATTCAAATCATTGTAAGCGGAGCTGTCAAATGAATGTAGCTTAACTCAATATAAAGTAGAGAAGGTGAGCTCATTGAAGTACAGTATATGGATATGGATACTTCTGGAAGTATATGACATACTGTATACTGTATATCTGACTAACTTTTTTTCAAAGGTTCATTTTTGGGCTTTTTATGCCTTTATTTTAGAGACAGGCCAGTGGATAGAGTCAGACATCAGAGAGAGAAAGTGGGGAATGACATACAGGGATGGGACCTCGGGTCGGATTCAAGCCCGGGTCGTCCGCTTGGAGGGCTATAGCCTCTGCACATGGGATGCACACACTAACCACTATGCTACCAGCGCCCCATATCTTACCAATTTTGATCAAAGATCCAGTTTAAACTAGGTCAAATTACCTATATTTATCAAATCTTCACATTTTAAATTCTACAGGGGTGCACGTAAATCCCATCTGAATTCCCCAATTCCCCTAGTACTTAACTAATTAAAAGTAATGAAATTCCCGCCACCCCCCAAATAATTGTGACATCAATTTTAAAAGTACAAACTATTCAATGAGTAAATACAGGTAGAAAACCAGAAGTTGGAAGAAAACAGGGGTAACTGTGTGTATTCCTTGAAAGTTCAGTGAATGAGATGCAAAACGGTAAAGGAAGAAGAACTGTGAGGTTTAAGTTGTTATATGACCAAGTTCTGTGTTGCAGAGAAGATCCATTGCACTGTGTGAGCGTGACATGCAATGCAACTACAATGCACCACAGCTCTGGCCTACATTCTCACTCTTATTTTATACATCCAAGAGGGCAAATCCTCTTTTCTTTTGGATTCTCCGTCTAAGCTGCTAAACAGGTGCAACAGCTGTTTATTCGGTCCACTGATGGTTAGAGTTGATAAATGAGTGAATGAGGATTGTTTAATCCACAAGGTCTTCTTCTAACCGATTTGACCACCAACGTGTGTGTGTGTGTGTGTGTGTGTGTGTGTGTGTGTGTGTGTGTGTGTGTGTGTGTGTGTGTGTGTGTGTGTGTGTGTGGTCAGGCTCTGTAGTCCAACTAGCAGGGTGTGCTAAAAGGGAGCATGTGTTGTCTTGATGAAAAAGTGGCTCCTTGTTCTTCTCTTCAGTGAAGAAGTTCTGGAGAATCCAGCAGATCCATACACTGATTCTGCCGTCTGCAACACATAACTACGTTCAGGAAAATGTGAAGCACGTAAAAAAGAATCAACATCTTTCTTTTTTATCTCTACTGGAGAACAAGCACAGTTATGGGATCCTGAATGTAGAAAATTGGCTCATTATTATTGCACAGTCACAGTCAGCATTACACCAACAAGAGGCACATGGTGCCTTTGTTTCTGTTCTAACATGGTTTGTTGTACTAAATGTCCACAAGATTTAAATTATATTTTTCCTTAGGAAATTTAAAATACATACCAAAAAATTAAAGACATTTTTTAAATTGTTACCTTTGTTTTTTTTTTGGGTCAAATTCTCCTTCAGAGAAAACATAAAAGCATCCATTCACCTTCAAGAGAGAGATCCAGCAGCTCTGTAAGTGTGATATGACTTCATAAAGATTAATCTGATAAAAAAAGAAACGGCATGTTGAGTCAAACAGGACCCTTCTTCACTACTGGAGTCCAGTCCTCTGTCTGACAGGCACACCCCTCTTTCTGTTTGACCGGGAAAAAACGCTCCAGTGACTGAGCCCAGGCTAGAGGGGCCACGTCTAGGATGAGGTGATTCCTGACAACCAATGGGGAAGCCTCTTGTGAGGGGCCCATGGGCCTCCAGAGAGAGGCAGGAGGAGGGGGGTGTAAGGTAAATGGAAAGGGTTTACTACCGGTCATTTTACCATCTGAAGAGGGAGAAGGATGGCACGCCGAGGAGAGGACTGGAGAGATAGAGTGAGGAATATTTTATTTAACAAAAAAAAAAAAGACAACAAAACAGGCTTGCGGACACACTGCTAGTGTTTTATTAGAGTTCATGCAGAAGTCAAAAAACACAGAGAAAATGAGAGATGAGGCAACTCAGGAAAAGTAGCAGTCGCACAGCACAGCCTCCCTTATCAGCATCTCTTCGTATCATTGAGAGATGTACATGGAAACACATTGTTCTTCTGCAAAAAGACGACTGACAGAGTTTCAGGAACACTCAGATTCAGTTTCACGTCACTGATATAAACCAGGATGATCAAACAGGAGAGTGACATGTATTCTTTAGAACACACATTTGGAGGCTTATTGTTTTCCAAAGAACTGATATAAAGTTACAGAACAGCTGAGACACACACACACACACACACACACACACACACACACACACACACACACACACGTTCGACACTGAAACGAGGGAACAGAAGGAGGCTTCCCTTTTAAAATGTGCAATGTTAATGCTTGTCAAAAGTGTTGCTTACAGTCCATTAAAGTAAGAGTAATCATGACTAAAAATCAGTATCCTTCATGAGATAAATGGGAGTCTCTTACAGCAAGAATCGCCTTCATAAACTCTGCGTAGACACAAGAATATCTAACAAACATAATCATGACAAAGAAGATACATTAGCCAGCAGCAATGTACAAAATGAAACTAAATCCAGAAACACTCAAACAAACAACGTTATGACAATTTCTGTCTGTCCCTTAAAACAGCACATTTCTTGTTTTCCTTTATTACACAAAATGATTTAAAATACTGCTCTGAAGAGAAAAATAGCTCCAAATAAATTATCTCTACACGTCTGCTTCAATGTTTCCCTCATTAATTACATTAGTGTTAAGTGATCTACTTCACACGTCCAAAAGTAACGCTAACGTCAAAGGGTGCGCTTGTTGTTGTTTTTTTCCAGCTTGTTGTGGTGGAACATGTTGCATTAAATGTTGTCAAGAGCGCTCATTTGTAGCTCTGCCATGTCTGCAGCCAGCTCATTTTTACAAACAAATGTCATGTCCAAAGGTCAGCAGAGAATAAATAAAACGGAGCAATGCAGAGCACTAAACGTGCAAACAGCTTCTGTAGTGTGATGTAGAATTTTAATTATGTCTGTAATGTTTTGAGTAGAGGACGCGACTTTGCACGTGAGCAACCGAATTATCAGGAGATGTCCTCTCACATCCAGGTGAGAGCACAGATTTGGTCCTGTGAACGCAGAACACAAAATATACAGCACAATCTACGCAAAAAAAAAAGAAAGATAAAAACTTCAATTAGAAACCAGAGTAATTAGAGTATTTCTCTGCAGATGGAGTTACAACCAAACTACCTTCAAAAATAGTCAGACAGCAGCTTCAGGCTAAGAAAATCTCAGCAATGTAATCTCTTGGGATCAACAAATCAGCACGTTAAATCAGAGATAAATTGACAACACATTTGTTGGTTGCAGTGCGCAATGATGCCAATCGACAAAATCTACATTCTCCCCTTCTCGCTCGGTTCATTTTTGTTAAGGACGATCCCTTTTCTTGTGACCTCACTCGGGTACATCCCTTTTCGTCGGAGCAGCTGGATGATAAACCCCCCCCCCCTTTTTTTTGTTTGTTTGAATCTACATTAAATCAACATCTCTTTCATACATATGTAGCTTAAATATACACACGACTAATAAACTCCACATTTGTCATTTACAGATTTACAGTTCAACTCAAGACTGACTAACTTGCAAAGGGACTGATACAAACACCAAAAACAATATCGTCGTAGGTCTGCTCCGGCCCACAATAACAACATAATATTTCTGTCTTAAGAAATAAGAACATAAATGATTGGGAGAGTTGCGTGGTGTTGGTGCATGCTTTAAGGGGTTAGGTAAGAAAGTGATTCTCTATGTTTAACGAGGACAGCAGGTTGCTTCTTTTATAAAACTTTTTTTTTTTAAGGATTAGCTGCAACATGACGCTCTGCAGTCCAAACAGGCGGAGGGAGACTCTTCACACGTGAAGAGGAAGGTGACAGCAGGTGGCCTCAAAGTCTATGAACCACGTCATCATGTGTGGGAGATTCTTCTTCTGTTGGCAAATCAAAATAAGCCTTTTGTTTTGTTTTCTTCCCTTTCTGGTGATAACTTAAACCAAACATAAATGATTCCCTTTTTTTCAGGGTAGGGAGATTGGTACAAATCTTTGTAGAGTAACTGAACAGTGTCGTGAGATGGATGTGTTTTCAGTGTCAGGTCAGTCTCTCCTCTGGGTGGTGCAGCTCGAGGGTCAGCAGAGGATGGAGGGTCTACATGGCGAGCAAAGTGTCCTCCGGCCGCTCTGGCCTCTTACGGCTTGGGGTTCCCTGCCCTGCCCCTGGTTCGCCACTGGGGGGCGACGGTAGAGTGGGGGCCATTTCTGCTGCTTTGGCTCTCTCCTCAAGGAACTTGTCGAACTCTGGAAATGTTTTTTTTTTAAAGAAAGGAAGAAAATGTAAATTTGTGATGTGAAATAGTAAGTAGCTTTTAATTAGATGCAGAGATTTTTTCTTCTGAATACTGGCTCTATACTTAAACTTTTCTGTAACAGCCAAAACCAAGTAACATAACCTTCTGTTTAAATCTTTATGTTCAGAAGCCACAGAAGTTTCCAGTATTAAAGGCAGAATGTGTGACATTTAAAACATTTTAGACATGAATACAGCAGAAATCAAGTTTATCCTCTGTAAATGTCTCTCTGAGTCATGACTGTCTACAATGAGTGAGACGCGCAAGTCCCGCTGGCTGTGTTGTTGTCTGAGCTGTATTTACATCATGGACGGGACGGTCTTACGTATAAAGCTGTTCTAAAGCAAGGGAAGAGGGGTTGGAGATGTGTTGCTGGAGGAGAGCGGAGGCTTTAGAATAGCGGAGGTGTCGCCAAACAGCAGTTTGTTTTGGTTTCATGCTGGTGCTCAAGGGCGACATCTACTGGATCAAAAAGTCACATATTCTTCCTTTAAATAAGTATTGCTAAATGATCACATTTTGCTAACTTTGAATACGGTTCATGGATTTGATTTGCAAAGGACAAACGAGCAGGAAAACAAACAGAGCACAGAGCAGGGTGAATATCAGAATGATACTGTAGTGTATATAGCTTTTTTACATGTGCAATTTTTACAATTCAGACTGTGCAATATTTATTTATTTATATTCTGTATTCTGGCAAGATACTCTTTTTATTGTGCAATAAACATATATATTACATCTTGTAAATACCTCTACACACACATTGCACATCTTACCTGAATGCAAGTTGTTTTTGTTGTTTGTAGCTGTGGATGCCTGTATGTGTGTGCACTTTAAGGTGAAGCTCTAATAATTTGGTTGTACAATTGTATAATGACAATAAATACAATTCTATAACTTCACAAATGTATAGCCTAGAGTTAATAGGTGTTTTCTGAACAAACAGTTCTGGGGACTTTTTGAAGAGGAACTATCCACTAGGGAGTTCCCTGAGAACTATACACAATGGGGACTTAAATTCTGTCTGCATTCGCACCGCCATGGTGCTGGTTCATATGAACCTTAAAGTGACGTAAGCCGGCCGACAGTTGCTATATCAACGTCATTCCTGCGACACAACTGAAAATATGGTGGATACCGTGGTGGGAGCTGTTTGTGTGTTGTGTGTGATTGGGTTCATGAATGAAATAGTTTGAAAGGAGACGTGCAAGAGAAAAAGCATTTGAGAGACTCAGAAGACGGACAGCAAAGAGGAGACGACTTATTTAAAAGTTGGCAGCGCTTCACACGTTTGCTTATAGTGTAATATGTGCTCATTTGTTTTTATGTCATATCTTCAAATTACTTTTGTGGTAATACAATACTGTGGAGAATAAGTCTTAAGTGAAACACAAACATTTGTTTGTTTTAGACGTTTCTGCGGATAACAGCACAGTGCTGTGGATGAAAAGGAGAGCGGATGAATGGTGGTGACAATGGTTGTTTCAAATTGTAATGAAGAGCAGTGGGTAGAAAACTTCCAGATGTCAAGAGAAACATTTGAGTATATATATCGCGGCCTTAAGCCTGTAATGGAGAAAGTGGATTCAAATTATCGACTCTGTGCCACAAAAAAAAAAAGAGTTGCGGCCGCGCTGTGGAAACTTGCCACAAACGCCGAATACAGGAGTATTGCGCATCTGTTTAGTTTAGTTTATTAGTTTATTTGAATCAGGGACATTGTACAAAAAAACCCCCATTAGTCTCAGAAGAGAAGAGATGCTTTGTACCAGATTTAGCTAACTAGCTAATTTCCATCTGTTGTCCCTGAGCAGGTGATGGCAAGAGTAAAATACAAATCAACTAGTCATGTGTGCACGCACACAAACACAAACACAAACACAAACACACACACTCACATGCCAGTGAATAGTTTGTTTCGTCGGGTTACATTACATACATTACCATACATTACATATACATTACATTACATACACCCAGCACAGGTAACATATGATAAGTGAGGATCTGGTGGAAAACATGATCATAAAAACTTTATTTTCTTCATTTAACAGATTTGTTTTCCCACTATATCCTTACTGCATTATTTTCATTGTGTTCTTACTCTTTGGTACTCTTGTGTCTTTGTACATGTTACCTCTTTACCTGTACATCTGGCACTGATTCACATTAATGATAATAAACCATCTAAACTTAATTCAAATAGCCTATCCAAGGGCTGGGTATGGGCAAGTACCTCACAATTCAATTTCATTTTGATTCTTTGGGTCACAATTCGATTCGATATCAATTCATGCATAGATGACAGAAATACCCAAATCATTCATTACATTACCTTCTGACATTTGTTATAAATCATGTGTGCATTATTTGTGTTGGTTTAGAACACACTGACTCTAAAATGTATTTTATCGTTACATCATTCTTTTATAAACAAATGAAACATGACAGTACAGGATGCTCTAAAGCAGTGGTTCTCAACTGGCGGGTCGCAAAGCCATTTTCAGTTGGACGCGTATGTGTGCCTGGAAAAAACTTGTGTAAACAAGTCTGTGAAGCACCTTTTAAACATATTTGCTTTGTTCAGTTTCTTGCTTCTGTCACATATTTTGTGCCGACTGAGGTCCAAACTGCAAATTTTTTTAAGTAGATCAATTTGATTAGTCGAAAAACATCAGCAATTTGGGTAGCGATTTTTCCCTGAGGAGTTGGTGGTGAGTCCTGAGGCTAGATGAGTTTAGGACCACTGCTCTAAAGTGCACATCTGTGTCGCTAGTTGCGTTTCATTTTCAGAGCTGATGTTGTAAAGACAACAATTTGATGTTATATACGACAGCGGCGACCTCAGAGGGTTTTAAATAGTATAACTAGTCTTAAAACGTGCCTTAGATTTTGACAAGACAAATAATCAATCTCAGTATATCACTGGATGGATATTGAATTGGGAAAAAATATATGACAGTGCACTGATGAATGGATATTTTTACTCAGCTTTACCATCCGTAGCTTTGGACAATAGACTAATAATGTCATTTTCTATCAGATTACTTTAACTTTTTTAGTTTGCTATGTGCAAATTAAGTCCATTGGAGCCGATTCCAGACCTTTATTTGTTGACATCATACTGTATGACAGCAAAATTAAGTTTTAGTGCAACAGTTTTTTGTTGTTGTTGCTCTAAAACAAAAGTGAACAATGGCAGCCAGCCATGATAAATCCATTGTGGCAGAACGGTTAAACTTGCTCTGTGGTGAGCACAAATTTCTGCTGAAAAAAAGTTTATTTTTCGGAGAACAACTTTAAAAGTATCTGATTCGCGTATAGTCTGGCATAATCACCATACAGATAACATGTTAAAGACACAATCAGTATGGGAAAAACTCTTAATTTAAGAGGAGATTAAAGTTTTACCTTCACTTGTCACGCCTTCTTCACCTTCATCTCCTTTCTGTTAAAGAAAATAAGAAAATGTCACCCCTGGGAGTTTATTCTACTTCAATTCATCCTCACAAAACAAGACATTCATTAGTCTTCCCATGTGCAAAAAACCAATCAACATCATCGTGGATATATTCCACACTCAAACTTCAGTATTACCTTAAAATACAACACTGAGTCACTTACCCGACATTACCACCAAAACCAGAATACATTCTGCTCATTAATGTGAAAAGGGATGAAAATTCCACCAGTAGTTTCCCTAGCAAACAGCTGAAACACCATTAAACAAAGAAACCTGAGTGTGTTGAAAAATGAGCATGAAGTTTTGCAGTAGTTTATCAACCATTCTGGACCAGAAACAAATCTGTTTTTCCTGAAAAGGTCTGTAACCCTGATGAATTAAAGGCTTTTTATTAAAGGAGCAATATGTAACTCTGCCACCTAGCGTTTAAAATGGGTACTGCAGTCCAAGTTCAAAACATTGGAGAGAGTCGATGTGCAGGTTCAATCAATCAATCTTTATTTGTATAGCGTCAATTCATAACAAGTGTTATCTCAAAAAAGCAGGTAAAGGACCTTACTCTCTATCTATTAATATTACAAAAGAGCAGGGAAAAAGACCATGCTCATTGTTATGTTACAAAAAGCAGGTAAAAGACCTTACTTATTGCTATTTACAAGGACCCAGCTTAATCCGTCATAGCATGGCAAGAAAAAACTCCCCTTTAACGGGCAGAGGTTGCCTTGCCATGACACTGAAGCTTCAGAGTTTAGCCAGCTATGCATTTGTCTTGAAATTTAAAAATATAATACAAGCTAGCTGAATAGATGGAGAGGGGGTGGGATTCAATAAGTTTTTACTTCTTCCCACTCCTTTGCGGACATGTAACTTAACATAGCTTTATTTTATTTTATTTTTTTTCTGAATTATACTTTCCACTGTTTGTAATTTTTATTTATTTTCTGTCTGTTTTTTTTTTATGTTCACCTTTGTCTTATGTTACATGTTCGGAATAAACAAATCAAATCAAATCAAAATGAAACCATTCTGCATTTTAACCTCTCTCCAATTTTTCAAAAGCATCTCAAACTTTTAACCCTAGTCTTTTTTTTTTTTTAAGTTTATTTTGGGGCTTTATCTGCCCTTATTCTAGAGACAGCGTAATGGACAGAGCTGGAAATTGGGGACAGAGAGTGGGGAATGACATGCAGGACAGGAGCCACAGATCAGACTCGAACCCGGGTCGCCCATCCAGAGGACTTCGCCTCAGCACGTGTGGCATGCGCACCAACCACTAGGCCACCGGCGCCCCATATTATTCCCAGTTTTACCACGTATGCTTATGAGGAAAATACAGAGGCTTTTTAGGTTGGGTAGAATCAGGTTAGGGGAGGCTGTCTACCTCTCTGGTCAAAACAAAAACAAACCATTCCACACAGGAATCGAAATTTTGAACGGGGACATACTGGCTGCTGCGTTACTGGCTGCTGCATTGTTGACAGAGAAGCCAGCCTTTCAACACAGCATGTTTCCTTAATGTGTGATGATTTAGTAAGGTTTGTTTTATGATCTAATTCAGTAAATATCTTACAATTGGACCTTTATCTCCCCCTATGAGTGCCTCAGACCTCTTAAAAGTTTGTTTTATATAATACTCTTTGCAGGCAAAACTTCATGCTGATTTGACCACATTGTCACTTTGTTCCCACAGCACACTGTTAGGAAGGTTAGCTGAAGTAGGATATGAATCAATGACTGATCAAACAGTGAGGAAATGTGTGAGAAATATGTTACTTTATAAACACTTTAAAATGATGAAAATATAAAAACAGGATGAAAAAAGGAAAAGACAAAAGGGAAACAGAACTCCAGGTAGAAATAAAAATCATGATGGGCTCACCACATCAGTACACAGCCACTGCTCTATGTCATCCATAACAGAGGACTGGCCTCGGACACCCTACGGGTGGGCAGCATCAAGACCAGGTGGAGGGGGCAGCAATGCCACAACAGACACAAAACAAACAAAAAAATCGCGCCCAAAACACAACAAAAAATATGATTTGAAGGAACTCAAATACAAACTCAGGAAGTATTTTGTGTGCTCAACATATAGAAGTCAATATGTGTGGACGACATGGCACATGATGATGACGACAGCAGTCACAGCAGGAGATGACTGAGCGCATGCAGCAGCAGAAGGCACAAAGTTGATCATTCAATTTGATCGTTTCAAACAATCTACAAGACTCTGATCCCACAATTCAGTCGTGTAAAGTGTCAAAAGAGGGTAAACAATAAACACAAAGCCACGCACACACACTTCAATGGACAAGACTAAATCTGTGTAAGTAATTGTTAGTAAAGCATGAAAACAAGAGAACGTTCTGCACACTGTACAGCTCCCGATGGCAATTGTATTTGATAAGGGCAACGTTTCGATCTACAAGATCTCCCTCAGACAAACAGTCTTTTCTAGCGTGTCAAGAATCATTATCAACCGTTGATCAACCAAACACAAAGAGAATAGACGTAGCAGCTGCAAGATGGTGACATATATCCCAGGAAGAATAAAAAGCACAAAAATATATTTCGAACAAATGTTTGAGCTGGTAGACATTTAAAGAAGTATTGAATTATTCCAAAATGAGATACTTCATGGATTCAGTACATTTGGCTGATGAAGATCTTGCAGATTGAAATGTTGTCTTGTCGAAATTAAATGGCCAAAACAGTGTGCGGCTCATTCTCTTTTTATCTGCAGTTAGTAAATGTTTTGTCCTGCACCTCATGGATGTGCACACACTAGTTCTCCCTTTTAGTAAAGCATGAAACACAACAGCCAAGAAGGAGTCACACACATTTATAACCAGACTGCAGGAATTGTAGCCAGAATATTTACACTGTATGTGGTTAAAACTGAAGGCGAGTTAGAAAAATTAGTCTCAAAGTTAAAGGGATACTTCACCTGTTGAAACATGAATCTGTATTGACATTGGTTCATATATGTAGTAGAAATGTGAAATACATTTTGAAGTTGATGCCTTCTTGACCGAGAAAAGGCAGAAAGTGTCTTTTTGGCTCATGTGGATGAAAGACAACAACTCCCAGAATGCACAGCACCGCAGGCCACTCCCACTGAAGCTAGGGTGCTCTATACGGACGTTTCCTCAACTGAGTTTGAAGTTGAAACATACTTTTTTCGCCATTGTCGGTTCTTCTCAGCTTTCTCCACAGAGCCTGTTAGCATAGCTTCCTAGCAAGATGGCGGACGTTGCTTTTAGATTCTGGCAGTGAGGTCCCACCCACTGATCTGTAGCTTCAGTGGGTGGAAAACATGAGGAACTAGCGATGTAGTTTCACCCCCTCTAACCAAAGCAGCCTCCGATGACGCAAAATGACGATTTTTGCGTCATCGGAGGCTCCTTTTCAGAAAAGAAATAAGGAGCCTTCCTGTCTCAGGGGAAAATGAGGGGGGATGCACGACCATTCAAAAATACTATAAGGTTTCTAATGATACAAAGCTTAATGCAAATAGGTGAAGTATCCCTTTAAGCTCAACAGTTTATTTTCCCCAATTTTAATTTTGCGATAAACATCATCAAGCCGCACAAGCATGAGCAAAGGTAGGGCTGGGCGATATGACTAAAAATGTTATCGCAAAAAAAAATGTTCATATAAGTCGATATCGATAATTATCACGATTAGATGCACAATCCACTTTTTTTCTGTTCCGATCCAATACATATGTACCGATACTGTTTCCGATATTTCTTTTTATGATAACTGATATTGTTATTGTTGATGTTGGTATGGGTAACGTTACACATAGAGTTAGTAAAACCCAGCATTGTATCTCTTATTCAAAGAGCACATTTTTTTAATAATTTCAATTATTCCAAAGAATCGATTTGAACCTTGTGCCAGCTGCACATACAAACAGGAAGCAGCAACAAGAATTGGACTTCTGATCATATAGAAGGAGCTGTTCCATCTCGTCTGAGCGTCCTCATGGAGATGATTTGTGGTTACTTCTTACAGTTCAGTCTGAATGTCTTCAAAGCGAGACTGTGCGAGCTAAGAATGTTTAAAGTGACCAACGATCTTTCTTGATCAGTGACGTGGATCGGCACCGTCAGTCTGATATCTGATCTGTAAATTGCGTCAATATCGAACCCGATACCGATATAAGATCAGCTTGGTCCCATCTCTAATCACGATAAATGTCGAATCTTTTTCTTTTTTTTCAAATTTGAAGGCAGATTTTTGCTCCTGAGTGAAAGTTGAAAAAACCAGATGGTTAATTGTGGTTTAATTATTCCTTATTGTCAGAACATGACAAGCTATACTTGAACAGAGGAACATTTCACAATCATAAGTAAATCAATCATCAGTGCACGCTGCTAGAAAATGTATATCGCGATAATTATCGTTCTATCCCCCAGGCCTAAGCCAAGCTGTCTGTTTTATCATGGAACATACAATCAACACACTCCATATTTTTTCTTATGTAGACACTGAAAATTAAAGCCCACAGCAGACGAACAAACGTCACAGAGACTCACCGTTCCTGCAGTCGGCTGTACGACGTCCAGAGTGGGAGGAAGGCTCTCTTCTGCTGTAGATCTGAAACAAGAGGAAGGGATATGCCGTTTAAAGCTAACACACTATTTATTATTTGAGCCAAAGCACAAGACAAATAATATTAATAATAATGATACATTCACACAAACACAACAGGGTTCTAACCCTTCAGGGCTGGAACCCTAATCAAAACAACACAGTTGAATAAGTCTCTGTGACATTTCATTTTTAACACCATTTCCATATGCTGTTAACTGAGATATTAGTCACAAAATGATTCATTATAGGCCTCAAAATGACCATGAAATCCTACAAGATTAAATTTCTATCGTATCTGCATGAAACACTGAATCAACACATACTTTGACGTCATAGAAAATGATGAAATGTAGTTTCAAGATGATATTTCTAACGTGTCCTTACGTCTTGTTCGGCTCAGGCAGAGTTCCAGTCCTGGTTTGAGCAAACACATCAAAGTCATCTTGAGCAGGAGGAGGCTTACAGCTGGACAGAGTACTCAAGGTGCTGCTCACACTGTCTGCACCCATGTCTAGAGGGGGACAAAAACACCATTATCAGTTACAAAGCAGCATTCACATAAGTATCAGAATATTGTCAATTTAAGGGTTCTTTTTTTTCAACAGATTTTTTGTGATTAAGACAAATCCAACAGCAACTATTGCTGGTTCTAAAATAGAGGTTAAGCATCTGAAGCGGGCTAATGTCAGTCAACAGCACTCTGTAGTGGTGCAGGTGCAGTGGTCAAAGGAATTGTTTTTTAGAATGACCTATTCACTAACAGATCAAGTTTCAACAATAGATCCACAAGACATTTTGTGCCAAATTATTGATTTCTCTAGTCCATATCTATGATACAAGTGGGCTTAGGTTCATAAGGTGGGGAATTTTAAAAAGTGACAATGAACCTCTTCAGGGTGAGATCTGATTCCCCCTGTGGAACCTTCTTTTCAGCTATAATGAAGAGCTCAATGTACTGTAAAATCCGGAATACAAGTCACCGGTATATTGGTAGCACCACTATAATAATAATAATAATTTATACTTTATTGATCCCGCGAGAGGAAATTCGGTTTACACTGTTTAATGAACATGAACACACACATAGGCCAAAATACACACTCATGCACAAACAGGATCCTATGGAAATGCATTAATGGAGAGGTCTCAGAGTGAGGGGGCTGCCCACAGCGAGCGCTCCAGAGCAGTTTTTTTTTGGGGGGTTTGGTGCCTTGCTCAAGGGCACCTCGGCAGTGCTCAGGAAGTGGACTGGCACCTCTCCAGCTACCAAGCCAATTTCCGGACTTGGTCCGTGCCGGGACTTGAACCGGTGACCCGCCGATTCCCAACCCAAGTCCCTTCAGACTAAGCTACTGCCGCCCTATGTGACTTAGTCTGTTTTTTGGGGGTCTCCCATTGAGAAAAAAAGTTTGTACAGTCTTCCTGTGTGATGATTTCCATTGTGTGGAGCAAAGTCAGCAACGTGCAATATCTGTGCAGCTGTCACTCTTTTAGTACCACCTGTTTTCTCTTTGTGAAGTTTGCAATCCTTCTACCTACAATATGGTAGTTGAGATCTCTGTCTACAGTGAAAGTTGTGAAGTACGGACCACAAGCCAACGAGTCGCGCCGCCCACCTCCGCTGGTCACTAGTTGTCTTTAATTCAGGAGCCTTTCAATCATTCCAGCGATCCATATTGTTTCTCAGTATATCAGTTTTCTTTGAATGCATCATTACGACCTCATGAGTGAGAAAAGATCTGCCATGCAGACTTCACTTTTTAGATGAAAAATAGGTATAAATAGTACATCTTATACACCAGATTGTACGGTATATTATCTCTTACATAACGACTGGAGATACCAGTCAAAGTTTACAATTCAAAAGTCCATAAACCAACACTCAAAAAAATAGTAGTAACTAGGTTGAATTTACAACAGTAGAAACTGTTTTAAGAAATGTTTCTGAGCTCAAATCATTTTTCAACAACCAGCATTCAACTGTTTGTTCTTTCTGAAATGTCTGCAGGTTAGGGTAAGGGGAGCAACTTCACAATGAGAACAGGACTTTAGACGAGAGAGTGTATTAGATCAGGGGTTCCCAAACTTTTCATCCTGCGACCCCCAAAATGACAATGTGAGAGACTGGGGACCCCCTCTGTCCCTGGAAATGGTTAAAGCACACAGCAGCATGCACTATCCAGACACTGACATTAGAACAACACTAAAGAATACAGCAGCCTTAAAATAATTATGTTATTTCAGTGTCTGTGTGCATTTTTATTGACAAAGAACAAAATACAGTCAAATTGTTTACTTACAATAATAGGTAAAATATGCAATTTTAAGTCATTTTAAATTTGCAATTGTTTTTGGAAGGCACCTCCCAACCCCCTCCCAGTGTCTCGCCACCCCCAAGAGGTTCCCGACACCCACTTTGGGAATCACTGTATAAGATCTTTCATTTGATCACAGTAGTAGAGACGGTTGTCTCTCAACCGGAGGTGGGGGGTTCGATCCCCAGCTCCTGCAGCAGCATGTCCAATGTGTCCTTGGGCAAGACCATTAACACTAAATTGCTGCTGCCGCGGTGGTAGTATGCATGTGTATGAATGGGATTAGTTTCTTCTGATGGACACTTTACATCTACCATCAGTTTATGAATGGGGGTGTGAATGGGTAGGTGGGACATGCAGTGTAAAAGCGCTTTGAGTAGTCAGAAGGCTAGCAAAGCGCTATACAAGCTCAAGTCCATTTACTATTCATTTAACTCTGCAAAAAAGTGACATCATAGAAGATGTCTTGTCTTTGCAAAAAGGATTTTTAAAAAGTTCATATACAGCAGTGATGTAAGATAACATCGGTGATGTTGCATTGTTGTTATACATAATGTTATGTCAGAATGAGCCCTACAGTAAGCGAATGTCTGAGTCCGTGCAACGTACCAAGACCGGCCAGGCGAGAGGCCAGTGTGGCCGGGGAGGAGGGCCTCCCTGCGGGGGCTGTGATGGTGGGGGGCAGGCTGGTCGGGGCTGCACTTGGCATGTTGCTGACCACCGCAGGGGAGCCAGGGCCGAGGTCTATGAGGTTGTCTTCTGTAGCCTCACTCAGGACCTAAAGCAAAAGAAACACATGGTAGCACTAGTTTTATTTTGTATTCTAGAGAAGGTCTCGGGGATTCTGGCTCACGAGCAGCAAAACAAATCCTTTGGTGGGAGGCTAAGGAGAGGTAGAAACAGAATAAAGTCATTTGACTGTCTTCAAAAAAAAATATGTATGAAAAAACTAGTGGTTAAAAATAAAGGCATGATGCATTATGAGAAAAAGTATACACTTAAAAAAAAGGTGGTGGTTAGCTTCAGGAGAGCATGAAAATGTCAAACTGAGGAATTGAGTACCTTCTGGAAAAACGGTTTCTTAAGGGGGAAGGATGAATTGTGCAATCTCAAAAATTCTTAATCTCCAGTTGTTTTCATTGTTATAAAAGTTATATTTATCTTGAAGGTCGAAACAGTCCCCTTAAGAAGGTTGAAATACAGCAGGGAGGGAGGAGGGAAGATTGAATATTTGGTCCTGGAGGTTTTAGCCGTTACTCTTTTAAGATCGTACCAGCATTAGCTTGTGTCACTGTAGTCTATCTCCAGGTTCATCATATCATAAGCCACTAAGTCAAAACATGCCATATGGGGTGAAAGATACTGGTGAAGGAGGCAGGGCCCATATTAGTCAGCCATGTTTTAACAGTCACTGTGGGGATGAGCAGCACTGATCGTTCAGGGAGGTCGACAATATTTTCATACTTGCCTGTCTCAGCTAGCCACAGAAAAACAGAAGAACAGAAAGGAACAGAAAGGAAGAGACAGTGAATACAAGTAACATGCCTATGCAGGGACACAATGTAATGACATGACAACTGTGAATGATATAACATGCCTAAGTATAACTGAAAACCCAATGAAGAGGTTCGTATGTTCCAAAAGAGTTTGAATGCCTCATGTGTTTAAAGGATAATTTTCGATGCTATGGGTTATTGGGCAATGGGCGATTATCGCCTCCTTTAACTGAGAAAATGTAACTCGGGAGAATTCTCGGGGTCTTGTCTCGGTTACAGACTGGGCAGACTCCATATTTTTAATCAAGACTGGTCAAGACCATCATTACTGTGATTAGAATGAAAATGCCTCTTTCTAAAATAACGAGTAATTTCAATTCAATCAAAATGTGACTTTTATCCCCCAGTTACGGTCGCAACCTTCCCAGTGTTACAGACTACAACACTAGTGCAATCTCAAGGTCCTGTTGAGATTGCACAGGATATTGCATGGATGATATTCCAGCACAAAGAGCCCTACTTTCAGTATCTGAAGCAACTTTCTTCTGCACATGTAGGTTTACAAAATAAAAAACTTCTATGGTTCCAAATAGCGAAACGTCTAAAAACATTCTCCATGAGCTGATATTTGTCTTCGGGAAATATTATTGTGTTAATTTAATGGTACCGTAAAATATTTTACACACACTGTATTTACAGGCTATTTGATTTCTTAAGTCACAAAAACATCAAATAGTTGTGATTGCAGGAAAGATTTAGTGTGGGACATCGCTGTTAAAGTTCACATATTATCCTCCTTTTCAACAAGTTTAAATAAGTCTCAGAGCTCCCTAAAACATGTCTGTCAAGTTTCTTGTTATAAATCCACACTGATCCTGTATTTTATCATGCCTATAAACCCCTCTATTTCAGCCCTGCTCAGAGGTGTCTGTAGTTTTAAATGCAATGTCTTTTTTTGCACCATGTCCAATTGTTTATGGTGAGATAGCAGACTCAGAGGGCAGAACAAACACCTAGCTGTGGGAGTGTCACCCACCTGGGGGAGGGGTTACTGCTAGGTCTGGGCGATAAAACGAT
Source organism: Tautogolabrus adspersus (assembly GCA_020745685.1). Classification (NCBI taxonomy): domain Eukaryota; kingdom Metazoa; phylum Chordata; class Actinopteri; order Labriformes; family Labridae; genus Tautogolabrus; species Tautogolabrus adspersus. The sequence goes on along the minus strand of CM036554.1, from coordinate 8,599,074 downwards.
AACGATAATTATCGCGATATAATTTTTCTCAAAAGGAGCAAAAGGACAATCTAAATTTGCCCCTTATTGTATAAAGAGATGAAGCAAGAATGGCCTCTGCTGTTAGCAGTCCCAGGCATGTTTTGTACAGCACATGGAACTGTTTAGAAAGTAAAGGAATGACTTGCTTATTTCATGGAGGCTTTGACAAAGCTTGAAAATCAGGAAACAGAAAGTCTGAAAGGCTGTAAAACAAAGTAAAACAGGAAACAAGAAGTGAAATAAAACAAAATTGTTTTAGGTGATGCTAAACGAAACAAGGCTTTCAACACTGTTGTCAAGTTTTTGGCTGATAGTTCAGAAATCACCCTTCAGGAGCACCGCACTCCATTGACCAAGCTGTTGGTTGTACTTCGTCCTGGCACAGAGAACAAGAAGTTCTTCTCCAAATAAAATGTTGCTTTCTTCCTACTTGCCAGAATTCATAGACTCTGCTTAGCATTGATTACTGCATCGTCACAGGCAATATTTCCCCCTACTGGACACTAGTTGTAAACGTAACAGGCCTGCTCTGACTGTACTGTACTTAATTAATGTAAATATGTTTTGTTTGTTTTTTTACTTTTTGCTAATTATATTCCTGTTTTTTGAGCTGTTGTAACAACAAAATTTTATGTGTAGGTCCTCAGTCCTCAGTTATCAAGGTCATGGTAAATTCGAAGCTTGATCCAAAGGCAATCTTATCTCCTCCTGGATGGACTGAATGCACATGAATGAATGCACTTGCTTGATGCTAACATATGATGGAAAATGCCTTGAACAGAATTAGCATTTCAAATTATGTAATTTACTTAATACCCTTAAAAACTCCATATGCACTCATACTTACAGGCATTTATTTCCTAAACTCTGTGGAGACGAACTTAAAAACCTGCTAACTCATGCTAGTCTGGCCTGCTGCTCTGATTCAGTTACACTGCATGACTCGCTCTTTATGTCTCAGTTCATGGGAACTGCCTGGTAATTGACGGATAACAGCATTAATGCCTGATATGACTTATAATGCAACATGCAGTCCACACTACTGACACAGAAACATCAGAAAGTCACTAAAAAACAAGCAGGTGATGCAAACAAGCTGTTTCACCACCTGAGAGACTGTCTGACTCACCCCATTGTTGACACTCTGAGCTGAAGACCTCCCGGACCTGAACCTCTCATACCTGAGGCAAAGAAAAAAGAAAGAACAACATGAAAGAAATGAGAAGGACCTCTTATCTTGACTTAACCAAATGTGCGCAAACAGACCAAGATGTCTTTATATGTGTTTTTCCGTTTGTTCTAACCTTTCGTAGCGTAGGAAGATGTTATTGAGGTCATCGTTGACGTGCAGCAGCTCCTCAGTCACCGCCTCGTTTGAAACACAAGAGATGAGCTCCATTATCCTCTGCTGCATGGCTCTGCAGGTCCTGTTCAGCTCCTACACACGCACAAGCACAGTGTATAAACGTAGAAACACACAGATGTATATTTGTCTCAGATTACCGTTTTTTCCTGCTGCTTCATTCTGAAGTTAAAATATTTGACTTTTATATTTGTTCATCCACACAATTTTCAGCCGGTGTTGCAGTCGAGTCACCAAACCGAGAGTCCCAGTTGGTTTTCGTGTCCCTATTGCTCATGTTCTAGTTGAAGTCAGAGTAAAAAATAATCGGGTAGTCAAGTCAGAGTTAAGTCTCCATCACCCGAGTCCAAGTCAGAGTCCTCAAGATTAGACTATGAGTCGAGTTCCAAGATGGGCTTCAGATTTTCACTTTAGCACATTAATATATTTATTTGAAGCTTCTAATCTGAGCTTTAACTCTCATTTATCTGGGAGTCTTCATGTTTATACTGTCCCTCAGAAACTGTTCAAACACCGAGCCAAATATACCAATAAATTAGTATAAATTATGTTGAGCAGTGCAAGCTTTCAGGTGATGTTTCATTGTGTTGTATTAATGTATGAAAGTCTTCTTTAACTCTTTACTTTAAATGTTCAGAGAAGCTGTGTACAGCAGCTGTAGATGTTCCCATGTGTGCGGTGATGTCACTGCAGCAAATAAGAGACATTAGAGCAGCCAAACTAAAAACTGTTTAAACTGTTGTAATGCGACAGCACAGAGGGAATCCATCAGAGAGGGCTGATAAACTTTTAACATCTACAATAAAATGTTGAAAACAGCTCTGATGAAGCTCAGGATTGTAAGGAGGACCACTGTGTCACTCCAAACTATTCCACTGTATGAACCACGACAGACTGAGTGGGAGCTTTTGGATAAGTAGAAAAGGCGTTACATGTGCTGCTAATATAAGATTCTTAGGGATCCTGTTGGTGTGTCATGAGATTTTTCAGTATCAGGACTGCGCATTGTGCATAAATGCGCACCGGGGAGATCGCTGAAGGTGTCTAATGAACTCAAAAATACCTGCAACCCTCCTGTTATTAATCAGAATGTCAAATCTTATGACGCAGCTTGCCCAGTCAATAGTCATATGACGGCAACCCGTGCATCACAACACACAAACTGTGGCTGAACAAGACAGCAAGTGAACAAGCATGCAGGTGAACACGTCTTGCCTTTTCTGAAAACTGAATGCATTGTTAGGGCCTTATTTAAAAAAACAAAAACACAGTCTTTACCAGTAAGTAAGTTTAAGTCCTCATCTCTATGTTCTCAGTTCAAATGCAGTAAATTGTCAAGTCCGAGTCATCAGTGCATGAGTTCAAGTCGAGTCACAAGTCCTGAAAGTCAGGGCTCGAGTCAGACTTGAGTCTTGAGTCCTGGACAAACGGTATTACAACAGTGATTTCAGCAAATACACACAAAGACATACAGACAGAAACACACACACACACTGGCTTCTTGCCTGTAGTAGTTCATAGTCTGAAGCATCTTCCTGCCCTGGCACCATCTCGGTCAACATCTCCGACATCACCTTTGTGTTTCCACGAACAATGTCCAACTCACTGCGCAGCCGGCAAATCTGGATGTCAGCGTGAACAAAAACAGTGAAACTGTGATTTTTTTGTATATGGTTACTTAATTCTTACAGTGTTACAGGAGGAATATAAACGGCAAGAAAGGATTCAATGCTGAATGAGGCTAACAATCATTACAAAAACATTTAAGCTACCTGCTAACCTGAGTCAGAAATCGAAATAGCTACTTAGTTCATAGTTACAAAGGAACAGCTGATGTAGTTAGCAACACGTAAGAAAAAAAGGATGAGACATTTCACTAAAAGTAACAAATAAACTGATGACAAATATACCATGATGAAACAGATACACAGTTAAAACAGTTAGCTTTAAGTATCAAATAAAAAGGTGAAGAGGTGAGCTCAAGGTTATGAGTTCACAGCTGAAACTTCTGTTTAAAAGTTACATACAAAGTGTATGCGTTGGTTAGTTTAAGGTATCAAAAAATAAAAAACATTCATAGACTTTCTAAAGCCTTGAACACACTTTTGGAAAAGAGCTCCAGTGAGGAGTTCTTAACTGGATATGAAACTGCCTGAAATAAATACTGATGCATCTATAGGACCTGCAAAAGCAAACAAGATCGATCATTTCAATATAGAAAGTTTAAATACTTGTAACCACTGCCACTGAGTAGAAGTCATATGAAGTGAGTCACAGAATGCTGCCCATATAGGCTTCATTCACATTTACCTCAGCAAAGACCCTGAGTGACATATGTGATTGTTATATAAAGCAGGAGGAGATTTTTCATTGGAAAAAACAAATTATGGAGTGTAGAGGGCCTAGCGGTTATGTTGTGCACCCCATGCACAGAGGCAACAGTCCTCGTCGCCAGCGCTGTCGGTTCCAATCTGACCTTGGCCCTTTGCTGCTAGTCATCCCCCTATCTCTCCTCCCAACATTTCCTGTCTCTCTGCAGCTGTCCTATCTAATAAAGGCAAAAAGGCCCCCAAAAAAGAATTTATCAAACTGAAACACTCTAAAGGCGCATTCACACATACTCCGTGCGCGCCGCGGTCCGTCTGCGCCACGGTTTTGTTCCGTCGGACGGCGCGCGCCCATTCACACTGGATCCGTTTCTGGAACGTCAGCGCAGCGAAGCGCACTCATGATCAGCTGTACACACATCACGGGAGAACTACAAGATCACGCGGGAATAAAGAGAAAAACGTGCAGACAACATGTTGCTTTGTCTTTCTGAGGATGATTTGTTGTTCGTTTGGTGCCTGTTTTGACGTTACGTTGATAAAGTGATAAAAAATACGATCGCGAGTCCGTATATTGTGTTTTATTTTGAAATTGACCGGATGCTCTGTGCGTTTCCTTGTCTGACTTCCTGTCCGGGTTGTGATATTCTGTCTAGCTTGACGCGTGTCTGCAGCGTACTCCGTCGAAAATAGACCTGCAGCGTATTTGAAACGGAGCAGAGCGACTTGGCGCTGGTGGCACGCTCCGGAGACGGACCGCAGCGCCCGCTGTGTGAACACAGTGATTGACTAGAGTGGCGGCTAACTACGGCGTAGTGCGCGGCGCTGACGGACCGCGGCGCGCACGGAGTATGTGTGAATGCACCTTAACACTTGAACATTTTTAACACTTTGAAAAACAAGCGATGAATGAAAATAAAAGTGGGAGAAAAATATAAAATAATAAGATACAATAATAAAATGTAATAAAAAATAATGGATTATGATTCGGTGGTACTTGTGATGAACTCTTGTGGCCAAAATTTAACAACTAACAATTTAAAACATTTACTTCACATAAAACAAAAACAACGCAACACGGCATGTGACACAGTAATCGTTTCATTTCGATTAACTTCAATCAATCAATCAATCAATCAATCAATCACTCTTTATTTGTATAGCCCCAATTCATAACAAGTGTTATCTCAAGATGCTTTACAAAAAGCATTGTTATTTAATATTACAAAAGAGCAGGTAAAAAGACCATAGTCATTGTTATGTTTACAAAAAGCAGGTAAAAGACCGTACTTATTGCTATATTACAAAGACCCGGCTTAATCCATCATGAGCACTTTTCGCAAAGCAAAGTAAGAAAAAACTTTGGCGTGATCCCAGGCTCATGACGAAACAGCCTTCACAGCCTAGACTCGAACTCTGATCTCGGAATCAGAATCGGGTTTTATAGCCAAGTACATTTGCTCATACAAGGAATTTGGAGATAAAACAGAACTAGCAAGACCTAAATAATAAAATATAAGAAGCAATTACAATGTATAAAATAAAATTTAAGAAATGTCAAATATAAAAAATGATTTAAAAAAAAACACAAAATGTACTAAAGGTGCAATAGAGTGCATGTAAAAAAATAAATGTTCAGGTAGACAGTCCACCAATGATCCCGGGGGGGGGGTGTCTTGTTTTCATGATTGTGGGAAGCCAAAATCGTTATGACATTTAAACTCCATTAATTGCCCAGCCCTACCTACACATGTTGTTGGGCAGAGAGAAAAGGCTAACTGCTTTGTCCATAAGTGGAGCCCAAATCAACGTTAACCAAAGCTTGCGCTCGCTAGCTCTAAAATAATCAAAATATTCAGTTTCTGCGAAAGCTGTAGGAATATCAACCAAACTAGAGCATCCTAACAACCATAATTTAATTGTATAATAGAAAATCTCTACATTTATACATAATGATTCATTGTAAATAACATCCAGCTGTTAATACATTAAGAAACATTTTGCAAATTATAACTGGAGTGGATACAAAGGTGCTTTAAATCATTCATCAGGGCTGTCAAGAGATCATGTGACAGAATAAGACTGGGATTGGCAACTATTTCCTTGAGACATTTAAACGATGCAGTAGTACATCTTTTTACTTGTTTTGGTTGTGACTCATCATTGTGACCTGTGTGAAGCCAAAGAAAAATAACAAAAATGTAGGAGTCTGTCCTGCTGTAAGGGACCGGCAGGCTGCTGCTTCATGCTTACATATCTGAAACAACTGTTTGGATTTAGGGTGATTTTGATAAGAAAAATTGTACCTGTTCGGGCGTAGGATTGATGGCTCCAGATGCAAGGATGTTAGGGACCTGAGGGTTTGTGTAGGCTGGTGGGACAACTTGTGGTGTGGGCTGTGTAGTGGTGCTGTACTTATGAAGGGTGGTGTCACCCTCTGGAGCAGTTGCCACCTAGATACAACAGAGAAATAGGTAAAAAAAAAAAAAAAGGAATTAAGAGAAATTATCTTGGAAGATAATCACAATAAGTTTGGTCTTTACACAGAAACCTTTGTCCACATTTAAGCTGCTTAGTGAGTTGCCTCCTACCCCTTGAGGTGTGTGTATAGGTGACAGGGTCTCCAGGTCTGACATTGGGAACTCGATGCCTTTCCTCTTCAGCTCCTCGTAGATTTGGACAACTCCTGTGAGGTCCGGACTGCTCCTGAATGCATCAGCCCAGGCCTGGCAAAGGAAGAGACAAACACAGATACAAAGCCAGGGATGTCAGACTACTAAAAGAGGCCTGTTCTCTGATCATTTCAGTTTGTCTGGCGTGAATACGTTCAGCCAGCAAATCACAAAGCTGTTTGCTTCTCTCTCTCATGATTGGACAGGACAAAGCTAAATTGTGACACTACGAGAGCTTAAATACATAACACACTTTAAAGAAAAATAACACAAGACTTTGAAGGAGGTCTTATTCCAAAAATGTTTATACTGAGTCACTTCATCTGCAAGCTAATATGAACTTACGTTTAAGTTGCCTACTTTTGTTTCCAGCTTTGGTTGAAAAACGACATTAAAGCAATAAAAGTCAACTCAAACTGACAAGAGTTTGGCTAGCACTATTTACTGTGTAAACAAGCTCTTTGCTAACAACTGCAGAGTACACACATCGGAACCTAAGGGAGGAGAAAGGTTGTAAGGGAGCAGCATAACACAACCGAAGCCTGTTGGCCAACACTGTATTACACATTGTGCAAAAAGATAGTCAACAATACTCTGGAGTGCTCGTCAATTCATTTTCCCAGTTTTCCCATCTAACCCTCCTCTTCTAAAAAAAACGGCCTTTCTAATGTCGAGACTAACAATGAACAATTTCAGGGTTGTTGTATCCCCCCTCCCCTCCCCTCCCCTCCACTCCTCTCCTCCTGGGTCCATGCTGTTAGTTGTGGTCACATGATTTCCCTGGAGGAAATAAGAGCCGCCCACATGAGCCCAGCAGGGTTACCTGAGCTGTTACAGGTAACGAGAGCTGCTCCTGGCTGCAGCCCCGGAGACACTGTACTTTACCTGAGGCTCTGCCTGGGATTGACAGGATGCATTCTGACCTGCTGCACAACCACACATACTGTAATACATGCCTAAACCCAACTCAAACGCTAACCAACTCAGTTACAGACACAAGTTTTATCTCTCATTGATACACAGCATTATGACATTAGGTTATTTTATTTCACTGTTATCTTACCTGTATGAGGGCGAGGACTTTATCTTGAACGATTGTAGGCGGGTTGTTTTTAGGTGAGATGATTTTTACAAGTACGCCATCCACAAAGTCCCTGCTAGTGACCAAAGCATGAAAACGATGGCCGCAGTTCTTCACACACGTCTCCAGAACCTGATGGATGCAGAAAAAAAACTTTGAAAACAATATTTTGGATGCAAATTCTGTGTGAATGTAAATAATATGGGCCCTTAGTTATTTGCTCAACATACCTTTACACAGGCTGAGGGAAAACATTTTTATTTCCTTCTTACTGGGACATTACAGGGTTGGACTAAATGATTCTTCCTGTATATACTGTAAAAACAGTGTTGGTGACCTTCATCTGTCCACACTGAACTCACCGTTAAGGCCAACATCACTTCTTTATAGTTCCTGTTTCCATTCAGCCTCTTCTTCACTGCTCTAATAGCATCCTTTGGCCTGCACACAGACAAATAAACACCGAAGCAGAAGCACACAAATGGATAGTTCAGTGCCTGCAGCTTTTAAAAGACTGGTAAGTCATTCCTAGGAAAAAAACAATTATCAAGAGAGACTTTAAGGCTGAGGGAAGGCGATGATCAAGTCAAGTGCAAAGATTGGGAAGCTTAATACAAGGTGCAGGTGTATGTCAATGAGTCTTTGACATTTCCCAACCCCCCCATATGTGATTGTTTTAACATTAGGTAGCAATAATTCACTTCTTAAGTCTCTGCCAGCTACTAACAGGTCAAACCAGCTACACAGCAGTGGGTGTATGCCACCGCTTGTAGAAGAAAAAAGTAGAGTCAGACTTTTTTATATATAGACTACTGTTATAAAGCACAGTGCACAAGTCTACCTAAGCCAGTTTACAACCCGCTAATCAAACAAGACCTGGACTTCGCACACCAGCTTAAACATACAGTACAAGGTAGAGGGAACGAAGTCTTGCATAAATCCACTTTGCACAGCCAGAGCCAGGCTACTTCTTTTAGTCTGACACAGATAAATACAACAGGAAACGGACTGGATTTGATGGTGTATCTCACCACAGAAATGCATTATGTAAACAGCACAAGGACGACAGGTGCATACTGCATACAAGAGCAAAGATCAATTAGGGTGTGTATTGATTTTTTCTAGTTACTCACCCATCCTCTGTTTCATTGATGATGTCACATATTTCCATGTTCAGGGTCCAATCTTCACTTTGCAGGGAGCCATCCGTTGCTCTCTCTGGATAACATATATGATTAGTGAGGGGAAATTACCCATGAAGGCGCCTCAGTAAATAACAGCAGATAAACTATGACGATGAATGGTGGCTTGCTGACTGTTAGCTCACTAAGCTATAAGTCGTCATTTAAGGTATATCTAATCTAATTCATTAATGAGCTAAGCGCTGACCTATGAAGTGTCACTGACAAAAACACACCTTTAATGTTTGCGGATATGTTTGGCACAATGGTAGCAGATATAACCATTGCTACTAGTTAGCTAGGCGGCTAACGGTTGCTTTCCAGGTGTAACGTTAGGGAACTAGTTCAGGGACGTTAGCATGCTAAAGGTAGCAAGCCCGTTAAAGGCTATCGCACACACTAAATACATTTCCTGGACAATTATACATCCGTCTTCACACACTGTCGCATCGAAAATATATGGTTACTCACCAATGCAATGGCCCACTGGGGTACTGAAAGGATTTCCCAAAAGGAACTCCATCTTGCTCGACAACAAACAAGTCAGTCCATGGGATGATGATGATGATGATACATGAGGAAACGTTCACAAAGTCCCGCCCACAGAGCAACGTAAGTGGCCTGAAAATCCTGACCTTAAGCCTGATTGGACAGCTATGACACTCATCATGAGAGTCGGGTGGTTGTAAATAAAACGCATCAAAGGTTGCATCAATAAAAGTTCAAATGGCTTTTTATGACTGTGGCACCCATAGTGATATGAAATGATGCAGACAAAGGATATGCACACCTCATTTTTCATGAGAGAAATCATAACTATATAATATCAATATGTTTTTGTAATTAAATTCATTATAACCTTTTCTGACATATTTTCTATAGTTTGGAAATACATAGAGATAGGTGATAAAGAGAATGAAATTATTTTAATAACTTTTAATCATTTCAACTGCTAAAACACAAAACCTTCAGCTTTGTACAAAACATGTCAACCAAATGGGGATTTAAGTCACTTTTAAACTTAGTCAATATTTTAAAGAAACATAACTCAATGTTTATCTTAAAAATTAATAGTCTTTCTGAGTACAGCACTCAATCTCCCCCTTATTTCCTTAATGGCAAAGTAAATATAAATATGCATAAATCATATAGAAGGACAATCTAAATGACTGTATATCATCAGAAAGCAGCATTTATAGCAGGTTCATGTTTTTGCATGCAGTTTACTGTTACCAAACACTACACAGCACAGTTAGTATGGATAGTGCACTGATAGAAGATAGTGTTTGAGAGTTCAAATGTAGCACACAGAGAAAGCTGGCATTGAATTAACATTCCTCAACCAAACTGAAAACAACATTAGTCACCGTTCTCTTGAAACCATGTGCAGAGTCCAAAATGTCACGGCTGACTGAGAACTGACTGGAAACTCGGTGAAGGGCATCATATTTGGCAGCCGCCACATATAAACACTACAAAAACACAACCAGTGTGCTAATGTGTTTTTATGTAGTGAGATAACTGCACTGTATAACTGATCACAGAAACAGCAGCTGTCACTGCTAGCTGAACTAACACAATGTGTTATGTTTGTCAGCGGGGATGCAGAAACATAGATGAACTGAGGGGTTTGGGGAGTTTGAGGGCAGATTTTCCTTGGTGCTCTCAAAAAGATTAACTTTTCAGTTTGTTTTTCTCAGTCCTGCATAAGTTTGCGTTTGACAGTTGTACTCTCAGATGAGAGATGAACAAAAAGAGTTCCAGCTGCAGTTCGCGCCCTCAGCTCATACATGTCGTAGTCGTGGGCCCACTCCACGTTTCCCCAGTGCTGAATCTGTGCAGGTGGAAAGAAAAACATGTTAAGATGGCTGTCTGCAGGAAGACCAGCAAGTTAACCCTTGTGCTTCACAGTTTTTACAACTTATGACACCCTATGAAACAGAAGCAGAAAAATTCTCACTTTTAGCAAAATTTGTATAATTCCTTGTGAACCAAACCAGGACTTAGAGACAAGTCAGACTCCTCTCGTAATTGTACATCGTTTGTTCCAATGTAAGGGTCATGAGAAATAACATGATAACAGAAGAGGGTGCTGCTCTCCCAGAGTAAATGAGGCAGAACATTCTAACTTTTTTCTTCCCTCAATAAACTAATACTATAGTTCACCGAAAAACAGAAAGAGAAATTACTACCAAGATTTCTTGAAAGATGTTTTTTAGGATATACTAGTACTTCCTATGATTGTCACAAAATAGATGCCAGAAATATTAAAAATATGCTTAATTATAATAAAAGAGCTGTTGGGAACACCATTGCTAGTCTCCTACCTGGTACTCCTCCTCCAGCCTGGAGAGCAGCACAGCCTGTTCCACACTCATATGTCTGTCAATAATCCCCATCGACAGCACAACAGACTTCAACTGAGTGATCACATACTCAAGCCCTGCAGAGGAAAAACCACATTACTGTAAAGTTCTGCCTAATGTTTACAGCTTATTGCAATACTGTATTCCAGATCAATATTTAAGCATGGCAAGATTCAACACTATCGATGCATGTTTATTATTTCTAAATTGATTTCCGTATCAAAAGAATATATGCACAATGTTTGAAGTGCTGATGTCGGATCAGTTCAGAGATAACCAACCTGTTAGGGACCAGAAGTTGTATGACTTCAAGTGTTGTCGGAATGTTTCTTTGGTTGCCTCTGGGATTTCAGGACCCAAAATATTGGATGATGAGCCAATGGTGACATTATATCTGCAATTACATTGTGGGAAAAAAAGGTTCTATGGAAAGACTAATGAAGTAAACATTTTAAATAACAGTAGACTAAATAACGAAGGCTCTTAGGGAGCGATCACACTGGCAATCCAGTGCACACTTCACCCCTAAAGTCCAGTTCGTTTGACCAGTGTGATCGCTCCCTACCGTGCACTTCCTTGGCTCTGGCACACTTCAGAGAGGTGTGCTTCGGCACGGTACAGTTCAGTTCATGCACTAGCACAAGCAAGTGGGTACACAGCATTGACAGCCTTCATTATGGAGAAATCCAGAGTTTTCTGGCTGTATCTGACTGAAATGACTCAAAATAAGCCACAAAGTAGCCATCATGTTCTCCGTGTTGTTCTCCGATGTGCAGACGCGGACTCGACCGCACGTCTCTTTTATTTTTTTCATTTATTTATGGCTGTATCTGATTAAAATGACTCAAAATAAGCCTCAAAGTCAGTAAAATAGCTGTCATGTCCTCTGTGTTGTTCTCTGATGTGCAGACGTCGACTCGACTGCGCGTCCCTTTTAAAAAATAATTCTCCAGTCCGTCTGTTTGTAGACTGAGCACGCTTCATAATAACATAAAGCATGCAAGTGTTGTATTACGACACTATGTACTATGTTAAGAGGTAACCATGCTTAGACCCTGTTAGTCCTGGAGCAGTGTGATCAAAGGCCATGCCAGCCAGCGGGGGAGTTGGGAGCCAATCATGCTTGAGTACGGCATGGTATGGATTGTACGTGTATGGTAAGTGTGATCGCGCCCTTAAAGGCATTTTGGGGGCTTTAATGTCTTTCTGGACTTTTTCAGCTGTTACCTGTTTTCAATCCAGTGAAGCACAGGGTCCCACTCATTCTTCTGTAACTCAACCAAACCATCGGGCTCCTCTACTCTGTAACTACACAAACCATTAAACACCATTAACACGTAAATCCACATCTACGAATTACCCAATAGTAACAATGTATCAAAAGAACCAAAATATCTCTGTACATAAACAACAACATTTACAGTCAACAAGTTTGTCTAAATGCAGCCAGTATAAAGTAAGTGAATAATTATCAGTCAGTTGCATCACATTATGGACATTGATAGCCTTGTTGTCAATCTTTTGATCTATGTCTTTTGCTGTAATTGTAAACATAGTCATGAAAAAATGATTAAATTAACGATGTGTCCCTTTTACAGGGGCAGTGCAAGAAATTAACTCGGGTTTTATACTATATATGCAATACAAGGAATAAGGTATGCTCTAATAAATTGTTATAATGAATAAATAGTTTACCAGACAGTGTCAGTTTCCAGGAACTTCAGGGCAGCATTGATCATTTGGTTCTTGTCACGTTGGGTGGGATTGTCTAGAGCGGTGTTGCACAGTGTTGTCTGCAGGAAAAGTGATAACAAAATTTATATTTCAGTCAGTTATTTATTTTGGTTAATCCTTTGAGTGCATGCACTTCTAGAGAAATAGGGGTTAGGGTTAATATAGGAAAGAAAACTTTCACAATTCCCATTCAAAAGTCGTACCAAGTGCATGGTGTAGAACTTGAGTGTGTCCCTTTGAGCATCCCACTCAGTGGCTACGGCGATGGCCAAGGCTTCATTTGGCACAGTGAACAGTTTCCCTCCAGGAGTTTTTAGTTTCCTTCGGTCTAGGTTTATCTCAAATAAACCACCTGCATTTATAGTAAGATATTCATTCAATTATTCCATTAGCTATCTCTACAACAACAAAGTCAAGTGAGATCTTGTTACTAAGTGAACACTAGGAGAGCACTTTCTTCCTATAAATTGCATTACTGTCCTCAATCACAGGACTGTCATATTTGACATACTGACTTGTGACATCTTACCTTCGCCTTGGGATATACTGACATCTTGATAGAATCTTTTTCTCTCTGGAAACAGCAGAAACCATTGCATCAGTCGACACTCGCTCAACAATGATAATTAGCAACCGAAATGAACTGTTAGGGCAGATGTTCCGTCCATATAATACGTATCTTACCTGCCGTGGCTGTGGAGTATTTTAGAACAAAATTAACGTTCTGACTTCTTGGGCACATTTTACTGAGCGACAGGCAACTTCCAACAGGAGTCTGAAGTCTAACAAGGCTCCTAAACATAGCGGCTGTGAGGTGAAAATGTGATGTTTGGAAGAAAGCTAACTGAAAAGCTAGTTGTCTTTTCTGCTAGGCGATGTGTGACCACTGTGCGTTAGTTACATTTAAAGAAGCATTTTTACGAGTTAAGGTAACTGAATTAACTCTCCTTTCTAATGCACTTGCTTATTTATTAAGTTAGCTTTTGCTCTATTTACTGCCATACAGTTCTCCCTCAGCTACACATAGCATTTTCTGTGTTCAAAAGCACGCGTGTGACCTTCTACGTTTGACAGACAGCGTCGCTAATTCTCTTATCAAATGGGAAATGTAGTTTTTACAAGTGCCACTTCTCACTATTACACAACAGGAAAAAACTACACTCAAGCATTCCTGCAAAGCCTTCCGCAGGTTGGACCAATGAACGTTGACGATGTTAGCATGGTGAATTCAGCTGGCCAATGAGAAAGACGGGTTCTGCTGGCTACAGTGCCGCGTCGAAGTCCACTTACTTTTCTGGGAGCTTGCTGCCCGCCCCGGTAAACTAAACAGTGGAAGAATCGGGGGGGATTTGAATGTTGGTGGACGTCTTCGGTGCTGCTCAACATCTCCGTAAACGCCGACAGAGTCCGTCGTCCAGACGGCAATCGCCCGTGGACGGTGCTTTCCAGCGTAGCGGGAGCCATGCCTGTCCCCGCTGGATACCTCAGCGACTCCCCCGCCGCGGCCTTTTCATCCTCGGCCTCGCTTATCCCGCCGCCTCCGATAAACACCCAACAGCCGGGAGTTGTCACGTCGCTTCTGTACAGCGGCTCCAAGTTCAGGGGCCACCAGAAGAGCAAAGGGAACTCGTACGACGTGGAGGTTGTTTTGCAGGTGGGACTGTAACACTAAAATGTGATTCTTAAGGCCAGCTGTCAGGGGCATTTGGTGAGCTGTCAAACAGGCGGTGCGATGATTGACAGCTGGAAAATCAATGAGCGCTGGCCTGTGGTTTAGTGACTCGCCTTGCCACTAGCTGTGGATGTAGCGGTGTTTTCGACTGTTTACTAGTAACCAATTTCAAAATGAAGCGACATTGTATTTATTGTTTGCAAAAATGCTTATTATAAGTGCTTTCACTATTTTTTAAGGCTTCTGCAAACCAGCAAGTTTATCGCACTTACTTATTATTTAAAATTGGATTACTCTTGCAGCATTATATAAATTCACGGTCACTACAATTTCAAAAGAAGCTACTATATACTTGTAGCAAATGACAACTTTCTCTTTACTTTTCAATATGTTCTCTATTTAGCATGTCACCATGGAGGACTCCTACCTGTGTGGCTACCTGAAGATAAAGGGACTGACTGAGGTGAGGGAAGTGATTTCTCTGTTACACCACAAACAAACATAATGGAAAATAGGCCAGGCTTCTTATAATTGTGTTTGTGTCTGTATGAAGACTCTTAAATTATCTAGCTCCAGGCTTTACGAATGTTGAGGATTTCATGGTATTTAGGTGCATTTTCTGTCTGCATTCATGCCAGAAACTTTGTCTGAATCAGAGGCATGTAGTGGTAGATGTAGCACATATTTTACAGTATGGCTGAGTAATATGTCAACTTTGATGGTGCAGTTAGTAAGATTTGCTGCAAAACACATTAGAGTAGCTGTCAAAGTGAAACCAAAATGTACTTGTAAGTCACTTAAACCTTCTAGATTGTTGGGAACGTAAACTCTGACAAGACAGGCCTTACCTTTTACATGTGACATTGTTATAAACATGGACAGAATGCAAAAGTGCACGGAAAATGTCACTGCTTCTCTATTGCGTTCACTATCATAGGAATACCCAACACTCACAACGTTCTTTGCTGGAGAGATCATCAGCAGAAAGCGGCCATTTCTTACCCGAAAGTGGGATGCAGATGAGGATGTTGATCGTAAACACTGGGTAGGTTGGTTGAAAGCTTGTTCAGTCATGCTCTCACGCAGAGGGCTCCACTGCAGGCTGCTTTACTTTGACATAATCCTTTTACTTTTAATGTCAAGGGCAAGTTCCAGGCCTTCTACCAGTATGCCAAGTCATTCAACTCGGATGATTTTGACTACGAGCATCTGAAGAACTCTGACTATATATTCATGAGGTGGAAGGTAAGGTGCTGCCCCAAATTGAGCTTTACCATTTTTTTTGTCATTTATGAACTTAAGGGTATGCTGTGTCTCACACTCTCCGTCCCTCTCAGGAGCAGTTTCTGGTCCCTGACCACACAATCAAAGACATCAGTGGAGCTTCCTTTGCTGGATTCTACTACATCTGCTTCCAGAAATCCACAGCAACGATCGAGGGCTACTATTATCACAGGAGCTCTGAATGGTAACGTAGCCCCAAACTAAGTTACTGGAAGTAACTGGAAGTAACTTAGTTACTAAGTCACCATTGGCTCATCATCAAGTTAAGTCAGTTTAAGAACAAGCAGACTTGTGACTTAAAAAGTTGAAAATCTAGGAGGAAAACGTCTATTGCATACCAAATCTTCAGCTGAAGGTGCGTTTAATTCTTAATTTATTCATTAGAGATGCTCAGATGATGAGCTGATTTGTATTATTTTTCTGGACTATTAATGGTTAGACTGTGTACATCCTTATTTGAATGATCAGAACATATAACCAACAGTTTTTAACTTTTGATTAATATGGTTGTTGGGTTGGATTGGAAAATCTTTATTGTCCCTGAGGGGCAATTTGGTTTGCAACAGAGCACATCTTAAAAAAACAGCACAAAGACATAAAACATGACCATAGATATCATCATGATGGACATGAGTGAGATAACAGACACAAAGACCAACAGTCCATAGTATAAGTGTAATGACAACAATGCACACAGCTTATTTAGAAACCCAACTGCTGATGGGACAAATGACCTCAGATATCTATTTGATTCAGCTCTCTTAACATAGGTGAACCTCCTCCGTGTCAGCAGATTTCTAAACTCTGCATAAAGAGGGCAGTGAGGGTCTTCCAGGATGGCCTTTGCCTTCGGAGTGGCTCTTATTTGTACAACACAGCCAAATTCATTCAAGTCAACATGTCTGGTTATAAGCAAACGG
This sequence comes from Tautogolabrus adspersus, assembly GCA_020745685.1. Lineage (NCBI taxonomy): Eukaryota > Metazoa > Chordata > Actinopteri > Labriformes > Labridae > Tautogolabrus > Tautogolabrus adspersus. The sequence continues at coordinate 8,582,453 of CM036554.1, read as the reverse complement.
AGGCCTGCCTGACCTCCATCTCCAGTGTTTACATCTTATTTGACATCTTTTGGCCTGCCAAATACCATTGATTTCTTTTGTTCTATGACTTAATACTTGAAAGTTTTAATTTTTCCCTCTCAGATCAAATCAAAACTCTACTTTATGCTGTTTAGGGACATTAAGAATGATTGATGCGCTTTTTGTCGTACTCAAAATGATGCAGACTTTTAGCACTACTGTGAAAACAGGAGCCGTATTTACCTTAACTGTTGGTGTTATGCCTTCTAAGTAGCTTGTATACCCACACATGAAGAGAAAGCAGAATATGAGCATGAGGTTTGCCTTCCATTTCTTTTTCCATCAAGCAGAATTAATAACCGACGTTCAGTTGTCAAAATCCTTTTTTTGTCTTTTATTGTTTTTTTTTTGCCATTATTGGACAGGACAGTGGACAGGGTAGGAAACAAGTGAGAGAGAGAGAGAGCGGGGAATGAAATGTGGTTAAGGAGCCACAGGCCAGACTCATACCCGGGCTGCCCGCTTGGAGGACTCCAGACATGGGTTGTGATCTAAACGCTGGGCCATCTGCGCCCCAAGTTCCATTTTTAATTGTAGAAAACGTTTCAATTTTCAGGTTGATTTGAACAAAGTTGTCTCTATTCATCATGCTAATCAGGCTAACCAGATGGGTTCAATTCCAAAAAACAGACGGATGCCTGGCATTCATGTTGCTTTATAACAGATTCAGACTTTTAAATATCTCCGAACATAGAAACGTGACTGAATGTAATTTCTGTAGTAGAATTACAAGAAATCTGAAAGCCGTTTAATTTAGAGCCTGAAAGATATGGACTTTTTGAGACATTTACACTAACACATTTACAAGAGAAAAATTCCCCACTTACTGATATATGGTAGCAGGTGTGACGACTTCTTGATTTGAAAGTAAAATTCATCTTTTCCTTTGTGGATTATTCTCTGATTCCTATGCAAAGGTATACGGGTATTTAACATTATTATACATTATATAGTCAACGGATTCTCATGTGGACCCCCACCTGCAAAGTTGTGATTACTTGTTTTATGTAAGTGCTGAGAGTATTCATGAAAACCATGTGATGACACCAATTTATTTCTTTTTGGGTTTTTTAAGTTTTTGGGGGGGGCTTTTTTACACCTTTATTGTACTGATAAGACAGTGGATAGAGTCAAAAATCTGAGAGAGAGAGAGAGAGAGAGAGAGAGAGAGAGAGGACATGTGGGAAAGGAGCAACAGGTGGGATCACGGGGCCCGCGCCCTAACCACTAGGTCACCTGCGCCCCAGATGAGACCAATTCTTAAAAAGCCCATAAACTTGTAATATTGGCACATGTTGGAAAACATACATATACTAATACCTCAGTAATAGACCCAGAACGGCTGACTCCTATAGCATAACTGTGTGTGCGTGTTTTTGCAATGTGGGCAGATCTAGAATCATTTTTTAATTTATTTAACCTTTATTTTCAACAGGACCTGTAATGCCAAAAACAATGGTTCTGATGTTGTAGATAGAAACAGTGTTATTCCATAGTTTGTCCAGCAGAGAGCGCCTCAACCCCATTGTTTATACTTTTGAATTCCCAACCTCCTGGCTGGGAGGTGCAGTCTTAGCGACTACACCATGATGAAGCTATACTAGGCAGTCTCTTGGTTTGTATCTAGTGAGAATATGGGGGAACCTGCATCTCACAAAGATAGATAAAATATATAAAGTGCAAATTGTTTAAGAAAAATGCAAAGAAAAATAATTTTACAAAAAAGTTGGATTTTATGACAAAAAAAATGAAGCACTGTGTCTTGAAACACAAAAAACAACAACATGAAATACCCCTTATGTCTATCTGAAGAATGTCAAAAAGTAGAAAAAAGGGAAAAAAGTTGATGTTTAAGAAATTCATTCATAAGCAGATTACACATCTTGTTCATGCCTATTCATGTCAATATGTCATCATCCCTATAGCTTGAGAGTTTATATGATGATTTAAATAAGAGGTTGCACTATATACGCTTGTTGTTCTTCATTTGGGACTAATTACATGCACTGCTAGTACATACACCTATTGTAAAAAAAACAACTTTGTTTATTCTTTGCAGGTACCAGTCTCTAAACCTCACCCACGTCCCTGAGCACAGTGCAGCCATCTATGAGTTCCGGTGACATCAGCCAGCATCGTGGATCTTTATTTGAAATGATGGACAGAGACTTTATGTGAAGCCAAGGTCTGCAGATGCTACTGAGGAGGAAAAAGGAGAACAACTAGGGATGAGACTTTTTTTTGTTGCTTTTGGAGACATACAAACTCCTACATGTTCCCAATAAGTGGATGGACAGCTGATTGACTTGTGGAAGGGATACAGGACTACTAATGAATGTATGTAAAGGATGAGCAGAGAAGAAAGAAATGAAGTTCAGCTCCTGCTCCGTGGATGCAGCTTGTAAAGTTAGAACCAGCAGCAGAGACTGGGTGTGGCTCTCTTAGTGTACCCCATTTCTTTATTTGTTTTAACATCTGGTTTGAAAAAAAAAAACTCTTGGCACAGCATTTTGACACACTTTATGAGCTGAGGTTTTTTTTCTCCAACTTTCCAGCTTTTATTATTCAGCTGATGTGCAGTGAGCAAAATGAACACACGAGGCTGCTGTTTGACAAGGATTCCTGTGAGAGGTCTGCCCATGAAACGCTAAAGGAGTCTGTGTGGAAGAAAAGAAGGCAACAAGTTTGACTGCGTGGAGCTTTGATCAGCCCATAAGCTAGAGCGACAGTATTTTTCTAAAGCTTAGCTGGTTCGCCGTTTCCCTGCCATGAGGATATTTTACTTTAACCAGAATGATTGAAGCAAAGGGGCGGTTTTAAAGACTGACGCGAGTGACACAAAATGAGCTGTTCCCTTGTGTTCATAAAACATGCTCGGGAGATTATTATCACTTGTGATTGCCGTGGATGATCTATTGAGTTATATTTGCACAAAGATGGATGTTACTAGTGCTAGTACACAAGCATCAAGATGGCATTCAAGCTAATTTTGTGTGTGTGTGTGGGGGGGGGGGGGGGGGGGGTTAAGAGCCAAAACAATCACTTAAAAAAAAGAGTATTTTTACCCTGCACTCTGCGTTACACAACAAGCTTTTTACTCCCTCATGTGGTTTTAAATTAAGCTCCCCAGCACCCCTTTGTTTATGTCTCCTCGACTATGCAACACTTTCAACATAGCACTCTTCGTATGTACAACCTTCAGTTATCAGAGACAACATTTTATTCTATCCTTATAGTATATGATAATTAAAAAAAAATCTATCTTAATGAAATGAAATATTTTTGTTAAATTGCCTATTAAAACACTCCCTAATCATGTTCCCTTACCCATGTGACGGTGCCATCTATCTCAATTCTGTCAGAATTCTATTCTAAGTGAAGAGAAGTATGTTTGTTTGAGCCTGGATTTGTTTGATGGTGTGACTGTAAAGAAGGAACTGTGGATTTTAAAAAATCATATCAAAACACCAAACACTTGTCTTTCTTGTGTTATAAAGAGACCACATAATGTTTCCATGTCTTCATACATCTCACATGAATTATGAAGCTTTTTACTCATTCAAAAAAAACGAAATAAAAGAATTTATCATTTGTCAACAAAAATCTTCATAAGGACTTAGTGTGCTCAAAAGAAAAGTCTTGATGCTGCTGAACACTTCAAATAGAAAACAACCGAGGCAGTCACTTGGTTTCTTTAAACATGTCATACAGTCTTAACTGTGTTGAATGCATAAATTATTAATAGAACGAGAAAGATCACTGTGAATACAGTGCATGCACGTGAGGGGAAATTTAATTTTTCACTCTGTTGTTGAACATGCTACACACAGACATAGGCTGAAATACACACACATGCACAAACAGGATCCTATGTGCATGCACTAATGGAGAGATGTCAGAGTGAGGGGGCTGCCCACAGGGAGTGCCCCTGAGCTAGTGCGGGGGTTCAGTGCCGTGCTCAAGGGCACTTTGGCAGTGCTCTTGAAGTAAACTGGCACCTCTCCAGCTAACAGAACAATATCCAGACTTGGACTTGGACTAGATCCGGCGACTCTCCAGTTCCCAACCCAAGTCCCTACAGACTGCTGCCCCAGACTGAACTAAAGAGGTAAAGGCGATAGTAATCATCAGCTGTTCACATCAACTGGTCATATCTATCCTATAGCCCTGCTCCACTCCCTCATCATAAGCTCATCATATTGCTGCAATCTTTTTTAAATATGGCTTTCTCTTCCACCAGTTCATTCTTGCCATCGTTTGGAGCAACCCTCCACACCTCCTCATACTGTAACCACCAAGCCTTTGCAGTTTCATCACGTTCTTCATCCCATCAGCTTCTGATCACAGCATCAGCCATCGTCCAGTCAACCCCGGTCTTCGCAGTTTGGTCAGCCTCTTCATCCCTTCATCCTCAGAAGATATCTTCAACCTTTGCGGTCAACCCCATTCTTCAGTTAGATCAGCTTTCATCCCATCAGCCTCAGATTACATCATCAACCCCAGTCTTCACAATTCAATCAGCTTCTTCATCGCATATGGCCAGACGACATCATAAGCCTCCACCACCAGTTTCTGGACTCCATGGGGGGATAGATGTTGCTGCCGCTCAGGGCAGACATCTTGCTTCACCCTGTCTCCCTGTAGAGTTCAAGCACCAAAGATTCTCTGACAATCATTCAATATAACATACAGTATGTCAAATAAATATTTATCTTTGATTCATTCACTTTTCTCTCCTGTTTGGATTGTACTACATTTAAAAACAACTGAAAAAAACATACCTACCTGCAATTCAGGTTTGCTTACATTTTAAAAGTACACATGATGTGGGACATCTTGTTTTTACAGGACGTGTGTAATGCCTGTGGCCATATGAAACAGACGTTCAATTATAACTGTCTTTCTGTCTTCTCGGGAATGTGGAGTGTAACAGTAAAAGTGATGCTTTGCTAAGTAGGCAGAGGTGGAGTCATGTTGATGGTGTTTACAGCACATCAGCCAAGACATCAGACTGGTTCAACTAGCTTTACATAACTTAACATGACTTACCTTTGTAAAGCTCAATCAGACGGTTAAGGCAAGGCAAGGCAAGGCAAGTTTATTTGTATAGCGCTTTTCATACACAAGGCAGACTCAAAGTGCTTCACATCATAACATGTCATACAATAAAGTGAAATAAAATGCAAGAATTAAAAGACAATTAAAAAAACAGAGAATAAAAACATATTAACAATAGAAATTTTGGAGGACATTCCTTGGAATTTTTACTACTTTCAGACCCCATACTTGTGTTTGAAAGACTCACGTGAGATTTTCCCTGAACCTGTAAACGTCTTCGCAGGATGCGTATTTCTATGGTTGTACGCCAAACCAGACAATCCAATACTTAGGATTGAAATCCAATACTTAGGATTTCCGTAAGATTAAGGCTTAAATCTTACTTCAGATACAGTAAATGCCAAGTTCAGTCCCAAATGTATGTTTGTCTAGAAACAAAGACTCTTGACTCAATTCAACATGATCCAAACAATCATAATTTATACCAATACATTCCTTGGCATTTTTACTACTTTCAGACCCCATACTTGTGTTTGAAAGACTCACGTGAGATTTTCCCTGAATCCTGTAAACGTCTTTGCAGGATGCGTATTTTTATGGTTGTACGCAAAACCAGACAATCCAATACTTAGGATTGAAATCCAATACTTAGGATTTCCGTAAGATTAAGGCTTAAATCTTACTTCAGATACAGTAAATGCCAAGGAATGTATTAAAATAGAAAATTTAAAAATCACTGAAATTATTAAATCTGAAAATATGTTCAAGTAAAAATAATTCAAATAAAATTATAAATATAAAAAGAACTAAAAGTTACAGTGCAGAGTGAGAGATTAAAATCTTATTAAAATTGTTTAATTAAAGGCAGAAGTTAAAAGTGCAATGTAGGTAAAATTTAGCAGAAGGCTAAGGTGAACATAAAAGTTTTCAGTCTTGTTTTAAAAGTGGTCAGTGTTGGGGCAAGTCTTAAATCTTCAGGAAGTTTATTCCAGCTGTTTGTTGCATAGTAACTAAATGATGCTTTCCCATGATTTGTATTTACTCTGGGAATCACTAACAGATTGGTGTCAGAAGATCTTAGTGATCTTGAAGGCTTATGTAGTGGAAGCATATCAGTGATATACTTTGGCCCTAAACCATGTAGTGATTTATATGTGAGCAATAGGATTTTGAAATTAATTCTCTGACATACAGGGAGCCAATGTAAGGATTTAAGAATTGGTGTAATGTGCTCACATTTTTTGGTCTTTGTTAGGACTCTAGCAGCAGCGTTCTGAACAAGCTGTAGCTGCCTGACAGTTTTTTTTGGAAGACCTGCAAGGACCATTACAATAGTCTAGCCTACTAGTTATAAAGGCATGTACAAGTGTTTCTAAGTCTTGAGCCCTCTAAGTCGTGTTACATTTTTGAGGTGATAGTAGGCCGATTTTGTTACTGATTTGATGTGACTCTCCAAGTGTAAATCTGAATCCATAATAACCCCCAGATTTCTGGCTTTATTTGATGTTTTCAGGGACAGAGAGTGAAGGTGTTGGGTTACTTTAAACCTTTCTTTTTTAGCACCAAATACAATGATCTCAGTTTTGTCTTCATTTAGTTGTAGGAAATTTTGACACATCCAGTCTTTGATTTGCTCAATGCACTGGCACAGAAGATCTATGGGGCGATAGTCGTTTGGTGATAGCGCTACATAGATTTGGGTGTCATCAGCGTAGCAATGGTGGTCAATTTTATTATTTTGCATGATTTGTCCTAGTGGGAGCATGTAGATGTTGAATAAAGTCGGCCCTAAGATCGAACCTTGGGGGACTCCAAACGTTACGTCGGTTGGTTCTGATACGAAGTCACCAATGGAAACAAAATAGTTCCTGTCTTGTAGATATGACCTGAACCAGCTTAAGACTGTGCCTGAGAGCCCCACCCAGTTTTCCAACCTGTCCAAAAGTATTGAGTGGTCGACAGTGTCAAATGCAGCACTGAGGTCTAATAGCATTAATATTGAAGTTTTGCCAGAGTCTGTGTTAAGACGGATGTCATTTACAACTTTAATAAGGGCCGTCTCGGTGCTATGAAGAGGTCGAAATCCTGACTGGAAGTTGTCGTGGCAGCCAGTTGAAGCCAGGAAGTGATTAAGTTGTTGTAGGACAACTTTCTCAATTATTTTACTTATGAAAGGTAGATTTGAAATTGGTCTGTAGTTGTTGATAATAGAGGCATCTAGGCTCCGCTTTTTTAGGAGAGGTTTAATAACTGCAGTTTTGAAGGCTTTTGGGAAATCGCCTGACTGAATAGAGTTATTAACTATTTGCAATACGTCTATTGCTAGGCAGTCAAAAACATTCTTAAAGAAGTTGGTAGGTAGAGCATCAAGACAGCAGGTGGATGGTTTTAGATTTGTCACCGTTTCCACTAGAGTTTGAGAGTCTATGACATTAAAGCTTGTCATCATTGCTGTGTTACTTTTGCCTAAATAGGGTGGTGATCCAACATTTTTGTTTGAGATATTGATGGCGCGTCTGATGCCTTCAATTTTATCAGTATAAAAGAACGCAAACTCATTGCATTTCTGCGTGGAATGGAGTTCAGGTGGTATTTGTGTTGGGGGGTTGGTCAGTCTGTCAACAGTTTCAAATAGGGTTTTTGCCTTATTAGTGTTGTTGTTAATGATATTGGAGAAGAATGTTTCTCTAGCACTTTTTAAGTCTAAATTGTAGGCCCGGAGGCGCTCTTTATAGATGACATGGTGAATATGAAGTTTTGTATTCCGCCAGATTCGTTCAGCCTTCCTGCACTCTCTTCTCTGGGCTGTTACAACAGCAGCTTTTCTCCAGGGTGCCTTTTGCTTACTAGAACTGGTTTTAACCGTAACAGGTGCAATGTCATCTATAACATTCACAATTTTGGAATTAAAGTTGTTCACAAGATCATCAGCATGACATGGGATTAGAGGTGGTAACTAGGAGATAGCATTTTTAAAGAGTACATTAGTATGTTCATTGATGTACCGTTTTTTGACAGTATTTGATTTTGTTTGTGTGTCAGGAATGAAAGAAATATTAAAGAAAACACAAAAATGGTCAGACAATGAAGGATCAGTCACAAAAACATCAGAAACATTGAGACCTTTTGTGATAATCAGGTCCAGGGTGTGTCCCTTACAATGAGTAGCCTCTTTCACATGTTGAGACAGTTCAAATGTGTCTAAAATAGTCAAAAGTTCTTTTGCACCCTTGTCATTCAAATCGTCAGTATGAAAATTAAAGTCACCAGTTATAACTAGACAGTCAAAGTCGGTGGAGATGCTAGACAATAATTCAGTAAAATCATCGAAAAAATTTGCAGAATATTTAGGTGGCCTGTAAATAATTAACAGGAGAACTCTGGGAGAACATTTCAATACAGCACAAAGGTATTCGAATGATGAGTGACATCTGTTTCCCCTAAAATATATTTTTAAATATAGCAGCAACCCCTCCACCTCTTTTTCCAGATCTACATACATCAATAAAGTTATAGTTGGGGGGTGCTGTCTCAATCAGAATGCTTGCACTGTTATTTTGTTCTAACCATGTTTCAGTTAAAAACATAAAATCAAGTTTAGAAGTGGTAATAAAATCATTGACTAAAAATGATTTGCTATTAAGAGACCTAACATTAAGCAGAGCCATCCTGATGGTGTTATTCACAGGCTTTGGGGTTGACTTTGAGCTGGAGAGAATAGGAATGAGATTTGTTAGATTAGCAGTGTGTCTAAGTTTCACAATGTTTACTCTCTTGGTAGTCACAACAGGAATGCAGAAGGTGCCATGTTTTGGCGTAGGCGACCTTGGGTACAGCTGATAATGCGGTCTACTGCTGAACCCTTTTTTGTCTCAGTAATATTCAGGGCTGCTGTCAGGAGGAGGAGGGGGTGGGCATAAGGGGGGGGGAGTGAGCAGCGTCACAGCTGGGATGGATTTGTGGAGGTGGAGCACGTCTTCGTGGAGGTGGGGGGGGCAGGTCGGCGTAAGATGGCGTCACCGCTGAGATGAGCTGGTGCAGGTGGACGCTGAGGGGGAGGGCACTGAGGTCGATCTAAGGGAGTAAAAATGGGAGTAGGGCGCGGGGTAAGTGGGGGTAACTCCCGGAACTCCAAGGGGGAGGAGGGGGGAGAAAGGTTTATTGAAGGGAGGGAGAATGAGGGAGACGTAGACCTGGATGGGGGCTCTGGGGGGGTGGGAGAGGGATCTTCACACGTAATGGAAGGAGGGGTAGAGGGGGATGGCAATGGCGGTCCTCCTTCGACGTTTCTGATAAGCTGTGTTTTCTCTTCCTTCTTTGTGGGCTCCTCTTCTTGTCTTGTGTCCTTGGCAGTGGGGACAGATGGATGACGCAGGAAGTAAAACATGTTGGTAATGAATAGCTTTGCTCCCATCTTATTCAGGCAAAGTCCATTTGTCTTAAAAAGATGCCTGCGGTCCCAGAAAAAGCTAAAATTGTTAATAAAATGCATTGAACGAACTGCACATGCGGTTAAGAGCCATTTGTTGAGCCAAAACAATCTACTGAATCTCTCAGCTCCTCTCCCGGTCGGGGGCAGAGGACCACTGATAAACACCTCAGCATTCACAGAGCTGACTGTTTCTAGGAGATTATCGAAGTGCTCTTTCAACCTTTCTGATTGTTGTTTTTCAATGTCATTAGAACCAATGTGCAGAAAGATATTTTTCACAGTTGGGTGTGCAGCCACAATTTCCAAGATTCTTCCTTCCAAGTCAGACACCATATCCTTCGGAAAGCAGAGTACTTTGGTGTCATAACTGCTTTTCATATCTTTTACAGAAAAATCACCCACAATCAGATTTTCTGGCCCTGTCGTTAGCTTTCTCTGTGGCTTTAAGTTAGCAGGTCTTACCCTGCTGCGTGGTGGTGGAGGGTTATCCAGAAATTTAGTAGGGGATCCATGGTCCTGCAACAGTGGAGCAAACCTGTTTTGTAGTTGTACACCTGTTTGCTGGGGAGGTTTCTTGGTAGTTTCCCTCTTCTCAGTTGTCCGCTGATTTGTTCTACGAAGCACTGGGGTTGAGGAGGCGTTATGCCTGGATGGTAACGCAGGCCAGTCGGTCAGATCACAGATATCGGGCCGCTGGGTCCTGCCAGTTATCCGTTCTCCCTTGTCGCAGGGAGGTGGTCTTCTCTTTGGCTTTGCACCAAGTGTGTTCCAGGGAGGATTATCGCTGGTAGATTTATTACCCTGTACAGAGTCCTCCCGTTTCTTCATAGTTCCATCATTGCTAGTTAGCTGGGTTCTAGCATGCTCTTGTCCACTGTTTTGAGTCAGTGCTAGAGTGGTGTTGTTCCCACATAGTCCATTTACTTCTACATTTACTTCTAACCGATTAACTTTTGTTTCCAACAGTAAAATCTTCTGTAGGAGTTTGTGGTAATCTTCCGTAGAGAAGGGAGGCATCTTCTGCTAATTACCTTTAGCACTGTAGCACAGGCTCAGGCTTATCTTGTTTGGTATGCCTCCTCGCGTAGCGTTGAGGAAGTCGTTAAAATATTGAAAAATGCCTGTTTTATCTAAAAGAAAATATAATCCCACTGGTTTTGTAAGTATCCAGGAGCTGCTGCTCTTTGTTTCTTATTGAGGAAAAGCAGATAGTAGCAAAAAAATGCAAGCAGAGGGGAGAGCAAGCAGAAAAGCGTCCGCACTGTAGCAAAGCAGTCAGAAAAGAAGAGGAGAGGAGAAATGACTGAATATCATGTAAAAATAATTTATATTCATATATTTGATGTTAGACCTAAACCATGAGGAGTTTTAAACCCCAAAAAATGTCTTTATTTAAATCTGGTGCCTGTCTTTAAATCCACAGTGATGAGACAGCAGGTAAACCAGCCAAAACCTGCATTATTATATCATAAGTTACCAGTAAAATGAGTCACCTTAGCTTATCCTTGTTCCTTAAAAGAGAGCCAGCTATCTTTAGCTCAACATTACATAATCACATGTATCTATGAGTACGATTCATTTCTTTTGCAGTTGCACTAGAGAAGATTTTCCCTTGTTTCCACTGGAACTTCCCCATAGGCCTATCTGTTACAACCACTGCCCTGCCAACTAATGCACTAGGGTTACTTTTGGCTGTGAGCCAGCTGCTTCTTTGAAGGAAGTCTGACTAACAATAGACTCTGATATAAGGGAGTGTGTTGTAATGTGGGAGGCATGGTTAAGTTGATGATGAAAAGCTAATGACTGTCAATTATTCTACAATTCTACAATTCTACAATTCACTTAGCAGACGCTTTTATCCAAAGCGACGTACATCAGAGAGTAAGAACAACACAAGCAAGGATAGAGGAAAAATAAAGGAACAATGTCAGTAAGGAAGAACGATCAGCTTTGAGTCCGATTGGACACACAGGTGCTGAAAGGCATTGCCCAGAGGCAAGGCACAACATGAACTGCCAGTCTGAGACTCTAATCAGTATATAACCATCTTATACTTCGTCGTTTTCAAACAAAAAACAAAAAACAAAAACCATCATCATTACCATCGTTACATCAATACTATCCAGATCATCATCATTGAGCTAAGTTAGTAGGTATTCCTGAAAGAGCTGGGTCTTTAGCTTTTTCTTAAAGGTACAGAGGGACTCTGCAGATCGAATGGAGTTTGGAAGTTCATTCCACCACCGGGGGGGCGACAGAGGAGAAGAGTCTAGTCCTCGTCTTTGGACCCTGTTGTGAAGGTTGGATCAAACGCCTTTCATTGGCAGAGCGTAGTGGACGGGAGGGAGTGTAGACCTGAAATAGAGAGTCAAAGTAAGGAGGAGCCGTTTTTGTTGCTGTTTTGTAGGCGAGCAGCAGAGTTTTAAATTTAATGCGAGCAGTGACTGGGAGCCAGTGTAAGGAGATGAACAGCGGAGTGACATGAGCTCTTTTAGGAAGGTTGAAGACCAGTCGTGCTGCTGCGTTCTGTATCATCTGCAGAGGTTTGGTTGTGCATGTAGGAAGACCTGCCAGTAGGGAGTTGCAGTAGTCTATGCGTGATAGCACAAGAGCCTGTACCACAAGTTGTGTAGCATGTTCTGACAGGTAAGGTCTGATCTTCCTGATGTTGTACAGGGCAAAACGACATGATCGGGCAATCGAGGCTACTTGAACCTTGAAGGTTAGCTGGTCATCAATCATGACACCCAGGTTCCGTGCAGACTTTGTGGGCATGAGTTTGGTTGTTCCAAGTTGGATATTGATCTGTGGCTGCATAGAGGGACTGGCTGGAATGACGAGGAGCTCAGTCTTTGAAAGGTTGAGTTGAAGGTGCCGTTCATTCATCCATTTAGAGATATCGGTGAGGCATGACGAGACTCTAGCTGAGACTGTGACATCGTCTGGTGGAAATGACAAGAAGAGCTGGGTATCATCAGCATAGCAGTGGTATGAAAAGCCATGAGAGCGGATTATCGAACCAAGTGAGCTTGTGTATATGGAGAAGAGGAGGGGACCAAGCACTGACCCTTGAGGTACCCCTGTGGATAAGCTGTGGGCTTTAGACACTTCTCCCTTCCACGACACTCTAAAGGATCGCCCAGAGAGGTAGGACTCAAACCAGCAAAGGGCGGATCCTGAGATGCCAAGCTCAGAGAGCGTGGAAAGGAGGATTTGATGGTTGACTGTGTCAAAGGCAGCAGACAGATCTAAGAGTAGTAGAACTGATGACTGACCTGCCGCCCTGGCCGCCTTTAGCGATTCTGTTACTGAGAGTAGTGCAGTTTCAGTAGAGTGGCCCCGCTTAAAGCCTGACTGATTTGGATCAAACAGATTGTTTTTAGACAGAAACTCCGAGACTTGCTTGAAGACTGTGCGCTCCAGTACTTTTGACAGAAAGGGCAGAAGAGAAACCGGTCTGTAGTTTTCAACCTGGGCTGGGTTCAGTGTGGGTTTTTTGAGCAGAGGGGTGACCCGAGCTTGCTTGAATGCTGTGGGGAACACACCCGTTGACATAGAGGAGTTGATGATATGCTGAAGTGCATCAATAAGCGGAGAGGAGATGGTCTGCAAGAGGCTTGATGGTATCGGGTCCAAAGGACAGGTAGTCGGCCGAGAGTCTAGCACAAGCTTAGAGACTTCTTCCTCAGTCAGAGAGGAGAATGAGTTGAATGAGGCACTTTGGGTCGGTGCTTTTTGGCTGAGTTGGTCAGGCTCAGAAAACTGGTTACTGATGGTTGCAACCTTTTCAGTAAAGTACGAGGCAAACATGTCAGGTGTCAACAGATCGGAGGGTGGAGGAGGAGGAGGTTGAAGCAGTGAGTTAAAAGCAGAAAACATTTTTCTTGTATCTGTGGCATTGCATATCTTGTTCTGATAATATGTTGTCTTGGCCGTTTTTAGGCTGGAGGAGAATGAGACAAGTCTTTGCTTATAGTCATTGAGGTCAATGGATTGTTTTGATTTTCGCCATTTTCTCTCTGCTGCCCTCATTAAAAGCCTTCATTATAAAAATTAATTTCTTACATTCATTTGTATATTCCCAGAGCCTCCAGGATAAATGTTAATGTTTTTGTGGTACATTGATTTGATTTGTTTTTAGTAAAGTAAAATATATAAAAGCATGTGGGGCAAGCATTTATTCTCCCCTAAGCTTTAGCAAGCTATGTGCTTAGTATTTAGTTAGCATGCTAACAATAATAAATAAAGATGTTAAACATAATAAATAAAGATGTTCAACATGTTAAACATAGTGGAAAAGGGGGACTGAATCCAACCCAAAAGTCACAAGTGCAAACTAGACCTTTAACATAAGCATGTTAGCATTGTCATTGTGGAGAATGTTGTCATGCTAGCATCGTTTAGCCAAAAGCACATTCCTACAGCCCATGGGCGTCCGAGGCTTGAAAAATTGTGAGGGGGGGTCTGGGGGTCAGCCCCCTGAAAATCTTGAAACAGAGTCGCTGTCATTTCTGACATTCTGATGCATTTTAACGTGTTTTGATGCTTTTATCTGGATTAAGCAGAATATAGATTTGAAGATGATTATGGAGAAGGTGGACCGATTATTTTGCCTTATTATTATTATTATAATTATTAATAATCTTTTTTAAAATAATAATTTTATTGTGTTTCTGTATTAAATGATTTCCCATTGACAATAATAGCAGTCTGCAGTGCAGTCTGGTCTGAGAGAGGCAGCAGATGGAGTAATGTTTATGTTGTTTACAGCACATTAGGCAGGACATCACAAACCAGACTTCTTTGATGTAGTTGATGGCCTGGAGAGGAAAGATTCTTAGTTTCTGGATTTAGGCTATGACGCTTGAATTTTATAGATGTTGACTTTGCATAACTAACTTGTCAACAACATTGTAGAGCATATGTATCGAGCACTTTAGAATGTGATGGTTCATTTATTACATTTTCCATCAATTCTGATATTTTCAAACGATGTTGCTACGGCTAATGCTGACTTACATTTCTGAGAAGAGTCACTAAAGGAAAGTGTGTCAGTTTTACTTTTGGCTGTGATCCATCTGCTTCTTTGAAGGAAGTCTTATCAACTATAGACTGATAAAAAAGGGTGTGTTGAAATGTGGAATGTATTGTTGAGTTAATGATGAAAAGCTAATGACTGTCAATTAAACGCCTGTATTATTAATGTGAATGTATTTCATTCATTTGAATATTCCCAGAGCCACCAAGGGATATGAACATTGATTTTATTTTATTTTAATAAAGTAAACATAATCAAGTAGATAAAAGCATGTGGGGCAAGCATTTATTCTCCCCTCAGCTTTAGCTAGCTATGTTAGCATGCTAACAACAATAAATAAAGATGTTCAACAAGTAAAAAATGGGACCGAATCCAACCCAAAAGTCACAAGTGCAAACTTGACTTTGCTAATGTTTGATGATGATGATGATGTAGAAGATGGTCTGGTAATTGCGTGTGTCGCAGTATTAAATAATTCCCTGTTGATAGTGCAGTGATTAAAAACCAGGAAACATACATGAGTTGAGCTCTTTTTAATAAGCTATTATGATGAGTGCATGAATATTGTGTCATCTACAAATATGTTGGGATCCGGTTCATTTAAAACATTATTTATTCAGCAGATTCTTTCTAAAGCATGTTTATTTGTACTGTGATGTTCACTTGTCATGGTCCTCTCATTAGATAGCACCAGAAACAGAACATGTGAAAAAAACTATAAAGTGCAGTTCCATGCTAACCCCCATCTGGAAGGCTGGGGACTGAGGATTCTGTTCCCTCTGCTGTGAGGTATAGTGAAGTATTTTGGTCCACAGAAAGTGAAATAGACAGAGTAAAAAGATTATTTTGGGCTCAAATTGAAACTTATGAATGAGGGTAGTTTTTTAAATAAAAACAAGACAGTGATATTAACAATGAAGTGCTTAAAACATATCATATTCCATGAGATTTTGTGCCGCAGAAGCTATTTTTATTGTCTTTTTGTGAGTTTTAGTGATGATAACTTCAAATGTAATGGCAGAAAGTACCAGAATCTTATTTTGCTACTTTCCCCTATATGTCAGGATACTCGCCAAATATCATATTTGTATGGCTATTGATTACATTTTAACAAGATCATTTGTGACTTTACATTATCTTGAATAAAGCAGTTTTCAAAAAGGGTTTTTTTTGGCCCCCCAGGACCAAACGGCCCCAAGTTGGGAGTGGTCGATATCAAATTGTGATGGCCCAAGGTATGGGATTTTTGTTATCTTTTAGAGATGATGATTCTATCACAGATTCAATGATAATTATATATTATATTATAATGAAATACAAAAGCTTAGAATCTTTTGTCTCCAGAAGGTGTAAACCACTTATTTTTCTCTTACTTTAAATGTTTATTACAAAGTCAACAACTGACAAATGACGATTGGACCAGTGCTTAATGTTATCTTGTGGCTAAGACAAAGTTCATAACCTAGCTACTTCTTTAAGAGAATAACATCCTTTTAAATAGAGGATACCCTGAAAGGTGTGGTAATGTTTGTCATGGGCTGTGCTAAAAGCAATAAACTGCACTGTGCTCCTGGTCACGTCCTCACCTTTGGAATTTTTAAGTGTTTCCTTCTCAACAAAGTGCATTGGTTTGTTTATGGCCTCCTTGATTAAATACAGGAAAACAAACGTACTTCTATGTATGATTAAATGCACAAATTACTTCCTTTATCATAATAACAAATATAACACACTTTTGCTTCCTCTTTAACTTCTAAATAAAGGCTATTTTAAACGTATACTGTGAGGGATTTTAATCGGGCAATAGAATAGACTTAAATGAATAGACCCACTGCTGTGGGGGGTAGTTGTCAGACAAAGTGAAGCAGCACTCTACAGAAAGAGACTTTTTAATATATTTTCCCCATCAAAGAACCTTAATGAGTGATATGTTTGACTAAAAAGAAAGCAGGAAGAGGTTATTTTGTTTAACCTCTTCCTGCCAGGATGTCCAAAAAATACTGAAAGGGTGTTAAATAATAGCTCAAAGTGCTTTGTGCAGTATGAGCACTTTAAGTTGTAATTTAACATTAGCTTTAAGTGGAATTATCCACAACACCTACTCTCTACTATTCAAATAGCTATTCTCAGTGATGAAAATACGAGGGAATCTGTTATTGTTATACATGCAAGTTTTTGTTTCAGTAAATGGATTTTGCGAGATGGTAACTCTCATATTCGAGTATCAGTAGTGATACTGTAGAAGACAACGAAAGCTATTTACAATGCACCTGTCCTGCACAATTGCTCTGACATTTCAAGGCAACTAAAACAAAGAAGTGATTGTAAAAGAAGGCCAAATGAAAAAAAATGGTTGAAGGCCACAAACAGCTCATATTTTTGATAACGGAAAAAAGTCAGAATTTAAGGCATACACAATCCATCTATATTGAGCACTTAAGACAGAAACTGAACTGTGAAATCGTACTGTAATTATTTAATAACAAAGATATAATAATATGATGGGGTTGGAGGTGGTTTTGTATATATTGATAAATTGACGTTTGTATTGATAAAACTATATATAAATTGTTGCTACAATGATGCCAGTATCCAAAAAAGCCTTGGATACAGCCTAAAGTGCAGTATTGTGTATTGTGAGTCAATGCACTGATCTGATAGCTAGATATTATTTATAAGCCCTGAAATAAAATCCACTTCATTTCGTTTTTATAAGACAGTACAGTACACTAAAAACAAGTATATATTTATATTTATATATATATTTAATGTAGGTAATTTTTCCTGGACGATGCAAAAACACAACATCACAGTGCATGCTTTAGAAGAATGTAATGTTAGTCAAAGCTAAGCCATCGTCACTAATCAGTATTCTCCCAATACTGAAGTATTACATTTTCATTTTAGTCTCTCCACAGTCTTCTGCAAACACTGAAAATCAGGTGGGGCTGCAAGCTGAGCTGCAGCTGATGTTAACCGAGTTTGTTTCTACTTTAGGATTTCTTTAGTGTACTGAGCATTACCATATAAATAATGAAAATCATATCACATACATTTAGGGTTAGTATTAGCAGTTTAAAATGTATGCATATTGAGGTGTACATTTTATGCATGTTTTATTATCCCTTTGATATTGGGGTGTACTCAATATGGATGGATACTCAGGTCTATTGAATTGGGTATCTTTAATTTAAACAATATTTGAAACACTGAATGTCTTTCAGTTTGGAGCAGTATTTCAGAAGAACATCTGCTCATATCTATAGTGATTTTATTTTGAGAGGAAACTACTTGTTGGACAAAATAAAGTGCAGTCCACAGCCATTCTTTAATGCAGTGGCTGTTTGGTACCCGGCTTTGTGAATGGAGGAGTTTGAAACGACCTTAAAACAACATACACCCTGACAGTATCCAATAATCATGTTCAGCATTTGATTTGCAAAATGTATAATACATTCCCAGCCAGAATATGAGCCCAAAATACTCACGACGGTCAATTCCAGCACCAGCTGGTTCTCACAACAAAGTTAGGACCCTGGTATTATTATACTAGTATAGTATTATCTAGTTTTTTATGTGGGGTGAATTGACATTGTTGCATTTGTGTAACCGTTGTAACACGATTGGAACCAAAGTTGTACTATTGCAACCTTCCTTTCTGAGACATAAACTACACATTGTGCTTGCTTTCTGCACCTCAAACAGATTCCCCAAAAAATCCAGAGTCATGGTGCTCTAGCTCGGGTTCGAGGGCGCGAGGGGGGGGGGAACCTCACGTGGATTTTCATTCAGGTGTTGACATCTCCTCAGGTTGTAAACAAAGCTGGACAGTCCTGACCTTTCACACCAGAACACTCCGTGTGTTTGAGTGTGTGTGTGGTTAAATCCTGGCATCACTTCAGATGAGAACTACACACTCGGGTAAATCTGATGATGGATTGGGATAACCCCCTCCAACTCAGGCCCTCTAGGCATCCATCACTTTGAAGAAGCACCTGCTCCCAACCCCCCTCCCAACACACACAGATGCAAGTCCTTTCCTATTAAGTCACTGTTATATGGCCCCACATACACACAAAGCTCTCCACACTAGTTCCTGATAAGGGATATTACTGCCAGTTGACAAGTGATAAGTGATTGCACGTGCAAATAAAACATTTTTTATGAGTCTTTGAAGACACAGGGGAAGTGATTGAGGAAGACAGACTGGAGCTTGGGAAATAACAAAAAGTTAGCTTTCTTGAAAAAAGGGCTTTCTTCTTGAAACCTTTGACTAAAAGGGGTTAAATTTACTTGTTTCTTGGCATACATTCTACATTTCCCTTAGCAGACATAAAGATTATAAAGGGGAAAATACTGAACAAAGGTATTAACAAGTTACTACCAACACCCGTAAAGCTGTCTAAAAAACATGTTCTGTCTGGTTTGTTTTATTCATCCAACAGCTACAGTGTAAAAAAACATAATGGTTTTAGAAGGGGTTATACTGGACCTTTTTCTGGCTAGAAGCAGGAACTTCCTGGTAGTCTCATTGGTGCCATGAGGTTGCAGGCAACCAGTTGACTACATTTTGCAGGACAAATTGAGATGAAAACACAACTGGCAAATTGAAAAATGTAACGTAAAAACAATTGCATTGCATTCATAGCAGGACTTTCTGGATGAGCTTTTTAAACATGTGAAGCAAATGTTACTGTATTATATCGATCAAAATCAAACAAGCTGCAACACAGAAGAGAAGATTTTGGTGATGACAGAGGTTCTCTGAATGAAGATCTTGTCTAGTTGAAGATGAACATTTATACTGATATGCTGTTTTTTGTTGTCGTTGTTTGCAGACGACGCTTTAGGTAGATTAATATTTTATTGTAGACAGAGTCAGCCAACCTATTTGCCCCCATTTTTCTGATTTTGTGAAGCAAAATGGCTGGATATCTCTTCTCTGTATGTTAGCCTAATAATTAATGTTACTGTAGCATACAGACCTTTCCTTGGTACCAATACTTTCCATGAATTCTGTGCAAGTGAATTAATGTGAATTAAACTGTTCTTTAAATGTATCTTTCTTCATCTTTTTTTGTGAAATGTGAATCAAATATATCAAAAGTTCTACCTATACCTATCCTGTTCCATTTGAAAATTACATTTATTTTGGCCAGTGTTTAGCTAAAAAAAAACTGATTAGTTTGTCTGTTGTAGCATAATGTCCAATTTAAATGCCAAGCACAGGCAAAATGTATTTCTAAAATGTTCAAATTATTGGGGGGTTTTACATCAATGAAATATTTACAGGATCAATCATGTGAAATAGCAGTAATAAAAATATTATTTTACTGGACATATTTGTAAGTATTCATTTTACGACAGATGTCCACTTACAGCTGGGAATTTCTCATTGATGCTCATCAGTGTGATTTACAGCCGCACCTGCCTGAGCGTGGATGCGTGTCGCACGTGTGCATCCTGCTGTGCGATTTCTAAGGTGTTATTCTCTCGTAACTCCGCCCCCAACGTCTTTTGAAACGTATAAACCGCAGCAGACTCCTCGACCTGTCAGAGACGCAGAGACAGTTCAGCCATAGACTGAAGGTCAATAAAGCAGCTCTTTCATCCCGCGAGCAGAGAAACAAAGATAAGCACGATGGTTAGTGAACAGCGCTTTGTGATTAGTCTTAGGATCATTGGATCCGTGCTCAAGGACACACCAAAACTCAAGGTGAGCTAATACGCTGATTTTATTAATGTGTTAATTTTCAAAATAAATGTGCTGCATTTGGCTTGAATTTTGTGAGTGGCTGATACTATTTTTTGTATTATCTATCCACAGATGTTCATGGTGTCTGTGTTATGGTCTGATGAGACGGAAGTTATAATCTACAGGTCCTTCCCAGAGTTTAAGAAATTTCATGTGAGTTAAAAAATAGACAGAACATCCCACATATTGAATTGTTTGTATACTGTATTTATTATAGAATATTAAAATGGATATGTTTCTTTTAAACAGAAGCAGCTGAAGAAAAGGTTCCCTCATGTGAACCCTTTCAGGAGAAATGGCAGAGTGATCCCCAAATTTAATGGTAAGAATAGTTGTGCTGTGTTTTAATAAATCCTCTATAAGAAATGTTGACATTGTTTGCAAAAGCATCAAGTAAATTGAGATTCTGCATACTAAAACAGTTAAGTTTATTTCGGAAAACATTTTTACATTTAACTAGCTTGCATTCTATCATTAGTGGAGTGAGGATTTGCATCCCAGGAATGAGTTAAAGCAAACTTTAACTTTGTATCTGGGCGCTACATGTGTAAAGTGTCGTCTGCTCTTTAAATAAATGAATGGCATGCATGTGAGCAGTCAGAAAGGGGAAAATGATGCATTACAAAGAGATGAACCTGTCTTGTAACAATAATGTTGAAACTGGTTTCTCTCCTCTCTTTAGGGAAGGTGAGGAAGAGCCTCCAGCAGAAAGGATCCAAGCCAATTGTCCGTCGTATGAAGTTCCTGGAGAGCTACTGTGATGAGCTGCTGAAGTGTGACCAAATAGTGACTCAGAGCTCTGAGCTTACTCAGTTCTTCATGCCCAAAGACCACGACGTGCAGACGGACTTCACCAAGAACAGGTAGATTTGTCATGTCTGAGTTGTGTTCAAAATGTACAAGAAGTCGATAGTAGGTTTTTTTTAAATTTGGCATTCCTCTCTTGCAGTATCATGATCCTGCTATCTGAGGGCTCAGACGGAGAAGGAGGGGACCGAAAGTTTGCAGGAAGTGTCACCCACCCTCTGGTCACCCAGACTTACCGCTGTGTGGCCGCTTATGAGACAAAAGATGCTAAAAATCGTCCGTTTAAGGCAGCTGCTGATGAGAAACTGGATGTCCTGATCAAAGACCCTGCAGGTTAGCTCTTTAGCTTTCATTAAGCATTTAGGTATTACATTCACAAGTCTTTATCTTTAAATCCTGATCTTCTTTCAAACTTATTTCTGTTTACTTAATGTGTGGTTTATTTCCTCTGCAGGTTGGTGGCTGGTGGAGAATGAGGAGAAGCGCTTGGCTTGGTTTCCAGCTCCCTACCTGGAATTATGGGAAGGTGAAGAAGATGATGATGCAGGTTTCCAGTTAGGAGGTGTGACATGTACTTGTACTCACATTACATTTTATTACAAGAACATGTGTACATGGAGTACACTTTGTCACACAGAAAGAATGTACTTCATTTGCAGTACAAAGCTGGATTACATAACTACTTTTGCAACCCAGACTTTGGTATGATCATTAACTAATTGTTCCAATTAATGGGTCTCATTTGCAAATTACTGTAAACCTTGCTGTTACAAATAGCAAACACAAGGGAGTGCTCTTTAACAACTTAACATTTGATGCTGTGTCTTTGAGTCTTAGTGGGTTTTTAATTGTTAATCACTTTGATTAAAGTTTTTTTTTACACACATATATATGTCTTCTTTTTAGTTTTTTTCTCATTTGACCTAATTTTGAAAACTGAACTATGATGTGTTCTCTGTAATCTGACTCTGATTTCTTGTTTGTCACCTTAAGGTGCCCTGTACTGTGCTGTGAAGAGTTTCTCGGCTACGAAGGATGACGAGGTGTCTGTGCCCATTGGCTCTGTGGTTGAGGTGCTGAGGAAGTCTGACGACGGCTGGTGGCTTATCAGGTACGCCTGTCTTATTTGTCTGCGCTGCGAACAATAGAGAGGGAATAAGGAACACAGGCTTAGTGAAGCACTTATCAATGCCCCATTCATTGTTTGTACAAGTAAACACATCAGACACAAGAATAGATGACAGAGGTGTCAAGATTAGCATTTTTTAGCACAATAAATACATACTTAATTCTGCCTTTAGGGTTCTATCATAGTCTGCATGCTGTTGAGCTATAATTTACAGGTTGACCAACTATCATTTTTCTTGCAATCCTCTCTTCAGGTTCAATGGCAAGGGTGGTTACATCCCCTCCATGTACCTGCAGCCATCCAACAACCCCAGGGCCGGCCTTTACAGCGTGCAGAGAAAGCTCCACAGCTCCACCATGAACCTTTCTGTAACCGGCAGTGAGCCACGGGCTTCTTCTCCACCAAGTATGAATGGAGAAAACGGCTCAGGGAAGAATTCTAGAGAAAGGTCCAGAGAAGAACCCAGTGTGCCTGGGCGTCTGCACAAGGCCCGATCTCTGGATGTTCTCTCTGAGACCTGGACGCAGGCGCAGACAGACAGGGATGCTTCCGCCTCCGAGGGTTATTCACGCAGAACAAGCAACACCAACACTGAGCTCAGCTTCTCCGGCTTTTCCACAGACAGTGAGTCTTCTTCCAGTTTAACAGAGGGAGCACAACTGGCTAATTTAAGTGGTAGCGGGCGAAGCAGTCCCGATCTCAGTCTCTCTGATCGCCGCAACTCCAACAAGAGCACCAAAAGCTCCACATCTGCCGCCTCAAGTGGAAGCGAGACTTCCTCAAACGTTCCCAGGGTGCCACCCAGACCTAAAACCGAGGAGATCCTGACCCGCTGCACCACCATGACACGAAAGGCAGCCCTGGCTAACAAGACCCGGCTTCAGATCCAGCCAGAGTCCATCTACAGCCGCTGAGGAGTTAGAAATCACTTTATACTGAAAATACTGGAAATCATAGTCTCAATTTCAAATTGTTTTGTGTTATTTAGTATTTATTGTTAAATATTTAACTTCATCAACCTTCCTATTGGTCTGTCAATCAAATGTGTTGTAAAGTATCCTTTTTTATCTTTGTTTCTTTTTCTTGTCACACAATTACTGAAGAGAAAGCATTGGTGACATGATGAATGTGTCCTGAATTCCATAAAATGATGTCTAAACCTTTTCCATTTGATCAAATGGAGCCTGACATCTTAGTTTTGAATGTTTCACTCAATTTTATAATCATGTAGCTTCAATGAAGCGTTAAGGAAAGCCTGTTTAAAAAAAGGTATGTGACATGGTCACGCATTAGTAAAGAATTCTTTAGTTTTTCTTATAGTCAACTTAAGGGAAAATAAGAAAAGTGGATTGTTGGAGTTTAAGATGTGAAATATTTACACTAAACTGTATTTAATGTGTCTTCCTGTTTTCTTTTTCACAGTTTTAACACAGAAATTAGCGCTTGCTGAGCTAGTTGTCTTTTATTTGCAATGTCTTGCACATAGTACTTTAACTTTACTTAGTTTTTGTTTTCTAACTTAATGTACTTGATAATAATAAGTATTAGACACCATACCAAAATATTCGGTAAACAGATGATGGGTGTGGTAAACAAGCTGTCAGTAAACAGAATGGGATGACTTATGAGTCTCCTGTCAGAATGTGATCTTATTTAATTATAACCTTCTGTCATTTATTTAATGAGTGTGTTAATTTCCCTTTATGTAGTTCACCGTAGTTTAAGCTTTTCACATGTATGAGTTTGTATGCAAGTTTCACATAAACAGATAAATAAAATCTTAATTGCACCAAAGTGACAAACATTTTTTTGTTTTTTTTGAAGATATAAGATACATTATGGTTTTGGAAATACAATTCTGAGCACATAAGCAATTCTTATATTTACAGGGAATTGAGACTGGGCGGCTGTGGATCAGTGGCAGAGTTGGTTGTCTCACTCAGCCAGACTGATAGGGGTTTGATCCCCAGGAGAGTGAATGTAATATACTGATGTGTAGTTGGTCAGTTTACATATAGCACCCCCTAAGTGTGTGAATCTGGTGTAAAGGGGTAATGTTCATTTTAGTTTAAAAGTGCTTTGGGTGGTAAAAGAAAGATCAGCTGACACAGGCTTCTCTTAAAAGTTGGGTTCTGGAAATCACCAACCAACCCTTGTGTGACTACTTAAATCTTGCAGGAGTAAGAATAGTTCATTTAACTTGCTTATTGACAGGGTGAACATACACATTTGCTTGAATGTGTTAGTGTATATGTGTGTGTCTGTGGTTTCTGAGAAGGTCATGTGGGAGTTTACTCAACAGTTTTAAATCTGATGTGAGCAGCAACTGGGAACCAGTGAAGTGAGATAAATAGCAGAGGGACATGTGCTGTTTTGGGTAGGTTGAAGACCAGTTGCACTTTGGATCATCTGCAGTGGTTTGCATGAAGGACAACCTGCCAGTAAGGAGTTGCAATAGTCTATGCTTGATATCACAAGAGCCCGTACCAGGAGCTTTGTAGCATGCTCTGACAGGTAAGGTCTGATCTTCCTAAGGTTGTACAGGGCAAATCGACATGACTGGGCAATCAAGGCCACTTGCACCCTAAATGTTAGCTAGTCATCAATCATAACACCTAGGATACGGGCAGACTTGTTGGCATGAATTTAGTTGTACCAAGCTGGATATTGGTCTGTGGTTGCATAGAAGGACTGGCTGGGATGACCAGGAGCTCAGTCTTTGAAAGGTTGAGTTGAAGGTGGCAGTCATTCATCCATTTAGAGACATCAGCAAGGCATGACAAAATTCTGTAAAAAACTGTAGGGTCATCTGGCTGGAATGACAGGAAGGGGGGTATCATCAGCATAGCAGTGGTATGAGAAGCCATGAGATTGGATTATTGCACCAAGTAAATTTGTGTATATGGAGAAGAGAAGGGGACCGAACACTTACCCTTGAGGCACTCCTGTGGAGAGATTGTGTGCCTGGGACACGTCTCCCTTCCAAGACACAATAAAAGATCTCCCTGACAGGTAGAACACCAACCAGCAGAGGGCAGATCCTGAGATGCCAAGTTCAGAGAGTGTTAGTTAGGATTTAATGGTAAACTGTGTCAAAGGCAGCCGACAGGTTTGGCAGCAATAGAACTGAGGACTGACCCGCAGCTCTAGCCAAACATAGTGTTTCTGACAATAGCGATCTCTCAGTAGCGAAGCCCCGCTTAAAGCCTGACCTATTTGGGTCAAACAGATCGTTTCTGGACAGGAATTCAGAGACTTGATTAAAGACTGTGCATTTGAGTATTTTTGACAGAAAGGGCAGAAGTGAAACCGGTCATTTGATGATATCCATAAGTGCAGCAAGAGGAAACAGTCTGAAGGAGGCTTGATGGTATTTGGTCTAGAGGACAGGTGATGGGCCAAGAGTAAGCTTAGAGACTTCATCCTCAGTCAGAGAGGAGAACGAGGTAAGTGAGGCACTATTGGTTGGTGCCTGTGGGCTGAGTTGGTCAGGCTCAGAAAACTGGTTACTGACAGTTGAAACCTTTTCAGTAAAATATAAAGCAAGCAAGTCTGGTGTGAGCAGAGTACAGGAGGAGGTGTGTGTAGGAGTGAGTTAAAAGCAGATAATATGTGGTCTTAGCCGTTTAAAGACTGGAGCAGAATGAAGCATGTCTTTGCTTATAGACGCTGAAGTCAGTGAACTCTTTGGATATATGCCATTTTATCTCTGCTCCCTTGAGCCCTGCCCTTTGACCTCAGGGAGCAATGTACTAGGGGAGGTGTTAGGAGCGGGTTTGGACACTAGAGGGCAGAGTTTGTTTAGAAATTAGTCTAGTGAGACGCATTGTGTTTCTGTAGTCTCATCTGTAGAGAGTCTGTCAAAATCCTTATGGGCAGGCATGGTAGCCAAGACCTGATTATACAGCTGAGTTGGTGTAAAGGACTGAGAAGAAATTGAACAGAAAAGCACCCTTCTCTTTAACTTTCTATTACAACTTGAACTCTAAAGTCGCCGGTCTCTCTCCCTTCATGGCTGCTCCAGGCGCTAAGGAGCTAGAATATCACATTGAGAGGGGGGGATTTTGGAACAGTCCAAGTGGAGCTGGTCTTTTTAACAGGTGGTCAGAAGGCTATAAGAGCATTATACAAGTCCAATAACCAAATCAAAACAAAAGCATGCTAACACTATAGCAAGGGGATTTGTTTGTAACTTTTCACATTTAGATTTTTTGTGACAATTCACAGGGATTATTAGCCAAGAGTTATTATGATTTCATATATATATCTTTATTTATACTGTGTAACATAAAGATCACTGCATGCATACCCACTAAATAAGAAGTTACATCAACAAAAACCTTAGCTTAGCTTGGCAGGTATCAAAACAATTCTACTGGCACCCGTAAAGCTCTCTAATAAACATGTTATGTCTTGTTTGTTTTATTAATCCAACAGCTAGAGCATAAAAAACATATTGTGGTTTTAGGAGGGGTTATATACTGGACTTTCTGGCTAGGAGCAGGAACTTCCTGGTAGTCTGATTGGCGTCGTGAGGTTGCAGGCAACCAGTTGACTTTATAATCTTAATCATTACACAATGTCAAACTGATTATTACACAGATTATACAGGACATTAAAGCAGTTGTGGTTGTGATCTATTTATTTATGAATTGAGATGAAAACCCAACTGGCAGGTTAAAAATGTAATTGCATTACAATCATTGCAGGACTTTATGGATGACCTTTTAAAACATTTTTCAGAATTTGCATTATTTTAATTTATGAACAAAACAAAATTAAACAAGCTGAGAACAAAGAAGAAACGATTTTTGGTGATCCCTGAGGTTCTTTGAATGAAGAGCTAATATTAACATTTACTGATATGCTATCTTTTTGTGGTTGACACAAACAGACAGCAGAAAACGCCTTGGGTAGATTATACTTTAGTGTAGACAGAGCCAGCCAACCTATTTGCCCCCATTTTTCAGATTTTGTGAAGCACAATGGCTGACCATCACTTCCCTGTACTTTAGCCTAATAATTAATGTTAGCATACAGACCTTTCCTTGGTACCATTACTTTCCACGACTTCTGTGCAAGAGGGTGAATTCATGTTAATAAAACTGTTTTTTAAATGTATCTTCCTTTATCTTGTTTTGTGAAACAAATATCTTAATGTGTAGTCAATCAAATATATCAAAAGTTCCCACACTTTCCAGAACCGCTATGTAGCCAAATTTCCCAAGTAGCCTACTTCCAGTAGCAGTTAATAGCATTTAACAATGCTGGCTGACTAACAATGAACAAACACATAAGCCTCAGTGTAGGCAGAAGCATCTCAGATGTTTTCTGTAGCTTACCTACAGTATACCTAACCTGTGCCATTTGAAAATTACATTTATTTTGCCCAGTGTTTAGCTAACGAAACTGACTAGTTGTCTGTTGTAACATAATGTATCACTTTAAATGCCAAGCACAGGCAACATTTACTAATTACTAAAAAATATTAAAATTATTGTTTTTTTACATCAATAAAAAATGTACAGGATTAATCATATGAAATAACAGTTATTTGTAATCACAAAAAAATTTCATTCATTGCTTCTAAATTAAGAGCTTGGGCAAATATATGAGTTTTGCTAAATGTTAGCTCTCATTTGTGCCTACCACCAGAAGAGGCTTGTGCACCACTGTACAAAAGTTTGGAAATCACTCAAATATATGATATGTCATCAGTCATCATGTTACTGGACATGTTTTTAAGTATTCCTTTTATGACAGCTGGGAATTTCTCAGTGATGCTCATCATCAGTGTGATTTACAGCCGCACCTACCTGAGCGTGTGTGCATCCTGCTGTGCGACTTCTAGGGTATTATTCTCTCGTAACTCCGCCCCCAACGTCTTTTGAAACGTATATTAACCGCAGCAGACACCTCGACCTGTCAGAGACGCAGAGACAGTTCAGCCATAGACTGAAGGTCAATAAAGCAGCTCTTTCATCCCACGAGCAGAGAAACAAAGATGAGCACGATGGTTAGTGAACAGCGCTTTGTGATTAGTCTTAGGATCATTGGATCCGTGCTCAAGGACACACCAAAACTCAAGGTGAGCTAATACGCTGACATTATTCATTTGTTCATTTTCAAAATAAATGTGCTGCATTTGGCTTGCATGTTGTGAGTGTCTGATACTATTTTTTGTATTATCTATCCACAGATGTTCATGGTGTCTGTGTTATGGTCTGATGAGACGGAAGTTATAATCTACAGGTCCTTCCAAGAGTTTAAGAAATTTCATGTGAGTCAAAAATAGAACAGAACTGTAACATCCCACCTATTGAACTATGTGTATGCTGTATTTATTATAGAATATTAAAATGTATAATGTTTCTTTTAAACAGAAGCAGCTGAAGAAAAGGTTCCCTCATGTGAACCCTTTCAGGAGAAATGGCAGAGTGATCCCCAAATTTAATGGTAAGAATAGTTGTGCTGTGTTTTAATAAATCCTCTATACGAAATGTTGACATTGTTTGCAAAAGCATCAAGTAAATTGAGATTCTGCATACTAAAACAGTTAAGTTTATTTCGGAAAACATTTTTGCATTTAACTAGCTTGCATTCTATCATTAGTGGAGTGAGGATTTGCATCCCAGGAATGAGTTAAAGCAAACTTTAACTTTGTATCTGGGCGCTACATGTGTAAAGTGTCGTCTGCTCTTTAAATAAATGAATGGCATGCATGTGAGCAGTCAGAAAGGGGAAAATGATGCATTACAAAGAGATGAACCTGTCTTGTAACAATAATGTTGAAACTGGTTTCTCTCCTCTCTTTAGGGAAGGTGAGGAAGAGCCTCCAGCAGAAAGGATCCAAGCCAATTGTCCGTCGTATGAAGTTCCTGGAGAGCTACTGTGATGAGCTGCTGAAGTGTGACCAAATAGTGACTCAGAGCTCTGAGCTTACTCAGTTCTTCATGCCCAAAGACCACGACGTGCAGACGGACTTCACCAAGAACAGGTAGATTTGTCATGTCTGAGTTGTGTTCAAAATGTACAAGAAGTCGATAGTAGGTTTTTTTTAAATTTGGCATTCCTCTCTTGCAGTATCATGATCCTGCTATCTGAGGGCTCAGACGGAGAAGGAGGGGACCGAAAGTTTGCAGGAAGTGTCACCCACCCTCTGGTCACCCAGACTTACCGCTGTGTGGCCGCTTATGAGACAAAAGATGCTAAAAATCGTCCGTTTAAGGCAGCTGCTGATGAGAAACTGGATGTCCTGATCAAAGACCCTGCAGGTTAGCTCTTTAGCTTTCATTAAGCATTTAGGTATTACATTCACAAGTCTTTATCTTTAAATCCTGATCTTCTTTCAAACTTATTTCTGTTTACTTAATGTGTGGTTTATTTCCTCTGCAGGTTGGTGGCTGGTGGAGAATGAGGAGAAGCGCTTGGCTTGGTTTCCAGCTCCCTACCTGGAATTATGGGAAGGTGAAGAAGATGATGATGCAGGTTTCCAGTTAGGAGGTGTGACATGTACTTGTACTCACATTACATTTTATTACAAGAACATGTGTACATGGAGTACACTTTGTCACACAGAAAGAATGTACTTCATTTGCAGTACAAAGCTGGATTACATAACTACTTTTGCAACCCAGACTTTGGTATGATCATTAACTAATTGTTCCAATTAATGGGTCTCATTTGCAAATTACTGTAAACCTTGCTGTTACAAATAGCAAACACAAGGGAGTGCTCTTTAACAACTTAACATTTGATGCTGTGTCTTTGAGTCTTAGTGGGTTTTTAATTGTTAATCACTTTGATTAAAGTTTTTTTTTACACACATATATATGTCTTCTTTTTAGTTTTTTTCTCATTTGACCTAATTTTGAAAACTGAACTATGATGTGTTCTCTGTAATCTGACTCTGATTTCTTGTTTGTCACCTTAAGGTGCCCTGTACTGTGCTGTGAAGAGTTTCTCGGCTACGAAGGATGACGAGGTGTCTGTGCCCATTGGCTCTGTGGTTGAGGTGCTGAGGAAGTCTGACGACGGCTGGTGGCTTATCAGGTACGCCTGTCTTATTTGTCTGCGCTGCGAACAATAGAGAGGGAATAAGGAACACAGGCTTAGTGAAGCACTTATCAATGCCCCATTCATTGTTTGTACAAGTAAACACATCAGACACAAGAATAGATGACAGAGGTGTCAAGATTAGCATTTTTTAGCACAATAAATACATACTTAATTCTGCCTTTAGGGTTCTATCATAGTCTGCATGCTGTTGAGCTATAATTTACAGGTTGACCAACTATCATTTTTCTTGCAATCCTCTCTTCAGGTTCAATGGCAAGGGTGGTTACATCCCCTCCATGTACCTGCAGCCATCCAACAACCCCAGGGCCGGCCTTTACAGCGTGCAGAGAAAGCTCCACAGCTCCACCATGAACCTTTCTGTAACCGGCAGTGAGCCAAGTATGAATGGAGAAAGCAGCTCAGGGAAGAATTCTAGAGAAAGGTCCAGAGAAGAACCCAGTGTGCCTGGGCGTCTGCACAAGGCCCGATCTCTGGATGTTCTCTCTGAGACCTGGACGCAGGCGCAGACAGACAGGGATGCTTCTGCCTCCGAGGGTTATTCACGCAGAACAAGCAACACCAGCACTGAGCTCAGCTTCTCCGGCTTTTCCACAGACAGTGAGTCTTCTTCCAGTTTAACAGAGGGAGCACAACTGGCTAATTTAAGCGGTAGCGGGCGAAGCAGTCCCGATCTCAGTCTCTCTGATCGCCGCAACTCCAACAAGAGCACCAAAAGCTCCACATCTGCCGCCTCAAGTAGAAGCGAGACTTCCTCAAACGTTCCCAGGGTGCCACTCAGACCTAAAACCGAGGAGATCCTGACCCGCTGCACCACCATGACACGAAAGGCAGCCCTGGCTAACAAGACCCGGCTTCAGATCCAGCCAGAGTCCATCTACAGCCGCTGAGGAGTTAGAAATCACTTTATACTGAAAATACTGGAAATCATAGTCTCAATTTCAAATTGTTTTGTGTTATTTAGTATTTATTGTTAAATATTTAACTTAATCAACCTTCCTATAGGTCTGTCATTCAAATGTGTTGTAAAGTATCCTTTTTTATCTTTGTTTCTTTTTCTTGTCACACAATTACTGAAGAGAAAGCATTGGTGACATGATGAATGTGTCCTGAATTCCATAAAATGATGTCTAAACCTTTTCCATTTGATCAAATGGAGCCTGACATCTTGTTTTGAATGTTTCACTCAGATTTAGAATCATGTAGCTTCAATGAAGCGTTAAGGAAAGCCTGTTTAAAAAAAGGTATGTGACATGGTCACGCATTAGTAAAGAATTCTTTAGTTTTTCTTATAGTCAACTTAAGGGAAAATAAGGAAAGTGGATTGTTGGAGTTTAAGATGTGAAATATTTACACTAAACTGTATTTAATGTGTCTTCCTGTTTTCTTTTTCACAGTTTTAACACAGAAATTAGCGCTTGCCAGAGCTAGTTGTCTTTTAATTGCAATGTCTTGCATATAGCACTTTTCTTAGCTTTGTTTAACTTACTTAATGTACTTGATGATAAATTGTAACAGAAACCATAACAAAACACCAGTAAACAGATGATGGGTGTGGTAAACAAGCTGTCAGTAAACAGAATGGGATGACTTATGAGTGCCCTGTCAAAACGTGATTATTTAATTATAACCTAATGTTGTTTATGTGTATGAGTGTGTTCATTTCCCTTTATGTAGTTCACTGTAGTTTAAGCTGTTCACGTGTATGAGTTTGTATACCGTTTCACATAAACAGATCAATAAAATATTATTTGTACCAAAGTGAAAAATTGTTCTTTGCCATTCTTTTAAGATTATAAAAAAACCTATGCTATCCACACACAACATAGAATACCTGGTTTACTCTCTTCATTTCTCTCAGTTAAACTATTGTAACCCCATCTTCTCTGGTGTCACAACATCCTTTTTAACCCGTCTTCACTTAGTCCAAAACGCAGCAGCTGTTAACAAAACAAAACCATTGTTACTCTGATTCTCGTTTATAATAATAATAATAATAATAATAATAATAATAATAATCATACATTTTATTTGTAATGCACTTTATATATTTCTTTAAAATCTCAAAGTGCTACAGAGATAAAATAAAATAAAATAATAAGTCATCAGATTAATCATCGCAATAAAAACAAGACTACACTGGCTACCTGTTATACACAGAATCTTGCATGGCCGGGCACCTGCATACATTTCTGAGCTGTTACAGCCCTACTGTAGTGGTCGGCATCTTTGTTCATTGGAAGTAACAGCTCTAAAACCTGATATTATCCTTGACTGTTTTCCTGCAATTGACCTTTCAGAACTAAATTCAATAATTTCTTTGTCTAAACCGTCAACCTGTCTTTAAGACCCAATCCCAACCAACCTGTTTAAGGAGGTTTTTCCCTTAGTTAGTCTATATTGGACATGATGTCTTTATTGACCGGCTATGTACCCCAGTCATTTAAAGTAGCCATACTTAAACCATAAATGTACATAGATCTTAGCACTGTATTCGACACAATTGATTTGTTTGTTAAGGAATTCTATGTCTTCTTTCTCAGTGATGAAGTGCTCTTGTTACTGCTAATACTGACACGTCTATTTGTATATTTGGATCCGCTCATATTCCTTCCTTTTGTACTCCTGGCCATTTTGGACATCATTTGGTTGTAATGTTTTTCATCCACTATTCTGTTTAATCTTAGTGGGTTTCTTTTTGTTGTCTGTTTGTGTATTGTTAACATTTTGTCTTTATTTTGTTTTTTGTTTTTTTTTCTCTCTTTTTTTGTTCTTGGCCCCAAAAACCTGAGAGAGACCTTTCCTAATGATATAACTGTCCTCAATGGCATCAGCCCAGCATCTAGCACCACTGTTTAGAATGTAGGAGTTCTATTTGATCAAGATATGTCCTTTAACTGTCACATAAAACACATTTCAAGGACAGCCTTTGTAATATATCTAAAATCAGGCATATCCTGTCCAAAACGATGCAGAAAAACGAGTTCTACCTATTACCTCCAGGTTGTTATTGTAAATTATTGTAATTTGCTTGAATCTAGAATAGAATTTAAAATCCTTCTTCTCACTTACAAAGCCTTTAATGGGCAGGCACCATCTTGTCTGCAAAAGCTAATAGTGCCGTATTACCCTTTGAGAACATAACACTTCCAGAATGCAGGCCTGCTCGTGGTACCTACAGTCTCTAAATGTACTATGGGAGGTAGAGCCTTCAATTATCAGGCCCCTCTCCTTTGGAATCGTCTACCAGCCAGGGTCCAGGAGGCAGACACACTCTGTACTTTTAAGAATAGGTTTAAACTTTCCTTTTTGATAAAGCTCATAGTTAGGGCTTGCACAGGTATGGACCAGCTCCTATACAGTAGTTATGTTGCTATAGGCTTAGACTTCGGGGAAACTGGCACCTTGAGCTCCTATCTCACCCTCTCTCTCTCTCTCTCTCTCTCTCTCTCTCTCTCTCTCTCTCTCTGTCTGTGCATTTACATCATATGCATGTAAATCTTCATGTACTATGTAAGTTACTAACCATATATTTTCCTGGGAGCTTCTGGGCTCTCTTGTCTCATAGGTTCCGCTGGGTTGTTGGTGGAGACGGCCTGCTGCTATGGACCTTGCCACCCCTTACTTGTCCCTGTCCTTCTTCCTGCATCTCCCTCTATCCCATTTTTCAAGCCCAGCCCAGTTTCGGCAGA
Source organism: Tautogolabrus adspersus (assembly GCA_020745685.1). Classification (NCBI taxonomy): domain Eukaryota; kingdom Metazoa; phylum Chordata; class Actinopteri; order Labriformes; family Labridae; genus Tautogolabrus; species Tautogolabrus adspersus. The sequence continues at coordinate 8,548,406 of CM036554.1, read as the reverse complement.
TGGCTGTTCGTCACAAGCCAGGTTTTGCCCAATATTTCTGCCTCTTAAAAGGACATTTTTTTCTTGCGACTGTATCTTTGCTAAATGTTGCTAAGTGCTGTTCTCATTATGGATTAACATTGGGTCTTTGTAGATAACATAACCTAACCCTACCTACTATTTTACATAACAATGAGTAAGGTCTTTTACCTGCTTTTTGTAAAGTGCCTTGATGTAACATTTGTTGTGAATTGGTCCTACATAAAATAAAGATTCATCAGCAGCTTCTTTTAGTTCCTTGCTCCCATGTAAAACCAGAGGTGACCGTGATTTTACAGCAAACAACTCCCAAACTTTTCTTAACCTTCACATTTTGATTTTTGGTGACGATAACTGGCCAAGAAAAAGAGTTCCAATTAAAATCTTTATTCATACAGTATATTGTCTCTTTTGACAGGTTACAAGGTGCAACACATTACAAAAAACAAAACAAAGTCACTATGAGGTAAAACATTAGCACAAATATGTTTGTGTTAAATTAATTTGAAAACACTAACATTAGCATATGAGAATATTTTAAATAAGTGAAAAATGCACTTGATACATAAAAAACATCAAATGAGAGAAGATAAAAAAAAACAAGTCAACAGCCTTGACATCCACAATTGTAAGAGGATGTCAGAAGTAAGAATAATTGTTATAATAACTATTGAAGTAGCACCTTTAAGCTGACTTTACAAGTTGCCTTGGCAAACAAAGCAAAAGTAGGACATCTAGAGGGCAATAATTAAGTGTTTAAACAACTGGATAGCCAAACTCACATGTCTTCACACTACGTCATTAAGGTTTTTATACACAGGTAATTGTATGTCTGTATCTAATTTAAAAAAAGTTTGGATCAAAATTTGACATTTTGGGCCACAGATTGACCTAGTGGTGTGTTTGCTCATGGGAAAAGTCACCGTGTCGTTTTTTTCCAATGTTTACACACAGCATTAACCTAGTTCTCAGGCCAAGTTTCAAATAGGTGTTCATTGTTGGCAATGGCTGTTTAATTTGAGCTGCAGTCAATTGGCGCAGGCCGCTAATTATTAGTTATCAACATATTGAGCATCACCTGAGAGAGTTTAATTCTCTATTGGTTTATAATTGTATAGCTGTAATATTATTCTGACTGAGATGACTCAAACATATCGTGCAGGGTTGCAAATACCCATTCTCACGTGAATGTGTAAAGTGTGCAATGCAAGGCTATACAGACAAATAAGATCTTTTTTTAAATAGCTTTTCCAATACATATTTCTTTCTTTCGTGGTTGACAAGAATTCCTTTCCTTTGTTTTCTAACCTACTTTTTTATTTCACTATATCATATCAACATAAAAGCATTTTGACCTGGTATCTATGGCACAGACTGTCCACACCCACAAACACGTGCACACCTGTAACCTACGCACGCACACAGAGAAATAATGATAGTAAATCACAGCATATGACTGTACCATGCAATTAATCACCTGTGACAATGCAGTGAAGTTAGCTATAAAGTTGAAGTACACAATGCAAGGCCTGACAATTACAGATAGGGTCAGACAGGCAAACAAAATGGTAATTTAAGAGAGCAACTGGTATTGTGTTCATATGGTTTTACATGACCTCTGTCAGGTCACCTTATCCGGGTGACACATCTTGTTCACACGTGAGGAAACAAGCTCCACAAACATAACCCAGGGCTGCCAAGAACAACACCTCAAAGGGCATGGCAGGGGGTGTTCTTTATTTTCAAAGCAACAGATTTTTTAAGCAAGAGAAAACAATGAGTAACCACCAACAACTACAGTTCCTCAAATGGCAACTGTAGGCTTGCAAAAGTGAGTAAATCACCTTAGATCACAATTAAGAATGAATGTAGAATACATTTTATGTGCATCATTATTACAATATGAGTATTGGCAAACAACACATCACTAAAGTCTCAATCATTGCATTCAATAAGATACATTGTTTTTAAAGGTGCAATATGTAAGATATCTACTGACTCAAATCATACAATGACCTTACTATAACATCAGACATTAAGGAAACATGCTATGTTGAAGTGCTGGTTTCTCTGTCAACAATGCAGCAGCCAATATGTCCTCCTTCAAAGTTTCTATTCCGGTTTGTTTTTGTTTGGACCAGAGAGGGCAGGCGGTTTTAAGAGAAGAAGAAGAGACATTGATAGAATAGACCTCCCAACCCCATTACCCCACCACCCAGGGATCCCATAAAACATCTGGACATAAACAAATACCATTCAAGCAAACACAAATTGATAGGATTATGCTGATTTCCTCCATCATTCATGATGATATCCACAGAAATAGCCACATAACATACATGTATATGGGAAGACAAAGGAAGTTACTTATATAATAGTAACAATGTTGAACTACCATTCTTTTAGAAGCTATAAAACCGGCTAACAGAAGGCTTTTCTTCATTTATGGTAAGCTCCAAGGATGAGGTGACATTAAGCAACAGCAAACATTCTGAGTGAGGGACTCCACTCAAAAATGAAGGACAAGGTGCTTGAGATATGTTCCCAAAACCTTTTCACCTCTGCGCACTGCCAAACCATATGAATGCATCATGAAATTTAGACCGATTTTTTTTACATTTTCAGTTTCATTTTTGAGAAAGGAAAAGTAAGCTCATGTTATTGAAATGCCTCACTGCCATGGCTGAGACAAAGACCTTTCCAAGCTGTCACACATATTTGATGCTTCACTGAACTTTGGAAATTCCCTCTGAGGGAAATTTGTGTCAGCCCACCCAACTCTGATGCACGAGCCAAAACTTGAACTTGTCAAAACTGAGAATGGACATTTTGACCCTGAAGGAAGCCAGTTAAGTGTTAATCCTGGTCAAGTAGACTTTAATCCCTCTTGCACTCTGTAGCTGGAAGGCGTGTGGTTCTGTGTGGTTGCCTGACTCTGTGCTCTACTTTCACGAAACTTTCACAACAATTAGTGCTGATGGGCAGGTAGGGGGGATTGCATGGCCTCATAAGGCTTTTGCATCATTTTGAATTACCATCAAAACATTTTAAAGGCTTAGGGCAGCATATCTTTGCAGCATATGACAACACAATGAAGAAGATGTTTTTTTCAGCCATGAAAAGTGAGACTTGGTGTAGATAATATGATAATATAGCTTCAGGGGTTTTATATGTTTCAGATTCAAACTAGTTAGGGTAATTTCATCTTGATGGTGCAAAAAGCTAATTTCGAAACACAACTAAGAAGAGAACATTTGGATCTGTTTGGAAGCAGGAGGATTCAGAGAACCCTTTAAACACTGCTTCTCACCCTGCATTTAAGTTTTATGAGTTGAGTTTTCAGCCCTCTATATTACAGCCTTTACTTTTATGCCACACAAGCAGTGATGATGTTGGGTTCACTCAGAGTTTAAGTTTGTCATAACTATAAGAAGAATAGCCTTGAATATACAATATGTGCATAAAAGACTGTTTCTAAGTGGATGCATCCTATGGACTTTTGGCTCACCTGGATCTATTATGTGTGACCAATGAGTCAATTTAAAAATATATATATATGTCAAGACCATTTTAGCAATTTTGTAGAGATGTTTATGATTCATCTAAAATATTTGAATCCCCTTTTCATATAGCACCATCATAAGGATGACATTTGTGATTTTGGGGTTAAATATTTTAAGAAGAATTTTATATTATGCCTAAAATGTGTTCCATACTTTTCTTGAAGCGCCATCCTCAGGTAAAATTATGTTTTATTCCTTTTTTTGCATTTCAAGAATATATCAGTGAAATTATACAAGGTTTCCTCCACTGTTGTTGTCTTCAGTGCAAATTCTAGCATGCTCATATACTGAACTAAGAGTAAATATAATACCTGTGACCCTATGAGGAACTTTAAGTTTGTGATGATTTTGGCGACCACCTTAGACAAAGTGGGGTTTATTTTTAAGTTTATCATTAGCATCTAAATTAGGATGCTAACATCTCCTTGTGCTGTCTTTTTATTGTTGTTATCTGTATTTATCCAACTTAGAGATGCTTTAAAATCATTTTCTGCAATATTTAAGTGTTCCCTCATCTTCAAGCATTTCAGGATTTAGCCAGGTTCACTTAAGTGGACCAGCCGAGTCCTAAAATATGGAACAAGACTATGAACAGAGTCAATGGAAGTGTTTTCGAGATTTAAGGTGAAAGGTTAGCCATATCAAAAAGCAAACTAAACACACCAGATAAGTAAATAGCCAACAGAAACATGATTATTCTTAACTCGTTAACACAATGCAAAGTCTATAGCCCGTGTCCTATTTTTGACATAGAGGAAATGTTCTGATGTGCTCAAACTGGGCTCGGACAGTGTTTTGGTCTTTCCTTTCATCATCACTGATAAGATGTGAGTCCAAGGCGCCGACTTGACACCACATGTGATTGCAACCTCACCAGTTTTACATGATATTATATGCTCCTTAGCTTTATAAATTGTTAGAAGAAAAAGATTAGCATGAGAAAAGTGATGGATATGCTGTCATTCATTAGCAGTAAAGGAAATAGGTTTGAGGTGTTCTTCCTTCCAAGAATCACAGTAACTCTGTGTACTCTAGGAGGGACTTTGTCAGATTTATTGTGTTTACATACAAAACAAGGAAATCTCAGGTAGATAATGAGAAACGTTCTGATGATGGGAAAAGATAACCTCTGTTTGGTCTGCCTGCAGGACCAGTTTTATGAGAATATGACAACCATGTACGTGTGTGTGTGTGTGTGCGTGACTGAAGCTGTTTACAGTAAACTGGAGACTGCAGGAAGTATCATGAGTAATGTTGAAGAAGGTGGATGACACTATAAAACACAAACCACCGCCATCCCAGTTATGTGAAATTACCCTTGATGCTTTGTAACACGATCATTCTAATTTTTTATATGATCTGTTGGGAAAGTTAACTTGTGCTTGAATGGTAAAATGGCATTTCCTGTATAAAAAAAAGGATTACATAGCTGAGAAGATGTTTAATCTCTGTAACACATGCAGTCAATCATTTGTTTGCTGATACAAGATCATTAAGCTGGAACAATTTACTGTAGACTCACTTCCTTAAAGTATTTAAACTCACATTTGACAGGAAAGTTTCCTCTTTGTATCTAAATTTGGTAACTCTATTTATAGCTGCATTATCTTATTTTCTTTATGAAGTGTGGTTAAGTAGTTGCAGAAAGGGAGATTTAAGTTTGAGCCTTTGTGCAGGATTCAGTGTTGAGTTTATTTTGAAATGGACAGTTCTTACATGAAGCAAAGGAAATGATCATAACTCACATTTGATGTTATTTGGACCAGAAATTCTCAAACTTTGCCATGCCAAGGACCCCCACAGAGTTCTAGCCTCTGGCAACTTACAACTCCCTCCATGCCTTCTTGAACATCCAAACCTTTTGGTCAGAGGTCATGAGCAAGATATCTGACAACCACAGCCTCAGCATTCCCATGTGCCCAATCTCTGCACTACTTGTCTACTTTTCTTGATGACCCATTTCCAAACACCTCAAACCATTCATTTTAGTATCATTAACCATTGCTAAAAAAAAGGATACTTTCAACGCTGATTTTACTTTGTCCCCCCAACCAGTCCCTTATTCAGCTTCACATCAGTATGTAAAGTTGTGCAAAATGTGCAGTATTTTCCAAAAGCCCAACCTGTCTAACTCTGTCAATCTGTCTATCCTGTTTAATTTCTTTAAATCAAAAAGATAAGCATCAAAAAGAACATACACACATTTCATTATGCAGTGATAAATATCATGTTATTGTCACAAATAATTTTATTAGTTGATTATTTTTGTTCAAATACAACATAACTAAACTGTGCATTTTGTGTTCATAAAGGCAAGTGAGTATTTTATATAATAGACTTCAAAATAATGTCATAAATATACGAGACTTAAAACTCGTAAATGTACAAGAATAAACTCTTAAATTTACGAGAATAAAGTCATACATTTACGAGATTAAACTTGTAAATTTACGAGAATAAACTCCTAAATTTACAAGATTTAATTCGTATATCGATTTAAAATTAGAATACGGTAAAACAAATTTTATTCTGAATGTTTGTATCAAAAGAGCAGCCATCCACCTACGCAAAGAGGATGAAGTGAGAACGTTGAGAAATGAGAACAATTTAACTCAAAAATCCTATTGCCACTTCTTGCAGGACTAAAAGTTTCTGACTCGTGCTTTCCAAAAGACAAATTTCCAAGTAATCCAATGATGAAATAAGGCAGGTTTAAAATGAAACAAAAAAGACGATTTATTCCTAAAAAAATGCAGGTTACAAAATAAACGCACAGCTCTTATAAATATCACGCGTTTACAACATGAAAACCTCTTGGATTTGTCTTAAACTAAAACGATGACGTTCAGAAAAACTGTTGCTCATCGTCCTGCTCGTTTTTGCTTACTCATCTGAGCATTTTTATCCACACGTACCCACATGGCAATTTACACCAATTAGCTGCGCTTTACGACAGCAGGATCAAATTACAATAGCAGGACACATAAACGGAGCACATATAATCACACAGACCTGCTATAAACTCACAATATTTCAATAGGTGATACATATAAGAAATGTAAATTAATTCTGAAATTCAAAAGCAAAAATTCTATTACTTATAAAAGTATAAATACAAAATAATACAAAGGGGGAAAATTATATTATTATATTAACCTGTTCCTCTCTATGGCTCTAACATTCCGGCCCCTAATTGTTCTTGTGAACTACAAAACAACTACTTCACGTATTCAAAAAGAGCCATGTTACAATTATCCCTAAAAACAATATGGCAAAAACATTTGACATTAAGCCATAATGTCCAACGTTGTCTGGTCTTCTTATCATAACAGGAACTCTTTTAAAGCAAACTTGCTGGAATTATGTATAATACAAGAAAAAAAAAAAAAAAAAAGGTGGAGTTACAGTTCTAGAACATAACTCACCGTTGGAGATCAGCCTTTTCCGCTGTCTCTTAAGTGCCATGAAGAAGGGAAACTACACATCCTCAAGTAGCATGCAGAGCTTGGTCACAGGTCTTAGGAGAACATTTGTGCTGGTTTTCACCTTTACCTGGCAAACTTGTCCTCGGCAATCCTAAAGTGTCTGGATACCTCGACCCATCATCCAAGTTTTTCGTGGGGCAGATTAATCCGCGATGAGGACTATATCATCCACAACGATATTTCTTTTTGGGCGAGCCCACTTTTGTCTCTCTTGTAGATCTGGTAAATACTCCTTGGTTCAGTGTCTCCAAAACAAGTCTGTCAAATATTGAACTTTGCGCCATCTGCGTCTGGAGTACATGTCATTCCTGTCAAATAAGCCAGGGGGTAGTGGAGTTTTGGCTTTCATCAAAAGCAAAGGATTTGGTGTTAAGACGTCGATGTCATTCGGATAGTCAGAGACTCTTGTGATGGGGCGACTATTGATTATTGCCTCCACCTCGCACAGCAAAGTGTGTAGCCCTTCCTCATCGATTGTTTGCTGCTTCACGACAGAGTTGAGTACCTTTCTTATTGTGCGTATCTGCAGTTCCCACGCTCCACCAAAATGAGATGCAGCATTGGGGTTGAATAACAATGTGATACCTTTTGCCACCAAGGTGTCTTGAATCTTTGCATTATCCAAAGCCTGCACTGCTTACCGCAGCTCACGTTCTGCAGCCACAAAGTTAGTTCCATTTTTAGAACGCATTAGCTTGATCTGCCCTCTCCTAGCAATGAAGCGGCGCAGTGCCTGAATACAGGAGTCAGTGGCCAAAGAACTCACCACCTCAATATGCACAGCTCTCACTGTCAAACAAGTGAAGACCACACCATACCTTTTGATCATTGTCCTTCCCCTTTTGATTTCAAAAGGACCAAAATAGTCCACGCCAACACTTGTGAACGGTGGCTCATCAGGTATGAGTCTTTCGCTTGGGAGATCAGCCATAATTTGACTTTGTGTTTTTTCTAGCAGGCGTTTGCAGGTTACACGTCGTGACAGAATGTGTCGGACTGTTGCATGTGATCTTAATATCCAGTACTTCTGTCGTACCTTTGACAAGACGTGATTCCTGCCGCTGTGTCCTAAGCCTTCATAAACAGATCTAAGAATGAGAGAGGTGATGTGCATATTCTTTGCCAGGATTGCAGGGTGTTTCAACTCCTCATTCATGGCTGATTTATTTAACCTGCCACCCACACGTAATATGCCATTTTGTACAATTGATGACAGCAGATAGAGGGGGTTAGCTTTTGGCACCATTTTTTCTTCTTGTAGCATGGCAACTTCTTTGTGGAATCTGTCGCTTTGACTTAAGCGAACAATCTCAAACTCTGCTTTTGTAACATCACTTACGGTAAGGTGTTGAGTGAGAAATGCAGTCCTGAAGTTCCTCATTTGTATTTGAAGAGCTCTTTTCCAAAACGCGATAAACGTCAAATTTAAAAAAAACGATCTAGCAATGCCATTCTGTTGTGCACTGATCCTTTTCACTGCCGCATCAAAGTTTTGTGCCAGACCGCTATATATCCTTGTTTAAAAGGTACCTCAAAGTGCAGTTCCTTTCCAAACCGCGATAAGCGCTGTGACTGTTTTTTGGCTGAACGCATTATCTCCTCTCGACCAATCAGCGTTCGATCAGCGTTCTAAACTATTCAAGATGGCGGCGCCCTGAAGCAAGAAGTTTTGTTTACCGGTCTCACTTTTTAAACTGTAATAGCTTTTAAAATGAAGACTTTTGACGGTTCAGATGAGCAGGTGATACATTCATCAGGTGGAAGACGACGTCGATTGAACAAAGAGAACCATAAACGCGAACAAATTAAGAAAATTTGCCATTCTGGTGTCGGATTGACTCCAACAGTAGGATGTACACACACTACTGCCATAGGCTTTTGCCATGCAGATAAACTGACACCCGATGACTTGGTCATGAATTTTCGCAAGTTTTATGACAAACCTGAAAAGGTTGAACAGGACAGGGCTTTACTTCATCTGATGACCTTAACAACGGTGAAAAGGCAGCGAAAAAAAGGTTGACGCCGAGGAGAAACGAAAGGACAGGAACGTGTCCGTGAAGTACAGTCTGCTTTGTGACGACCATCCAGATAAAGTGCCTGTCTGCAAACACAGTGTTTACGTAGACGGGACGGCCAGCTCATCCCCTTGCATATAATAGTTGTTTAGTTGTAATTTTGTGTAAATTTACATGCAGTGTGAAGCTACGAGCAAACTAAAGAGCGCTAGCATTAGCCTGCTAGCACAACAATGCAGCTCGAGTTGTTTTGGTTTCATGCTGGTGCTCAAGGGCGACGTCTACTGGATCAAAAAGTTGCACAATCTCACTTTAAGAAATAGTTGAATAACATTTCGTAGATAGTTTTTTACCAAATGTTTACTTCCAACCTATATAGTCTCTATCCTTTGCTGGTAAGTTCTGTACAGCAAAGTTAGTACTAGCCTAAAGCTTATTATAATGAATTCACTAATGTGTGCCAGTACAATTTGGAGAGGTGGAAAAGGTTTTATTACACTAATCTCTTTTATCAAGAGAGGCATTTTAAGTTTGTTCAGAGTAAATTAAGTTTATTACGTGAACCTAATGCTGTTTATCTCACATTGGTTTAAAATGTACCTACCTATCTAATTAAGGTAGATGACTGACAACCTCAATAATTACATTTTTCAGGCATCAGCAAGGACCGTGTCTCCCGGGTTGCGCAATATTATGCCAAGACTGCTGAGGCCCGTCCAGAGAGAAGAGGTGGTGCGCGAAAGATAGAGGACAACGAAGAGAGAAGAGAACACATCATTCAGCACTTATAGACCTTCACATGCCGTGCCAGCCATTATGGGTGAAGGGGAGCCCCAGGCCGCAAATATCTACCAACTGACTTAAATGTGCGCAAAATGCATGAGCTCTTTGAAGCTCTAACCCACTTCGCCTTTTTAGTGACTTTTGTTAAGGACAAAACAAGAACATGAACATGGTATCCATGCTCATGGAACTTCGCCAGTGTTTCCCCAGTCTTTCCACTATGTACGCATTCCCAGTAAGGGGGCATAGTTATCTCCCAGCTGACCGTGACTTTGGGAGAATTGAGCAGAAGATTCGAAAAATTGACACAATCTTACTACCTCGCGAGTACCATTCACTACTGCAGACATTTGGAAATGTGTACATCTATGGCACAGATTGGGAGGCATTTGATTATCGATCTGCTACTAAGCAGTGTGTGAAGGCTCAGAGAAGCTTTAAAATAAGTGAAGTGCGCATGCTTGAACTCAGTACCAACAAAATAGGATTCAAAGCAGCTTACAATGGGGAATACTGTTTCCATAGTGTTTTGAAACGGGGCAAGCGGTGGGCTGACCTGAAACCTGCCATACTCCCTAAGCAGACCACTGTCAAGGATGAGAAGAAGCGTGATCTGTTGGCACTTCTGACAGAAATGGGTGTGTCTGATGAGGTGCGGGCGTTTTATAATGATGCATTGTCTGAGGTTAATGACAATGCATGCCAGAGTGATGTAGAGCTAAAGTAAATTTCTTTATCCCTTCGCTACAAACTTTTGTAGCAAAGGACGAGGGTGATCACCCCAGCTACATACGTTTGTAGCTAAGGGCAAGGGTGGCCTATAACCCAGGTCTCCAGAGCACTAGACGTGCCACTTTACCACCATGCCAAGCTCGTTGGCATGGCAGTCAGAGCGCATACTCAACCGTAGTGATGGGTCACTGTCAGAGATGCACTTTGAATGGTCCTGATTATAAGGACCTTATTGTTTTATGTGGCGAACAATGTTGTCCTACTGTTAGAAGTTTTGACACTTTACTGAATGACTTTTGAATGTATTTTTATCGTTGTTGTTATTTTATTTGATTGTTGTTGTTTTTTGCCATGCTTTAAAGGTGCCTTGAAAGGTCCTTATTTTAAGATTGAACACTATATGCCAATTTTATGTACGTTATTGTTTATTAAGTTATTTGTTTTATGTGGCGGACAATTGGAACTCCAATCAGTTCTTTTTAAAAACATGAGATTTAAACATAAATGAATGTATTTTAATTCATTATTTATTTAATTTAGCATTTATTTATTTTATTATTGATTGTGTTTTGTTTCAAATATGAGCTTTTGATATTGCAGGAAGACCACTGCATGTTCTTTTGTTTTAAAAAAGAAAAGAGAGAAAAAGTATAATTCCTGGATTTATTTTTTTATTTTTTATTTGGTGCAATAGCGTGACAAACTGGTGACATATGCATGACAAATAAAGCACAAAAAAAACAAGCAGAAGGGATCAGACGATACAAAACAAAACAGAAAAGGCGTAGGACAGCAATGACAAAATACAATAATACAAATAAATAATGAATGAAGATAGAGCAAAGTAATGAGATTTCAACAGACACACATCAACTGACTACAACTAGCAAAGACATTACAAAACTATACGAAATACATAAAAAAGGCTATAAGAAGTGAGAGAAGCGATAGAGAGAGAGAAGGGGAGGGAGAGATGGTACTTTGTAAGGTGGACTTGAGGGGGGAGAGGAGGAAATTGAGCAGTGTGTATGATATGTGCTGAATGTGTTGAGGTGTGTATTCAAGATGCGGTGTGAGAGTTTGTGTAATGATTATGTTACAGGGTTATTGACTGCAGCCGGGGTTTTGGGGCGCTTGAGACCACTGTTTGTTGAATTGAGGGTAGGGTGGAGGGAGAGGGCGAGGCTATTCTTTTTCCTTGGCCGGGTCCTGCAGCAGCAGTCCCCAGACCATTAGGAGAGGACTTGTCACTTGCAAGACCTGGCCTGTTTAAGTATAAGGATAAGGATAAGGATAAACTTTATTGATCCCCCAATGGGGGAAATTTAGTTGTTACAGCAGCTCAAAAACAGGAATATAAACAGCATCAATAGCAAAAAGTTAAGAAAAAAACAGCTACGTGCATGTTTACATGAATTAAATAAAGGAAGTAAAAATACAATAGAATTAAATAATACCAGGCATAAACACTATGTACACTTTGACTTGTGGAAAGACAGATCAGATATTATAACAAACACACACAGTGTGTAGCATTAATGATATTGATGATTATTATACAGAGTCATGAGGCGGTGATGCTGTTAAACAGTCTGACTGCAGATGGAATAAAGGACCTGCGGTAGCGCTCAGTCCTGCAGGGTGGGTGTCTCAGTCTGCTGCTGAAGGAGCTGCTCAGGGCCCCCACAGTGTCATGCAGGGGGTGAGAGTGATTGTCCATGATGGATGTTAGCGAAGCTGACATCCTCCTCTCACCCACCTCCTCTACAGAGTCCAGAGGACAGTCCAGGACAGAACCGGCCCTCCTGACCAGTCTGTTCAGTCTCTTCCTGTCTCTCTCTGTGCTCCCTCCTCCCCAGCAGGCCACTGCATAGAAAAGTGCAGACGCCACCACAGAGTCATAAAATGTCCGTAACAGAATCCTGCACACTCCAAAGGACCTCAGTCGCCTCAGCAGGTGCAGTCGACTTTGGCCCCTCTTGTACAGGACGTCAGTGTTGTGTGACCAGTCCAGTTTATTGTTGAGGTGAACACCCAGGTATTTGTACGACTCCACATCTCAATGTCCAAACCCTGGATGTTCACCGGTGCAGTCAGGGGTGACTTCCTGCGGAAGTCAATCACCATCTCCTTTGTCTTACTGGCGTTGAGCTGAAGATGGTTGAGCTCACTCCAGTCGACAAAGTCTGTGATGACCTGCCTGTACTCCTGGTCGCTCCCCTTAGACACACACCCCACGATGGCTGTGTCATCAGAGAACTTCTGCAGGTGGCAACTCCCAGAGTTGTAACAGAAGTCCGAGGTGTACAGGGTGAAGAGAAAGGGGGAGAGCACTGTCCCCTGTGGGGCCCCCGTGCTGCAGACCACCATGTCCGACTCACAGCCTTGAAGCCTCACGTACTGTGGTCTGTATGACAGGTAGTCTGTTGTCCACGCAGCCAGGTGACAGTCTACTCCCGCTCTTTCTAGCTTCCCCCTGAGCAGTGCAGGCTGGATGGTGTTGAAGGCACTGGAGAAGTCAAAGAACATGACCCTCACAGTGCTGCCGGTGTTCTCCAGGTGAGTCCAGGATCTGTGCAGCAGGTAGATGACGGCGTCATCCACCCCGATGTCCGGTTGGTAGGCGAACTGCAGAGGATCCAGATGTGAAGTCACCAGGGGGCGGATGTAGTTGAGGATGATCCTCTCCATGGTCTTCATCAGGTGAGAGGTGAGGGTCACAGGTCTGAAGTGGTTAGGCTCCCTGGGGTGAGATGTCTTTGGGACTGGCACCACGCAGGAAGTCTTCCACAGAGTAGGGACCCTCTCCAGACTCAGGCTCAGGTTGAAGATGTGCAGAAGAACCTCACAGAGCTGGTCTGCACAGTCCTTCAGGAGTCTGGAGCTATCGGGACCTGTGGCCTTCCTAGCCTTGATCTTTCTCAGCTGACTTCTCACCTGATCAGCTGTTATGGAGAGGCCGTTGGTGGAGGAGGAGGAGGGGAGGGCTATTGAGGGGGGTGACAGGGTGCTCAGGTGGAGTGATTGAGAAGCGGGCTGGTCAGAGCTCTGCTGGATGGGGGTGGGGGTGGGAGCAGAATCGAATCTATTGAAAAACAAATTCAGTTCATTTGCCCACTCCCTGTCTCCTGCTTCAGGGCCCCTCCCACGACCTCTGCTGTGACCTGAGATGTTATTCAGGCCTCTCCAGACTTCCCTTGTGTTGTTCTGCTGCAATTTCTCCTCCATCCTTGTCCTGTAGCTGGCTTTCCCCTCCTTGATTTTTTTCTTTAGCTCCTTCTGCACCCTCCTCAGCTCCTCTCTATCTCCAGATCTAAAAACCCTCCTCTTTTCGAGCAGCAGGGTTTTTAGCTCAGGAGTCACCCAGGGTTTGTTGTTTGAGAAACACCGTACTTTTTTGGTGGGTACAGTGTTCTCAACACAGAAAGGGCACATGTGAGAGGGAGGGGCCACCAGACCCAGAGGAGGGAGCCCCACCCCTCCCAAATGCAGCAGACTGTTTTGTTTTGGGATCCAGCCTGTTTAAGTATTGCATATATGAGAGAAGGGGGGGGGGGGGGGGGGTTGTCACCAAGCCCAGAGGAGGGAGCCCCACCCCCCACATGCAGCAGCCTGTGTTGTTATTGTCCTGCCCCTCCCTCCTGAGCATCCCCCCGCAACAAATAAGTCTGTGTTAATGAGTGCACTTTGATGAGTGAGTCACATGATTGTGTGTGTGTGTGTGTGTGTGGTGTGTGTGTGTGTGTGTGTTTGTGTTGTGTGTGTGTGCGCGCGCTTGTGTGTGTGTGTGAGTGAGTATTTGGGAGAGGAAAGAGGAAAAGATATAGAAAGGAGGAAACCGGGATAATAATTATTATTATTATTAATATGAATAATTATAAAAATAGTAATAATATATATTTTTTTTTAAATCAAGTAACAATAAAGAACTAAAAGTTTGAATAAATTGTGAAATTGAACAGATAATGTGTTGCCTGATGTATTTTGTGAAAGAATAAAGGGAAAAACAATATAAATCAAAGTCGTTGTAAGAATAGCAAAAACAAAACAAATTGGAGTATACAGAAAAAGAGCAAAAAAATAAAAAAATAAAAATAAAAAATTGGATAAAATAAAAATATAATACATAAATAGCAAGAAAAATAAAATGTTTTATATCTAATAGAAAAGAAAAAAAATCAATCAATCAATAAAACAAATAAACAAAAGGATAAGTGTGTTTGTCGCAATTCAAGAAAGAAGAAATATAACAGTGTTAAATAAAGTAAAACAGAAATGTTGACAGAGACCATTGATGTATTATCATCCATGAAAGTTATAAAGAGGAAAAAAAAGGACGAAATTGAGAAAAAAAACAAAAGCCTAATGATGATCATAATGACAATAATTTAGGGGAGAGCATGGGGGCTAGTAGAAAGATAAAAGGGCATGTAAATGTGGTTACTTGGAAAATGTGTGTGTGTGTGTGTGTGTGTGTGTGTGTGTGTGTGTGTGTGTGTGTGTGTGTGCATGCGTGTGTGTGTGTGTGTGTGTGTGTGTTGGTTGTGATTGGTGCACAGGCAGAAAGAGTTGATGGGTGTGACGTTGTGGGTAGTTATGAATTGGTTCCAGACAGATTCAAAATCAGCGGTTTGTTTTTTGAGTGAGGCAGATAGTTGTTCCATTGATATGTATTCGATGAGTACGTTTTCCAATGTGCAATACTGCTTTTTTTTCTCGACTTCCAGTTCATGAGCACAGTTTTCTTGGCGATGGTTAGGGTTATGAGGAGTATTTTGCTGGATGTGATGTTTAGGTTGATGGTGGATATGTCTCCTAGTAGGCAGAGTGTGGGTGAACGTGGGATGTGGCAGCTCAAGAGTAGAGAGAGGTGGTCAGTGATTTCATGCCAGAATTGTTTTATTGGTGTACAGTCCCATGTGGCGTGCAGGTATCCGTCTGTGGTGTTTTGTGTGCAGTGTGGAAATAATTTAGAATCAGTGAAACCCATTTTAAACATCCTCTCACCCGTGAAGTGAACTCTATGAATAATCTTGTATTGTATGAGTTGTAAGTTTGTATTGTTTGATATGGAAAATATGTTTCTGCAGATTTGGGTTTGTTTCCCATTTTGAAAAAGGGACAGATACTGTTTGGTCAGATTTCGAGATTATTTTGTAGATTTTTGATAATAGTTTTTTCCTTGTTTTTATATTGATTATGTCTGTGGTTATTGGTGGGAGTTCAAAGTTTGATGTGATAATATTGAGTTTGCTTTTTAGAGAAGAATGAATTTGATGATATTCTAAAAAGTGGTGTTCCCCAATGCCAAACTTCTGGACCAAATGAGGGAATGAGACAAGAGTGTTGTTATGAAGAATGTGCTCAAGGTGCGTGATACCTTTAGTGATCCATGCTCAGAGGTGGAGTGGTTTTCTGTTTATTGTAAAGTCCGGGTTGTTCCAGATGGGAGTTTTTTTGGTGTAAGAAATAGTGGTGTTAGTTATTTGGTGAAACTTCCACCAGGCTGTCAGAGTTGTTGCTATGGTAGAGATTTTAAAAGAGGGGTGACGTTTGAAAGGGGGGCTAATGAATGGAAGGTCTGAGATGTTGATTTCTTTGCATAATGTTTGTTCAATGTCTTTCCAGGAGTTGTCAGATTCAATGGGATTGGTCCATTTGTGAATGTATTGTAGTTGGTGGGAAATGAAGTAGTGGAGAAAGTTTGGTGCTTGTAGACCTCCTTGGGGTTTGGGTTTTTGTAGTGTTTCTAATTTAATTCTGGGTGTTTTGCTTTTCCAATAAAAATGTTTTATGATGGAGTCAAGGTATTTGAACCAGGATTGTTGGGGGCTTCATTGGGATCATAGAGAAAAGATAGTTAATTTTGGGTAATATGGTCATTTTTATTGTAGCAATTCTGCCTATGAGTGATAGCGGTAGGGTCATCCAGCGTTGTAGGTCATCATTTATTGTCTTGAGAAGAGGGTTGAAGTTGAGACTAATTAACTCTGACAGCCTGGGGGAAATATTAATTCCTAAATATGTGATGTTAATGGTGCGCAAGGAGTTTGGTGAAGTTTTTGCTGCCACATCCCAACTGTTTGGGCTGAGAGGGAGAATAGTGGATTTGGACCAGTTGATAGTGTAGTCTGAGATTTTGGAGAAAGTGTTTATAAGATTAATGGTTTGAGGTACAGATGATGAAGGTTTTTGTAAGTACAGGAGGATGTCGTCTGCATAAAGGCTGATTTTATGGTGGATATTTTTTGTTTCAAATCCTGTGATACTTTGTTTTTGACGGATAGCTACGGCGAGTGGTTCAATAAAAATAGCGAATAGTGAGGGAGAGAGTGGGCATCCTTGTCTCGTGCCCCTGTGCAAAGTGAAACGGTGTGAAGTGATTCCATTGGTTGAGATTGTGGCCATAGGTGCTGTGTAAAGAATCCTTACCCAGTGAATAAAGTAATCTCCAAAACCAAATTTTTTAAGTGCAGCAAATAAAAATTCCCAATTAACTTTATCAAATGCTTTTTCAGCGTCCAAAGAGAGTATGACTGTTGTTGAGTTTGTAAGAGTTGTGTATTGGATTAGATTGAATAGTCTGCGTAGATTGCTGGATGAGTGTCTTCCTTTAATAAAGCGGGTTTGGTCTGGTTGGATGATGGATGGAATTACTGATTCTATACGTGATGCTAGTGCTTTACTAATAATTTTTGTGTCTGTGTTAATGAGGGATAGGGAACGATAGCTTGAAGGGGTGGTGGGGTTCTTATCCGGTTTGAGTAGGAGGGATATTAAAGCAGTTTTCATGTCTGTGGGAAGTTTAGATGTTTGTTTGATTTCTGCTATTAATCTGTTAAAAATGGGTGATAGAGTATTCCAGAAGTGTTTATAAAACCCAGCAGGGAAGCCGTCAGGACCTGGAGCTTTATTGTTTGGCATGAGTTTTAATGCATTATGGAATTCTGTTGTTGTGAATGGTTTATCAAGAGTAACTGCTTGGTCTTCATCTAGATGTGGTAGATCAATGTTTCTTAAAAAAGTGTCAATGTCCTCTGGGGTTGGCTGATGTGTTGATGAGTATAGCTTTGTGTAGAATTCTTGAAATGTTTGATTTATTTCTTCTGGTGTGTGTACGTTCTTCCCTGCTGAGTTTACGAGTGAAGTGATTGTTGATTTTTCTACATTTCGTTTAATTTGGTTTACCAGATATTTACCGCTTTTATTGCTGTGTTCAAAATGTTCATGTCTGAGTCTGTGTATGAGGAATTCAGTCTTTCTGTTAATGTGATCATATAGTTTTAATCTGTCTTTCTGCAAATCATTTACGTTTTCTGATGTGGGGTTGTTTATGTTCTCTAATTCTTTAATCTTTTCCTCTAATAATTTTTCCTCTTCATTGTCTTTCTTTTTCTTATATGTGGAGTATGAAATGATTCTTCCTCTTAAGATTGCTTTGCCTGTTTCCCAGAGAAGTGATGGTGCTGTTTCGGGTGATTCATTAAATTCAAGGAAGGATGCCCACTGTCTTTTGATGTAGCTGTCAAAGTTTGGGTCATTGAGTAGTGACAGGTTAAAGCGCCATCTGCTGGGTGGTTTGTGAGAGTGGATAGTATTCAAGGTGAGGGATACAGGAGCATGATCACTGATGGTAATGGAGTGTATTTGTGTGTCAGATATTTTGGAAATAATTGAGTTGCTAGATAAAAAGAAGTCTATGCGAGAGTAGGAATGGTGAACCGGAGAGTAGAATGTAAATTTTTTGGTGTTTGGGTGTTAGTCCAATCTCTGCTTGTGAGAACACTTGGGGAAGTTCTAAGAAATTGTTGTCACCCAAACCGTTGACCTCAAGTCCCTTAACAACATGTGTGCTGACTGTTCCTTCTTTACCCATGGTGCGGAGCATAATGTTGGCCTTTTTACCTGTAACTTTAAGGTCTCTCATCAACTCCTCCATACAGAAGGTTCCAGTACTGCCCGGGTCTAGAATTGCATATGATTCGACTGTTGTATTGTTCCTCACACATCTGACCTTCACTGGAACAATAGACAGTGCACAGGCTGATTCCCCGGGCCCAGTACAACTGCAAGGTTCACTTTCTGTTGTGAGAGAAGAATTTGAAACCGGTTGCTTAACGTACCTGTTTTCGCCAACAGAGGGTTGTTTAATTGCAGAATGGTTGGATGTTTAAGAGAACATATTTGACAAATGAGCCTCTGTTGACAAACTTGCTCCTGTGAATCAAAAGCATAAACCCTTTGACTTTAGAAATTCAAGCTAGTCCTTCTGTGGCTTTTGCTTGATGAACCTGCAGAAATCCAGGTTATGCCCTGTTTTGTGACAGAAAAGACACTATCTATCACTTGTCCTGCCAGTACTTTCCTTCCTTGCTTGCTCTGTGTGCTTTGCACAGGTTTGACATCTGTTGTAAATTTTTTTTTATTTTCTTTTACCCTTGAAGCACTTTCTTTGCTTGTATTTGCTTTGCTTCCATTCCTTGATGAGGTGTGCTCTTGTATGTTGCCAAACAATGGATGAGAAGCAATTTTTGCCTGTTTGTCCACAAACTGACCAGATCACTGAACCTGGCTCTCCTTCCTGACCTTTCTTGGATGTCACAAGCAACTCCCCTCCACGTATCTCGTAACTTAAAGGGAAGCTTGGAAATAACTGCTCTCATATTAGTAGGGCTATCCATTTCTTCAATATAGTCCAGAATCAGAATCAGAATCAGAATCCTTTTATTCTGATCCATGCTGTCAACTGTATTACAACTTGTGAGGAACACAGCAAACTCTGTGAGCACTTCTCCGTCTTCTGACCTAATAACAGGCCATTTCAATGCTCTTTCAATGTAGGCAGAAGCAATAGTATATTCATTCCTGAAATGTTTGTTCAATAGCTTCTTAGCTTCTCCGAACAACTCTGAATGAGAATCTTAGGTCTGCCACGGGTGAACTGGGACATTTAGAAGTGGGAGAGTGGAGACTTTCTGTTGCTTCACTAAAAGCTCAGTAATCTCATTTTGTCGCTCCATGACATTTAGCAAATCTCCAATACAGCAACTCTACTTTGTCTTGTGCTGGACTTTTTGCTAGACTTAGCATTCAGTTGATGAGGTGTTCCATCTCTTTCTAAATTATGTTGCAGCCTGATTTTCTTTGTTACATCTGGCCTACTCCTTTGGCAGAAGTCTACACATTCTGAATGCACGGCTCTGATGCCGCCTTCCCCAAGATGGCTTGCAGCATTTAGGTATGAAGTCATTCCATCCTTGGAAACAGCAGAAGTGCTATCAGCTCGCTCTTTTACAGTGAACACCTCCAGTTTTGCACTAGCTGCAGCAATAGCTGTCTGCAACTCCCATTCCTCTTTTCTTGCTTTCAGCAAAGCCTCTTCTCTCTCAATTTCCAGTTTTTGTTTGAATGCCTTATGGTGTGCTACCAGGGCTGCCCGTTCAGCTTCTACTTTAAGTCTAAGATGCAGTTGTGGACACACTTGAAACAGATCGGCTGCTTTGTGACACACTACTGTGTTTGACTGATGATATCATTGAGGCACTATCTGCAGGTTCTACCTCAGCATCCATTATTTTAGCCTCATCTGCCTGTTGCTGAACTTTTTTCAACCACTTTTCCACATTCTCTACAAAAGTTTTAATTTGATGAATTTGGGCTCATACCACTGCACTGTGATCATGAAGAACTTCTTCATCGTTCATGTCGACTCTAATTGCATCATTGACTGCACAGAATTCCATGTACATGCTTGTGAAATCAATGTTTATTTTAGCATTCGCTTCTTCAGCATTACTGTCATCTTCCGTAAGAGCATCAATTTCCTTCATCTTTCTGGTAAGATCAGCAAACTTAACTTTCCTTGCTCCTTTTAGCTGATTAAGCTTTTCCTCAAGCGCTTTTACAGTAGTACTTATAAAGTTTCTGAATAATAATCCACGCAGCAGAGTATGGTCTTGTGGTTCTTTTTAGTTACATTTTCAGATAGCAATACATTATCTGTCGGCTCCCGTAGCCTCTTTATACTTCCTCGTTTTCCCAACCATATCTTTTAACATGAACCCAGAGGGCCCACTTGTGGGCCAAACAGAACATTACCAAACTACATCACATGCATAAAACATAAACATTACAGCCCTCTTTTCTTTACTCTTTTTTTTAACAAAACTGTTTAACCAGTCAAACTCAACACTTTCTTTTTCAATATAACTTCCAGTCTGTGAACATTATTCAAAGTCAACAAGGTATGACGGCGGTCCTCTGTTTATCCTGACTGGGTGTTTACAAACAGGTGACTGTGACCCTGGGGGGTCCAGAGCTAAAAGCTCTGGGGTTTGTTCAGGATGGACTTCAGTCCAGTCCATGACATCCTGTCCGCCATCTCTGACTTTTAACCCACATGACTGAGGGTAGTGATTTTCAACCACTGATATAGCCTTAAAGTGGGATGAGTTTCTGGTAATGACATGGTTGTTGTGTTTGGCTGTCACCATAGAACCTTTGACAGCGATGACCTTGTATGGGCGGGGATTGTAGGCAGGGCATAGCTTTCCTTCCTTCTTTTGACGACATAAGACCATGTCACCCACTTTCAGAGCCAAAGGAGCAATATGGCGCATCCTTTCAGTATTGTGTTTCATCCGGGTCTTTGCAACAGCATCTGCATGCCGTAGCTTTGCATCAGTCTGAGATTGGAAAGGCAAAGGAGATTCAGGCAGCTTGATCCTGAGGGGCCTACCAAACAGCACATCAGCAGGAGCCATTCCAGTCAAGCAGTGAGGCGTTGCACGGTAGTTGCGGAGGAACGCATACAGAGTCTGTTCCCATGGACGACCTTCAACATTGGCAGCACGAATTGCCTTTTCAAGAGTATGCATGAAACGTTCGGCCTCTGCATTGGCCTGAGGCCACAGTGGAGTAATCTTCCTATGTCTAAAACCCAAGTATGTAGCAAAGTCTGCATATTCTGAACTCTGGAAGGGTGGGCCATTGTCTGTTTTGACTTCAAGTGGAATACCCAATGTAGAGAATATTTTGTCAAGTTTAGAAATCGTGGCTCTGGTACTACTCTCCACCATTCCAGACTGAAC